>JAJSRV010000061.1:0-600000 GCA_021527715.1 Neoseiulus cucumeris | reverse complement strand
GTCTTCAGTCTTCAAGAGAGAAAGATATCTACGAGGCAAGAGATATCCGTGTTGTTCAGCGGACCCGTGAGTTCTTGAAATGTATGTAGATTCTGGACCCGGAACCGATCCTCGTTCTGTTCAGAAGCGTACATCCGTACTAACGGGATCTGATGTTTCATCTCTCGCGTATGGCTCCGAACCCATTGGTAAAGGAGGGAGGAATGCGATTTCGAATCGCGGGGAGGGACAGAGTTTCAGTTTTGGAGGCAGACAGTCCCAATGAAGGAGAAATAATTCTCAAACAGACAGCGCAGCATCAGGCCCGCATCCCACGAGCACGCCGACCATGGCTGAGAGCGAACTGTCGGAGGATACGGGCGAAAAAATCAAAAACAATAACAAGAACAAACAAGTGGGGAATAACAAATGTTCTCGTCATTACGACCCTGAGGAATTCGAGCCCTGCTGTCTGAGTCATCGTTCTTCTCTGAAGTATGTTAACGAGCAGACGTTGGCGCTGAAACGATTCCCGTTGGATGCGGAGCCGGAAAATGATAGAATAGCTCTTCATTAGTTTCGATTAGTGGAACGGTTTGGAATCGTTCGAAGATATTTCCAAATATAATGCAAAGAAACATCAGAATGAATTTTTTTTTCAAGTCGAAGGTAGCAAAAAGTCAGTTTTGAAGATGTCGGACGCAAGGAAGCGCGGTGATAAGATTAGTGAACAATTAGACAGACAGGAATGGCAACCCCAAACAGATCGTTCTCATATCACTCATTGCCGAATCGATGACCTGTCAGTAGCATCGACGGATCCAACGCTGCGCTTCGATGTGATAGGTGTCGTTCTGAGTTGATGAGTCGAACACGTGAGTATAGCAGCTATCGCCACCATCACCAACTAGGTTCTCTTCATAAACGTGTTCCCATAATCGAGCGCTGCGAAAGCCGTTGGACAGACTCCTCTACTATCCGCCGAACATCTATAATTGCGTCACACAGCAAAGTTGCCATCGAATCAGGGACAGGCGCAGAACTGAGATACGCGATCAGCCAATAACGAGTTCTCTCCTCCTCTTGTTTCGTTGCCTTTCGTCGATCTATTGCAGAGAGTTACGCAATTTGTCGTTTGTGCTTTAGTCTGCGATGTTACACTAAAGGAATTGGCAGCCGATACGTCCCTTCCACGCCGAGAGAGAGAGAGCAATCGGTCCCGTATGGGGCTGGAGCAAAACTCCCTTCAAGAGAGACATTTCGTCCTTTGGAAACTCTCGCCAGCGAGCGGACATCGCCGACGCTCGCGCCTCCAGTTCCAGAATATCACGATAGATGGTGAATAAACATTCATCCAGCTCAAAGTTCCCTTTTGTAATATGTTCATTTGAATAACCATTAATAAACCGAATGTTATCAATCCATCCATCCAGAATTGATTCCATGGTCTACCATTCTTGACCACGTCAAACTGCTGAGACGTTCGTCCACACAAGCGATCGACGCGGCTCCTGTTGTTCGAACACATTGAAGACATCTCCCTTCACCCCTCAATTTTAGAAACCGTTCGGTAGACACTACTTATTCCAGGTTTCCACCGTACTTTCAGGTTTCCAGATCAAGCTGAGTGGGAGTCGACATTGAAACAAAGACGTCATAGCAAGACCCCTTGTGGGGGTGGTCTTGCTCTTTGGAGCAGCTCTTCAATATCCAATTTTCAAGAAGAGTTTTTTTTCAGACCGTTGTTCCCGTCAGAACGTTTTTTCCCTGCCCAGTCAGTTCTCCGCTCGTACGATTTTCCTTTCGGTCAGAGGTTTGGTTGCCCTTTGAGGTTCGACTCGATCGATTGATCGACCGACCGATCGTTGAAACAGAGGGTGGATACTCGGAGGAATTCCACAAGACCTCTGTCAAGACCACTTCGACGTCCGTGTACGCGGGATGGTTGAGTACCACGGTTTTCACATTCTCTCTCACACGAAAAGTGACAGAAAACGAATCGGAATAACGAGATATGGCTCTGAGGTCCGCGAATCCGGGGATGCACATCGCTCCGACTCGAAGACAAACCGAACAATTTAGACCTAAACTCGAATGTTCTCCCGTTTCTGATTCGTTCCGAGAGGCACAACACGCATTCACTTCATCACAACGTTCGAAGACCAGCATCTCCTCTTGAAGCCGAATTCCACTCAAGGAGGACCACAAAGCCTCTACCGAGTATCGGTAAGCTTTGTCCTCTTCTCCGCATTTTTTGCGCAACACATCCATCTGTCTACACAGGTCGTTTCCCTCTTGGCGCCGTTCCTTAGTTTCCATTACGTCGCCGACGCAGCGTCGCCTCCGACGGCCAGTTAACAGATCGCCGCAAACTCTCAGGTCGTCGATGGAACGCATTCTCTGCGCAAAAACGTTCAAGTCTTCTGTCCATCGATGTCACCGGTGGAATGGAGGAATGCTGGAGTGGTTTTCCGATTCGTTTGTGATGGGTGATTGGATTCGTGGAATCGTGGTTCCCAGAAAGGCAGAGCACAAATTTTGGTGTGGGCTCTTCTTCGAGAACGAAATCCATGTCGGAGCTGCAGAGTTATTCACGTTTCTTCTTTGGCTCAGGTGGGAGCGCGGTTTTGAAGCACACTCAGAACTCGGTCAGAACCAGATTGTCGAAAAGGCTTCCACCGAATAGACCTCGTTAGTGGACGGACGCGTGCTCAGTGAAGCACTTCCCTCGAAGTGATCAGAATTTCACACAAACTCACGCGTCGACTTGGACCCGACTGAGTTGGAAACATGGCAAAACTTCTCCCACGTGACCTTTCAGTCCTTCGCGACGAGGGCCCAAACCCGATCGGACGGAATGAAAGTGGAGCCGATAGGGGAGCCGCAAGCTCGGCAACCTTTACGCTGGCTGGTCGTAAAAGCTTCTACACTCCTAAATCCTAGTTCAGTCAACGAGCACGCTCACAGGAATGCCTCTATAAACGCAGAGAACTCTCAGCGGAAAAGCGGTGAGCAGAGATGAGAGCGCCTTGATTCATAAACTCAGATTTGGTCACTCCCCTGAAATTCGAGAGGAGCTGACTGGTCTGTCGGTGATTTACGTCGACAGAAGGAAACTTTTCAATTAGATTCAGCTTGTTGGCTGAGTCGCTCCCCCCCCCCCCCCCCATTGGCCATTCCTGGACACGCCCCTGTCCAGACCACAATGTTAGGATAAATGTGGGATACGGCAAACCGTACATCTAGTGATACTTGCCGACAAAGGGCATCGGAAATTGGAATTATCTGAAAATAGACTAGAACTCCGCTGGCTTCGGGGCAGCGTTCTTCTGTAAAGTCCTTCAACCCTTCTGCCTGGCGTCCTGTAGTGAAATCTTGCGTCAAATCTAGAAGAGCTTGCACCAGAAGGGCGAGAGGGAAAAATTAGGAAATTTATCAGTTCTTTCCACAAACCTTTCATCTTCGTCATCAGAGGTTGAAACGAAGCTTGCCTACAAGTCGGCCAAACAAGCGGGTCAGCAGTCAGATGAGTCGCTGTCATCATCGTCGTCGTGGGGGCTTCAACAGGCCCTTTTCAGGCAGCTCCAAGAAAGCGAAGAAAAGAGGATGAACAAGGAGAAGGGAAGAATACGTCTGCCTCCCCGCTTTCAGCAGCCGGCTTCTGAAGTGCTAGGGGAAGCTTTCCTACAATCTCTCTTCTCGCGCGTGAGCTCGCTCATCAAGTCACCTCATCACTTGGTTGTTTTTATTTCGAGAAGATCTCCCACTCCAGTTGGTATGCCATGAATGTTATATTAACCGCCAACGAGCGAAATGCGCCAGGAGCTCCCGTAAAATCCCTCGTTTTCCCTCACACCCACCGCCGCGATCCCCTTGACACTCAGATCCTCTGACCCCCTCCCCCGGCTCCGTTGCAGCCCCAGGCGGATCTTTACTAGGCCCATGCCATTTTCTCCACACGGCCGAGTCCTATCATCATCCCCGGTAGCCACCTGGGGGAGGGGGAATCCTGTTCCTGGTCCGCGCTCACCCCCGACAAGCTCAAACCTTGAGGGCTTTATCTACAGCGACGATTTACAAAATTTCGGAAGTTTGGTTTTCAAGTTTGGCCAAACGTCCGGTAGTTTCCGGTCTGGATCTGCTCTGCGAGAGGTTCCCTACGCGCACAACGATACAACAAACTACCTGTTGTTCCTCTCAAGCTCTGTAAGCTCAAACCCAACCGTCGCCTTTTTGAAACGGGATGCACCTCCAGCTATCCTGATTCCTGGACAAACATCACCGGACGGAATGCTGAGCTCTTCTCCCCTCGCCTGATCCGGGACGTCACCGGATGGGGTTCGTCCCGAGAGGCGTAGTCGATGAATTCATCATAAGCGAGAACTTCATCGGAATCCGCCACAGCTTCGACAACTCAACAGAGTTCGCTTTCGAGATAAATAGAGGAGTTTCGACAGAGGATGGAGTGGACGCTGTTGGAGCGCGGTGTTTACGCAAAACGATAGACAGACGGAGGCGTTAACAATGCTTTGGAAAAATGACACTCATCTGCAGCTCTGTGTTCAAGCGGGGAGGCCCGTTCGTTATCTGAAGCAGATTCTCTCGGGCACGCGGTCGGCCGTTCCTCAACTCAACTCGACTCAGGCGTTCTAATCTATCTGAGCGAAGGCAAGCAAGCGGACGGGGGATTCGTAATTAATTTGTTATCTGCAGAGAGTGAGCTTCATTTCTTTGAGAAGGAAGGCTAACCAGAGAGAGGGAAAGCGATCCTGTCGGGGTATCATTGAGAGTGGAATTCATTTGAAAAGTCTGCTCTCGCACAGGTGGGCGAGAGTGCGACAGACAAGCGACCGGCAAGTAGACACCGGACGAACAGGCCTGTCGGTTCGAGTGTAAATATGTACCTCTCGGAGCTAATAAGTAATTAGTATTTTTCAACCTGAGGCGAAATCTTCAAAGAACCTCGCTGGCACCGAGATCGGATCTCCGGCAAGAATTGGGAGCAGTTTCCGCTGCAGACGTCTGGCCACCACCGGTCCAGAGGGTCAAAGACCTCACTCGAGTTGAGCTTATACACACCGCGCTCTTCAAACGAGCGACACCTCAGATTCATTGCGTCGGCGAAGGATGCTTCCGCGGATCGAGGCTGCTTTTCCTTCGACGAAGGAACAGTCCAGCGTGAGTCTTCACAAGTGGATATTTTCAATTCATATCAAAACATTGGGTCTATAACGAGCTCTTCGCGACAACAAGAAAGTCGTTCATCGTCACCACCGACTTGACCCGCGTCGGTCGTCGCCTTTCTTTCGAATCCTCAAACTTGACGCTCGATTCGTCGATACTTGTAATGAGAGAAAAGGGATATTTTTGCCGATGAGAGGAGACAGGGGGAGGAGTCGCAGCGTACAGTATTTTTGGGGGCTGAAGACGAGGAAGGGGAATTAGCGAGGGTCGGTCGTTCGCCCGCTCGCTCGCTCGCTCGGTGGAAAATTAGGCCAACTCGGTCTTCTCTCGTTGACGAAGCGAGTTGGGGACCACTGCTCCAGGGAGCTTTCGAGTGGAAGTCGATGGAATGATGATTGATGACTTGACTCTTCGCCATATCCGACGTTCGTCTTCGCCGACGGCAGCGGAGCCGGTGGCGAAAGCCGATGGCGCCATCCCGAGTGCCAAACTGTGCTCTCGGTTTCACCACAGCTTTCACACGAGCGGAATTCCACTGTAGCAGAATTTTCATTTTGAATAGCTGGAAATGATGGACAGAGTTTTGCACAAGTGTTCTTCTACCGGGCGAGTGTTATTGTTGCTGTTCTTCTTATTAAAAAAATAATCCTCTCTTGAATGTGCATCCCGTTTCGTTTTTGTCCTCGGACCGTCTTTATCTCAGCCACCTGGCGTCGTCCCTTCAGGGTGGGCGTACGGTGCGGGCCGCAGGCGAGCCGCGGCAGAGGTGCTCGGGATGAGGCACACAAATAAGGCGCAGAGGACGAGAACACAACGAGAAAGCCTGATCATCATATTCCGGCACCAAGCTGAACGCATCTGCATGCCAAAGTGGCCACACATCAGCCTGCTGGGCTCATCCAGCAAATATTGCTCCCACCGTCCTCAGGAATTGCGGAGAAAATATAACGAGAAGTATCATAATATCATCGGCGTGAAACTTCGTGATGAATGTTTTCAAGAGTGGAAGACGCAGTGTACGAATTAGGGTCTGGTCTTAGAGATTTTCGTTTGATCCCGGAGTTGGAAATGTGGAAACTCTCTGCATCATCCCGAACATCCAGGAGAGGAAAATCGTTCAGTACTTTACCAGATAAACATGTTGGATGGATGTTGAGGCGTCGATGTTCAAGGCGCCTGTGGGTGCTTGAAGCCGTTTCTCGACAAGAACACACACACACGCAAAAAACCGAAAAAGAGGAGAGCGTTAAACCAGGGGAGCTGAGAAACTTATTTGAGTAGCATCGACGGCAGCACCATTCCCATCGTATACCGCGAGCGCGGAACGACGGAAAAACTCGGAGCAAATGACCCGCTACTTTGTGCGTTCGTTGAGGCAGATTTGGAAAACATAAAACACACATAAGACCCATCGATTTTTATTTGCGTGCTCCGTCGTCCCATCGTGTTTCGCAGTTTGAAGTTGGACGAGCCTCCTACTTGGCGGTCGCCGTAATCCCGGCGTATGTTCTGCAATGAAACATCAGAAGTCACGAACATTGCCGGAATACTTTCAGATCCTCAAAATACATACGCAAAACAGGATAGTGGACGTTTCCTCCTCCCTCAGTGGTTCGTCCGATCTCGGCGCACGATAATGAAGGTCGGAACACTCAGAGAGGTTCAAGACTTCTTGGAGAGACTCAGGAACCTAATGGAAGGGAAACTCCTCGAAAGAAGCGAAATCGAAGTGCCGGTCGCGTGCGACGTGCGTAATAGAATTCTGCTCAACGTTCTCATCGGGTCGAGTCCATATTCGGTCGGCTGAGAGCCCGCTGAGCCACCTGGAAGATGTCAGCTCGGAGATCCAAGCCAGATGATTGCGATATCCGAGAAGTTGAAGCTGTCTGCCCCGAAGATAAGAAAGTTTCAAAGCATCAAACTCTCATTCAGAAGCCTCTGCGGAAGGATGAACGGCCCAACGTGACTAGCTAAACGAACTCTCGTCTATAGAACATCGAGGAAATTGATCAAGAGAGGAAGTGATATCTCAAAGGAACACGTCAAAATGGCTGGAGGCGGGCTCGGTGCGTAGGATGAATCAAGTAGGTCATCGGATGAACAGGATAGAGGAAGACAAGGAGTCGGCGGATGAAAAGGGGTTCGGAGAGGAAACTCCTCTTCAGAGAGCTGCGCAGTAACTTCAGCTCGGGCGCGTTGCAAGTGCAGGAAGATGGTGCATCTAGGCCAACCGCTTGTGATGCGGAATAGACATCAGCGGCTTAGACATTCAGGAGTTCTTTTTTGTGATCCGTAAGTGCTCGGTGCAGGAAGGAGGCAGGGAGATCCTGAGTCATTTGGCCTGCACAGGAAACAAGCAAAGGAACCGTAGCTGAAGAAACGGGAGGATTGCCTGTTATTCATAAATGTGGCTCGTCATGGTACATTTGCATCGGAGACACGTTGCTATGCTCCCCTTGAAAAATATCTTTGGACACATTATTCACACAATAGAGCCAAGCTGAATTTGCATGCATACGTGAAAGCCGTTGCGACACGAGTTTTGACTAGAGATCTCGGTCACCCACTTTCATGTTCACTGATGATTCGTCGAGCCGCATTCATCCTCGACACGTGCATTCGACCCTCGATTCCCCGGTTCAAGAACCGTTTTCGGACGTCCACGAGGCTCGCTGCTCAAGAAGCTCCCGACTTCGAGTTTTAGAGAAATCGCTCGGGGGACCGAATCCAGCTTGTAGTTGAGGCTGAACACTTCCAAATTAATGGCTACAGGAAGAGAAAAAGTCTTTCACAAAGTGACCGGGCTCCGAAGATTACCCTGGGGCCGCTTCTGTTTCTTACGGGGCCTCTCCTGCACTGGATCTTTCTTCTCGGCACTAATTGCCCTGAGGTCACTCGTTGTGAACACTCCTTCGGTTCTTTCGGTCAGCTCCTAGAACTTTACGGCTGGGCGTTTACTACATAGAGACCGTAAAAAAAAGAGACAACCGGTTGTACACCGTGATCACGACACATATCTCAAATTAAGCCGCATTGGAACGCGGCTTAATGACAGAGTCCGCGCAATTTCAAAACTATTCTCGAACTTGGTTTTGGAGTTCTCGGTTCTTTCCTTCTCTGATCAGCAAGCATGCTTTATGTGGAAAGATATCAGGCGGAATCTCTTTTGGAAAACTTTTGTGTTGCGAGAGTGGCGTTTCAGAGATGGAACAACTTCTGGTCCCTCCCGTTGGTGTCTTGTCGTCACTCCCCGAGAACACGATTACTCCAAGTCGTTCCCGGCGCCTCAACCGCTCGAACTCAATCGATCAAAAGTTTTCCTCGGGAGAGCAAAATGTTTTCTTGCTGAACTCAACAAGTCCCCGTCAGGCCTCCTCATGCATCTCGTCGACGAACAAGTAGAAAAACGAGACTCGCTTGATGACAGCGAAGTGTACGAGACGGAAACGGAGAAACGGGAGAAGGAGCTTCGAGAGAACGAAACGAAGTAAACAGCGGTGAACATCGAGTCGTACGACTGACGGCGCGTAGGCTTTCTTTTGTGCATCGCTTCGTCGTTAACCGTACACGACGCACTGTGCCTACCTGTTCCTCTTCGTGCGATCATGCCAGGGTGCACAGACGCGTGCTTGCTTCCGCGTGCGTGTGAGCGCGCTAGCCCTCATGCACGGTCGTTAGCTGATGCGGGTTAATGTAGCGACTAATGAACGAATCCAGATCATTACCATTACGTCTACCTGGCGGCGTGCAGTACATGCGAAAGAATGGTTGGCATTTGTTCGCCAAGTTGCCTTCCAGCCCGTTCCGTGATCGATGCATTCCGCTGCCGACCCCAGTCTCTCAGTTCTTTCATCTTCTCGTAGTTTCCTCCGACCTGACTGCCAACAGGTTCAGCCGCTCGCCCAACTTCTTACAGATGGTGACGAATCGGCGAGGATCGAGCCGATTCCTCTTTGTCGTTCTTTCAATTAGCGAACAAGCTCGCGTCCTCACGCTCCTTTGATGGAGGAACATTTCTTTCAATGTCCCAAACGAATCCTCCGACAAGGTTTCGTTGCAAGTAGGTGAGTTGTAACGTGTCCATCAGGAAACTTCTCGGACGCCAAGTTCACGGACGTAGTGTTTGGCAACAGCTTCTTACTTTCACTTTTTCCCTGCCTTGGCAATTCGAAAATTCGAGGTTTCGCTTCAAAGATCTTCCTTGAGTCGGTGTTTCTTCCGCGTCGACAGTCAGGATTGGTTGGCTCCTGTGAAGAAAGTTCAAGCGACATCCCTGAGCTCCCGGCTCTCCTGCACTCCGCTGTTGAAAAGTTGAAGTCATACCCTTTGCGTCTCAACCCCTCTAATTCAACAGCACCGCCGGTCCACCTGCCTCCTTCTGATACCATTGTAACTTTTGAATTTGCCGCAGTCGCTCAGTCCCCTCTGTTGCCGCTCCCCCCCCCCTTTCCCCACCTCCTCCACCTTTATTCTTCTCGGGAGCTGTCTGTTCAGGTCGGGGGGCTTAGTTTGGGCCGGAGATGGGAAGAGGTAAGCGCTGAGTTTGCTCACACGTCACTGCTTTACAATTATCAATTTCTTAGCAATACCAGTAGAGGTAGGAATAATCGGTTTCCTTTGCGCACCAACAAGACCGGAAACAATCGAAATCAAAGCTTCCTCGCTGAGTTGACGCAGGGCAAGAGTCGAGTTCAGACACACTATCTTAAAGTATCGCTCTTGCACTGATTTTTTCTCGTGAAAACACAATTTTTCGACGGAATTCGTGCTGTCCCTCTACGATGCACTCTCCACACATTAGCGAAGAGACGAGAGGCGTGTTTTTCTCATCCAAAAAAAAAACAATCTAATTCACCCATGCAAGTGATGCAGTGCAGGTGCCACAGACAGGTGCTCTCAGGAAGAAATATTCGCGCGTTCACGAGCAGCGGCGATGCCATTTTTTCTCATCATGGATGTCCAGTCCTGTGCTAGCCACCTCGTTCTTCAGCGCCGACCACACAAGGCTTTAGAGGACGCCGCGCTGTTGTGAACACAAACGCTCGTACACAAAGCGGCGGCTACATCCAGAGGATGTCCGCGAAAAATTCCCACGCGATGCCATCACTTGCATTCTTCCCTTCCGAGACTGCGACCCGATCGACTGCCCTCGAATATGGATTCGCGATTCTTCGCAAAAACGCAATATCATGGAGCTCGCCAGAAATCGGCCGCCAGTGAGTGGAAATCGCATGAAAGCGGAGCTAACAATAAGCGACATTAATAAAGCCTAAGCCAGTGTGTGCAGAGCAATAGACACGAAGGTGTAAACAGGACGGTTCGGCACAAAGTCGCCGGCAACGACAAGGACGCCTTGAGGACAGGATATGTGAAGTCTTTTGTGTTGCTACGAGGGACACAATGCCTCGCTCTTTGTTCTTCCTTCGCCTCGGGCAATGACTTTCGCAGGCGCTGGTTCACGGGCCAAACCCAAGTAACCGGATAATAATTTCAACGAAGAAGAACTGTTTCCCGAGGCTTCCTCTGCTCGCTTCTTCGGCTCTGACTCAGCACAATGGAAGTGTAACGTTGTCGTTCCGAAACTTCCGAATCCTCGCGTGCGTTTTTGAGTGTACAATACTTGGAAAACAGCCGAGCGGGTGGAAAAGCGAACACTTACTCGTTCACTCACAGCAGAGGACGCGTCATAAGGGAGAGTTCTGAGACGTTGGTGAGCTCGCGGAAAAGGGACGGGACGCACATCACGCTAGAATTGTCTGACTGAGATATCTGATGGATGTTTGGATGGATCGCAATTTACATCCGCTGCTTTCGAGGCGGATAGCGAGACGGTCGGCGGTCTGGTCTGGCGGCTTGCTCGGTCGTCTTGCCGAGTTATCCTTATCGAGAGAGCCGCATCCTTCCTGTGGGGTCCTTCACATAGCCAAACTCACACAAACTACGCGAGAGTTTCTCTTCCAATGACTCGTTATGTATGCAGTGACCTCGTCGCTTTCAGAGCCAGTCTTGCTGGTGGCTGGTTGGTTGTTTGGCTGACTGCCTGCTTGACCGAACGCCTCCCCAGCCCGCTCCTCCGCCAAATATCCTCTTTCAGCTGGTGGCAATCTTCTTTCGCCTTTCCTACGCCTTCCTCGTTGTCTTCCCTCCACGTTCCCTTCTTTCGATTCGATCGCTCGGTCGGAGGACGAGATTCGTCACAAGGTCTTTGTTCTACGAAAGTTTGCTTCCAAACAGAAATAAACTCCATCTCCCGCCCGTTCGGCCGTCATTCGCTTGTTGCCAATGTTTTTGATGCGACGGAAGCGACGCTCGAATGACGATGTCTGATGATGTTTTGGGGAAACAACCCGTTCGATGAGAGACGATGTTTGGGGTGAATCTTTTGGAGCAATGAAGGGGTTCTTCGTGAGGAACATTCAGTTGTGGACGAATCTTCCTCGCAGACGGATCAGTCCAGCACTGCGCATCTGTTATTGAACTCGTTCAATACAGCAAGGAAAGGATTTGAACGAATTTGCTTCGCTGCAGGCTGCTGATCGAGGCGTTGCTGGTGGTATTTGGCAATAAAAGAAGAAGTCCGGAGAAAGTGTCCATCGTTTCCCTTGGCAAATATTCCTCCGAGCCAAAAAGAACGAACGGCTTCTCTTTCTTCGACGACTTCGTTTCACACGGGAGGAAGCCAGCCAGGGTCGCGATGAGTGCAGTCTTGTTTGTTCGAGCAACGAAGCGCGAGAAACCAGGCGGAAATTCTCTCCGGAAGTCGAGTAGAAAGACGCGACTCCTATTCCCGTAACTCTTCAGAAGGAAAACCGTCTCCGACCCTCCCGCTCTCGAAGCTGTGAACGAACAAGAAAGCATTCGACGAGGGCTCGTTCAGCATCGAGGAGACGTGGAACAGATGACTCCTGCTCTTGATGATTTGGATTCTACATCATTTCCTAACACGGTATCCGTAATGTCGCGTGTTCTCCGCGAATACCTTGTTGGCATGGGGAGCAACACATGTACCGGCTGAGCTGAGCATTCTTGTGTTTCACTGTGCAGGGGGAATATTACGAAAACTGTATAGGCCCGCCGACTTGGTCGTCTGCTTACCTTTTTCGTCGATAATTTTTGCATTTTCAGGAAACTTGAAGAAATTTTTGAATTCTGATCCACCGAAAGGTCATGGATCCTCTTCGTGACTCGGGTTTTTGAAGTCGTTCTTTCTCGCATCTGTCTCTCGGGGCCGTTAGCCGTCAGTCAATGCTTTGATCGTGATTGGATGTTTTTTTTCTACTGAAATCAGTCTCCCAGTTTTGGAGACGGACATCTCTGACTGCCAGCTACGAGACGATCAAAGTGTACGGATCGATGGAAGTAAACCTAAAGGTAGCGTGAACGATTGTAGCCGTGCGAGGATGTTGTAGGACGAGCGCTTTTGGTGCGGGAAGTCTCCTTATCTACATGAATATATTTCCTGCTGTAGTCGGATTCCACCGTCCATACAAAATACATTTCGGAAATTTAATCACGAGCCGAGCACTGAATTATTCATGAGCGCTTCCTCGTTTGGTCAAGCCGGTGCTAAGTTACCCCTCTTCTTGTTCCATTGTGAATAATCACATTCGGCCCCTCTATGAGACGAATGATGCGCGCCTGCTTGTCCACGTGCATGGAAACGTGCTCTTTCGGTTCCAACTGCCGGACCGCCTCGTCGCTTGGAAAGACCTACCGTTGTATGCGTCTCCATTTCGATGCTCTTCCCTTCGTTCGTTCGTTCGTTCGTTCATTCATTCATTCACTCGCTCAATCGATTTATGGCATCGAGGATACTTGTTGTTGGGGACGCCCAATTGTGAGCTCGGGCTTTTGAACTTTTTCCTCGGTGTTGATCGCGAGAGCAGATATGAACCATTTGCATGCGAGCTTTCACGCGGGGTCGTTCCGATACGCGGCTCCTATGAACGGAGGTGAAGATGTCCTCGGCGGCTCTTTCATCGGTCATTGAATAATGTTCATTTCATTGGCAGCTCCGCGCCATGCCCTTTGACACCGCCCCACTCTAGTTTTTCCTTCGTTCGCTCGTTGCTGTCTTGCTAATGGATCTTCCTGGTTTTTGTGAGGCGCACACGCTCAAAGTTTTCACACCCCTGAACTTTGAATGGGTTGCGATTAATTTTTTCCCAGTCAAATTCGATCGCTCGACCGGAGCGGGATCGTCGAGACCGCGGTCGCTCGGTAACAGCCGCCGTCTACCTGAAACGATGTCCAGCTTGAAGTGTCGGTCAAACACTCAGCCGTTTGCTGAAAACCAGCTGCCCGACCAGGAAGGGAATCTTGGGAAGAGTTTCCCAGTTGGAAAGCCGGCGGATTCATTAGGAGTCGTTCCATTTGGGCCCGATGAATTGCGACGGAGACAAAGTTTCCATTTCTATCGTCAAGACAGCGTCAACGCTTTGAATTGTACTTCGATTCCGTTCTCTTGGGAGACGCAACGGTTCGAGTTCTAGGATTGGCTCAACGAATCGCTTTGTGTTTTCCGACTCTTCAGGTAAGTCTCACTTTTTTTCGAGGCTCTTGCGCAAACGTTTTCGGTGATCAGTGACTGGGGAGCGGCTTCCGAAGAACCAAGTTAAGAATGCTGAGTGGAAGCGGAAGAATGTTTTCGTTTCGTACTTTCGTCCAAGTTGTACTTTTGCATTGAGTCAACAAACAGAATCACGATCCTCTCCAGCATCTGACAACACGCACTCCGATCGGAAGAAGGTTACCGACCCTTCAGCGTCTAGAGTATTCCACAACAGCATTCGTTCGCGAAATTCCGCCCCTTCGAAGAGCCCCGGACTCGCTGGGTTGAAGCTTATTGGCGAAGTGAGTGAAAACGGCTGGCGGGAAAACAGCGTCAAAAAGGCGTCATGACGACAGGGAAAAATCAAAGTTCGCTCGAGCAGTTTTGGTTCACCTTTCGACGTAATGCTCCGTTTATTCAAATTTCAAGAACAAGTTTCGTCGGTTCATTGATATGCTCCTGCACTGAACTGTTCCAATGCAGGACCTGTTTCCAGTTGAGTGAGTCCTTTCAACCGAATTCGCATTGCATCTGACAGCTCGAACAACGTCAGAAACGCACGGTTGGATCGATCGTACCCTCGACGACTCGACAGATGCTTTTGGTGGAAACAGCGAAACACATTTATGGTGAAACCGGATCCAGTTGCGATGACGTGTACCTCGAACTCGCAAGGAGTGTTCAAGAAGCGGGTTCGATGATCCCTCTTAGCATTTCGAGACGGCGGAGATTCTTCGCTGACTGTGGCGAAAATTGAGAGCGCGAACGCTCCAGAGATTATTACGCTTCGGCGTGGTGATAAACAGGCCTTGAAATGTGCCGCGACTTGAAAGATGCTGACAACTCACTCGTAGCGGTCGCGTACACACATTCTGTACAGGCACGCATCATGAGTTACAACCGAGAAGGTGCGGCGTCTGCGCTCCGTTATCCAATTTGCATGTTAAACAGGCTGGCATGAGCACTTTTTGACGGATTCATAAGAACGAGAAACCTATTAAGCTCCGCATTCACTTCTGAGCCACGAGTACCTCTACGTTACCTCTACGTTGAAACCGATTCCGAAAGGCGAGTCCTATCGGTGTCTGGTGATGAATCACGAACAGCTGAGGTAATAATCAACTCCAAAGCCACGGAACAACGCCTGTATCCACAAAGATTATTCGAGTGTGAGACTAGTTAAGTTGTGTGGCTTAGGATGCTCTTCGAGATTTTTTTTTTCGCAGCCGAGAAGTTGCCTCTGGCCATCAGAGGCAACTCTCAACAGCAAAATGCTGCCAGCATCCCTTTGCATGCTAATTGAATTCACACTAACGCGAGTGTTACGCCTGAGAGCGTTTGTTCGCCCGGGGTTCCGTTCTCATTTTTTTGTGGAGATCTCCTTCGTCGTTCTAGGGTTTCCTCCGGCTCCATCTTCATCTCACTTCGCATCCGTTCTCGCGTTTCGGAATCGCTGACAACTCGAACGCGACACAAGCGCTTCAGCCGAGAACTCGATTCGATCATTGATGAAAACTTTGAGACGAAAGATATTCCGATCGCGAGACAGTTTGGCATCCTCCAATCTGAAAATGAACGAAGAAACTATCTTGGAGCCTGATCCAAATGACTTTTCGAGTTCCCATCGGGGGCAAAGAGAATCATTCCTCAAAGATGCGATCTCGTCGAACAATTTCGTGATAGGAACTTGCCATAGGTTTGTCTTGAGGCGAGTTTGTAACAAATCAAGAGACGGTACTCCGAAGGACCAAACGAATTCTTTATTTTCTTCGATATTTCAGGCGGGTGAAGAGAATGAGCTTCGGGAACAGACGAGAGGACGGTCGGAATCAATTCAGCTCTCGTGGGGAAAATGAGCTTTTGATAATCATGAAACACAACAGAAACGAAACAGGAAAACGATGTTTACCACTTTTGATTGAGTGCAGCTGAGCTCACCGCTGGGGGTGCGAACCACTCAACCTTGTCGGCGTGCGGGAGTTCCAGGCGGACATTTGATTTTTGACCAGCTGACTCAGCAGTGAGTCTTTCGAATTTAGGATCTCCTCGACGGACTGAGTTGCCGTTGTCCAGAGAGGCATAATCCTGTGCCTCGTTGGCCCAAGCTTGGTTTTTCGAAGTGTTCTCGCTGTTCCATCCCTGTTCGGCGGGCGCGGACTTCTCCGACCACGGTTTCTGCTCCTGAGCGGCGTTCTCGGACCAACCAGACTGTTTCAAATCGGCCGATTCATCAGCGCAACCCTTTCCGATAACAGCAGACTTCTGAGGAGCTCGAGCCTGGCGGATAGCGGCCGTTTTTTGTGACCAGGAATCCTTCGGGGAAGCAGAAACGTTGTCAGATTGCCATCCTTGTACTTTTTGGCTACCTGACTGCTCATCCGACCAGCCGGCGGATCTGCCAGGAGTCCAGCTACGCTGTTTTGCCGAACCATCAGAGAAGCCTTGTCGGATAGGAGCGGATTTCGGAGTCCATTCTTGCTTTTGAGATGCTCTTGTCGCCGGCGCGTTGTCAGCCCAGGCATTCTTCTGCGATGCCTCGGGCCATGACTGCTTCAATGCAGCCGACGGTCGAGACCACTCGTTGCTCGCGGGACTTTTATCCGAATCGGACCAAACCTGCTTTTGACTTGCGGTCCAGCCGTCTTTCTGAGCAGCCGGCGCCGACCAACCGGCGTTTTTCAACGGCGCCGATCGATCGTCAGACCATCCGTTATTTTTCACTGGAACCGGGACCTCATCCGCCCACTTGTTAGCTTGCTTTTGAGGAGCTGAAGGAGTCTCGGACCATCCGGAAGGTGTTTTGGGAACCTCAGCCCATTTTGAAGCTTTCAGTGGGGCAGAAGGTCGTTCAGACCACGCAGAAGTTTTCAGCGGTGCCGAGGGCTCGTCCGACCATCCAGCGGGGGCAGCATCAGACCAGTCAGAGGTCTTGAGAGGTGCGGCGGGTGAATCGCTCCAGGCCGAGGATTTCAGCGGAGCGGAGGGAGCGTTCGACCAACTCTGAGATTTCTGGGCCGCGGAATGTCGAGGTTCTTGTCTGAGTCGAGCGTTGGTTTGAGCGATGAACTTCACATCAGCTGGGTTCTTGGCTTCCAATCCGGCTTCGTTGGAATCGATTTTCACTCTGAATCCTCCTTCGTCCGCGATGTACCTCACGTGGCGTTTTGTGCCATCGGGGAGATCGAAAGAGTAAGATCCTTTCACATGTCCATTGTCGTCAGCGGTCTCTTCTCGTTGTTGGTTGGACTCGGTATCCTTCGACGAAAACGCAAAACGGTATGCTTTGGCTGCTTCCTGAAAATCCTCGGAGAGACCGTGGGGATTCGGTCGCTGGTAGCCGGGAGCCGCCTGAGACACGGCGAGCAGAGCGCACAAGAAATACGATGATTTCTGAAAACGAAGAAACACAATCTTGAATGGAAGTTCCAAATCTGATCGAAAGGTGACGTCTAGTTTTCTAAGTGCTGCCTCCTCGATGTGCTCTCAGAGCTCGTACCATGAAGAAGACCATGTTGTTTGCTCGTTTCGGTTGAATGATGTTCTTGGATTTGGAAGCGCGTTATTAAATAGTCCATCATATCTCCCCAGAGAGGGACGAATCACCTTCAAATGTCATCTGCAGTACGAGCAGTGATCGGACGAAGTGGGTTTAGCGCCGCCGCCACCGCTATTGCTGCCAGCAGCGGCCGCGGCGATGTCGGTTGTAATTTTGGTTCTCAGAGAAGTCACCCACGATTCAATGGAAGCTGCTTTCCCCACTCCCAACTGGCCGTGGCCAAATGAGAGATGTTCTGTTGAGAGTTGATCCTTTCCGTGAGAGATTATTTCTTGACAGCCATCAGAAGACAAATACGTCGCTAAACACTTTGTCGAATTCAGGCGACGAGCTCAACCACTAGCTTCCTATAATTTCTGGTCGAGCTAGACTTCGGTCTCCATGATAACCGACCATTGTGTGAAGTTCAGTCGGAACGAACATGATTCGATCGAATTGACGTTTATTACGTACGACCAATTTTCGAGACCGATTCCAGTCCAAACTCGCGAGATTTTGGGCGTTTTCTGAAACATTTGGATTCGGTTTCCGATCTTTCACCGGATCCGTCAATCGCAGCTGGAAGATTTCCGTATCTCAATCAAGGTTGTGGAGTCTTGGCGTTCAGTGCCACCATTCCGATGTGAAGTGGTAAAGCGATCACTTCTCCATTGTTTCTAAAAATAGTTGTCAAGCAAGAATAAAGAGCACCATCATCATCCATGCTGTGTTTTTGTGCGTTTATGAGGTAAGGACCCTTCAGATTCAGAAGGAGTGTTTCGACCTTGTTTAGAACTGACTCACTTCGGTTCGTCTTAGTCGTCGTTCGATTTAATTCCGTAGTGCCGGGGAAGTCAAAGTCAGCGCACTGTATCAACGTCAACAATAACAACAGCATCTAGTAGAACTAAAAGTCAAGTGGGCGATCGAACGTTGTTCTTCGTCTTCTGGTCAGAACCGATTCTTTTCCTGCTCACAGGTTCACATCTGGCCGCCGGAACGTTCCACCGCAGTCAGCCATCAGCGAACTCACGATCAGCGATCAACTGATTTGGATCAATTTCCTGGAGACGCTCGTGCTCTCCGACAGAGTTGTGATCTTCTGGTGCAGAGGATGATTCTGATATCTCTCCACAAGTAAGAGGAACAAGATGATGTGAGAATGTTTCCATCATGCGAAGAAGTTTTCGCCGCTCAAGAGAACGAATTGATGCAATGTGAGTGGATTCAAATGGTATCCATTTACAGTCATACCTCGGTTAACGAATTTAATCCGTTCCTTGAAAACGTTCGTTAACCGAAACAGAACTCTAGATCTGACTAAAATTCCAACGAAAAGAAAGTCCAACGAAAAGTCCTAGGGAAACGCCCTGGTTAGTCAAAACCGCGTTCGCTAACCGAGACCGCGTTCGTTAACCGAGGCAACTTTTTACGGAGTTGGAGCGTTCGTTAACCGAGGCATTCGTCAATCGAGGCGTTCGTTAACCGAGGTATGACTGTATTCGGAAGGCTGTGACCGGATTAGCTCAGGAGTTCCTTTCGAGGAGAATTCAACCGACAAGGGAATGGAGAATCAAGACACCATTTTCCATGGACATGAACTTGAGAATCCCGAGATTTGGGAGTTCTTAGATGCTACGGCTGCTGTATGTCATCAACCGACTTTGTTCGTTTCTCACCGATCCGACAGATCTTCGGCAGTCGTCGTTTTTAACCAGATAGATCCAGTGACGCATCTCGCGAACTCGAATTCGCAAAAATGTCAACTCGATTGGAATCTCGCTCGAGAAAAACATGGCCTCTATCCCGTCTACCCCCTTCTTCAATTCTATGGATGAGATATCCCGATTCTCATACCTCGGGATCGGAAACCATTGGACATGTTTCACTGTATAAGTTTTTTGCGATCATTTGAATAAAGTTAGTCCTTGTAGATTTGCCGGCCAAACTGGCACAATTTCATGAAGGCGAAGTTCAGCTATCATTCAGCTCACATTTCGTATTTGTCCCTGCCCTGCACGATTCAGATTTGATAGCTCAGGTCGAGAAATCCTGTCGATCATCATCTTAACGTTTCGAGAATGTTCCCTGAGCGAAATCCCGAAGTAAATCGCATTTTTTCGTCGGTAATACGTTGCCAGTTCCGACTGGAACGTCGTTATTCTTTGTCCGAATTCCGATGGAGAGCTTCTTCGACTTCCACTCGGAGATGACAGGATTAGATATTTTCATTAATCAGGTGGAAGGCGAATTCGAACGATCACATGGAGACGAGGCTCTGGAAAAAATCCACGAAGAACTCACCTCTCGCTGCATGGACACTTGGATCACTATGGAACCCTGTCTGAGATCATATTTCAACAGAGAAGCTTCACTGCCGCCACAATCAAGAGTAAGATTGAATTGTTTTGACTTCAGATACGTGGACCGCTTTCAGAATTTGAGCCGGAGTCGAAACGACTGTTGCAGGAGCTCAACGGCTCTCGATTGTTCCAGCTTTCAGCAGGAGAACGTCGGCGGACCAGGAGACAGCCAAAGGATCCTCGAATTCCAAAAAGACCCCTCACCGCATATTTCGTGTATTGTCGCGAGAAAAGACCGCTCGTGCATCTGGAACGACCCGAGTTGAAACATATTGAACTGACTCGTGAGCTGGCAAACAGGTTTGTGTTCCCAACCCATGATCTCAATCGGCGCCGGACTAGTTTCGCGTCGGAAATCGATGTTTCCAAGTCAGTCGGCTCTAAAGGGAATGTATTTCCAGATGGAATCACCTGACTCCAGAGGAGAGAGAACCCTACAACATAGCCGCACAACTAGATCGCAAACGGTATAACGATGAGATGGCTCAAGTGAAATTGCGACAGGACCGTGAAATTGATGAAGATTCCGTTTCGGAAGGACATGTCTGTGATTCTCCTGAAATTTCTGATGACAGCGATTCCGCTGGAGGCACCCCTGGCTCCTCACCATCCGCATGACGAGACAGTCCTGCTTCCGGGATCGGAGCTTACAATCAGATGTCGTAGTCCAAGACAGAGACTTCCGTCTTCATCTCAGTCCGAATATAATTAATATATTTATCTTGGTGTGTTTCGTTAACTTTATGCCAAAAACTAATTATTCACTGACGAATCCTTGAAATAAACTCTCGTATCCTGAGTCCTTTCAGCAAGTGAGGATTCTTTTCTTTGTTGAACTGATCAGAGAAGTCAAGTTATGACGTTGAGAGTCTTTCTTTTTGTTTCTGTTTGAGATTTCACCGTTGAAGATTGTTCATCTGTTGTTCCGGGAAGCGTATTTCTGTACAGTAGCTAGGAATGAACTTTGCTTTTGCTGCGTGATCTGAAGGTTGAATCACTGCTCCACGTTTTCTTTTCAGTTTTCTTCTCTGAATTAAACACTTTCCACTGAGATGTGTCAAAAGTGACAGATGACTGAACCGATGGACAGTCAACGAATCGAGAGACAAACGAATAAGCACTCACTGAGAAGATGCTGTTCGCTCTTCCATTGGGCTTCTTCCGCGTGCCGAAGAAGCGAAATATCCTAATTCTGTAACTTCAAGGAGCTCGGTCGCGGGTAAACAGGAAAATTCTCAGTGGGTGCCACCGTTTTTGAATGGAGGTCGCGTAACCGGGGCTGAAGATGATGACCGCGTATCTGTCGAGGCGACCGCAACGGAAAATCGAGTGATTATCGCTTTGGAAACTTTTAATTAAACTTTCATTAATTTCTGCTCGTCGTCGATTCACTGCGCTAGTCAGCATCGATGTTACCCCAACACCCTGACTCGTAACAACTCGCCTGCTCACGTGTGAGCAAAGCTGCTGTGGATTCTCTAGATCGGATCAAACTTTCCGGAATCCCGTCTCAAAATCAAAGTTTAAAACAAGAAGAACTGATTGAGGACCTGCGACTTCTTCATGAGGGAAACTGAGTTGAATCTCTCATCAAAGGAGCCTTCTCGATGGTTTTCGGCACGCGGAATTATAAATTGAGGTTATCCAGCGGCTACCGTAAGGGACTTCCGCTCGTGTAACATTTTTTCTGTGCATGGTTAAGTATACCACAAAGAATCCACTCCGGCTGACAAACGGCCTACAGCTGAAGAGTCTAGGAGCCATTAATTTCACAGGCGATGACTCGAGTTGAAGATTCCGTGGATCTCAGCCTTGGCCCAGATGTCAGCAATGATTCGGTTGATCGTCAGCGTCTTCACGCGGCTTCATGGATAGTTCCCAATTATTCAAAGACATGTCCTCCTAAAGACCCTCTCAGAAACGGGGTTGAGATGCGAGTTTTTCGACATTTTCTTTTCCTCATATACTACGAAAGAACTATGCCACTTAGGCCTTACACGAAAACATGTATTTCCGATACAGAATTCCGACTGCCTCTTTTGCGCCGATGCGCAAATCCGAGGAAATGCATGGGGACGAGTGTGTCCCTTGACCGACGAGATAGCCGAGTGGTCTAAGCGGTCTGCACGCCTCGTGCAGATATGCCGTGGTCGTGGATGTGACCGTAATACCACACCACACTCTCGAGCAGCAGGTCGTTGGTTTGAATCTCTGCCCGTACTAGAAGGCGAATATCTGGTACCAGAAGAAGAAGTTCTCATACCAGACCCCAGATCCTCTGGCACCAGAAGACCTGGGTACTAGACCCCGGTACTCAATCTCTGTGGCGAGCGAAAGAGGAAAAAAATATGGAAGAGATGGAGAACGGATTCATGAAGACCCTCATCTGAAATGTAGGCACTCCAAAGAATCCTCCGAATTTTCGCATTGAGATTCCATTTTTTCTCAAAGCTTGGATATCAATCGTTCTCTTCGGTTTAGATGGACACAGAATTAGCCAAGCTGGACGCCTGTACTCATATAGCTGAACGGGGATGTACACCCTCCAAAGGAAGACCGAGCATTTCCTTGAGTTGAATCCATATTCCGGAAGCTTGAGGCCCCTAGATACAGCGGAAGTTTCTGACCGCCGCCAGTCAATTTTCGGCTCCGAAATTCGAAATCGAGAATGGAGAGAAACTCCTTCGTTCCGGGACTTGCAACCCGATTTCGCTGAGGTCTCGTTCTCCATTGAGAAGAAATCTCCTCTGCTCGGACGCTCGCTCGGGTTTTTAGAATATCATAAAGCATCGTCAGCGTTCACGTTTTCATTTCGTATCGTTGGGAACTCAATTCCGACAAATGGGATCTCTGAACAAGATTCGTCGTCTCGCACCCAGCCACGCGGTGGAATAGATCCTCGCGGCGATCCCCACTCGACTGCGTAGCGGCTCTCGCTTCTCCTGAGAGTCCGTCTGAATCTCAATTCGTGCATTCATCCATTTGACCTTTGCGGCTGGACCCCACTCCGACTCACCACACTTTGAACATTTCCCCGCGCCCATAGCATCGGTGAAACGGCCGAATTCGGAGTCAGCATTCGTGAAGGAATGTTTTTCCGCTGGCAGTTGCAGGTTAGAGTAGTTGATCGCAATTAGTCGAAGCCGCTGCGTCCCTTGGGCGCAATGCTACGAGGTCGCCGGCTTCGTATCTGCCTGCATCTCGGTTTCCATGTAGAGAGAGAGAGAGAGAGAGAGAGAGAGATCTAAAAGAACTCCAGTCTGAGTGGAGTTCTCTAATTTCCCTTGACGACTCGGCTCTTAACACAAGTTTACTACAGCGTCTACGAGCCGTCGCCGAATGACTAATTACTCGGTGGCTGCTCGCTCGAAGCCTAAAGTAACTTCTGAACTGCAGCACAAACAACCGAACTGTGGAGGAACGCGATAGGTCCAATACATATTTGCTTCGCCATTCTGCGAGATGAGGGAGCGGGGATTTGATCGCGGAGTCGGTCGTAAGAGCTCGCATTCTTCTGTCCTAAACAGTTTACGGATACAATGTACAAAAGCCGCGCTCTTGAATGGCACGAAACCGTGTGGAAATCTTGGATATAGGCGCTTTGGAGACTTCGTGGAATTTTCCGTAAACATTCTTGCGTTTGGCTTCCGGACCTAAGGTGTCAGGAGCGTTTCTCAGGAGAACATTCCTCACATTCCCGAGCTAACTTTTGCAGCTCAACTAATCGCATCGAGCGGACGCTGGTCGTCTCGCCTGACACCACGAAGGATTCGGGAGAAAGGATTCTACGAAGAACTAATCTTGTCCCCAACACAGACGAAAGAAACGTCCGAATTTCCGGAGCTTCAACTCCAGCTAGCTCTCCGCTCACAAATGTTCAATAGCATTCCTTACAACTGGCGGACTCTTGCTCGGTGCTCGGATGGACTCGTTAGACAGAATGGAAGTGCACAATAGTATCAGGAACGTAAAGTCGGTGACAAACTGCCGCCGCTGCCGCGGTCACTGATATTGGCTTAGGACGTCAGACTAAGTGAGCATGTAATCTATCAGGACGCAGATAGAGCTCGCTGCATGTTGCGTGCCTATGCCGCATTCACCTCTGTTCCCTTTGGCCCATTGTAATCCAGGATTTGCTTTGGCTGCCTCGGCCGACTTGTGTCTCCATGATCACTTCAATCGTGGACAACCTGCACAGAATCGATCCGGGTCTTTGGATCCTCGCGACAACCCGTACATACTCCCAGCAGCCAACATTCCTTGACAGAGCCCTCCGGAACCAACTCGAATCGAGCTGAGAGAAAAACTCGGGATCGCTCCTTCGCATGAGAAAAAAAACGTCCGCAAAAAAAAAGCCGCAACGGGTAGCGAGATCAGGAGTGGCACAACATCAACGACAACAGAGGCATATCCAATCTCGTCGATGGAGTTTCCTTGATGGAAGTATGTTTCGATTCCGATAACAGAAGACATTGAACGGATTTTTCGTCGAACGTCAAACTGTCTATTCTGTCCCAGAGACTGAGCATCGCTCTTACTCGGTGGAACATTCGCTGCGCCAAGTTTTCCCGACCAAAATCAGCTGAGAATGCGGGAGAAGCTCCATACCCAATAACTTGGGATGAATGAGTATCATTTTCGATCGTTGAGAACGTTTATGTCAAACTTCATGTATCGAAATAAACTCAGTATCAGAAACTGCGAATCGTCAATGGGGGTCGAGGCATTCTATGTCCTCCTCACAGACGTCGAGACCATGTGATACAGGGTGTCAAGAATCTCCTCCGGATCGAAGCTTATCAGACCAGTCTCTTTTAAAATGCTCTTATGTAAATATAATCGGTGGAGGCTTCGAGCGATATGTGTGGTGGAGAACGTTTGGCTTTGTCTCTCCATCTCGATTTGGTGGAGAGCGTACTCTTTGCGCTGTGAAAAGGAATTCAGATCAATACAGAGTCGTGTGCCAATTGGCATTGTCTGAACCACTGGCCTTTTCCTTGTCGGTTTCAGTCAGATTTCAGTTCCAAATGCTTCCCCGTTTCTATAATCGCACTCATTCTTCCTCTCAATCGCTTCGTTTCAACACAGGGTGATCCAAATTCGACGGCTACACCTTGTTATTGCTTTCATATTGTTGTGGAACACCCAACAGAAACCGCGTGGGGCATTTTGTAACCCATTCACAGGAGATTCCAGCGGCACGAATCTGGGCCGTTCAACTGCTTAGCTGGAAGCTGATATTCAGAATGATGTGGAAACACGAGGGTTCTGAGTTCAATCTGTTTCATTGCAATCACCCATAGAAGCGTCCGACAGGTCGTTGAATCGCTCGACAATCGCGCAATATGCATCAAACGGTACCCAGATTTGAGCCGTCAGAATTCACAATGAATGAATGAACTTCAAAATGCACAAGAATTTTAGAGCAATAACAAAGTGCAACGTCGAATTCGGATTCCTTTCTGAGTAAAAATTCTGAAACAAATTTATTTGAGTACGTCTATGATCAACGTGAATACGCAAGAATTCCAGCCTGATCGGATTAATGAATAAGTTGCAAGAGGTGTTTTTATCACGATTAGACTGAAACTTTGACATCTACTCTGATATCTCTGATAAGAAAACGTCCGTTTCACATAGTGATAATTCGAAGGAGTTTCCCTCGCTTTAGATTCTTTAAAAGAATCGCGGTTATTTCCTTTCCTTTTGGGGGTTGTCTAAGCTGAGGCTCCACAACCGCGATCTCGGTGATTTCGCGATAATCCGCGAAAATCTTGGTGATACGGTTTCCGCGGGTCGTCATTTGGAGAAGTGACTCTGCTTGGGACCCGCTCACTCCGAGTTCGGATGGTCAGTTCTACGCTCGGTAATAATTGACAATATTTTTGATGAGACCCGCAATCCCTCGAGAGAGATATCAAGCCGAGAGGGAGCAGCGCAGAGCTCCATGATTTATGCCTTCCCTCGGGACTCGGACCGTCGTCTGCCAAGACTGGGGGGAAGAAGGACGCAAGGAACGAAAGGAACTGCACGCGAATCCTTCAAGCTTCTTGGAGACGTACAGCGAGGGAGGAGAAGCGTGCGATTAAGACTTGGACTGGAATTATCGTTTCAGACAGAGAAGGAATGGTGTCTTCCAGCAGTTCTCTGAGCTGGCCCAATCCAAGCACGGTAAGCTGTTGAAGTTTCCTGTCACAAGCTCGGTTTGTTCAACCTCCCAACAATCACGACCCCTCTGGCGCTTCCCGAGAACAGAAGGAAATTGTCACGACACGCCCCCACGAGCTGTGATGAAATCGTTTTGTTCAACTGCGGAGACACGCCTCCAATTACGAGTGCTTTGGCATCTACTCGAAAGTCCTTCGAAATCGTAACTCGCTCATCCAAACGGTTGAAAGCCAAGTCTGGTTTGGCTCGCTCAATTCGGAAATCTGTGTCGAATGAGGGAATTCACTCAATTTTTCAGAACCATCAAGCGCCGTTCAACACTTTATTATTGAAACAACCAGCTTCTGGTTCTGCGGGAGTCAATGACCGGCCACGGTCCGGCG
Organism: Neoseiulus cucumeris; assembly: GCA_021527715.1. Classification (NCBI taxonomy): domain Eukaryota; kingdom Metazoa; phylum Arthropoda; class Arachnida; order Mesostigmata; family Phytoseiidae; genus Neoseiulus; species Neoseiulus cucumeris. The sequence continues at coordinate 573,837 of JAJSRV010000061.1, read as the reverse complement.
CGGTTCATACGAGTTTGCTCCGCCAAAGATCTGAACCGTTCGCGCAATCCGACGGCCGCGTTGACTTCTCTTGGCACGAATTTTCTCGGCCGAGAGCAGAGAAACTGTTCACGTTCCGGGATAAATTGAAGAACATCTCAGTTTTAGGTCGTTCATCCCGGAGATCGTTCCCGGAGTTTGAAGGTTCGCGATTCTCGGAATTATTCATTCAATCGACTCCATCTTTCAAAGAAATTCAAAGAAAAGAAATCATTCAAAGAAACCATTTCCATCGAAGTTCACAGAAATTCCATTGATTTGGATTTTTCTCAAAAACTACAGAATACGCACGCTTGAAGCAGTCGTCTGACAATTTCGGTAACGGATGACGCGCAGAACTTCGGTCGGGAGAGGGAGCTGAAACTCTCGACGCTAAGAGGGGTCACCAGCAACGGGATTCACCACAAGAAGTGGTCCACCGTGAATTCGGACGCTACGCACGAAGGTGAGTTTGAATTTTAAAATTTTGCACCGTTGAAAGTCGATTCAATTCGATCGGAACTTCTCTTTAGGGTAACGAGGAATCTCGCATTCAACAATCTCAGATCTTGTGACTTTGATGATTGGATCGAGGAGAAGTTCGATTAATGAATGTTTCATTTTTTCGTGTTTCCAGCCGAGAAAACCGAGCTACTGAATATGAAAAGTTTATTCGTATTATGCATAGTCGTCGGGGTTGCCCTGGGTGCCACACAGACACAGAAGGGAACTCCCGTAAAGCAAAGGAAACCGTCGTTGCCCAAAAAGTACATAGTTGAAGATGGTGGCTACGTCAAGCATAGGAAGGTGAGTGTCTCGAGTCTTCCACACGGAGCAAAAGTCTTTCTGATGAGCTTGATTCCATGAGTTCATATGTCTTCTGGTTCCAGGTGAGATCAGTGGGAATTTTGTCGCAATATGAGCTACGGGAACGTCACAGAATCGGCCGTCAATTACCCGGAATGCGGAACGGAGGTGGTGGATATCTCTACAATCGTCCAATCTACACTCCCAGCGATCATCTCGACGTGAGTTTTGAAAATCGAGTTTCTCAAAGAGTGTGAGAACATTCTGAACTCGAACGACTTACATTAAAGATTTCCTTCTCGACATCAGGCCCGTCCGGCACTTCCTCTGGCTGAAGTAGAATCTCATCCGTTGTCGAATTTCCCTGCGCACTATAGTGGTGACTTGGAAGACGTTCCAAAAGATGTCAAAAAAGAAGAGAAGAAAGCCGGAGACGCCGCACCGGCAGCTGAGGCGCCCAAAAAGGTTAGAACTCTTCCACGGAACTAAAGTCGTCTTCATGAAGTTGAAATCTCTGAAACTATGGATATCAATGCTTTGCTCTCAGGTCATGGAAGACAAGAAGAAGGAGGACGTTCCGATGAAGAAAGCCGAAGCTCCCAAGACCGAAGCCGCCGCTAGAGAGAAACCCGAGCCCCAACTTGTGACGAAAGCGCCGGCTGCCGCGCCGGTCAAAACCACTTTGAAACCAGCTTCCGAAGCGACGACGAAGAAGAAGGTGCGTAGTGGAGAATTATCATTCGGGGGAGCAGGAAGCGGAGAATTCAGGGAGTTTCGAGATCCAGCTAAATGCTCACCCATCGTTTCAGGAGGAGCAGATCCAAATCACTCAGCAAGAAACCGTGAGCGGAAAACCGCCGGTCGCTGTAGAATAGATCCCTAGCCCACGTGGAACGTCTTAAATTATTCTGCTCTGGAATCTTATTTATTTTTCCAAATAAAGCAAGCATGTGAACCTTCAAAAATTGATTCCTCATCTAATTGAAAACACTCGTAGGATCTAGATTCCGTTGATGCTCTAGATTCCAGACTCTAGAAAATCAATTTTGAAATCTGAAACAAAGCGTTTCTGGAAGCCCCGCTCGGTGATTCAAGGGCAGCGATGATCAGGTGGCAGCACGCGGACCGGATACGGCCCGACAGGTGACACCGTCGGGCCCGCGAGAATATTTCCTACTGGACGTTACGTACGACCCGATTCTGAATTTCCTCCCGGTGCGATTAGCGGAGAACTTTGACAGTGGAAGATCATCATCGTTTCCCTCGAACATTACGCTCTGAACCACTACACGAACACCTTCATGAATCCATGTGATGTGATTTTATCACTTACAGATGGGGCAAAAATATTTCCCTTCACAACATTTGCAAGCAACGCTCAAGCTAACGTCAAATCGTACTTTCATTCCCGATTTTAGACACTTCGTGGAATCTCCTCGGGTGCTGTGTTCGACGCAAAAGGGAACACTAAAATAGTGTATATCACGGGGAAATTCAAGTTTTTCCGCCCCGGGTATCGGGGAGCTTTGCAAGCGAGAAACTGGCTCTTTTTAAGCATTATCAGCAAGTTTTCACTTGAAAATAATCTTCTTCTCAGCTTACGGTGGCGACGAGCTCATGAGGCTCATCGAAAATTCCACCTGATCACCCCCAGATATTTGGGGGGCTTAGATTTTATTGAAGGTTTGGTGCCATGGAGAATTGTCTCCGGCCCAAGCATGTTTAGCTCAAGTCGGCTCTTTTGAGAAAAAATACATCTCAGTAGTATATCTGAAATTATCAAATCGTTTTCTCGTATTATGAGACGTGTCATATATTTGTTCAAGGGTGTGCTTTGAGGCTTACTTTCGGTGTAGGTCTAATATTTTTCTGATAGAGCTCGTATGAGGAGCCAGTCGAGAATGGACAGTGATTCTGAGGATTTTTCCAAACCTCGACTACCGGCTGAGCGCGAGGGAGCCCTAGGGGAGATCTCAACGGACAAAACGACTGCATCATCTTCTTAGAACATTTTTATGTCGCCGATCAATCTTCCTATCCACAGACTATTTACAGTACATCCAAATCAATACGAGGCAATCCTCAGACAGCGCTTGGTAAAACCATCGCTCCGAAACTGAATACATCTAACTTGTGGAACCCATATTACCACCCATGGTGTCGGAAATAGTAGTCTATTAGAGTGGAGAAAGCTGCGAAACCCGCGGCGCCCACCACTCCGGGCTTGATACCGGCACGGAGTCCGATCAAACCACCAACAACGCCTCCAGCCATTGTGCCGTTCTTCCAATCGGTTGTCTGTTGATCGAAGCTCGTGGTTAGACTTCTCTGAGACGGAAAATAACGACAATTTCGAGATGCGCTCATCATATCAAGCCCCGAGAACATCATGACACCAAACAGATCAAGAATCACACACTCACCGCGCGGAAGCTTTCGATTGTGCATTCGACAGCAGCGAACATAGCACCCACTGCCGCGAAATTTTTCGCATATCCAACAGTTGTCGTCTTCATTTCTCTGAAAATGTCCCTCACCGACTGTTTGGCAGGATCTACCGCGTAATTTGGGTTGACCGAAGAGGCGAATAGACCCATGGCGGCTCCAAATACTCCTCCAGCTGCAAAACTCAGCCCGGTCTTGAACGCGCAAGATTCGAAGAATCTCTCAACACGCAGCTGTGGATCAGTGAAACAGTCAAAACAAGCTTTTGGAAATGTTCGGGTTCGAACGTCCCACGCTTTTGCGAAAAAGAAGTTGAATATAAATCTCATTATGTGAACTTAGATGTCATTCAAAATGTTACCTCTTCCGGCGTTTTTATGACATTAGCTCCAGGTAGTGGCATCCCCGTTGACAGGAACATTCTCTTCGGGCGATCCGGATCCATCACCAGAGACCGCAATTCCGCAAAAGTAACCTGGGGTTCTCCCATTGTCGGGAAACTGTAGGAAACGATTGTCTCTTGAACTGTGTGTTCTAAGATGCGCGAGGAGATCAGCTGGAGAAGGGCCGGCGGTCGGCATAGAAGCCTTCCATGCTGCTTTGCGAATTCTTTGTATCCGACGCTGGAGAAACTGATGTGAAGAGATTTTTCCCTCAAAAGAAGGCATTCTGCAGGCTCAGAAGCGATTCAGATACAGTCGGAAAAAGAATGAATATTCTCATTCCCTCCACGAGAGGAGTTCGACGAGCGCCGATTCGATCACTGAAGCTTCTCCTGCGGACGGCGATTGGACGCCAGCTCTGCGATGCGGCTATCCACGTTACAGTTCTATCGGCGAACACTGTCAACCGTCACATGTTCTCACTGAAATAAAAAGTACTGAAGTAGATCGACATGACTAAACTCTTACAATGGATAGCTGTCACCGGTGCTGTTGCTGTCATCTGGGGCGCGGTACTTTCACAATATTGGCTCAAGCTAACGGAGAGTCAAGAGAGACAAGTGCTCTTGGTAAGTCAGGCTTGCAATACCGGCCAAATTTTCAGAATGAGCTGAGCTAGCTGACAGGAGTCTGTTGCACGGTTAGATAAGTAATGGCTGATCTTCTGAGATCAATTTTTGATTGCGAAGAACGCTGGATTTCCGGCAGATGTGGAGCAGCTCCTCAGGTTTCGAGATGAAAATATTTTCGTGATTCGATCCATGGAATAAACGATTAGGATGACGTGATTTATAAATTGAACTTCATAGTTTTCTGATTATTTCAGCTCCCCATTTACTTCATGGGAATGTTTGCGGTGAGTAAACTCTTGAATTTCTCCCATCATGCATATCCGCCCGCCTGGCTAAGCCGTCTGACACATTATTCAAGCCCCTATACGACATGTGAGCTATTTTTGAGCTTCTTGAACTCTTACAGCTTTTTGCGGGCACCGTTATCATGTGGCGAGTCTTCACGTTCAACAACTGTGATATGGCAGCCAGCGAACTCCGTCAGGAGATTCAAGACGCCAAAATCGATCTCGAAGCACGCGGTTTTGTGATGCCAGAGGATGAAGATGACGATGAAGATGAATACGATGAGGAAGATGATGACTAGGACTGACTGTTCTGAAGAGCGCATGAAAAAGGAAGGGATGTACTGGAGTACGTACTGTTGTCACGGTGTGATTTCATCATATAAGCAACCGTTTCCATCATAGTTTTGATGTTCGATTGTTAACTTCATCTGACATTGCGCGGAAAATACTCGCTCATCCCAATAGGGTTCTAGTCACGCGAGAGGTCTCGACAAACTTCGCTGATTGAAGCTGACTACTTCCGATTATGTCTGCCCAAATGTTTCTGATGGACGGAGGTTACTCGTGAACTAATCGCAGAAGTCATCCCTCAATCAAAGTTGATGTATCTCACGAGGTTGCACTAGAGTTGCTCCCAAGCCTGACTGATCGTCGCAGACCTCTAACATCTTGTAATACATTGTCAACGAGTGAAGACTTGGACCTGATTGTACATTCAAGTGATCGATGAGAGCGATTTGTACGAAACGAGCTTCTGTATCGATAAATCATTCCGAACCGCAGGCTGATTAATTCTTCTTCATTCCTAGTTTGAGGTGAGGAGTCACGGATAATGGGAAAAAGAAAATCTCTACGATTTCTTCATAATGAAATTATATGGAAATCGAAGCTTATACCAACAGCTCAGCCGACATGTGCGAATTCATGGCTGATTCTCTGAGTCTTTCGTCCGAAAGCCACAGGTATTCTGTACTCCTCCACGTTTTGAAACCACTCAAAGAGAAGCTTCATGTTCCCGAAATGGTGTGATACCTCCAAGGAGTAGTCATAAAGAGTATTTTAATTTCGCGATCGCTTCCATATGAGACCAACGCCATGTCAAGCCCAGGCTGATCTCATTATCTGAACAGGGAGAAGGCTGTCTTCAAGTAAATGATAGATTTGACTTGATGCTGGATTCCCTCGTGCTCTGTGTTGGAGTCGAACACGAGCGCTGCGCGTAGGTTCGCCAGGTCTCCGAGATGGGAATATCGGTAGAAAGTTTCGCCTTCAATTTATTGGTAGGAGGAAGACCATTTTCCTCAGATGATCTACAGATGTCTTCCATGAGGCTGAGCATCAAGAATTCATTATTTATACGACAACAAATCGAAAGATTAAGAAATGCATTCCAGTGGAGAGGATTTGAATCTGATGCATTTCTGGCACTCGAGAAGAAGAATGGGGTGTTTGTTCAACATGAGGAGATTCTAGGAGTTGTTTCGCGTTCATGTAAGCTGAAGACATGATGCGCAACCAATGACAACACGGAATGAATATACCACTTGAGTTGTTTGACGATCATGAAGTTGGCTTGAAGCCTTGTTCCAAATGACGCAGAGAGCTTTCCGTACACGCTCTGGCTTGCGGTGGCGGAGAAGGTAGAAAGCTGGTGACTCAGCAGAGGACGACTCTAGAAATTCTTCGCGTCTCGCGTTTCGAACTCGACCAGAAAGGTTTGCGACAAACTTCCCTCAAGCTCGGTGGCCGATAACTTATTTCACTATCTTGCGGCCCCTCGAACAGATCGCGGGCAAGTCGATTTCGATGAATGTCAACAAATGCACTTGAGATAGCCGATTCGCTCTTCGTTCTACGAAATCTCGGATGAGAGCTATCATCATCATCCGTATAAAATGTCCCTGTTTCCAGATCACGTCTCGCTGGGCAAGCGACGGTTACGCCCAATGATTCCTCGGGACGGCCATAAACGCCATAGTAGGAGGCAGCTCCATCTCATTTTATTTACCCTGGACGTCGAGCTAGGTCTAATTGCCTGGCTCACTCAGGTACCCTGTTCGCAAATTGCCGCTCTTCGCGCTGCCGCCGTAGCGACTGTAAAACTTCTCGGATCACAAGTCTCAGGGTCAGAAGCCGCGAGGCGAAGCATTGCCACCAGATTGACGCCTCTCATCTTTCCTCCAGTTACACTTGTTCGGATTTGCAGCCTGGGTGGGACCGCAGCCTGGGTCGCGAAGCATCTCTTGTTGACTTCCTTGAAACAACATCATTGCTATTTAGCCAGAAAGCTGAGAGCCAACGGCTACAAGCTCAGCATGTCCCTCCAACTCCATGGCGCAGTGCCAAATATCCGACAGGACTCTTTCGGCAGCACTCCTGCTCTAACCAGGACCAAGAGCGCTTCGCCTCTCCGGTTTCCGAGGCGATAGGATCTAAGGCTGAGAGACTTTGACCACAATCGGCACAGATTCAGTCTGTATTCGAGAAGTATATCTTCATTCGAGTTTTGCTTTTGGGAAATTCGGCGATTTTGCTTCCCTTCAAAAGTGTACCTGAGGTCCAATTTCTTCATTATTCCCACTGACATTCCTCCAAGACCCCAGAGAGAAATAGTCTTCATTCAGCTGCGAATATTCTCGAATTCTGCCTTGATAATTGTCGAACGCGAGTGGAGTGACAGTTCTACCTGTTCCTCCAAAAACTTTTTCTAGTGCCGTCTGAGAATAATTAACAGCCTCGCGATGAGTTTCCTGATTTGGTCACGGGAGCTACGAGATATCTACTGGCGAGGACACTGGCGGCCCTGGTGATCATATCTTGGACCCAGAGTGATATTTTCGAACTTTCTCGCTAGGCTTTGAAAAAAACCGAATTTTTGGAAAACCGCGGTTGCGTTCAGCTGATGACCGCGAAAAAGAAAGCCGATCAGCCGCGAGAAAACGACTGCGGTCCTCGAGAAATGATCGAGTTCCGAGACGCGCGATCACTGCCTAAGGAAGAAACTTAGAACTGGAATTCCAACTCTGAACAGGGGCATGGTTTGTGAATCATTAACGTTTTCAGGAATCTTCGTTTCGCTACGACTTTCAGCCCACGCAATCCTGTGGACACGCGCGCAAGGTCGTAAGCCGATTACGGTCAGAGAGTCTCTGGAACAAGATGACAAGATTGAAGAGGGGAGTTTTGAACCGACGGTAGGATCCGGAACAATATTTCACCGATGCAATGCTGCTTCTTTGTCCAATTTCCTTCTTTCCTCTACCGTTCCACTTTATTCAAGATTTAAGTGGCAATGGCAAATCACGTTCCTCGCGCCGGCCAATTCGGGCGACGCGATTTCGTTTTCTCGATCTGGCACCGAGGTCCTTTTTTTCCTCTGTTAAGTCGATTCATCCCCGCTCGTGCTCCTAATAAGTGGAATACACCGCAAGTGAGATAGAAGAGAGGTGAGCCGCTTCTGGAGATAAGAGAGAAAACTCCCTGGAGAGCTCAAGAAGCAGTTTGAGGAGCCCTGGGGGAGAATTTTCCAACAGCTTCTGCTGCCTCCGGCTTTTCCAAATGAGAGCCGACATCCACCGAGCTGGGCGTTCCAATTTCGCCACCATCCTAATTCGAAGTGAAGCTTGATCTACAGCAGAATATTTGTCCGATGCTCTCGGCTCAATGCTAGACGTTGCTGACATTCAGCGAAGTCGGAACTCATTCCGCAACCGAAGCGATTCATTTGGCGCGGATCATTTTAACAAACATCAGATCCTCGATCGATTGAGGGAGACGACCTGGGGACATGTTCGCTTCAGAGATCCTGGATAAATAGACTTCCCAAGATGTTCGACATTTGCAACGTAGCGAACTTCATTAGATGCCGCGAAACACGATTTCTATGTTTGACATCAGACATCGGGAGACGAATAACGCAGCATAATCCACAGGAACGATCTGCCGATTCCGAGGAGAACCAACCCCCTCTTTCTCGAGAGCTTGCCATACACGATACCAAACTTCACCGAAACCGAGTTCTCGTTTCTCCGTCGTTCGGGCATTACATCATAAATGTTCTATTGAGATCACCATTTGCCGGTTTTGTCATCGTTAGGGCTGCGTTCCATGAAACGCATATTTTCATGCGTGTTTGCATTTTGCGTTCGTGTTTTCGCTCATGTTTGGCTGTTATCGCCAATCTTTCAAGTATGGAAACCATTTCTGACTCAACTTAAGGTGAACTCACGGTTTCGAATCGAGGAAATTCTTTGAAACATGTCAACCGATGGGTGAAAAGTGGTAAAACGGAACTATGCGGAGGGGCAACACGCGCATCTTCTACTCTGCCGGAGTGAACGAAAGCTTTTTCCTTCGTAGCTCCCGTGACATGAGTCGCACATGTGCTCCATCGAGCTCCGAAACATTGGTTTTCTTCGTCCGGGTGCCTCGTCTCTCATGTCACTGTGTAGAGTACACCCCCATCCCTATCGAACGCGGAACCGATCTTGACGCGCTCGTGCGCGTGGAAAACGAATTACAGGTTTCGAGAAGCGCTCTCATTCCGACAACGGAAACGGCCCCTTGCTAACACGGATTCCGGATAAGGTTGTAGAACCGACATAATTTCCTCTTCAAAAACTCGAAGATCTGAGTCGAAATCGCTTGCAATTTGCAATCAGTCAAATCATTGACGTAAAAGACAAATTCAATGAAATATTGCCGTAACATCCGTGCATAATTTTGATGTTTCCTCGTGCATAATGCATGCATATTTGAGATCTTTTCCATGCATAAACGCAAAGCCTTATAATTGTTTTCCAGGGATAGAATGAATAGTTTCTATTTCGGTTTCTTCCATCGGAGCAAAGAGTGCCAAATGGCTTTCACGAAGACTGCGCTGGACACTTGGGTCTGGGAAATTATCACATTCTGCGGAACCTCCCCTTCGGCGCCTTTCCTGCGGCGGAACGGTCTCACTCGGAGAGTTGGATTTATCGGCGAAGTGTGGAGAGACCCGTTTTAGTCGTCAGTTTTCAAAATCTGGAAGATGTCAACTTCATATTTCACTGGGCCTCATTCCGTACCTACATACAAAATTTGTTCGCAAGATTGGATTTTCTTACCTGCCATGGAATCGAGACTGAAATATACTGGACGCTAAGTTCCTGTGTTGTAATGATATTACTTGGAGGGCACTCGCCCAGATTTTCAAACATTAGTTGTCGTCTGCAGGGACGGAAGAAATATTTTCCGCCCTGAGAGCCGCCTCAGCAGGATGCATCGCATTTATTTGGAATCCAGTCCTCTCCAGATGTGGACGATATCCCTCTGAGTCCCTCGAAGGGAGAATGTCGCAGCGATCCATTAGTAGAAGTCTCGGCGCGCTGTAAACAACTGGTTGAGATACTTGGAGGCTTCGCCAAAGTCACGTCCCCAGACTACGGTAGGGTTGTTGTTTCCAGTGTCCTCGTTGTTGACCTTGACATGAAACCGGGAGCATTGGCGGACCTTTTTATTGCGTTCGCCTCTAAAGAGCAACAAGTACGTGCGCCGAGTTGCAACTCGAAGTCAATGATGGTGGACCAGGTTGTTCATTCACAGATGCACATCCCGATATGGTATACGTACCTTGTTGACCGATTCTCGCATGATAGATAAAAGAAGCGACCGTTTCTATGCCGATGGAAGTTCATCACAACGAGTTTGCATCTTCTGTCCTGTCGCTCATGGGAAACGACTCGATCTAGTTCAATTTCAGAACCAGAAGCCGCTCCGTTTGGAGCTTGTCGCAAAACGGGTACCGAGACGGGATCGTCACGAAAACGAGGCATGTCGCGCGCTCTCAATGCGCCAATCCGCCAAACCGGAGGAGTCGTGTCGTTCAGTCTGAAATGCATGCAGGAGGAGTCTAAGCAACAAAGTGGGATATGGGTCGGTTAGTGGATGAGAAGGAACGGATGGAGCAACAACGACGATCTCTCGAGGGTTTGTGTATTTTCTTCGTCGATGATGACTTCGAGGCCGCGGGAAGACTGTCGTGGCGCCTTGATGTCGCGAAGGGTTCCGCTCCACAAACGGCGACCGATCATCCGAAAACGCGCGATCGTTCGATAAGTAAGCGGAAAACATCTCAGGATGTTGCTGTGATTTTCTATCTATAATAGGGACGACGTACGTGATAAAAGAGACAGATCCTACACCTCGTGCTTTCCTTTATTCCATCGGATTTCTGCATAAATGTCGCTTTTCTCGGAGATGCTCCCGGATTGCAGCATAATCTCAAGCGGAGACGCTCGGTTGATTTTCTTCCGATTTGAAGGACCAGTTGGATCGAGTATGAATCACAATGGACAGGGAATGACGAAAACCTGATTCCATAAGTACATGACATCTGAGAAAAGCTTGGACACCCTCGATTGTTCAGAAATGATTTCGAGCCGAAATTCCGCCAACTCAAAGTTTTCCGAACAAGGGATGAAAAGCTCAGAAATGAAAACATTGAAGTTCGTCCACGGGAGACTGATTCCGGCAAATCAGATTACGTTCGAGCGGAGAGAGAAAGGTTTCCGAATTCCTCAAAGCGAATATTGATGTGCCTTCTATATAGAATGTACGTGCTACGTGAACGGAACAGAGCCATAAACCGAGGTTCTGAGCACGGAGTCCGTTTCCGAAGAAACGCGGGAAGCGCAGTCTGTAATCGAGCAAAACCGCTCTTTTTAGACTTGGGTGGGCTACGCGATTCGCCCATGTTTACATATTTCATTCGGTGAAAAAAAGAACACCAACGTTGGTTTGCTGCACGCTGGTGGCGATGCCTTTGCTGCTGCTGCTGCTGCCTAGACAAACAGAACTCAATAGTGGAAGAAGAAAGTATTGACATTCTTCTTGCCGCCGCCCGGCTGGAATACTGCATCGGTTTACAACGCTGCAAAGGAGCCCGATTTCCGAAGCGGAATAGAAATGGTTCCAGTGACGCGAGATGACGCCTGCGAGGAGGCAACCAAGAAAAACTGTAACGACGTCAGCTGGACGAGAGAATTGATTTCTCCGGAGACTACAGGAATTCCAAAAACAACAACTCCGAAAATTCCTCCGAAAGCCACGTTCCTGTTGTCTGTTTTCGATCGGGACGATCTGGAGTCTGGCGTTGTGGGAGAGCCAGGGACTGCAAGCGCCGACGGAATTCGAGATTCAGAGGCCAATCAATTGGACGAATCGAGACCGCCATTCCCTCCACGCGACGTGAGAGGATCTAAAGTCCCCATGAGGCTGAAAGGGACCGAAAATCAGGGCTCATGGGTTGGTATCCTAGGTTCGCTCGAAATGTGGAGAGCTGGTCGGTAGCAGCCGGATTCGATCGTAACGCCGGCCGCCACTTGCGAAATTTCGCCGTTTGGTGGTGATGATGACGGCTGCAGGTCCCGCTAGAAATGTTCGAATACGGGAACCATCATGGCCACACAATCCCAAACACGTACATAGGAACACACAGCAAAGCACAGAGCGCGTATCAAATTAATTAGCGTTCTCTTTTCAGGACGTCCCTCGCTCGCCCGCCCGCTCGAGATCAGGACCATATCGAGGCACGCGTCTCACAATCCGTCGATTACACCGAACAACGAACACAAAGCAAACCAAAACAATACTCCAGCCTTGAAGCTTCGGGCTACGTCCATCGAATTTCGTGTAAAGATCGCTCCGCTGAATGAAAACTTCGGGCTTCTGGTGCTTTCAGAAAATTCAGAGCGTGGTCCTCATTGGTCGGCCTTCAGTCAACTGCAGTCGATCCGGTGGGTCGCAGGTGATTTCAGAGAAGTTGCCGTAAAATGTAGTTCGTGGAGAATTTGAAGTTCTCGGTGTTGCTCGTTCGAGACAATAGGGGGCTCATGTGCCTTGGGTTCGATTCTCAAATGAATCTGCTTGAAATTTCGGTCTATTTTCCGTTGGAAAGAGTTGTTCCAGCTCAGGAAAACTCGTACCCGTCCTCCCCATTTTCGGGTTTTCCTACCGATTTGCATGGGATGCAGGGGTCGAGGTGGAAAAAGCATCGAGCAAAACTTTCACTGTGACCGCGGACTCGAGAAACGTTTCCCCGATGACATCTGTTCCTCTCTCTTGCTTCAATCAATCATCAGCCTGGATTTTTCTTCTTTCTAAAAGTTTTCAAATGTTTCCCTTAGTCCGCCTTCGATTCTGCCCCCGATGGAGGATTCTCCCTCGTACACAACAGATATCATCTAAGTTTTCGAGGAGGCCTCTGTTGAAGTAGTGGTAGTTATAAAAAATGAAGCCATTACATCGATCAGAAGGGTTTGTGTTTCGTCGTGGCCTCCAGAGTGTCGTTTCGCGGGGCGTCACCTTACAAAGAATCCCTTCGGGCTTGCTCTCCTCACGGAACGATATATTGCACTGTTGTATGTTTCCCATTGAAAATGTTGCGACAGCTTCCTTCGCGCTCTCCGCATCCTCTCCGTTCCATATCCTGTCAGTCTCCGAAAAGCCTACCTCTCCATCCACACCTCTTCCTCTCTCGGTCCTGACATCACTTCCCGAACGTTCTCCGCTCGTCTCGAATCCTACACTTCTTGACTAAAAGTTCACAGCTCATGCCTTCACGAGGCTCATGTGTTTTCCGCCGCAGAAACTAAGGAAATGGCGAGAGCTCGATCAAGTTTTGAAAGCTCTTGCTCGGGCTTTTCGCTCACGGAAGCAACACGGGAACATCATTCTCGCGATAAAGGAGCTCGGAGTCTTCCGCAGTAACTTCGAAGCACAATGGCTGAAGCTAAGGATTAAAATCGAGAGCGGAGAGGCATATTGTGTTGCTTGCGACGGTAGGCAACAAATAGGTAATTCGGGATTTGAAGTTTCCCGGGATGGTGCGATAAGAATTCAAAGTTTCTCCATTCAGGTCATTTCCTTCAAAATCCAAGATTTCAGCACTTCATAGGAGTCACCCGTTTTTCCAATCCCGAAGATTTTTCAGTTGGTCCGAAGTTTTAACTCCGAAATTCGGTCTTGACAGAACTCTCTCGACGGTCTCTCCAACGAAGAATGAGGAGATCAGAGAAGGCAATCAGTCTCTCGAGTGGCTGGCAACCTGAGTCAACGCTGCGAGTGCACTCCTTCTTGTGTCGCATTTGAAAAGAGAGATCTGAGAGTGGCATTGTTGTGCCTCGGAATTTGCATGAGTGAAAATGTTGAAAAGAGGTGACGAGCCCAGTCTTATAGATACGAGAACCTTCAAGAAGCCAAACATCAACTGGCTTCGTACTCTCGTCCTCCTGCTTCCCATGACAGTGATTCTCCGCGTGAGGAGCCAGGCTGGTGCTCCTTCAGGTTTCCACCCTTGGAGCCAGCGTTCTTTTTCACTCATCCTCAGTGGTCTTTCCGTCCTTTCAGCAGCGGTCCGAGGGAACCGCAAGTGCACTCGCTGTTCAAGAGTACAGGCTCCTCTTGAAGGGATATATTTCCTCCTCATCCATACAGCGACGAGTAATTATTTTTTGTTACCTCTTCCCCTTTTCTTTGAGCTCCTTTGACGGACAATCCGCGGTCTGCGGCCAAAGCTGTGAAGATTTAGCGGAAAACTCCAGCTGCTACTTTTCTCAGATTTATCCATTTTCGTCTCCCCAGCATTTGAAGCTCTTTAGAGTCACTCAGCCGTGATTTTTCCTCTTTTCTTCCGCACGCGAAGCACAAGAAAACACAACTCTGTCCGCAACATACGGAGATAACGGACTAAAGTCACATCGGCTCCCGCGAGAGGAAGTCCAACCGAGCTTAGAGTCTGTTTGAATGAGTTGTCGGTGTAAGCCCTTGTCGTGATTCCTCGCGATTTGCGTTATCGTTGGAGGATTTTGTCATGGTCCAAGTGTATCAATCATGATTGTGAGCCCAGAGAGGAACTTACGTAACACAAGCGAAGGCGCTCACCATTTCTCAGCCATCGAGTACGGTCGGACGCTAACATTTAGGCGCACAGTATATATCTTATATATATATGTATTCGTGACAGTTAACTGCTTAGCAACAGGATTGAGACAGAAAGGCCTTAGAGACCGCGAGGGCAGTGCAGCTTCTATCTTGCAGCTGGCCGTCTTCTTAATGACCGTGGGAGGTGTCCTTGTGATGGTGACCTTGAGCTGATAAAAGAGTTGTCCCAAATAGCTCTTGCCTCACAACAAGAATCTCGTCGACTTTCGCTTGCCTGCTTAACTAGGCGTCACCGCTTCTCCGCTCGTTTGGGTCGTCCCTGGACGCCCCACAGTCACGGGAAGAAACTTTCACTCCGGAGTTCATCCGTTTGGTCAAACTTCGAGGCTGCGAGTAAAGATTCTGATACAGTGAAAAACATCGACTCACAAAGAGGTATCAAGTCCTGACCTCCAATCGACAGACTTGCTCCATTGGGGTCGATTCATGATGAGACCCCCAACCTCCTCCACAATAGGTTGTTCAATAGAGACCTTGCGGCATTCTCTTAACAAGCTATATATTTCAGTTAAACTGAGATATATAGATAACGAGTACCGTTTCATAGGACCTCATTTTCTAGCTTCCACAGATTATCCAAAGATGAGCGTCTCAGGCGCCAAAATGAATGCAGGTTGGGTTGCTTGATTCTCAAAACACAAGAAGTTACGGATCCTCGTTTGATTAAAGTTCTAGTTTCAGTTCCACGGGTCACTGGCGCATAAGACGCTTTTTGATCTGACAATGAGAACATAAGAAGACTTTTCGGTAAGAACGATAATTTGTTTCAAAATAAGAGGTACCATTACAAAGTCACAGGAATGTATTTGCGCCCGATCGTCCGCGTCCGTAGCTGAAATTTTTCTCTCCCATTGTTCACTCTGGTGAGACACACGATTGATCCAAGGGTCTTCAAGTCCGAGTCTGACTTGTTCAGACCTCCGCAAAGGTTATCGCTTCTGCCATTCGCCGTGATTCCTTCCATCGCGCCTTTCAAAGCGTGCGTTGCTTCATCGACTCGCGCTAGTTGCCATGGCTCCAAACATTTGTGACGCGAGGGTCGCAGTTTGATGGTTAACGCTTTTTTATGTGTCGCATGAGAACTCCGGAGCTTGCTAATCAGTAGTTTATGAACAACTCGGATTAAGCCCTACCTAATTTAGGATGGCGGAGTAAGCGCCGGAGAGATAAGCTTTTGATCCTCTCAGCTTCTCCTATAGTCAGTGGAAAGATCGTTGTGCCGATCTTCGTTTTCGTTTCGGCGTCGCGAGTAGCTTTCGGTCTTTTTTTTGGTTTTTCGGAGTATCTGCGGTCGTTTCCTCTCCCGCTTCTCCCGCCCCAACTCGGCCGTAATCGCCAATGTATGTTTCTGGATTCACTTGTGCCGGGCATCTCGTCTGAAACCCCGTTAAAACGCAGTCGGATACTGTTCACAAACTCCCTATCATTACGGCTGAGTTGTTTTTGCCGCTACCGTAGCGTACCCTCATCTGGAATGTGCCCCCGATACATCGACCCCTGCAAACTGGATCCGATAAGATGAGATAAGATGGAGAATATGGATCTGTTTTCCAGGGGATCGGAGTCGATCTGTTTTCTGTTAGAAATTCTTGAAATCATTTTCCCTTACGGGCCCTTTGGATACCTCCATATAGTTCCAACTCGCATGGGACGAGAGGACGATGCAAATAGGGCATTCGTCCTTCTCTGATTCGAACGCCGTCAGTGTCATCCCTGGTCGATGAATGTCCTCAATTGAAATCATTCCCTTAGGAGTGAAAACTCTCGCGATGTTACCGGCAGTAACTCTCAAAAATAATTAGCAATCATTCGATTTGGGTTTGCCGAAGGGCTTCCTACGCATGCCTCGAATTTTACCAGAGAACTAATTTCAAGTTGGCCGAACGAAATATCAATCGGAGAACTCGATTTAGGATTGTAGTGATTGATTCAAGGATTTCCCAAGCCGAAGTGAACGCATCGTCTCCGTTCGCCGTTCCAAAGCTCGCACAGTTTACGGGAATATGTGTAGTTTACGAATCGTTCGGCGTCTGTGTTCCTAGAGACCCTCGCGCCGTACCTCTAATTGTAATGAGATTCGCGATCTTCGTTGTGAACTCGAAAGCGCCTCATCGAAACGAATGCCGAGTTTACAGCCAGTCTCGACGACAAACCGCTCAAGAGAAAGAGCGAATTCCTGAAGAAGAGAAACGTCGACATTTCTAGAGTTTGTCTCTTATGATTATCTCATTGCAGATTCATTATCTTGGGATTTACCACGTCTGGCGTTACATGCGATTAGGATACATGGTTCCGATCGGGATGGAAGGTTTACGCGCTGGTCGTGGTTCGATCGAGTAATTCCTGCTAAGTAAGATTGTATAAGGTCTCGTCTAAGAGCTCGCTCCCAAAAACATGCTTGTTCATCGATTCTCGCTTCTGCATCAACTTGTTCCGAGGAGAGTTAGCAATGCAGTGAGTGGGTGAGCTCGTAAAATATTGGCGAAAAAGGATAAACAAGGAAAGCAGCGTTCCCTCGAAGAGCAGGTTATGAGTGCCGGAGCAGAAGGAAAGTTCCGCACTCGTTTCAGTCGAGTCCGAGCCGGTGTTTTCTGTTCTCATCACGTAGCGCTCGCACTCGCGTGTATTGCCCGGTCAGAAGAACGAATGTCCGCACTCTGTAAACATAAGTAGGTTTGCTGCTAGCCACCGTCGGGAAGACAAGTTCCGTGCGGCCTAACGAATGCTCACATAATCTCTCATTATACACGAATCAGATTAAGATCCAAGTGCTTTGGACGAAGGAACCGACTCCGCGGTAACCGAGTGAGTGGCTAAAAAACTCTTGTGAGCATCACGACGTGCAGCTCTGCTGTGTGGGAACTTCGAGAAGAATACAGCGGCGGCAGACGTACAGAGTCCAAAAACGGAGGAGGTTATTGGTATTTCAAGGATGATAGTTCCTCTTTGTGGCCGGCTGCTTGATCGAATTAGTTGTTCTCATGTTGGGCTGACGGCGGCGCTCAACAAGCAACATCTACTGAGCAATTTTTTAGTAAGCAGCTATTGCGGTCACGTAGTCGTGCGGCTTCGGCCACTGTTTGCATTATCCCTCGAAGACTTGAGTCGACTGGGCGTGGACGCGTGACTGAGTATTAAGTCGAGCCCCTGCCTCCGAGAGCGACAAAACCGAATCTGTCTGGGCCCCACTTTCGCCGTCGATCGGGGCCTTCCCCGTCCCGGAGGCCTCGTCGTTTACTCGTGTCCCGATCATGGTTGTGCGCGGCCTTCGACAAAAGGAGGAGAAATCCGCCCACATTACAATGCGCGATGGAGATTCACTAACGCCTCGCCCAGCGAACGACAGCAGAGTTGGTCTGGTTCTGGCCACACTGGATGTAAGACTGAGAACGATGTTCTGGCAGAAGATGTGTTGAGGGAGCCCGCGTTGACGAAGCGAGTGCTCTGTTGTCGGTTTCGCCCCAACTGGAGGTACAGGGCTATCTCATGTCGGACGTTTCCACGATCTCCGCTGATTCCGAGTGTCCGTAGAGGCCACAACAGAACCTGACTATACATAGATCACGTTACGCGCTTTGTAGGCTTCGGACAGGAAACCGGATGTATGATGAACTCGTGGGCGGCAGTATCGTACACGCTTCAGTCTTCTGGTGGCAGGATGCTCTTCCGGCTCAATCCGGTCGACCGGGAATCCAATAAATGGAAGCTCCGATAGCGCCGACGGCTGGATAAGAGCCCCGTATTATGTAGCTCGTGAATCGGGAGTCCTAACAGCACAACAAACTGCTGTTCGTTATCTTCTGGCGCCACGCTCGACTGAACACTGCATGCCGAGTTAAAACACGACTTCGCAATTATCTTATTTACTATTCACGATAGATCGGCGATCTCGATGCAGGCCGTATTGCCGGAGTAATGGTTTGAAGACGTCGGTCGGTGGTGGCATCATGAGAGAATTCAGAGCGGATTGATCGCCGGACGAACTAGAAACCCGAAAGTATTGACTCTTTCGTTCACAGAGCATTCTTTCCAGATGACGCAGTTCACTGCGGATTCTCCGCAATGCAGCCAGGAGAGATGTTGCGTCTCTTCGCGGACTCCTCTACCCAGTGCGCGTTTCCAGGATCTAGTTTGAGGTTCAAGGACGATGAACGAGATAAGTTGATTTGATTAGCTTAAATGTCGGGCTGATCATCTCTCTCTGTGTCTCGTTCCACGTCCACTAAGCTGTTCGTGAGTTCTTCTTTGAAGACGTTCAACATCCGGCGGTCATTTCAGTCAACGCAAACCGCATGCAAGGATCCAGTTTCGCGAATTGCGAACCTTGAATGGAGCTCCGTCTCTCGACATGACTTCCGGGACAGAAACAGCTGCCAACAAACGTTTGCCACGAACCAGCTCATGTAATTCGGTCCCAGGAAACATCTCCATGGAGAGGCGAGCCGAATACGGATTCTCAGAGCTCGGAGCAACTTGAAAATTCAGTGGTTCTCGAGGGGAAGAAGAGAAAGTCGTCTTTCGTACAAATATTTTTCAGTCCGACGCCATGTGATTATGGGAACACGTGAATGACAACAACAACATACGGGGATTTAGATACGGGGATTGGCTTGGAATGGCGTCGGAGATCGGAACTTTGAGGACAAGCTACTGGTCAACTCCGAATTTCCCATTGGACACATTCAGCAGAAGACCGTTCTGGAAATTGAACAACTAAAACTTTGCAGAGTATCAGAAGCATAGCTTCGTGGAAGCTGCCGAGAGAGCGTTTTAAGGAATAAACCTGGAACTTGAGCAATTTTATTTTTTCAAGGAACTTGGGATGCAGTACGGACCTTTCGAGAGCAGCTGAGGGCATCAGCAATTAGAATGCATTTATCTTCTTCTCGGAAGAGTCCACTCAGTCACGAAACTAACTTTGAACCGACTTCAGAGAGCTCGGGAGTTCCAACCAAATCAAGGATTGAGTCCAAGAGTTCTTCTTTACAATTGGAAGCAGTAAGTTCAGTTCAAGTAACCACAGATAGGAACCGAGAGAAGACTTCATTCCGACGCTCCACGATATGAGCGACGGTCCGAGGTACTGCACGGACTTAATTAAGCTTCTAACACCGAGAGGGTTTTAAAATATTTTCTGCCCGTCACCTGACTTCCTTATGCGTATAAAGAAGCCAGCTGTGAAAACAAACCCCTTGACAAAGTTTGAAAAGCCGTCTCGACGACAACGAGCCTGTTTCGCTTATCCCCGTCTCCGGAGGGAAGGTCAATGCGAAGAAGAAAAAACCTCTTTGAGCCTCCAGACTCGAGCTCTTAGCTCCATGGTCGAAATGTACAACGCTTCGAACTGAAGCTCCTTTGAACTGAGAGACTGAGGGAGCTCTCACAACGACGCGGGGCCTCGGCGATCTCGTCGCAGTGACCCCACGATAAAATCTCCGCTACTATCGTCAATTAGGACAGGACTCAACTAAGTGCTCGAGTTAGAAGAGCCTGCGCTGCGGATTTCGATTGCGACTCCACTCAATGGCGATGGAGATAATTTATGAGCGGGCCCTCATCTTCTGAAAGATTGCTCCCGACTCGGACCGTTTTCCTCCGCCTCGCCGTCGGACCTTTCAACTACGTTGAGGCTGACCGGAACGGCGAAAGTTTCTCCCTTCAGGCAATGGCGGGAAGATTGTTTATCGACCGACGAGAACGCGGACAGCTTCTCGACTTTCTTTTCTCGCGGCCAGGCACGCCAGTCACTTTGCAACATTTGTTGAATCGCCTCGAATGGAACTCGCACAAACTATCTGTTTATGTTTTGTTTCTCTGAGTTCGTGAAGTCCTGGGAGAAACAAGTCGCAATCGTTCAGCAGTTCCGGAATCTCCCGGCGGCGGGAAGAAACTCTTCCCGAATAGTTTTCCTCCGTCTTTGTGTGGTCTCGATCGAAAAGCAGTCTAACTTCCGAAATCCTGGCGGACATTTATTACAAGACGCCGCGCCGATCATCGCCCACAAGCGCAAAACACTCCCAGTTGAACGGTGAAGGCGTCGACGATTCTTTCTACACAATTTGTGATGCCTCCCCCCCCCCCTTTCCCCGATGCGCTGATCCTCTGAAGCTTTGTGAACGAACTCGGTGGAGGTCTCAACTAACACCGGACTCTAACGCGTTTCTTAGATGGTTCGCTGATACTCAGAGGATTCCCCACCCGGCCGGCGCCCATCAGAGTTTCGTTCACTCTTCGTCCTCAAATTGAAACAGGAAGTAGGCGGCCGGCTCAGCTGGAATGTTGCGACATCTCGATGATAATCGGGGGCGGCTGCATCCCGGAGTGAAACAACTCCTTCGAAATACGATTCCGTGGTTTCTATCGAGTCTTGTTCCTCTAATTCGAGCATGAATACTGCCGTCCTCGATTTTTCTTCTGTTCCGAAGGGGGAGTTTAAAAAAGTTGCTTTTGATGATGAGAGGAAAATCGCAGTTTCCGAAGTATCGCTTGATGGTTGTTACAACGGCGACGCGGAACACGACCCTCGACCGGTCCGTGTTCCGCCTGCGTTTAGATAATTTGACATCGAAGCCCGCTATTCATAGTTCATCGTCGAAGCGTATTCCGGCAAATGTTCTATTGTGTTATGGCCAACGATCGTCGCAGTCTTTCCTCCGTTTGTTGGCCTAACGACCGCCTCTGCTTGAAGTCATCAGCTGGCTCGATGGATCGATGTAAAGAGCAAACGAGCCTGTCAACCTAGCAGTCAGCCAGCACCGAACCAGTCTGCGAGCGGCAGCCAATTTCCGAGCGCCCTTGGCGACTTTGCTCCCATGATAGCAGAAATTCGTCAGAAAAAAAATCACCATCACTGCTGTTGCTGCGGCGACGACGACGACCGGGACCACGATAGCGATCCAGAGGCAAGCGTTCGGCAAACAGCCATTAATAAGCCACAGAAGCCAGAAATCCACAATCGATGGATGAAGTGAACCCCAACTTAGCGCCAACTCTTTCGTCGTTGATTCAGAGTCTGGCACTCAGCTATCTGTTTGTTACCGACTTCCTATTATCGTGATCATCATCATCGGCGGCCATATCGATTTCGTTTAATTGACCGTTGCAGCACAATCACGCCAACTATTCGCACACTCGCAACTTTGTTTTCGTCGTTTCAAATACGGGAAATCATCATGAATATACAATTCTTTATTTCGACATAAATTAAAGGACGCAAGTTACAGAGAGAGGCTTTGAATTCATAAATCAGGCTTTCTTCGAAGACGCTCTTTTCGCTTTGTATCCGTAGGCAGAGAGTCCGCCGAAAGTTCCTTGATAGCCTCCGTAGTTCGGATCTCCGTAAACGAGGAACTGAGCTCCTGCAGTGGAGAAAAAAGATGGAATTTAAATGTGTGACCTCGCTTCCCAAATCGTGCATTCGCTTCTCGGAGCTCATACCGCACCGCACCCTACCTGGAACAGGGGTGGGGTAAAGTGGCACACTTTCGACGGGATCGTTCCAAACGGCGTCCGGGTTTCTCGAAACGACTCCGTTGCGATTGAGGAAAGGTTGGCGGTAGACAGCCGCAGAGCTCCGAGGCGCGTACGATACCGGAATCTAAACATGCGGGAAGTTAGGGAACGTATCAAGACTTCTCTCCTCCCCAGAATCCATATCGCGTCATCGCGGCTGCTGCGGGACCTCGAGGAACCTTTCCAGCTCGAGTTACTCACCTGCGTTTGGGCCAGCGCTAGACCGTTGATTCCAGCCGGTTGAGGTGGCGCATACTGAACGGAGTTCTGGAAGGCAATATTATACGTGCCCAACGTAGCGGCACGTCCGACAGAAACTGAAGCGCCCAGCCAAATCACCCAAAGTGCTCTCTGGAAGAAAATTCGTAGGAGATCGCATCCGGAACGTATCGACAAGTCGATTCAATTACGGGACGGAGGTTGGCCCTGTTACTTCCTCGGCTGAAACACCTGCCAGATCGCATATCTATCGAGAAGCTTCTCTCACAGAGTGATTACACTTACAAGGGAAGGTCGCGAACTGTAACACCCAGATTCCGATGAGATGCTGCCCGTTTTGTAGTCCGTGGTAATTGATGTTCAGCCCCACAGATAGCCGTCCCGAATGGGCTTGCGTTCTTTTTCTGAGAAGGGTCCAAAATTGAATAAAAATGAAGTTCTTCGGCTTTTTGAGACGGAAAATCTCTCCAATCCTGGCTTGATGATCTGGATATTCGACGCCGCTGTTAAGGAATGAGTGCCGGGACTGAATGAGACCAGATAGGCCTTGTTCCGCAGAAGTTACTGCGGGAAAACGGTTTTCAGGGTGATCCGATATAGTTTCCAACAGATTCTCTGAAGCTTTAATCCTGAAGTGTTCACTATGAGCCCAGCTCTCTATTCTCGATCAGAACATCCTGGGAGAGGTTTGTCAACATCTCCTACTGCGGCTCAATTTTTTTTCTGGCTCGGCATGCGCAATGTGTTAGATGACAGGCTGCCTCAACCCAAACGATCCAAAGCTTCAGAGAATCGTTCGGATACTGTATCAGATGAGCTTGGGACAGCTTTTTCGCTCTGACTTCTGCGGAACAAGGCCTATTTGGTCTCATTGAGACTCGGCGCTCGTTGAACAGCGGCGTTGAATATCCAGCTCATCAGTCCAGTATTGGGCCGATTTTCCGTCCCAAAAAGCAGAAAAACTTCATTTTTTTCCAATTTTGGACCCTTCTCAGAAAAAAACGCGAGCCCATTCGGGACGACTATCTGTGGGGCTGAACATCAATCACCACGGACTACAAAGCGGGCACCATCTCATCTGAATCTGGGTGTTACAGTTCGCGACCTTCCCTTGTTAGTGCTCCGAGAGGGCAGCTTCAGCTCGGTATCCAGGGCCGCGTATCGCGATGAGGAAAAATCTCTTCATTTGAACAGTTTGCGACTTCTGGATGGAGCGTCGTCGTCCCGATTTCATAATGCAGAAAGAAAGACACGATATAATGAACGCATCAGGGTCGTTCCGTGTACGATTCTGGTTGGGCTTGGTTAGGAAGTCGATCCAAAGCTCTCTGTGTACATTTGTAGCCAACTGATTACTGGTTTCATTACGAGCACGATGTAATCAGCAGAGCTATTTGAAGGCCAAATCGGTTTGGTTTGCATAAGCGCTCCATTTCAGGACTGACGGAAGGAGGCGATCAGAATTTTCTGCAACATCCACCGTAGGCGAAATAAATGGATCAGCCACACGCGACCCGAGTTCGCCAAGCCAGAATGACCGCCGGCGCCGTCGGACTGAACGGAGAAACGCTGTCACCGATCTCGGAAGTTGTGTCCCTCTAGACACATTCAGCTGATGTCTGCGTTCATAATTCACAATTTCGTCAGCAACAGAGTTCGTTGAACATATTCTGCAGCGCAGGCTCATGTACGACACAAACTTCGAGTGTCATTTGGGGGAAAAGAGAGAGAAAGCTCTGAATGGGCTGAGCTGATGGATGAACCTTCGTGAGCATTCGCTGCCGTGGAGGTCCCGCAAGTCTGCACTAACGAGGATCCCCCTCTGGTCTTCTTGGACTTCCAAGCCAGGGCTCGGTCAACTAATGACAGTGAAGCAAAACGAACGTGAAGACATATCGAATCCGTGAATCTGTCGATTTTCGTTTTTGGAAAACATCTTCAACTCCGATGTTCCTTCCGTCCTCAACCACAGAATTTTTCTTGATGTGAGTTTCATCGCTTCCCCGGATCGCTGCAGTCAGCTTGAGATCCGAAAGTAGTTATCGTCGCCAACTTTTTCTAGGGTATTTGTGGCTTATTGAGGATTTTCACTGCGCGGAAAGCGTTCCTACACTCCAAGGACACGGAAGAACGCTTCAAACAAGACAAAGCAGACTCTTGGAAGCGAGACTGAAACCGGTGCTACGCGCCCATAGACTTCACGTATTGTGAAGTGACACTTGAAGTGCTCGGTCACTCGTGGATTGAAAACAATACCGAAAATGCAATGGCGCCGATTTCCGTGGAAACAGAGTCAAAAGAAAGGAAAAACTGCAACGTTTTTTCTTCGCTCCTTACAATCTTCCAATGTCACCACCGCGCTGCGCAGACAACCAGTTGTCAGTTCACGCCGACTTCTGGACATCGAAAGCGTGAGTCGAGTCGGATTTTTTTCTTTTTCAGCTCAACAGTAACAAATGTCCGAGAACAAGCTACAGATTTACAACTTGTACGCATAATCATCTCGGCTAAGCAGGCCTTGTGATGACGCTCGTTTTCTGTGAATAATTTAAGACAAAATCAACGAACACATGACTCGATTCCCCCGGGTTTCGACGCAAACTCTCGGAGCAGCCGGACGTCGCGTCAGTTTACCTCCATCCAAGTCATCGTATCGCTTGAAGTTGGCCACGCTCCGTAGACTTATAATGCATGAGTTTAACGCTCGCGAGTCCAGCATTAAATCCGATGGAAATTTGAGAAAGGCTCTCGATAGAATCGGCTGGCCGATGCAATTCCTCGTCCACGGGGTGATTTCGGGGTCACGTGAAGCTCTATACTTAAGACAGACTTGAGGCCACGCATTTCGAGCGGGACAAGATCTAAAAACTGAAATTCCTCAAACTCTTCGAGTGACCAGACACGAACAGAACCGTTTTGAGATATGGCACTCTCTGTTTTCAACTTTCTCTGCAAATCGTCCCGTTCACGCTTCGGACGTCGGTTTCCTTCTTCACGAGAACTGATCTCAACGTTCCCGAAAACATCGACGTTTGAATGAAATGAGAAATGCCCCTCAACCTTGACGTCTTTCTCTCAATCGCTCTTTGTTCAACATGAATCCACGAGAACACGGTCGGACGGCTGACGAACGGAAAACTTCTTGAATCCAGATCGGCTTACATTGATTCATTCACCGATCGATCCGAACCGTTGTTCGGAAGAAACAAAGTGTGCTTTTGTACACAGCAATGAAATAACAATTTTTTTTTTCGTCGAACGGCGGAATAAATCCGAGCCGACTCGCGGACTGGCCTTCAAAAGACTCCATTCTCCACAGCGTTTCCAACATGATTCTTTTTTCTAGATACTACCTTCGTCCGAGCTGCCGTACCAAGTTCAAACTTCGAGCAATTCTCTCAACCAGTGAAACCCTATTCTGTGATTATCTCCGAAGGGATCCGGTGACAGAGCAAGGACGCTAGCTGAACAGCTAAATGAGCGTCCGTCCTGATTCACTACTTTTGTAGTTGCACAAAAAACATCATTCACGCGCTTGTTTCCGAATTCCATATCTCACTGGACTCACAGAATTCGCTCAAAGGCAGCGGGCTCCATAATTGATTTCAGGTTCCACGTTCGTGGCCGTTTTCTTGGATTTTTCGCAGAATTTCAAACAAGGAGGATCTGTCCTCAGCCTGTTCCGCCGTGGCACACATCTTCACGTCTCAAAAACTCGTCTCGCTGAAGCGACACCTTGTCCTCGATGGGCCCCTCAGGCCTTCGAGGACGTCACTGCACCATCGCCCTGCCGATATTGCACTCCGGGATGCTTCAGCGCGCAACGAAGATTCACGATCAAAATCCGTGGACGATGGCTACCGATTTCACACCTCGTTCCGACACGAAACCAACGACACCGATACATCCGCTTTCCGCCGATTGTTGTCTCCCTCAATCGGCGAACCAGAATATATCCGATATACTCACCATCGTGATCGTTGTATCACAACTGGAAGCTGGGTGTCTGAGTGTCCGTTTGAAATAGTCAGAAAATGCAGCGAGCGGACCCTTCTGTTCCGCGCGGTAGAGGAAAGGGCTGCAACGTGTATTTTCCGGACCTCCCATAACAAAACCTCCCCCGTTCACGACGTTTGAGTAAATCGCCGAAAGTTGTTTTTCGCCACGCCCGAGTAAAACACTAAGAGCTCCATGATTTGATGCATTTCTCTTTTTTTTTCAAATCTCAATCGACTGGTTCCAGCTCAACGATTCCATCCGGCACAATATTTTCCTAATTCGCTGTTTTTTTCTCAGAATACGAACAGGCGGTGTGGTCGTCGAATATCCAATGATAAGTACATAGTTCTAAAGCTTGGTGATGTGGCTGAGTATCAATCCAATTGTGGCAACAATGAGTGGCTTTTGGGCATTGTTCAGATTTCAAAGGCCTCGAAACCATCAATTTCTTTACTAACAACACAGGAAATCGATCCTCCAACTATACATTCCTTAGTAATTTGAGCTGAATCAGCTCGTATCGAATGAATCTTGAAGTGTTCTAACAAACTTTCCAACCATTTCTTTCTAATTTCCTTCTTCTTGCTCTCCAAACCTGCGGGGGGATGTCTTTCTCAGACCATGGAATAGGTTGTGAGCTGGATTCGTGTGGTCTGAAAATTTAAAGTTGAATTCAAAAGTTCCCGGAGTTCCCCAAAAAATCGGACCGTTCCATCCAACGGGATTCGAGTCTCATGATGTAATGAATACCTTCCGAGATGAATGCGCCATTGTTGGAGGAAAACCTTTTTTCCCCGTGGTTCCCTCTGCTCTCGTACAGGAACGCCTTGGTTGATATGAGTACGTGAGTATCGATTATATTCGACGTAAACTTGATCAGCTCGAGAATGAGGATACCTTTTCCCAAATGTAGTTTTCCCGACGAGTTGAGTTCTTTCTTCCCGACTCGGCTGTCATGAAAAGCTTGCAGTTTATCGATCAAGAGATCATCGATACGGGACGGGCTTCGCCTCGTGCTGGATAGAGCACAGCCGAGTGAAATACACCTTCTCATCATCTCATTTCCATAAGAGCGAGAAGCCTTTCATATCAACTCTGACACATCGACTTCCCCTTCCACGAGAGAGAATCTCAAAGGAGCCTTGACGGCCGGGCGATTTTTCATCGTTGCGCAAGAACAGCCACTCATTTCCATGAAAAATCCAGTCACATCCTCCGACACAAGTGAACTCGAACATCGCCTCACAATTGTGTTCCTTCGGCCAAACGCTCACGGGGATTCGGGGGTCAGGAATGACTTTTCCGATACCTTCCAGAAGCAGGACAGGGACGGATGCGCGCGAGTGACGACGGCGTGAAAGGGAGCCACCAAACGAGGACGAGAGACAATGGAACAGGCTGCCGTCACACTGTTTGTTTTGTCTTGCTCATCTCGTCCTGAGTGGACTTCTGAGGCTCGTCTCGGCGGGGATCAACTCGGAAGTTTTGGCAAGAAAAAAACGAAGCCTCGTACGTTGCTCTTTCTTCGCGATCAAATATTGGGAGCTTGTTCAGCTGCGGACGTTCCCAAACAGAAAGCTCTTAAGAAGTTAAAGCAAACTCTTGAGCTCACGGCTCTCAGCCTATTCAGAAACATTGACGGAACTCGCCGAACGTGAAAATCAAACTCTGGTCGTCGGAAGCGACACTTTCACACAAGGAAGCCTTTCGAAATCTAGAAAGTTCGATCTTGGTCGGAGAACAGAGGAATCAAATTCAAAACGAAGTCGATCCGGTCCGCGAACTTCCGACGCAAGCTCTCCGACGGCGAACTTATTGGATCGTGGAACTTCGACTTTAGTCCGGAGTCCCGCAGTTTACTACAGCATGCCAGTGGCGTTTCGAGTCGGAACAAACAAACAAACAAACAAACGAGCAAACCGAAAACGAAGTTCAAGGTCGAGCAATAATCTACGACAATCGTTTTCTCGAAATCTCGTGTTCCGAGAGAAACACGAGGACCTCGATGAATCGTGTGCGCACCATTCACCACGATCGGAATTCGTTGATTATGTTCTTCTCCAAACAAAATCAATATCAAATCGTTCCAAAACTTTCCGAGCTCTGCTCCGCCGCACAGAAACTTTCACCGAGAGGCTATATCGTCCGAAAATTTCTCAGACCTCACTTGGAATGGTTGCCAATATGAGTGGACTGGAGATATTTTCAGAACGACGTCCTATTTCCCGCGTTGGAATATACTTTAAACGGTGGAGAAGAGCAAATAAGGAGAAGACTACGGGCTGAAAAACGGGCTTTTAATATCCTCTATTGTTTATGGCTGCCGACTGCGTGAATAACGTCGATGCTGAGCCGTTTGAGCGTGAAACGATCTGTCTTACGCCAGAGTTCTTTCGCCTCACTTGCCGTTCTCCAGAGACTACGGAGATAGATTCTCCATAGATTTTCCAGCTTTTTGTCGTCGGGCGTCGTTCGTTGTTTGAAATGCCAGACTTCAATATTTGAGAATTTCGTTCGCGTTTCTCGTTTTCGCGGCCGTCGTCGCAGGGTTGTGTGCGGGTCGAAACCGCGCCGGTGTTGAGATTGATGGCTAGGATGAATCTGTCTCACTCGGAACTTGGTTGCTGGTGTCGTTACGACGCGGCGTCGGCACTGAAGCGGCCTCCGAGAGACCTCTGACAACGACAACGGCGGCGACGACGATGACAACGGCAACCAGAACACCAACAGAGAAGAAGGAAAGCGAGAGTCAAAAACCACGCCATCGAAGAGAAAGGAGTTTCACACCAGTTTCAAGCGCCGCGCGACGCCACACCGATAGCGCCCGTGGCACTCATGCCAGAGACTATAGCCGATGCATATCTCTCGTAGTCATAGCGAAACCGTAGTTGAAGCTGACATCGCCGTTGTTGTTGTTGTTGTTGTTGTTGTTGTCGTGATGTCGCGTGCACGTGAAGTGATGACCAGAAACTGATCGGTTCGTCGTTCCAAGTCAACATCCGTCTCAACAAACTCTATAAACTGAAAAGACGGTAATCTGGATTGCTTTGAATTGAGTACTTCACTACCGATGTTTGTGGTTTCACTCGTGTTCTGGATGTTTCCGAGGTCTTCAGGATGATTTGTGTGCGTTCTCCGAGCGCTCAGATAGATAGGGTCGACGCTACTCGAAGTCGTTCATGGATTCTACCAGATGAGAGACCAGAGCCGTAGAGCTTCACTAAAGAGACGCATCCAACGAGAATTAGACGGAATTCGAGCACTTGCCACGCAACGGATCGATTGGTTTCAGGACAATGTCTCCTGGAAGTGAACTCAGAGACGGAATTGCTCGTCGATTCGTTCCTTGCCAGCGATTTCCCTGAGCTCGTCACTTTCGTCCGCCGATTGTGACAAAGACTTTCGATGATTGAAAATGGCTTCCGAATCCCATGATTGTTGGTTTCTCGCGTAGTTTGTTCTTCGTTTCTCGGTCACCGACTGGGGATATAATCACATTTGCCGTCGCAAACCGACGTCGGAACAATTGGCTGAAATTGAAAATACACACACGAAGCCTTCCATGCTCCCTCCGCTTCTCTTCCGTCGTCTACCCTAGATGAGTGGGTGGGTCGGCGGAAGGATGTGAGTGTGAGCGCGTGCCTTCCTTCTGTCAGTTCGTCTAGTCGTCTTTCGCTTGGTTAAAGTGACTTTTCGTCTTCCCGCACGCGCTTAGACACCGACACTAAGCCTGGCTGCTCGACTGACTGTTTGACTGACACAGCGTATTAGCATAACGTAATTTTTGCGAGGGTCTTCGATTGTCTGAATCGTTTCAGCGAAGTCTTTTCCCTGAACCCGTTCTCCTGAGTCAAGGACTCTCGGGTCCTCGTCGTGGCTCCTTCTTCGCTTCCTCCGTCTTTTCCATTATTTTCCGTTCTCTCCCGTATTCCGCCAGCCGTGCTCCATCTTCCACTGATCCGAAAAAATTCCTACGAATCCCGTCCGGATTCCTGGCCTCCGGTTAGACGAGTAAGGGAATCCGCGCAGTATGGACAGAGAATGGAAGGCGAGGCCGTTTTACCTCTAGGTGAGGTCGGACGTTGGCGTTCACGTCCGCATTTCGCCGAGCCTTGTCGACATCGATCAGCATTCATGACCGTTGCTTGACATGCCGTAACACCGCTCAACTTTTTTTCCAAGCCTTCAATCACTCTCGCGTCTCCCGAGTCGACTTCATCAAACCTCTCCAGTTTATTGATCATCCCGAGATTTCGATGTTTTTGAATCGCGTGCTGTTGACAAGCTCATCTCGGCTCACCAGATCGTTTAAAGAGGGATACTTTCTGTCTCTCCCTCGTTTCCACCCTCGTCTTCCTCGAGCGGCTGCTTTCCTGTTTAGATGATTGACTGTCGGTATGCCGGGCGGGAGGCGAGTATCGTTTGGTGCCGCGTTGTCGGGAGGGTTCGATCAGTACCTGAATCAGCATTGCTTTCCTCCCTCCGTTATCTCTCTGCTCTCGTTGTTGTTCCGCTAGGGATGAATCGTCTCCGCTCCGGAGTTTCCTTCGTTCGTCTTCTCACTGGCGTAATCTGAAAACTCCTCTAATGATCCATGCGATCAGACTGCTGCTTCATAAGCAGCTTTCCCGAAAAGACCGGGAGTCCAAGCCCATCCATGGTTGTCTGATCGGAATCTCTGAGCTCATACATTTTGGAATCTCCAAGATTCGGGGCTTTCGAGCTCTCGAGCTTCAAGCTGCTTTTAAAACTCTCTCGAGCTACTCAAAGTTTTCAGGGTAAACTCTGGCTTGAGGTTTTGAAACTATCGAATGGGTCACCGGCTTTTGCACGCTTAACGCATCTGTGGCTCTTTCAACGCAAAGGTTGGGACCTCTACGCGGGTAATATAGAGTTCGTGTTACGAATTCCACCCTCTACGACACTCAGTGCTTAGCAACAGATTTTTTAAAGTTTAACGACTGCTGCCTGCGTCGTTGAGGAGGATATTTGCCAGCCGGCCAACTAGCCACGAGTCTCCCGACCGACTGAAGCCAGACAGACAGCCAACGACAAAAAGCAGCCTCGTGTTTTATGGTGGCCGCCAATAGTCCCTCCTCTACTGCGTATTTGTGGCGAGCTCCCTTTAACTTATGGCGAGCGCAACGAATACATCAACAGCGGGAACGATGCGGCCGGGGCATGCCCCAGAACACGCACGATTTGCCGGGGAAACAACAAATACTCATTGCTCAACCAGAGACCTCGAACGAGCTGTCAATCGCCAGCAGCTATGGCAACGCTGCACGGGATCCGGTTGACTTTTGTCAAGATACGTTTCCACGCGAAGGTATCTCACATGTGAGAGGGATGATTTCAAAACACGTGATCGTGTAACTTCTAGCAAGATCTTCGGTTTGAGGAAATATTTCGCGATTTCCTTCCCCGAGGGTGACATCTGCAGATAGAACGAGCTTGACACGTTCATGTGACGTGAAGCAGCCAACTTTTGTCGCCGATGGGAATAATAATTGGCCTCGAATCGATCCGAACTTGGAGCTGGGAAGTTTGTCTCGACGACGAGACCTTGGCCGAATTCGCGGTCCAATGAATCTTCGCGAGCGAGTTTGACAGCGGAAAGCCGCTCTGAAGAGCGAATCGACGTATTTCTGGCTGGCTACTCATAGAACAAAAGAAAAGAGCCTATTTTTCCTCAGAGGAATCCGATTTCGCCCTATCTGCTGTTATTGACATTCCGTCATACAGTGGAATAGGTTCGATCGGAGGAGTCGCTTGATCACTGAATCAGAACAGGTCGTGCCTCTTCTCTCGGAAATTTCTCCTTCACTCGAGATCTCACTGACGACGACGACGACGGCAGTTGACATCTCTATATTTGCTCTTCTGATATTTGCTCTCGTGGCATCTCTCAGAACCAAGCTTTGACTCCCGAGTCGGGCGAAGAGCTGACATCGATACATGCTCCTGCTGGTGCCCTATTCATTAGGAGAAGTCCGGAGAGCCGACTGATGGATAGAGTCTGGAATCGACGTTGGATGGAATAGCCTTCGATGGAACGTGACGGGGTTCGCGGGAATTCCGAGCGAGCTTGAATATTTGATTCGGCCTCGCTCGCATAAAACTCCCCCATAATTTGAAAACGATGGCCGAGACTTGAACAAATACGCCAAGCTCGTCCTATTCCGTCGATCCAAAGGCTTTTCCTGAATTCACCGAGTGATCGGTCTGGGAACGAGTTGTTGGTCTGTACTAACGAAACTTGAACCCGTCACTCAACAAACCACGATTCGTGGACCACGGTCCGACTGGAAGAATGTCTCGTCGTTCTTCAACGAATCATTTCCGGAAATATTCGGAATTTTCCGGAGGACGCTCGGTGCCTGCGTTCTCCGCTCCATGAAGCAGAACTTGAGCAGAAATATCGAACTCTTGGGGCCTTCTCGCCCCCGCTACGCTCGTCATTCTTCTGCCTCGTCTGGCCGGAGTTCTGATAATAATTCATCTTCTGGGATTCCTTCAGCTCGGGTCCAACTTTCTCAACGAATCGCGAGACCCAGAAAGAGAAAAAGGGAGCATATAATAATAATAAAGGGGAAACGAGGACGAGAGGGATGAAAGAGAAAGTCTCGAACTCCCCGGGATATCATAAGAATAACAATCCTTTGAGCGCCCGTTTCCGGAAACAAAAAGTCTCCCCGAAGTTCCGCTAAACGGAATCCTTGGAAGAATGCGGAGTGAATTCCATCCTTGCAAAGAAATCGGTCCCTAGTTCAGCCAGAGTTCTACCCGGGACCTCGAGCGGATAATGTTGTGGAAAACTGACAGCGTTTCTCTTCTCTCACTTGCAGCCATGTGGCCGGGCTATCTGTTATTCTTGACGACGATTCTTCAAGCGAGCGTGGCCTTCAACGATATCATCGAATACCCGTTACCAATTCTCAACGACACCCTCGACCTAGAAAAACTTTCTCTGCTTAGCGCTCGCCTACGTGATTCTCTGATCTCGTTGCGATCACAGAAGAATGGCCTCGACATTGTTTTCCTCGTCGACGCCTCACTATCGGTGGGACCTGAGAACTTCGTATCGGAACTTCGTTTTGTGAGAAAAATACTCGCTGACTTCAGCATCGCTCACTCTCGCGGCAATTCAACGCGCGTAGCACTCGTATCGTACAGCTCCCAGGATCAGGTGATCACTCACATCGACTTCATTTCGGGATCGACAAAAGCGCCTCAACAGAGTCGACACAAGTGTTCGTTGATGAGCCAACTGGCTGAAGTGAACTACAGTGGAGGTCTGACCTTTACGTTGGGAGCCATGAAGGTCGCCGACAAGGTCCTCAAAAACAGCTCCCGGCGAGTTCAACAAGTGGTGTTTTTAGTCACCGATGGCTATTCCAATGGAGGAGACCCGAAGCCGATTGCCCACAGGCTCAAAGCGGACGGCGTCACCGTCTTCACGTTCGGAATAAAAAACGGAAACATCAAAGAACTTCAGGTTGTTGTCTCGCATTGCTCGAGGAGTGTATTTCAAAGGATACATACGCC
Source organism: Neoseiulus cucumeris (assembly GCA_021527715.1). Classification (NCBI taxonomy): domain Eukaryota; kingdom Metazoa; phylum Arthropoda; class Arachnida; order Mesostigmata; family Phytoseiidae; genus Neoseiulus; species Neoseiulus cucumeris. Next base: position 540,006 of record JAJSRV010000061.1, on the reverse strand, counting down.
GATGTACAATATGAGCGAGCGAGGGGAACGGTGCTAAAAAAGGAACGCAACGAATTTCAGGCCAGTTGACATTGTTTGCTGATTGAATTCATTCCTAGGAAATGGCGACCTCGAGCCGCGAACATTGTTTTATTGTGAACTCGTTCGAGGAATTCGATGCATTGGCTCGGAGGGCTTTGCACGAAGACCTTTCGGTGGGCGAATACGAAATCCTTCCCATGTCACAATGCGCGTCCCTTTGTCCCGAAGGCCGATTCTGTTGCCACCCCGGAGCCCGGTGCGCGTGCGGAACCAATTCGGGATATTTCAACTGTCTGTGTCCTCCGGGTCACTACGGATCAGGCTTGCGAGGCGACTGCAAACGTGAGTTCCTCTCTTCTCAGCTACGGAAAAATTGAAAATTCAATGAGAGACATCATCATGTGAGCCAAAGTGAATCAGGCGGACCTAAAAAGAGTCAGGACAGATTTCGATGACGTCGTCGGTCGTTTCGAGACGGCCGGTCTGCTTCTCCAACGAATCACGTACTCGCTGCGCTCTTGAGTCGTGGTCTTTCGGCAGCAGCAACTTACCATTCAATCATTCCGATAGCATGCCCCGAAGGGACGTATCAGGCGGCATTCGTACACGGTGGTATCGATGAGTGCGTTCCTTGTCCAGGACCGCATCAGACGTCTCCAGCGGCAAGCAGGTCTCGAGAAAAATGCTCCTGTATGAAAGGCTACACCAGTGTCGTGGTCGCTGGAAACAACATTACCTGCATGCGTAAGAAATTTACATTTTCACTCGCTATTCTTCGTTTCTAGGTTTTTTTCTTCCTCGAGCTCAGACGCCCAGGTGGCAAACCAATGAAAAACAAAGGTCTCGCGCTCAGACAGCAGCCGCGCGAGATCATATTCCGTTTTTCCCAACTCTCCGCCCGAAACTCGGCATGCTTGTGGCGACCCGTCCGCTGGTTCCGAAAACAGCCGACCCAGACAAGTTAGAATTATCCGAAAGTTTCTCCGACGGTTTGCACATCATTTGCATGGGGCGGCAGCGTGACCAGCGTTTCGGGATCAGCTGCTGGGAATAAATTCGGAGCCTCATGAAATATTCTTTTTTTCCTCAAAATTTCGAGATAGGAACTCTGTTCTCATTTTCCCCCTGGTTCTCACTCACCATGTCTCTATCTCCACTCTAGAAAGTCTGGGCGAGTGCAGATCCAAGATACTACTCGTAGAGTATGTGGTTCGCTTCAGGATCAACCGGGAGCCGGAGGATGAATGGAAGTGGGAAAAAGTGCAATAGGCTGCGCGGATGTTTTTCCTTCCAGCTTGAAATCTCTCTGGATTGGAACGAACGTCTAGATTAGATTATGGCTTCTTGCAGCCGTGAGGTGTCCGCCACTCGAAGCTCCTCTCAACGGATTCTTGGTGAATGATCATTGCGAAAGCGTTTTCAACGCGGCTTGCGGTGTGGCATGCGATACCGGCTACAATCTGACGGGGTCGAGTATACTAGTTTGCAAAGAGAACGGCAGATGGAAAGGCGCCCTACCCCGATGCCAAAGTAAGTGACTCCTCTCCCGGAACTCAATCTAAATGTTATCCCTCAAAGGCGGGAACGGAGTTGCTCTTTCTCTTCTCCGAGTTACCCTATTTCGAGCTCTTTCGAATTCCTCTGATTCCAGAACGCAAGTGTCAAGAACTGAGCGCTCCGAAGAACGGCGAAATCCGCTGCACAACGAAATCCTACCAATTCGAGACGGAATGCGAGTTCACGTGCAAGGAGGGGTTCTTCCTCGTTGGATCGAGACGCCGAAAGTGCCTGGCTGTGGCCCACTGGGATGGTATTCCCGCATCCTGTCGAAGTGAGATTTTTCTCTGCTCCATGACGTCGCTCTGTTTCTCTTCAAGATAGGTTCTTAACGAATTTCGGATTAATCAGCGAACCATCGTTTTCGATCATCGCGGACTCCGCGCTCGAGCTCCGTTCGTTTCCCTTCTGCTCGACGCATTCATTAGAGAAACGCCTGCGCCTTCCCTTTTCTGTTGTTATGCACGGTTCAATTTTCTGATTTTTGAGTCTGGCTTTCCCGCCAGCATTGCTTGGATATCGAACACGACGGAAGCCGACTTCGCGTCGGAATCATAATGAATTCCGCATCGTCCTTCATGTCTTTTTTATTCCTCTTTCGCAGAAATCTATTGTCCTCCATTGGTGGCACCGCCGAACGGGCGAGTTTTCCCGCCGTCGTGCAACGGAACCAAAGCTCTTTTCGGGGATCAATGCCGCTATCGATGTCAAGAAGGACATCGACTCACTGGACCAGCTGCGAGGGAATGTATTTATCCGGGAGTTTGGAGCGACCGCGAGACAATCACTCGTTGCATCGGTACGCGTGCTGTTATCTCCGCCTCGTCCCAGAGATCCCTTAAATATACAGCTCCACGAGGAAAAACGATCAAGTCCTCTCCTGAATTCATACTCGAGGCTAGTGAATACGGCCAAATACATGAAGGTGCTCAATCGAAGCGAAAAATGAATCACTCCGAACCGGCTGAAAGGAGACCTGGTGATATCACGTAAACAAGACCCAGGAGTGCACGCAGGCGGGAAAGCGGCTCAAGGCCAACGGACACATGGCTTATCCGAATGGACATATCGAACCGAAGACCTTGAGACTCCTGCCGGGGATTCACAAAATGGATCGTTCTCTTGTTCTCATTGATAGGCATGTGTTGAGCAGAATGATTGATGATCAAAGCCGAGACATTGATCGTTGCCTCCTTGCAGACACCGAGCCACCGAGCATCGAATGCCCGGACGATATCCTGGTGCCGACGGAAGCTGGCGAGCCGTATGCAACCGTAGATTTCAGTCTTCCTTCAACTCAGGACAACAGCGGCTTCCATGAAATCACGTTGACCGTAGCGCCGGCCGTCGAGCCTCCGCTGCCGTTTTTTGTCGGCGAAACGAACATAACGTACACCGCGACAGACTCGCAGGGCAACAAGAACTCCTGCACCTTCTCTGTCACTGTTCTTGGTATGTGTTCATTGTGCTCTGTTGTTAACTTGGCGTCGGCATGCTAAACGTGAATGACATTCATAGCGAATCGCGCGACCCTCCGACGCGGCGGCGCTACTTCCGAGGACCAGTCGTGATATGATTAATTAATTTCGAAGCCGGGCCGAGGGAACCTGGGACGCGATCCGTCTAGCTGCCTTCTGAAACATTCATTATTTTCCCGTCGTGTTCCTCATTTGTTTGTTCACCTTTTTTCCATTCTCTCCTCGAATCGTGGCCCTCCTGACGCTTACGAGAGTTTTTGCAAATCTCTCTTCTGCAGAACAACGTCCGTCGGAGTTCTGTGTGCTCGAGGGACTCAGAGACGACATCCGAAATCTTTTTGCGTGACAGAGGTCAGATGTTCATCGACCCCTACGGAATCACGGTTTTGCGATATTCTCCAGATTTCCGGATATCCATTCCATTTAGTCCTCAACTTCTGGAGTCGATACAGGCAGATTCCAAGTCGAAATGAAGAGAGATCGCATCGAAGTTCCTCGTGTCCGGTCCCTTTCTTGTTGATTCATGGAAGCAGCAGGAAAAGGGACAACGATTCGAAAAGTTCCTTAGATTAAGGAGTAAGGATCAATTTTCCACAAGGACACGATTCTGAGTGTGTTTTTGTTTTGCCCCATTTTCCAGACGAGGAGGTGCCCACTGTGGATCGTTGTGATTCTCCAGCTGTTTCTGTTTCATCTGATGGCCGAGGGTCCAAAGTGGACTGGGAAGAACCTCTTTTTTCCGACAACTCCCAAGAGGACGTCTTTATCTGGAGTTCGCACAAGCCCGGCCAGTACTTCCCCATCGGAAATACGGGAGTCACTTATGTCGCGACCGACAACTCGGGCAACAACGTAACCTGCCATTTCGAGGTTGTCGTCAAGGGTAAGTTTTCAGAGGCTCCACTGTTTTATTCACCGAAGTCGGGTCCGTCGACATTGATCAAGCCGTTTACTGAAGCGTGTGTTTTCCTCCGCGCACCCGTTTTCCCTCGTTTCCGATTGTCTGCCCACCGCCTCATTTATCCACCTGCACACCAGCGAACCGATGCGAACCATCGTTCACCATCTCGAACGGTGAATTGGATTGTACGGAAGAACCGAGCGCGACCGTGTGTTCTGTGCGCTGCAAACAAGGCTATCTCCTACTCCCAGGACAACAGTATCAGCTGCGATGCTCGAATGGGAACTGGGATTTCGAGGATGTAGCCACGTGTGCTCGTGAGTTCGAAATCGTTCCGAGGATGAAAAGAAGCCTTTGATCGGCGGATGTTTCACAGCAGTGACGGATTCTTAAATAATGAAATTTCGTTTTGAACAGCTGAGGCTCCTGCGTCATCTCGGGGCGCAGATGCAGTGCTCGAGTGCACGGACGATTTTCTCGTAGAGCAACTCTCTTTCAGACTGGGAAAGAACGTCACGCTGAGACAGATAAAGAAATGTCGACAGAAACCGAAATGTCTCCGAGAGAACCTCATGGTCATCTGCGAACTCGCCCATCTGACGCGTGAGCCTGCCCATCAGTGCGCTTTGTTAACACAATTTCTACTCACCCTCGAGGTCCAAATGCATGTATTGAAACTCGTTTGCGTTCCCATCTTGGCATGAGACAACAATGGTCCGAGTCTGTGTCTAGGAAGTCGAAATGATGAATGAGGAGTTCGCCAAATCGATGTACGACGCGTTCAACTAGCACCATCGAGCCAAAATTCTTCGCACGAAGCTACTAGTGGCCAACTTCGGCCGATTTGGCCGCGAGCACAATCAGCCAAACGATCGCAATTGATTCATTCATAACTTGGCGTTCCTCGTTTTTTTTTCTTCGCAGTTGTTCCTGACGGCGCCGGCAGCGGTCGGAAACGACGCGAAGCTTCTGACGCATCCGACAAAGACGACGACCTCGACCTTGACGACGTCCTTCATTCGATGGACGACATGATGTCGTCGGTTCGCTACGGCCTCAGTCAAAGGAACCACTCCTTTCATTCTCTCTGTCCGCTCGGTTGGATTCATGTTGACCACCAGTCATGCGGTAGGAAGTTGCTACATTGAGCATACAACGATTCCGTCTTTGTTTTGTTCCGCTGTTCCGCGGCGCGCGCCTCCGCGTCGAGGGAACGGCCGACTAACGAGCATTTAAAGGGAGCGTAAATGAAATTCTATGCATTTGCAGTCCAGTGTCCCAATGGGATGTTCCACAACTTTCTCCAAAGGACGTGCACGCCATGTCCGATTGGCACATATCAATTCAAAGGAGGACAGCTCAGCTGCGAGATTTGCCCGAACCACACTTCGACGGCAGAGAAAAGCTCCAAAAGTAAAAACGACTGTAAGCCGCAATGTGTCCCGGGAATGTTCTCCAAAACTAACGGCGTGATACCTTGCGAAACCTGTCTCCTGGTTAGTTTATGGCCTAAAGGTAGCTAACACTCGAGTTTCTCTCTGATGGATTCGGCGATCGATCGATCGATCGATCGATCGATCGATGCAAGCGGGCTCAGTATCGTCGCCGTACTCGATCGTCATGGACATAGAGTACAAACGAGCTAGTGCGTAACAAACGTTTGTACGAAACAAGAAAAAAGACACGCCTCGAGTTCATGCTGGAAGCGATGGCATTATTGGCTCTCGCGTCGCCCGCAACGAGCGAGCGAGCGAGCGAGCGAGCGAGTATCCTATCTCTATAAGGGCGAAGTTTCTGTTCACAACGGATCAACGCATCACGTGATTAATATGCGCGGTTGATATAAGCAAGCAATTTATCTTGAGGTGTGTCTCGTTAGGTGGTTGGATACAAGCGAACGAGGCGAACATAACGAAACACGAAATGTATGTGTGTGTGTGCATGTATTTTCGTTGCAGGGCGAGTATCAGCCAGAATATGGATCGAACTCGTGCCAAAAATGTCCTCCGGGAATGACGACCTTGAAGAGGCGCTCGTTCCAACTGCAGGATTGCAAACATCTCTGTGAGCCGAATACGGTGTCTCGATTCGGTGTGAAGCCCTGTATGGCTTGCCCGCCTGGCTACCATCAACCACTTGACGGTCAGAAAGGCTGTATTCCGAAAAATGGTACGTGCGCCTGCCACCTGTTCCATCGCGTCGTCGTGGGGTTCCAGAGGGAGAGAGAACTAGACGAGGGCCCTCATCGGATCCATGAGAGACTAATCGAGACGAGCGAATTCCGTTCTCGACCAACGAGCCTGAGAATGAATGAACGTTGTCTTTTTCAGAGATGTCACAAGAGTCCACAAATTTTCTGCCATTCAACGCCTGCTTCTCGTCGCCTTGCAGAAACGGCGGCAGCTGTTCACCCATGGATAAGCATTTTACTTGCATTTGTCTGCCAGGATATACGGGAAGCTTTTGCGAGAAACGCATCGACGAATGCGCTCAGCTTCCTTGTGGACCGAACGCGACTTGCGTTCTGCATGAAACGTCCGGCTACGCCTGTCTGTGTCCTACAGGTCTTCGAGGAGAGCGTTGTGACCAAGACGCAGACGAATGCTTGGACGGATCGTGCCGGAACGGCGCCACCTGCATTAACCTATTTGGCACTTTCCAATGCATTTGCCCCACAGGTTTCAGTGGTGAGTGGATTTACTCCTCCGTGGGGAAGCTTTCGTTGGTTTCGTACAGGTGCTGATGGTGTTGGGACCAGTGCAATAAATCCCAACCCTAATGATGCTGGTACTAAAATGCGCGTCCCTTGCTCCGAGTGTGTCATTTTTCCCAGGAGAGATAGTTGAACTCTGTTGGTGTAGAGAGTTCTCCTCGAGCGACTTGGGAGCCTTTCTTCTTTTTCGGTCGGAAAAAGCTCGTTCTGCTTCTTTCCAGGCTGTGTCTGTTTCTCTTTTCCGGACATTTCTGGTCACCTTGAAGGTTCAAGTTGTATGAATCGAGCTCGGACAACGCTGCTCCCCAGCATTCGAATACTGATTGTTTCACTTGAACAAAACTTTGTGGCTTTTCACTTCGAGTCCCGCATTTACTGTTTGCGACTTAACTACTATGAAATCGTTCGATTTATATGGATCCGACCGGTTCTTATTTGCCCTTTGACGGCTGTGTATGCCAACATTTGAGTAGGATTTCGATTCACGAATTCGATGCATTAGGCTGCGAAGATGGCTCGCTCCCAATGCATGACCCTTGACCTTTGAAGGATCCTTCTCTCATCGACGTAGTACTTCAGTCAGCGATCTAGAGTTTCATTTCCAAAACTCTCCCTGCACTATCGAGTGCTTTCGACGGTGTCACTCGAACGCGCATCCTTCACTGACTGAGTAGACGTCCTCGACGACATTGGATCGAGCGGAGATCCACTGTGGAGTAAACATCGAGGAACTTTCACGAATCCTCCTCTGACCTTCTCGCGTGAATTCATTTCCGTTCCATTCTGGTTGCTCCTTGAGCCAATCATTGCTGACTGGACGAAAGTGATTTCCTCTTTGTTTCCATGTCCGAGTCTGGGATTGATTTCTGTTTTCTGTTCTCTTTGAAGTAAATTTCTTTTTCACAGGCCCAACGTGCGCCGACGACGTGGACGAATGTCAGGAGTTTTCCGTTCGCTGTCACAACGGAGGACGCTGCGTCAACACTTTCGGTTCCTTCCGTTGTGAGTGTCTCAGCGAGTTCGCCGGCGAATACTGCGATAGGCCTTCTTGTGGATGCAAGAATGGCGGCAATTGTACACCTGCTGGCAGGTGTGCATGTCCGAGCGGCTTCTGGGGCAATCGGTGTCAGTATCCGTCTACTTTGAGCTACTGCAATTCGGTTTTCCCTTGTTTCAACGGCGGATCCTGCATCGATGTCGAGCCGGAGCGATTTGTGTAAGTACTGTCATCAAAAGTGCTGCCATTACGAAGAGGACGAGGAGGAGCATCTGCCGGCAGCGGTGCTGTTACTGCCGAGCATCGTTTCGTCGTTATCGCTGGCACACCGTTTTGCAGTTATGGACGAAATGGTCGGCTGGCGGCCTGGCATGCAACGAGTTCAGAGATATAACGCGAGAAATATGAATGTCTGCGAATTGAAGCTTTCAACGTTAGCGATTCTCACACAGATGCAACTGTCTCCCGGGAACCACTGGCTACTTCTGTGAGGAGAGAATCGCCGAAGACTTCGTGCTCCACTTCATCGGCAACACAACTTCAGACTCGGTCCGTTTAGGCGCTCCCCTCGGGAACGAAGTTTTACGAGAATTTACCGTCTGTCTCTGGCTTCGTTCAAACGACACAGAAAACTATGGAACGCCCTTCTCTTACGCTTCCGAAGATAAGGACAACTTGATAACGATAACCGACTACAGTGGGTAAGCCTCCGACCAGCTGAGATAGAGGCCAAACGATTTCCGTCTGTTCCGGTCGTATGCGAGAATCGTTTGCGTCGAGCGAAATTTTCCATCAGCGAACAGATAGCATGCCCCGTGAACGCTTGATCGACTGACTGAGATCGGCTAACTGACAGCAGACTGAATGGATGACTGATTCGACGGTAGCCATACTACGCTTGCTTGTTCACATCAACACCTAGCATAGATCAAACAAATGAACATCTGAATTGTTCAGAGCGACTGAGTCATCACTCATTCTGTGTTATGTCTCGCTCAGGCTTGTGTTCTATGTCAACAACCACCACGTGATCAGCGACATCAAGATCATCGACAACAAATGGCACCACCTGTGCCTAGCCTGGAACACGACGGGAACCTACGCCGTCTTCGTGAACGCACAACCAGTTCTGGAAGGGAGAAATCTCTCCGCGGGACACGCGATTCCCTCTAATGGCACCCTAATTCTCGGCCAGGAGCAAGACCATCCCGGCACAGGATTTGCTCGCATGGAGTCCTATGCCGGCTACATCACAAATGTTTACATGTGGAGCAAATGGCTGCCGAACAGTGAAATATACTCCTTGTTCTCCGACTGTTCGTTTCCGGTGCACGAAGCCATAGCTCCCAAACATCTCATCGTTTCCTGGGGAGACTTCAGGTACGGCGTTCGCGGAAACGTGCAAATCGAAGAGAGCAATTTCTGCAAACCCTGCAACCTGCCTGAAACCATTCCAAACGGCTACACGATCAGTAACGGCCAGGATACTGGCTCCAAAACGCAATGGCACTGTGATCCAAACTTCGAGAGAATCGGGAAGCAGGAGGCCGTTTGTCTCAAAATCGGCGAATGGTCTTCCCCGAAGCCGGTCTGCATCGGTAAGCCGAACCTGCAAATGTAGAATACCTTTGCCCCAATTCTTCGAGCTCGATCCAATCAGTGAAACAGAAGTAACAAATGTTTGAGAAATTGAAAAATTCAAGAGGGGAACAAAACAGAATAACGAGCGGTTATCCTCTGTACCTTCCATCTGCAGGTAGGTACTGTCACGTAGCTCGCGTTCAAGGAGGGTTCAGCTTGCCGCTCGATATCGTTGAAGTCGGGCAGATAGTCAGCTTTCGTTGCAACGAGAATTACCTCCAGAGAGGTCCTTCGAACGCCCTGTGCCTTCAGACAACGCGTTTGAACATCAGCGATTATCCTGAGTGTGTAAGCTCTGACAGCACGGCCCCTACCGCCGACCGGTGCATCACAGAAGAAGAACAAATCATTAGAAGGAAACTCAATATCACCAGAGGCACGTATCGAAACGGAACGCTGGAGCAATTCGAATGCCCGGCCGGGTTTCGGATCGAGGTGAGAGTTCAGCTTGCGTTCTATCTTGTCGCGTATCTTTTTCCCTCCATCAAAATGCTCACAGAGAATCGAGAGTTCGATCTCGGTCGACGACGGAACGCAGAATGCGATGTGTGGTTTTGAATAGGGCTTGGCTAGCCGGTGGTGCAACTCGTCCGGATGGAGCTCTCCGCTGCCCTCCTGTCATCCCATCGTTTGTCACCAGTTGAAACTTCGCCCACCTGCAACGGTGACCTACTCCGATTGGGTATCGGTGTCCTCTGAAGCATCGGTGCACTGTCCTTTCGGTTTCAAACTTCTAGAAAGTTCTGCGATTTCGTTCCACTGCGATATCCATGGCGTTTGGCAGCCAGCTGATAGGACAGCCGACGTGTTCTGCGTACCCATTGAATGTGGAGAACTTCCACGTTTTGAAAATGCAATGGTGAGTGGGTTCAGTGAGCTTTTTCCACTGAGGCCGGTGGCATTCTGCGACCAGGAGTCGAGGAAGCCATTTTAGTCTAATAATTGTGTTTGCTCGAACATGTTCCGCGTGCTCGACTCAGTGCACTGCTCGTACTCTCGACTCGACATAGGTATTTGTTCGCAGTTCGCCCGACAAGGGAACAGGGAATTTTCCGAGCTCGTTTTTAGCGAGCGAGCGAGCGCTCACTCGATTTTACTTTCCACCGAGTTTGTTCTCTCATAAGTGAACCGGTGAGTTTATATTACAGATTCCCGAGAACGTGTCGTATCACGTCGGATCCACCGTGAAGGTCGCGTGCAAACCGGGTTTTGAAACAGTTCTCGACGTGCGCTTGATTTGCCTGCAGACGGGCAAATGGTCCGAACTCACAATCGACGTCTGCCAACCCGTACAATGCAGTTTTTTCCAGCTGCCCGCGGTACGATTCTTCTGCATTTCTTCAAAGTTGAACTTGGCGTCAACGTTCGTTTATTGCCGCTCGCTCGAAACTTCAGAAGACCTTCAGAGGTGTTTCGGGTCGACGTTGAGAATAATTTATTTACTCATTCTCGCACCATCCCAACTCTAGATTCAAGGGGCGTCGATAACATTATTCAACGCCTCAACTACCTACAACTCGATGGCCGAACTAAACTGTCAGCCCGGCTTTCGTAACACAACTCCATCGGCTTCGTTTGTATGCGACTCCACGGGCAGCTGGAAACGCCTCAGGGAGCAGCTTCCGGAATTCGGCTGCCGACCAGTGAGTTGTCCCCCTCCGAAACATCCCACGAACGGCCGAGCCCTCCACTCAGAACGAGGTGTGGGAGTTAGCGTTCAGTTCAGCTGTCGGCCGGGCTTTCTTCTCAACGAGGATTTCACAGAAGGAAGCCAATGTCTCGAGAACGGTACGTGGTCTGTTGACGCAGAGCAGCTGAGCGCCGTTTGTGAGAGGAAACGTCCGTGTCCTCAGCTGGCTGTCCCCCTAAATGGATTCATGACAGTTCTCGAGACAAGAGCCAACTTCAGCTGTGACCGAGGCTATCAGCTAGTTGGCAGTAGCAAGCTCCGTTGCACCGACGGTATCTGGTGGGTTCAATTTCCTTTCTTCCGCTGAATAGAAAGTTAATTCTCTGCTTCTCGATTGTTCCGACTGATAAACGAAGAATCGAGTCTGAGTGTTGGATGTCGTTCGTCGACACGTTCGCTACATTTGGGACACTGTAATGGAAGGGTGCGCGTCTGCTTCCTTGCTGCGCCTTCGTGCTTTGCGTGTGAGGCTTCCACGTCTGCGCAAAGTTCCTCGAGCAATAAATTCACTCTCGGGTACGCGATGACTGGAACCGCTTTCTAACGTAGGTCCGACGTCGTACCTGAGTGTCAGCCTCAACGGTGTGCCCACGAGAGCGAAGGTGGACTCAGTCTCGAGAACGGAATCTTCACTCAAACCAGAGGAGCCATCGGAGATCGCGTCGGCGTGGCCTGCCGGCCAGGCTACGCTCTACAGGGAGACTCGACGTGGCTCTGTCAGACGAACGCATCCTGGACGGGAACGTCCTCCTGCGTAGCAATTACTTGCGAACAACCTGAAGATTCCAGTTCAGCGGCCACCGCATCGTTTAAGGACTATAAGTAGGGAAACTCGGCTAACGAGAGAACCCGAGTCGTATCTATGTAGAACGTTCAATCAATTTCTCTGAAAACCCTGAACCGAGGAGTAACCAGCTGCAAAATAGTTTCCAAACAAATAACGACCACTTGCCTGCTAATTATGTTTGGAATGCTTCGTGTGAAACTCATTGGAGATTCCTTCCTTTATCCCAATGTTATTACTCTCCACAACGTAGTGTCTGCGTTTTTAACGGCCGAGTATTCTAACTTATAGGCGCTTCTACTACTATTCCAGATACGGCAGCTCGATAGATTACTCCTGTAACCATGGACACGTATTGGTTGGCAGCAGGGTGCGAGTTTGTCTCGACTCGGGTCGATGGTCAGCACCTGTACCTACCTGCAAACTCGTTAACTGTCCTCCGATTGACGAGGGGCAGAACTCTCTGCTGACTTACGAGCCGTACAACTCGACAGTTTACGGTGAGCTCCACGCCTCAAGTCCAAATAATAATTGATTGGGTGCATGCCGTCTGCTTCGCCGTCGGGCTACTCAAACGTTCCGTGTTATTTTCGCTCGATTCCAATCTGCAGGTACAAGTGTGTCCTTGCAATGCGCCGATCGTTCTCATAGACTCATCGGACAAGCTAAGTCAACCTGTAGCGAGGCAGGGACCTGGGAGCCCCCGTTGGGATCGTGCTCGAGGGCCAGAAAACACTATTGCCCTCCTTCGCCATCAGCTCCCGTCCAAGTGACCAAGAGCAATGGCCAAATCTACAGGTTGGTCGAGTTTTCTCCTCGTCGAGTTCGCTCAGCTAGGGACTACACGATGAAAGCTGAGAACATCCGGTGTAGGGAACTCTTGAATCGTTGGTCCTTGGCAAGGCCAAATAGGACGATGCGATCGGTAGTCGACGTTGAATGTTTTGATGAATTGCTCGATGAGATTGTCGTTGTTGTCGATTTCATTGTCTAAATTCCTTTGAGGGACCTTGAGAGCCTGTCATCTCGGATATACGGGACTCGACGGCGCGCCGCTATTTCTTATTTCTTCCTTTTTGCGAGCGGCAACCAGCGCCGTAGAGGGAGCTTTAGTTGAACGAAGAGCTCGATTGGTTCTGTATGGTTATAGCCGAGCTCTTATTGTGCCACCGACGAAGAGAGAAAGACTGGCCGTCATAAAACTGTGTTTCCAGATTCGCTTGCGAGGTGGGCTTCAGGCTTACAGGAAGCTTTGAGGTCGACTGCAGCGAGGACGCAGAGCTTGCGGATTTCCGTGAGCCTAAATGCATTAGACTGGCGTCCTGTCCAAAGGTAGGTTTCTGCTTGCTGTTCGGTTTTGCGAGTTCTCAGTGATTTGGTTCGCTCGCCCCCCATAGTCGTCGAGTTTCTCGTATCGCAAGCTTACTGTATCTTCCATCTCTGTGTCTATAAAATCTGGCACGGCTATGAGAGAGCTCATATCGTCCTATCTTGAGACGTTCCGCTTACTGTACAGATGGAAGCTCCCTACAATGGAAACGTCGTCGTGCACACAAAGCCCATAGGAGCCGCCGTTTCGGAAACTGCATGGGCCGGAGATGAGGCAACTGTGATCTGTCAACCAGGGTTCAAACTGGTTGAGAGTGGAAGCCCTATTGTCTATTCGATCAACAGAGGGGTCAGCACATGTCAGAATGACGGCTCGTGGAGCCACGTCTTCCGATGCATCAAATAAACTGGTGTCTTCGTCTGACGAAGCGAGTATCCCGCTGTGTTTTCAGTCCCTCCATAGCTTCTCATCGAAGCTGTTTTTTTTTTCTCTTCCCTTACTCTGCATGATTCGCTCCGGACAAACAGCAGAGCTTCCTCGTTCGTTCGTACGAGCGCTCGAGCGCACGTTTTGAGCGCCTTCCAGAGTACAGGGTCGGTCGGTCGGTCGGTCGGTCGTCCTGGGAGGGATGTCTGAAGAGACGCAAAGCAATAACTGTGTAGATTAGAACCCGGAGTAGGATATGAAAGTTCTCGTAAGGGACTCCCATTCGTACCATTACTTCCATGATTCGTCAAATCCCAAGAGGGAAATTCTACAACACCAACGTTTGCTTCCGTGTTGGCACAACGGGAGAGAAATCCACCTGCCTTGTACTCTCGTCTGCCGAGCTTCCACAAAACAGTGCCTGAATTCCTATTTTATGTAGCACACAAGCTGAAGATGGGGAACATGACGCAGAGGAATTCTTCACTCAGTCAGACCGCTTGGACTCGGTTGCGGGGCATGGCTTCACGATATCGAGGGATTAGATCATAGACTTGTAAACACATATCTCGGCTTCTCGCGGCCATCGATATGATTACTCTTGCGAAACGATCCGGGACCAACGTCACGAGTATTTACTCAAGGAAAATCTTCGGAGTATGAGCCTAGATGCTATGGTATCCCGCCGAGTATTTTGCGATATTCACGTGGACGATGTTTAATTCCCTTGGCGCTGCCTTCAGTTCCGCCTTTTCCGATCGCGTCGCTGCAGGATGTTCAGAAACCTTCTTTGCAAGTTTGCCTCACAGTCGGTAAACACAGGAGAGGGCTCCTTGAAACTTTATATGAAAGCCTAATGAAAATGTTTACTTCGCTCTTCGCCAAATGAGCTTTTCTCGTTTCAATGCTCAAACGCTGCCACGGATAAAGAACAACAGTCATTGGATTCTCATCGAGAACTGCAAAACAGACGCCAGGGCCGTCCAGAATTCGGAGGAATGCATAAACTTTGCACAACAGAGCCAAGAATAAGCGATTGCGACAGACACCGATTCATTGAAGTCGTTCATTCAAGCCTCCACGCGCAGGAACTCAGAAGGGGAACCATCAGAGAACTTCAGAGTGGAAATCGACGACGTGCCATCGTTCTTCTCGAATTCGCCTTTCTCCAGGTTGGCTTTTGTTTCCGAACAGCGTTTTTTCCTTTCTCTTCCAGAAAACCGCTCGGCTGCATTTGGAAAGGCGATTTCTTCTTGCTCTGGCTCCGAAGCTGTCGCTGTCGAATTTTCCCCTCCGTGGAATCATGATCGCGTTCGGCTAGTTTCCGCGTGACATCCCGGGTAGACGTATGGGCGTGACGCAGCTGGCTGACAAGTTTTTTCGCTTGCGACGGAGGTTATACTTTTATTGTTTTCACGGGTATTTCCGGTTTCGAGGATTCATAGTTCGTGGATATAGGATAACACCAGAGCTCTGTTCCGCACATTAGACGCCAGATGACTTATCATCATTGTTATAAGTGCGCGCGTTCGCTCTGTAAGTGTGCCCGTGTGACTGCGTCTGGAGCTGAGCACATCTGGAACTGTCATTGTGAGCGAGTAGTAAGTAGAGCCCTTTGTCGCTCGCGTGCAGCCCATATGGCGAATATTTTCTCTATGAGGAAGCTCATGTTTTGAGAATTATCCAACCAGTGTTTGAGATTTAAAATTTTCCTTCTTCTGTTTTTGAACGATCAAAACATTCCACCGTCTTTTTCCGGTGCATTTGAGCTTCTACGAGAAAGAGAATAACCAGTTCCCTCCAAGCCGCGACTCTCACGTCTGTTGAAATAGTCAAATGAACCTGAACATTGGCTCGCTCCGTTCTTTGCAAGTAGAGCTTCGAGTAGTTCAGGAGATGCGACCACTGCCTCGGGACCACCAAGGTCAGAGTAGCCGCCGCCGGACCTCTTTCAGGATGTTTGACATGTTGTATTTGAGATTGAACGCCATCGCGACAGAACACTCGGAGCCCGCTCGAGCTCGGCGCGGAAATTATTATTCCGCGTTCTTCGAATTCTTTCGTCGCTCTCGACAGCGATGCATAAAGCGCAGGTGGGAGGTTCACGCGATTCGAGGAAGCGCGGTCTTTTCTCGAGATGTTTAAGCTCAGAGATAGTTTTTTTTCTCTCCAAGAACGTAAGAGAACGAATTGTGGCCTGTAGAAGCTTTACCACACCCTTACCGTTGATGCAAACAGATTGATTTCGTCTGGCCCATAGTCCCCCTCGAGCTGAAGTCGACTTCCAATTCGACGAGGTCCATTTCGGGAAGATCGGAAATTGTTTTTTCGGCGCTCTCTCTGAGGGACCCCAGGTGGACCTGGAAGAGATCACTGAGTGGTAGGAGATTGCTTTCCACCACCGCTAACTCTGTGCAAAAGTGAGTTTTCCATTTTTTATCTCTCTCCGAGCACTGCGAAGTCCTCCGAGCATCTCAATTTGTCAGGTTTTTGTTTTTATGTGCTTCCCCGATCCCTGATTGTGAGCCAGACGGAACTTTGCACTCAAGTCGTTATTGTCACCGCTACCGGAAGTAGCTGGAATTAGAGGGCGGCGCGGACAGACATTCGAGACCTAAACGCTAACGAGTGCCCATGTTCTCTTTCATGCGTCCATGTCAAGCAAGCTGAGGTCGAGTCTTTAACTCTTATCCGAACAGCGGATGGCTGATTCCCCGGTGTTGAATTTTCGTGTTCTACGTCGTCATGAGTCAGTTCCTCGATCCAGAGGACTTTTTGACAGAGGCGAGGACTGGGGTTTGCTCCGACGGTGTTTGTTAACTTTATAACTTGCGTGAATCCGGAGGGGAGCTCGCGGAAAACGGCGGTGTGGGGGTTGCGCATGCGTCCGATCTTCCAGCGTTCAGACTGTTACTCCGGCTGCCGTCGAGGCTGTTCCCGCTCCTCTGGCGCGGTAGGATCCAAAACTCGACAACATCTCTGGCTTCGGGCTCGCTCGTACCTAAAGCAGTGTGACTGGTTTTCCATGTTATGCCTTGAGAGGAATGAATCTCCCACTAATCCATCCTTCCATCCAGTCTGTAGCATTCATCTGTCAATTCGGTCTGCTGGTCGGTTGGCGGTTCGGCGGGCGGGCTGGTGGCTGGCTGGCCGGCCGGCTGGCTGGCTGCGTGGATGACCGTCTGCATGTCAGACGTTGTCTGTCCGCATGCGTAGCTTCTGCTCTACGATTCGCCCCTGGGTTCAGACTCGGAGGCTTAGTCCGCATGTCTTCTGCTTGATGGTTGAGTAGTTGATCTACCCAGTCGCTCCGACCGTTAGTCAGTCGGTCAGCCAAGCAGCCACCCAGCTAACTATACGTTCAACGAGTGCGTGAGTGAGTGAGTGAGTTTGGTAAGCCGCCCTCTCGCCGCAGGCGCTCGCGCGCTCACAACAAAGTCCCTTGCCGTTTCGAAGCTTCCCTTCCCACCACTCGTTGGCCCGTTCGCTCATTCAGGGCAATGGCGATGTCTAGCCCCGTCGTGGTAGTTCAACGTCTGCCTGGTGACTTGAAGCTGTCAAATATTCCGCTGCCGCAGTTGCCGCGGTTCCGAGCTCTGCTTGGAAACCTGCTCTGATAGCTTTCGGGCAGACCAAATCCTCGAGCCCACGGGGTTGCAGGGCTGGAATCGCCGCGTTTGACATTGCTGCCACTGCTTCGCTTCTGCTCTGCTGCGGGTTGTGGCAGCGGTGGTGGTGGTGGTGGTGGTGTTCGTTTGTTCGTTCATCCGTCCGTTCGTCGATTCGTTTGTTCGTTCAACTATCGCAATGACTCTGTCAGAGAGCTTCCAAACGGAACTGAAGGCGAACGGTTTATAGTGCCGCGCGAACCATCGCTATGTGCGCGATTCATCTGTGTGTCCACGAGGAAGCCTCTAAGGTTAGGTTGTTCGTAGAGAGGTTGTTCTAAATTTGTCAGTGAAGTGAATCGTCGTGCTTTTCGTCATCGTCGTGATCACCTACATCCCATTCAACTACATCAGTGCTGGCCGGTGGCCGTGTTCGGCCCTCCGTCGTCTTGCATTACAACAGACAACTTGTTCACGTGCAAGTTTTAACATCACAACCATAGAATTTTTGCGACAGCTTCAAGTCTACAAGCGCTTCCCGACCTCTGCGCCGCCAAACTGAGCGACCGAGTGACTAATCAACAAACAAAGCAAGCAAGCGAGTCACCAAGCAGAAGGGGTAAAGGAAAAATAAAAGGCGAACTCCGTATTCTCGCAAGTGTTGCAAGCACAAGTCGAAGTAAGAAAATCAGAGCGCTCCACGACTGCCGAATCAGCCACTGTTTACTGGCAGTTGGTTCGGCTGGTGAAGATTCAGAGGCCGCCGGTACAGCTGGTGACCTGACGAATCGAACCGTTGTCACTAATGGAAGTTCTTTGCATCGACACTGTCAATTCCAGTGACTTAAGCAGCGGTGGCAGCTGTGGCAGAGCCAGCGGTAGCAACGAAGACAACATGAACCTTTTCAACAACGAAATAAGCAGCGGCAGCAGCAGCAGCAGCAGCGGTGACAACAACAACAGAAGCAACATCATTACCATGACATCTTCGTGATAGGAGGGGTTGATTCGAATCAGCCCGCTCTCGCTTCAATTGCACGCACCACGAATCGCAACTGTTCGGTCATTTAAAACGGCGAGGCTCTGAGAGTGGGAGGAAACCGCACGGAAACTAGAAGGAATACGAACACGCTGCGCCGTACAAGCAGGTATCGGGAAGGCTCTGAATTCAGTTCGGCATCGACATCGATATACTCACCGAGCTCGATGGATACCTCCGCACAGTTCTCCGCTCGTTCTCCTTGATTGTCCGATTACCGGCAGCGGCAACGGCACCCACGGCTTCGCCAAAACCGCATCAGTAGCACCGATCACCTGCATTTGCTGACACCACAACAGCAAACCGGGACAGGAGGCGAATCGGCAGGCCTCACTCATTTGCTCGAGTGATTTCGCAGCTTTTCATCGCGCGAAAGCTGCAAACAACAGCAACAGAAAGGCTTCTTCGATTGATTGATCAAATCTCGTCCGTAACACGGGGACGAATGGAAGCCAACAGTCAAGAGCACGACGAGCATTCCGCCAAGGAGACGCTTCTCGTGCAGAAGAACAACGGCCAAGGACCGACCACAGAGCAGCTGGGCGATGCAGAACTTCGTTTGGCTATCGACGATTCGGGACTGCAACGATATCTGCCTCGCTTCCTGCGGTTTGCTTTCGCAGACGCTGACGTCGAGAAGTTATACCTGGACTATTACATAAACGAGAAATGTCTCGACTTCCGAGCGTGGTTCCCGACCGCGTCGGTGGTCAACCTGGCCATTCTCGGCGGCTACTGGATCTTCTACCAGAGCAACGATGTTGCTACGCTCCCTCCCATTGCCATCCTGGGCTCTGTCGCTGTCCTGATCCTGGTATCCGCCAGGTTACTTGCAACCCGGCGGATTCTCGCTCAAGGCCTACTGTTCTTTCTGGTGATGGTAGCTATTTTCGTTCAAATGGGCCACATCGTAAGTGACATCTATCTCTTTCCGATTCCACGACAGGCAACCGACGCTGTTGCCTGGATCCTGTTATACAGTTTTGCACTGTACGTGTTGTTTCCGTTCAGGCTGAATACGGCGCTGTTTTGCGCTTTTGTCACAGCCGTCGCTCACGTGGCGCTGGTCATCGATACAAGCAAAGACGCCATGCAGGAGAGCCTCATCCAGATCGGAGCTAACCTTGTGCTGTTCGTCTGTGTCAATCTTCTCGGTATGATGTGTTACATGTTCTTCGAGAAACTCCAGCGAAGAGCGTTTCTCGAGACTCGGCAATCGCTCGAAGTCAAACTGGTTGTGGAAGAAGAATCCAAGGAACAGGAACGATTACTGCTCTCGGTTCTCCCGAAGCACGTCGCCAGTGAGCTCAAAAGAGATCTGGACTCGGTCGTCGACGGACCTTTCAAGAAGATCTATATGTCCAGACATGAAAACGTCAGCATTCTTTTTGCGGACATCGTCGGCTTTACTGCCTTCTCGTCCACCTGCTCGGCCGCGGATCTGGTTCGGACCCTCAACGAACTTTTCGCCAGATTCGACAAACTTGCTGAGGTGAGTGAGCTTAAACCTCGTTATGAACGTTTCCGTCAATGTAAGCAAGAAGCTGTTTCGAAGAGGGTTAGGAGTGGCAGATGATTTGGTGCTGGGAGGCCGGGCCAAACTCGCCGGTGATTAATAAAGGTGGCGGAATCCTTGGAAAGCTCTACTCTTCCTAGGATCTGCAAAATCGGATTTCAAAACTCAGTCGGAACAATTGGTTCCTCCTTCCACCACGAATCTTTCGAAAACGTACATACTCCACAAGAAATCACTCCGAAAAGACTTCCGGATTTCTTCGTTGAAAGGATCCTCAATGTTTTGCGGTGGGGTCCCACACGGAATGTAGCATCTCGCCAACGTTCGAGTCTCAAATTCGATTCATTTTCTGAATTCCACGAAGATTCGGTTCCCTCGAGTGCGTCATCGCTGCGAGTCGGGATTAGGGTCTGTGGCATAAATCACCGCCCGTATTTCTTTTCGTTTTCCGGAGATCGTGTTTACTTTTCATTAGCGTGCTCCGCCACCCAAAAGCCTCATTGAACGAGCAAAAATAATCGATGAGCCTCGAAATCTATCACGAGCCACTCAACGGATCCACCGATTGATCGATCAATCAATCAATCCATCGATTGATCGATCGAGACGCGTTTTTTCTAATGATATTTATTCTTCGGGAGCGGAGGCAGAGAGAAAAAGCGTCTTCACCTTCCTCCATTCCGTCGTCTGATTCTCCGCTGCGCGGTCGAGCAAGGAGGAAATTACCTGAACGAATCTCAGCCGCAGTGGCTCGCAAGCTGCCGATCGAGATGATCGGTTGAGCTCGTCGTCGCGTCGACAGAAAACCGCCGGTGTCGTACCCGGATCGAGAAATTCTGGATATTCTGTCGCGGACAAAGCAGAAAGGAGCTCGGGAAGGAGCCTTATTCGTTGTCTGTTGCCGAGAAGTGATGGAACACGGTGGTGAAGAGCAGCGAGTGAAGGGAGAAACGACCGAAAAAGTAAATAGTAGTCGGAGTACGCTGCAGATACGTCATCTTTTGTGTGCGCGTTTTCAGCCATTACAAGGCACAGCTTCCAGTGTAAGAGCGGGCATCCTGGCGAGCGCGTTTCAAGGACTGCCCCTAAACGAAACTTCTCAGCCAGCCACACCTAGTCGCTG
The DNA here is from genome assembly GCA_021527715.1 of Neoseiulus cucumeris. Taxonomy (NCBI): domain Eukaryota; kingdom Metazoa; phylum Arthropoda; class Arachnida; order Mesostigmata; family Phytoseiidae; genus Neoseiulus; species Neoseiulus cucumeris. The sequence continues at coordinate 519,182 of JAJSRV010000061.1, read as the reverse complement.
GTTTGGCAGCCGCACATGAAACAGTTTCATAGCAGCTCTTCGGCAGGTGTTCGACGGCCGCATAGCAGGCACTGCGGTTCGCTCGGGAGTTGTAGGCTGAGAAAGAGCTGGATGTTGAACGGCGCGGCACAGGCAGCCTGAGTTGATTTCCCTGAGGTTCGACTCGGGAGGCTCCAGCCTGCCTCGTATTCCGCTCATATCAGCGGTCGTGAGGGCTGCGTAATTCAGGTCCCTGTATATCTTCCCTTCCTACTTATATTCGTTGCGGCGCGGGATACATATCGAAATCAGCCGCTGATTTGGGATCAAGAGTCGAAGCCGAGACCGGAGGCCGTTTTCTCCTCGAGAGGATCCGGTCTGTATTGTTGTATGAAATATCGAGAGACGGGGCCCAGAGGCGGATGAGGCAGACAATGAAGCTCTTCGGTACCTCAGAGTGCAGTCATTTTCTTACGCACGGTCGAGATTACTGCGGCCGTTCGTCTTCCCCTCCCCCCGGCTCTATGTCTTGCTGATCCTCTGCTGCTTCTGATCCCTCGTAGGACCGCAGCAGATGATCTCATTCCAAAAGTTCACTTGCTAACATGCATGAGCTCTCATTTTGTATTTCTAGACGGCGGCAGCAGCAGCAGCACAAGCAAGAAGAGGGACGGCTCTCGAAAAGCGTTTCGCTCCTTGTGCTTGCACTGCTCTAGTGACTGGACTCTCTCGAGTGAGTGGCTCTTGTTCACCCACTGACCTACCCGCGAGTGCGGCGACTGCTCTCGTTAGCCCAGAGCGTGCTTTCCAAGAGCAACAAAACTCCTATCAGTTTGTCAACGGTCGTGAAATGAAGCAAAGTTCAAGGGTCGACAACTTTGGGCCATCCACTCCGCATAACGCTCCAACTCAGTCTTTCTAAACCCTGGCTTGGACAACGGATGGAGCCCACGCGCTGGACGAGCAGTCAACTGACTGAGTACTCTGGTGGGTTCGCGTAAAGAGATTTGATTTCGTCTCCACAATCCTTTGTAACGAGTCGTGTGTTCACTTCCGAGCTCTTATCTGGACTTTCTTCCGTGCCGTCATTCCTTTTCGTCTTCTTCAAGTGATATGAAACAAGGCCAGTCTCGTAGCCGTCTGAATTGAATTCAGAATCGCACGAGTTGTCTGGAAGTTTCCGGAGGAGCGACTTTTGAGACTGGAGATGATAAGATAGGACATGAATACGAACGGGGGAAATGAGATGATCCTGTCTGTCTCAAACAGAATGCGTACACGAACGATGTTCATTCCGATGAGCCGTCTTCGCTCGGCTCTTTTCCGTTCACGTTCTTTGTTTGTCTGATTCCTTGCCGGTGAATTCAGCCATGTCGCTCGGTTTCCCCATTGAACCGAAAGATTTTCCTTGACGACCGACCTTGACCCTATGCTTGGCGAGTTGGCTTTTGGCGAGACAAGTCTACGTTCGTCATGACATTAGAGGTGATGTCCATTAGAGAAGCTTTTTCCCCGTTTCGTGAAACTTCCCTCTTTCCCACTCGACTCCTTCAGCCCGCCAGGAAGTTCATCAGCACAGACAACTCCGGGACGTGCGTGGACCGTTTCGTGATTCCAATGCTCTCTCAGCTTGCCCGTGCTGGTGTTAGGATTCGAGCTGAACAACTTCGTTTCGCCTCTAATTCACCTTCCTTCTTGCGATGATCTGAGATAGCTACGGTCGTCGCTCGAGAATGCGTCTGTACGGGTTCAACCTCGTCACCCGAAACTATAGCCTGTCATACTGAAGCTCTGACTGACAACTGATCGAGTACTACTTCGAGCCAATTTTTTTGCGGAGCCTCTCCGAACGTTCCGAGCTGAGTGAGTGAGATCGATACATGTCGAGAATTCTGGTTTTACGTCGTGAATTTGAATCGCGGATCGAAATGTCGAAATTCCATCAGCGAGTTGACAAGATTTCAATCGAAACCGCTGTTCCTCTCAAATTATTTGAGCTAAATTCGGAACTGGGCGAAATCCGAAACGAGATCTTCGATCTGTGCAACGAGAGATAACGAAATCTAAACGTAGGCCTAGTTCGGTTCGAAGCATGCGCTCCAAGTGATCATTTCCGTTCCAAAAAGCAAAGCTTCCGAAAACCCGATAACAACACTCAATAACGGTAGAGAGTGACGATGATCCGACGCTGTATCGATCTGCTCCGGAACACTGTTTCCTGGAAAACAAAATTCGGAAACACATAGTTTTTCGTTCCCTCGCTGCAGGCACAAGACCCGCAGAGGTTATTTTCCCGAATTCCGCGCGCTCGACTTTGAAATGTTCTCCCGAATCGTGGCTGTCATGAACGACCACAAGACGAATCGTTTCTTCACGGCGGGCGCGGCGCTGAGTTGAACCTGAACTAAATTGACTTTTGAGGCCATCTCGACTCGCCCCTAGAGTTCGTTTGCCTGACTTGACCGCTGTCCGGCAAAACGGCTGGCAAGCCAGATGGCTAGCCGGAAGGCCGGTCAGCGGGCCGACTGAGTGGGCCTAGCGGCTCGGAGCTGGTGCGGCGGGCGAGCAGGTAAGTGGATGGAAATAGTTTGAATGTCATCATACGGGCCGCGAGTCGAAACAAAAATAGATTGGGTATGCAAGCGCGATCTGGCGTGGCGGCGGCGGTGGTGGTGGTTGCACAGAACCTCTATGAAGAACTACTGCGTGCTCAAGCGGTGAACGAGAATGCGCGCGGGAGTGAATAGAACAGGACCCCGCTGAGGTCACACGAAGCACTCCACCGAATTCGCGGCGCGCGGAGGTCGACTGGAAATGACCACCTCGCAAAGAATGTGGCTTCCAGAAGCATCCGTCTTGCACCTCCCGCGGTATTAGACAGTACAGTATTCACTGGCTTTGTGCATGGGACTCCGTCCCGATCTCTCGCCAGAGAGGGGTCTAGAAGTTCTGGAAAGCTCTCAAAGAGATTGTGGCGGTCATCGTCGGCGGCGGCGGCGGCATCAACAGATTCGGTGTTCATTTCGCTTTCAGTGATTTGCGCTCTTCCCCGCTCGGCCTCTCGCGGTAGCTGAAGCAACAGCGAGCGCTCAAATAGCAGCCAGCCACTCAGTGACCCGGCCTTGTCCACTGTTCTACTTGCTCACACGCACTCATTCACTCTTTGGCCCTCACTTGCATGTCCGTTCACTCGCTGAGCTCTGCGGCCTCAGTTGCCGCTTGTTGTTACTGTTGCCGTACTCGTCGGCTACTACTGCTCTGTTGTAGGTACACATAACATTCGATGTGTTTGAGAGAGTCGTCGAACGAGGCAAAGCTCGGTTGTGTTGGCGGCAGTAAAGAATCCCTGCAGCTCGTAACGGGCTCACTCGTTTTTATCCTTTTTCTCGAACACGCAACTCTAGCGGCCGAATTCTCAAACAGAGAGGTTTTGCTGCTGTCGTTGAACTACTTTGAACAACACCTTGGACGGCACGGCAGCCCATTTTCAACAACGATACATTCACGTTAGTCGTTCACTGTTTTCACTCACTCAGCTTTGGACGGTCCTCTCCGGGTGTCGTTCCATAAATTCCTATCCGCAACGTCTCTTCTTCTGGAACTCTGTTCACCAGACTTCGCGGAACAGGATATTCGTCAGAATACGATTCGGTGTGAAGGCTGCCGAACAATCAGTTGATGTCGTCCAAGTTGGTTTTCCAAATTCCTCGTCCAGAAAATTTGCCAAGTTCCTCGTTCAGAATATTTTTGACAATGAAGATTCTCGGGGCAGTTTTCTTGAGGTTGCGACAAAAGCGGAGTTCCATTCACCCCGGCAGAGTTAACGTTCGCGCGATAACTCAAGGAGACATTATCGTGCACTACCCAACGATTGTCCCCGGGGGCAAATTTCCAAGTTCGCGAGCGAGGATTCAAATCCTGGCCTGAAATTCTGCGATCCGTTGGGAGCGTTTCTCGAGAAATACTGAAGATGACGTTCAGCTTTCCCTTTCGGGGACAGTGCGACGCCGAAATGCGATCCAAGCCTCGATGTGGATTCTTCCTCGATGTCGATAGAGAAGCGAGAGCAGTCACATGACGGGAGACCTGTCAGTAGACTGGCCGAGGCCTCTGAAAAATCGCCTCGATTCCGCCCAAGAAAACAACGCATACTTCAATCCGATCACGTAGTGAGCTTTGCAGAACAAAAGCGCGTATTCTACACGAGAGAGCCGTTTTCTCTCGAATCCCTAGATACCAAAAGGTCCCGGAAGTCGGCGGCGCGGCCGGCGTTAGCTCATCATGAACAAAGAGAGAAAATTAGTGGAGGTGGCTGAGGGAATGCGAGAGGCCAAGGATGCAAAAGGAAAGCTAGATTCGGTCGTGCTTCGCCCGGTCTCTCGGTAATCAAGGGAACTCATTGAGGTAGCGATGCCCGTGTCTAACCGCGCCTACACCGAAAGGGAAGCAGGCCGACAGGCAGTTCACCGTCAGTTCAGTACACGTCGACGACGGCGGCGGCCCTGCATGTAAGAGAGAGCGACATGGCTTGTATGTGAGTGCGCGAGTCTGAGTGTTCAACTCTCCAGAGAAACATCATCAACAAAAATTCTAATCATGCCCCCATGTTGTTCCATCGCCCCCGGGGGACGGCAGCTCCCCCCCCCCCTCCCCTAAGCGAGACCGTCATTCATTTCCTACTCACTTCTTCGTGCCGCCGAATGCGTTCACTCGTGAAGCAGCTGCTAATGATCTGACAGAGCTTCTAATGCCCCTACTCAAGCGAGGTCCACTCCAAACAACTTTTTTCCCGCCATGAGTACATCTTCTCCTTCTACACCAGCACCACCCGGCCCTACAATCCGTCCGTCCATTCGTTCATTTATTCAAAGTCCATTGTTGATATCATCGCCACATTCGACGCCTCCAGCCTTTTCGTCCGTTTTTTCTTCTCCAACTCGAATGCGAGTCCTGTTTTTCGCCTCGAACTCCATCTTCTGTCACCCTCGACTGTTTACTCAGAGTTTTATCCGAATCGGACCCACTTCCACACATATAGTTGTCCACCGCTACCGCCCGCTTGTACGCTCGCCCTCCTCTCAGTAAATCCATCTGTCATCTCGGTATGCGAAATCTATTTTTAGAAGGCAGGCCCTGCTTTTCATGTAGTTATGAAGATCGCCGGGCCGGATTTAGTCGCAGCGGTTTGTATTCTCGATCCGTGATGGTTTGCCGCAACTTTTCTCTGAGCGATCAACCCAGTTGTGGCTCTAACGACGGCTCGGCGCGGCGCGGCGACAGCGATGATGGCGGTTAATGACAGCAACAGCGGCGATTGAGTGAAAGTCACCGAATACAAAGCCTCATAAAACGATGAATCCCTGTCCGCCGTAATTGGATCACAGAGCGGCCGCTGCTTTGACAATAGACAACGATCGGGCAAGCCGATCAACTCACATTCTCAGAAATATCCTCGGGTGAGGAGGGAATTGCATAACAATGTATGAGCTTCCAGATGTTCTATAAGACGATCGGATGCGCGGGAATTTCGAAGTCAAAAGACAGTTGTGTTATCACTCGCGAATTCGAAAACGCATCGAAAGAGCCCTTGAAGGCGATGCGTGACGAACCGACCAAAACAAAATTGCAAAGATTCGTGACATTTGGTCCGTTCTGGTGTTTTCCACAATGACAGAGCCACAGTAACATAAATCACTGATAAAATGAGAAAAGCTTACGTTTTTACGAGCAGACGGACTCGAGCGCGCAGTCACGAGTACGCGTACGTCAACCTGGTCGATGGCTGCTCGAGTCAGTCGGCCCTAATACAAGCCAGTGAAGTAACATTTATCGCTCACGATGTCAACCAATGTCTTCCGGCTCTTGAGTGAGCCGAGCACTTCTCAGTTGTGACAGCGATTTATCCACTTATCCATTTCTCACGACATTATTTCGTCCACCGTCCGACTACCGATGCCCTACATACTACTACTTCTACTACTACCGTCACCACCTATGAATCTTCTCATTAATCTTTTGTTTTCCTCTATCCACGGAAAAGCTCACTGATGAATTAATGCTGCCATTCCGTCACTGTAAGCGATTGTGCCCGTGGACTCAACCACTTCGGACATTCGGTCCCGCATCCGAGTTTTTGTTCGTTCATTTATTTGAATACAGATGAGGAACTCGTCTCGTTCGGAAGAATCAGATCGCTGTTCATACTTTCCGACCTTAACTCGATTGCTGACCCGACGATCGATTCGAATATTTTTCGTTCTTTCTCGTCAATTTGAAGATCCAATGAATCGAGCTGCAATTACACAAGAAGATATTAGTTCTGTCGAGAAGCCGGACAAAGCCGTTACGTAACTCTCCGGGCAGAGCGATGTAGAATTATTTGAGTACAATACTTAGGCGCTCATCTTGAGACGAAATCAGTTACGAAAGATCGGATCGTTCGAGAACGGCTTTGTTATCTTCAAATAGTATCGAGATGATGTTTTCTAGAAAGCTGAAAACTGTTTCCACTCCCAACTTCCAAGAGCAGACTGCTCTCCGTCAATATGGCCAGCAGTCCAGCAGTTCGACGTCGGCCGATTGTCACCTCATATTGGTTTCTCACTTTGGTCTGGCGCTGACGCCGGAAACTGCGCCTTTGTGTTGTGAAAGCAAAAGTTCCGCGCATCGAAGTAGAGTCACAGTGAATTATCGTCTATCCGCGACTTGGGAATCTCTCGTCTCTCTGTCGGATCCGTCGTGCGTTCCGCGGCTGCTCTTATCTTATGCGGATTCGGTTCAATCAATCAACGAAGCTGTTTGCCATGACACAATGAACGCTTCAGATGAGCTTCTGTAGATCACGGCTCAAAGTTCTCGAAGGTTCTTCCGCTCGGACAGAAGCTCCGCCGCGATTAAAAGAAAAGATCGAATGGTTCGAGAAAAACAAACGCGCGAGTAGAGACAGGTTGTGCTGCAATGCTGAATAAATTGTCAACGCGAGATAAGGTTCATGATGGGACGGAACGAGCTAATGTCACACGAATCACGACTCTCGCATTCGTTAGTAATATTTTACTCGAGTCGTGAAACTTCGCACAAGGCAATTCTTCGACGAGAACACCGCTGCCTTCGCCGCAGCCGCCCCGTAGCGGTCGGCTGTCAAGCATCAGGCGGCAAATGAGAGGAAAGTTTTGGATTCGATAGCGAAAGTGGTGTCGCTGGAGTTCGCCATCAGACCATGACGCTGATCAAAGAACTGAGAAACCCGTCAGGCCCGCCAGGAAAAAAATTGTTTTTTTTTTGTCTCGCTCGCGGTCCACTGCCGCCACCGGAGCCGTTTCAGGCCTTCACCTTCATCGGTGCCCGAAACGACGAAGACGACGGCGACAAGAATATCATAAATAGTGGATCAGGCGACTTCAAGTATCACCTCCTGAGAGCTTTTTGTCTTCATCCTGGGCGGGTCTCGGTTCCGAACCCGCAAGTCCACTGTAGTCGAGCCCAACTAGAAGCTCGTTTTTAGGACAAAGTCGTTAAGCAGGCTTCAGGATTGTCGATTCGCACGTTCCATTCACGCGCAATTAGATGTCGAACGGGATCAATGGCTGGCTGGTCAGTCAGTCAGTCAGTCAGTCATTCAGTCAATCGGTCCTTGCGGCCGCACAACTGGCAGCAGTCTCTTCGAGAGCCACGAATGCTCACAGACCGCCTGCCATAACATCAGAAACGCACATGATCGCTCTTCGTTCCGTTCCTCTCGCGGATCAAGCTTCGACGACATCGACACCATTGCAATCCGAAGCTCTGAGTGCAAGCACAATATTCCTGACGTCAGCATCGCTAACTACCGAAACCGCGCTTGGTCGAACGGCGATCGCGACGCCAGATAGATTCTCATATCGATCCGCTTTACGATGTGTACCGCGTTGACGTCTGTGACCTTCATCTCCGTCTTCGTGAAATGGATCCTGATCATCATTAACATGATCTCGCTATGATCGCTACCATCAACTCCAGTTGGGGAATCATCATGCGAAATAGTACACTACTCATCATTTGCGTAGCATAACTTTCCCGCCACAATGAGCCGGAGTTGCATCGGGCGCGTAAACGCTTCGAGTCGGAGTTTCCGTCCTCGATTTCTCGATCTCGGATTAGGGCTCGGTGATCGACCGAAGGACTGACGCTTAGCTTGACTGCCCGGACGAACTGATGATGGATGAGCCGACCTTGAATCGGATCAATATGAAGCGATTGTTGTTTCTATTAGAGCGCCATCAGGAAAGACCGGTAGCAGCCTTGCCCATGACTCTAGTTCCTGCTCATTGATTACGTTCAATGTCGCCGTCGTGGACGTTGACGGCAGCGTCTGGACCCGTGGTGACTGCGAGAAGTTGTTGTTGTGTCAGCACGTAGTCGCCATGATGCAAAACGTTATGCGGCTCGAGGCTCAACGAATTGCGGCCTCCTCGGTTCCTTGATCCCCTAATCCCCTTTCCCGAAATCCCCGTTTCGTCCACTGTCCCGAGCAATCAGTGTTTATTTGCGCGTCACCTGAAACCAGACGGACCATTTGGTCTGCTGACGGAAGCTGGGCATCCGGTGGTGGCGTTAAATGGGTTCGCACAAAGGGCGTCATGAGTTCCTCAACTGCGGAGCCAGAGTCCCCGCTCCCCCTCTCCCGTTATTTGTGCTCCGACTCCGTCGTTTTGAAGGTCATACACTCGTTTTCGCCGATTCTGTTGCGTTGAAGTTCAACCAGCGCCCTTCTCTACCCTCCTTGCTTCCAATCGACGTTCCCCTCGTTCCGCCTGTTCCATTCGCTGCCCGGCTGCAGAATAATGAAAAGTTCCTGAAGCCTCGACCTCTATTGGCTGCGCACCCTCTCACGCACTCCGATTCTAAATCGAAGTTGGGCTCAAAAGTTAGTTTGAGAGTTCGCCTCCTCCTTCATCGTGTTATTAATGAACGAACGACGCGCGGAAGGACAGACGAACCGACGACGCACCGACTCCGTTTCGAGGGTCGCAGGATGTCGAGAAATGACCAGCTCGCCCACTTGCTCGTTTACCGGCCTGCTTCCTGCTTGCCATGCAGACTCGCGCTCGTCGTTCAGCATCTAGCAGAAACGAGTCCCTCGCTCGAGTCAATTACCTCGCGGGACGGGAGCCAGGCAACTAGGCAGCCCGGCAAGGCGAACAAGCAAGTCCTCCTGCCGGCAGCCTCGGCGCGACGTGCAGTCAGACAGCCAGCTGGCGAGCGAGCGAGCGAGCGAGCGAGCGAGCGAACGGACGAACGAACGAACGAGCCAGACAGGTCCGAGGCAAAAGTTAGGGTGAGAGGTGACATACCTTCGCTCCTTCAGTGATTGTTATGCAACCATAAGTGGCAGCTCGAGGTGACCACCGCCGCCGCCGCCGCCACCGCATATCCATGCACCATGAGCGTCGGTCGTCGCTCTTAAATGCCTGCTCAGCTTCCTCATCGGCCAATCAGCTGCATAGCTAGCCCGCTGGCTAATGGAAGCGTTAGCGGTGGCGATGCGGTGACGACGATAACTGTTTTACGGAGCTGCCGAGGCCCCAGCGTGTCGTCTGCGCACCTAAGTCATAATGAACATGATCATGACGATAATGACGGTGTTGATGATGATGCCAATCCTTGCTGTCATCGAACGCCATTCAACTCTCTCATCGCTTTGTAGCAACGATGCCCGTGTCGGTCAGCTCGCTCATTTGTCCGCCCGTCCATCCATCCATCCATCCATCCGGCCGGCCGGCCGGCCGGCTGTTGTGCACTTGCAGATCTGAGTCTGAGTCCGTCGGTCCGCCCGTGTTGTTTGTTTGTTTGTTGCTCAGCCAGTCCATGGGTAGACTGGTCTCACTCAGCGTCTCGCCGTCGCCGCTTTTGGGACTGACATGACAGGTCACAATCACGTGTCCTCTGATACGAGGAAGCCTCATTATTTGCGTTGTCTTTACATCGCGGGCGGGAGCTTGTCACTCGTTGTCAGTCAGTCAGTCAGTCAATCGGCTGAGAGTCCGTCTGTCGATCACTCCTTCACGCTGCAATCAACCAATTGCACTTTCTACATATTGAATACTCATTTCGTTTATTAATCTCACTCTGTTGGCGATTGATTGTCAGAAATGCTGTCGCAAGCGGATTCGGTGGCTCGTATCGGACAGCTATATCCGCTCGATGTCGAACACGCACCAAATCTATTTGCTATTGTTTAAGCTGATCATCCGTTCGATGTAGTGAACGCGAGGACGGCGCGCCGCGACGCTAATAGCCGCCGGTGGAAGCACAGCCAATCGTTGCGGCGTGCTTTCCTCTTGTTGCTCCTCTTGTTCTTGTTGTTGTGGGTGCTGCTACTGTTGCGGCTGCTACCGCCGCCGCCGCTGCTTCTGCTGCGTACCGGAGAAGGTCAGGTTTGAGCGTCTCCCAATCAGAAAATCTGTCCATCGTTCCGTCCGCTTGACAGCGCACTCGCGTTCGGCCATAATGCCAAGAGATCGAAAATGGTGGAAATCAAGTTCTTCGAGGAGAGAGTCTCCATTATGTTCAACAACAACGCCAGTAAGCTGCCTGACGAGCATTGATTTCCAGGATTCCAGATTCTGGAATCGGTTTTTGTATTTCGGTTGGTTTGGCCGTTTTCCCTCGATTGCTGAGCGGTGATCCGAATAAGAAAGCAAAACGACATCAATGATTGATTGGAGCAGACATTCTCTCTTCTGACGTGCAGACCTTGTCTGTCACTCCGGATCGTTGTATGTACTTCACAAGGAGGGCCCCGTCGCGTAGGTGCATATCGGGTTCAGAAAAGCTGAAGTTTCAAACAAAACGCGGACTTGCTTCCCGAGTAACGGCCGGCTCGCCAAATCTTCTGATGGCCATGTTGGTGGCTGCGGGGCGCGACTTTTGGTGGAGTGTAACCTTCACACCGGGCTCCTTGTGACGTTACGTGACTGACGTCTGACACGCGTATGGAGACGCTCCGCTGCCCATAACGAGCCGATGCCTGCGAAGCGTCGTAGCGGTACTGAAGCTAGGGTATCAGGCATTCTCGTAACCAGCCAAGCAACCTGCTCACCTAGCTAGTCAGTCAGCTTCGTCCATCCATCCATCTATCCATCCATCTATCCTCCGGCAGCATGCACCGGCGACAGCAGCGACAAACAGCGAGGAGCTAAAACAGAGGAATCTTCGATCATGCGATTGCACGTTTCTTGAATCGGCTTGCCTGTTTTCCACCACAGCTTACGATGATACGAGGAATAATTCATGTCCGCAGACTTCATTCATGAATCGCTGCGGCCGAAAGACGGACCGCGCGCAGTCAGAGTTCCGAGTCATTGAATGCAGCCAGAACCAATATTTTACTCACTCCGTTCGTTCGTGAGCAAACAAACAACGCACCAAAGGAATTGGACGGAGAAAACCCAAAACGAAACAACATTTTCACCGAGAACGACTCACTCACATCTACTTTCTTCACCGGAACCGAACGACTGTTGCAGCGATCTTGCTCTGGTTGAGAGATTACGTTTCCACCGTTCCTCCAATCGGATCTAGACGAATAATTGAATATCGGTTTCGAAGCGCTTCAACTTCAATGTCAAATTGAGATGGTCAAACACGATCCCAGTTTGCGACCTTCCACTCAGAGATGCGTTGATCGTGACCGCGCACGTTCACACGTATACGTGCGAACGCGTTGATCGTTCAGTCATCAGATAACATGACGCCTCACCGACGAAAAACTTGACGCGACGGTGCGAAATGATGCTTCGGCTGAATAATATCTGATGGACAACGAGATCGATTTGTTCCTGAATGCGCGCATCGATCGTTCACGTACAGGTCTCTCTTCGGATAAAGTTGTGCTGCCCAGGATCATGTTGGACCCTTGGAACACTTGTTTACGAGCACGAGTAAGGAAATACAGCTGGACGCTCGTAAAAAGCAGTACGCAAGCGGGCCGTAGTCGGATTCAAACAACTGTTAGAGAAATATATTCGCTTGCTCATGTTGGAGGAGGGAGGAAGTACGATTCGCCGCGCCGCGCGAGGAAGGAAGTTGGACAACGCCATCTCCGCTATTCCCTTGTCTAATATTGAAGTCGCGCGTTATTTTTAGCGCAGACTTCTAATTTGGGAGGACGCACTTACCGTCGTTATGAGTGTTCTTCGATGGGAAATTGCAAACGATCGGTTTTGGCTGTTCCGAGAAGCAGCGAATTTATCAATGCCGCTCGTTCCTTCGCTGTATTTCTGGCCGTCTTCCTTCCGATATCTGCGAACGATGTCGTCGTCGTCGTCGCCGCCGTTCTTATCCGCGGTCTTCTTCGGCGCTGTTGTCGTTTTATTCACCATCTGAGCTTTTTCGAAACGCTCTCTCAGAGCCGGTTTGGATCGTTGCCACAGTGTTTCGGTTGGAGGTTTTCCTTCCATTTGACGTCCTGCCAGAGGCGATGGGCCCGATGACAGAACGTAGTGCAGCGGACGAGTCCAGAGATGAGTAAAGCAGGCAGGATCTAGAAGTACAAAGGCAGGTGAAAGAGGCAGGCGGACAAGAAGAAGAAACGAGTAATTTGTAGCGACGAAGGAACGACTGGATACTCAACCATAGATATCCTGGACTTGAGCACACGAATGCTGTCATATAACTCCTGACTCCTGAGACAAATGTTTGCAGCTGGCAGCGCTCGCCCGATCTCGGCCTTCGGTATGAGACCGGATGATGGAAATGATGCTTGCAGGTGTTCCCTAAAGATCGGCGCGCTGGCCGCATGCGCATAGACCTGCCCGGAAATTCGAAGCTTGAAAAACGTGTCCGCTCAGAACAGCCGATTACTGGGAACTTAATGCGAACTTCTTTGCGATGGAATCCAAACTGAATACCACAAACCTTCAGAGTTCCGCAAACAGATACAAAACGGAACTCGGGGACCCGCCACACGGGCATCGTGAAAATCCACTGCGACTCCAAAGAAGGCAATGCGAAGGCTATGTTGGGTCCAAGCCGTGTACTCACATGAATTGGTTGAAGTGGAACCATGACTAAAGTCAGTGGAGCGCCCCACCCTGACAGCTTCAGGGCGGTGTGAGCGGTTCGAGAATCATGAAGTGTCATAGATTGACATACATCAAAAATATTATCCTCTTCGACACAGACCTTTCTTCGCACGAAGGTTGGACACGGAACTAGGTAGTCCAAACCCCAACAGTGGAATCCAAGCTCGAAATTGAGCTATGAATGAAGCTCGTTACAACGAGTCTTCGATAGAACAAACTGGAATGATTTTCCTTTCGGCTGGCCTTCCGCCGAATAAGGGGCTGAGCGACTCTCATCATAACGAACTTCCGTTACAAGGAACATATTTTTCCGGTCTGTACCGAGCTGCAGCAGCGGTGGCCTTACGACAAAACTCTTTGCGTTTGAGTTGAGTTGACTTGTCCACCCTCGGATTCCGAGGGTGACTGCAACCGAGACCGGAGCTCACATCGAATCTCAATCCTATCTACGGGTTCCGATCCGGTTGGCATCGTCTGTGGCGCCGATCGCATTGGCGGAGGAAGTCCAATAGTGAATGCAGCAATTGTAATACCGTCTCCATCGAGAGGGGTAGTTCTTGTGAATAAGATAGCGACATTGTTCATTACTTGCCATACATCACAAGAAGATCGCCGGGTTCCAGCTCGAGGGTTCCAGCATGAAGTTAACGAAGTCGAGATGGATGAGGGATGTCTTGGCACGAGAAGTGTCGGTAGCCACAACGATGGCCATGAATCATCGAACGCTCTGCGGCTGCCTCGATGCGACATTCGCTTATTCTAACATCGAAAGTCTAATCCAGACCACATGTTCTCTTTGCAGAAATATCACCAACTACGGATTAAGATTCTTGGAGATTGCTATTACTGCATTTCCGGAGCACCAGAGGAACGTCGGGACCACGCTGTACTCTGCGTGCACATGGGCCTCAGCATGGTGGAAGCTATAAAGTGAGTCGAATTCATTCTTCTTTTCATGATAATGCTCGAGGGGTTCCGCAAGCTCTTCGCCTCGCTCATAGTTCAGGACAATGAATTTGGGAGAGCAGCCTCCTGTTCCTGTTCACGAAGTTGTCCAGTTGCGTGAGGATCCAACATTCAAATTGCTACGAGAAAGGAAAAACGAGCCGATTGAGAAACAGGGCGAGGTGGAAAAGAATTGTTGAGTTCCAGAGCTGGAAACGCTGATGTCGTGCTTGTGGAACCGAATCGAAAGAGTTACGAATGGTTGAGTTGAAGACAGCTGTAGAAACGGTTCGAAACGCGACCGGGTGGGAACGAGAATTTACAGCAGGCAAATCGGTGCCTGAAGAAAAGCCTAATAGTGAACGACTTGTGACAGAAAGAAATCAGAGAGGTTATTCCAAAGAGTCTCCAAGGAGAATGTCGTCGGAGGAGAACGTGACGCTTTCGATGGCAAGCCGGTTGGGAACGGTGTTCGCGAAAGACGCCTAGAGATGCTTTATTTTACCGGCGGCACAAGGCCGATAGAAAGCCTCGAGGCCCCAAGGATGAATCTAGATCGAGAGGAAGGCAGGCAGGAAAAGCGAAGAGCGTTTGGGCGGAGGAAACGAAGTCCGTCTTGGGTGGGGTCTCGATTCTTTCTTCTCCAGGTGACCGCTCGAACGAACGACCTACGGACCTGTGTGTCCGCACAACCAAGCGACCTGTGTGAAAGCTATTTTTAGTTCGAGTTGCTCCAGCTTTCTCACGGAGCTATAACCGAGCAGGAGAGAGAAGGCGAGGCGAAAAGGAGTCGCTCGTTGTGTTTCGTCGACACCGAGCTCCATTGCATCCTGGAAACGCCTTCCTCTGCCTCCTGCCTCGTTCTGGCTCCAGCCAGCGAGGCGAGTCGGGCACCCGGTTGATTCAGATAGATCGTAATCAAGAGAATGATGCTCATGATGACAGCGAGACGAGGAATGTCCGAGCGTGTGTATGCGTCTGAAGCCGCCGCGCCTCGGTGTAGTCGCTTTAGATTTCCGTCTATCCTGGTTGTTGACCTCGCTGCAATGTCGATCGTGTTCCCTGATCAAAACACGAGAAGGAGATCTCATCCTTCACCTAGTTGGGTTTAGACCTCCGCCTTCCAACCGTTTCGTAAGCTCGTCGCACGAGTGAACGGACAGGAGATTATCAGGACAGAGGATGAAGGAAGGAAGGAAGCGAGCGAGCGAGCGGATTCCCATGCGGAGACCATTAGGTTTTTGTGAATGCTTACCACACGACCCATGCCGGCGGTTGCGGTCGCGTCAAGTCTATGATACGGCCAGATCGTCCCAGCCGTCATTTCTCTTTTTTGTATATAAAGTCCATTTGGCTCGTGGTGGAATCACTTTTTCCAAACGTTTCGAGTTTCCCGACCATGAATATCGCTTGTTCCGTCCTCTCAGCTTTTTTTTGCGCAATATAGTCATCTTTGCATAACTTCGCTCGGAGATCTCATGCGATCGCGGTGAATGGTTTCGTCGCTGTCGTCAACGCTTCCCCTCTCTTCCTCTATCGCGATCTTTCTCCACGACACGGAGTCGCGGTCATATCGGCCGATGGCGCCGAATAGCCCCACGATGAATTCTGCGAGACCACAATGAGCCTCAGCCTTTTCCCGGGAGTCGAGAGACGTGTTCGACTAGACTCGCGGGAGATGGCGAAGTACCAACAGTGACTCTTCGACTTGTTGACTGACTTGGCATCAGATTGTAGAAAAGGCCTGAACACATCATCGTGACCGGAGTTATGGGACGCTTTATGTCGTGCCCTGAACAAGAGTATTGCATTGTGCACCACGATGAAGACAGGCGTAGCAGCACACACCACGAGGAACACATTCATGACGCTGAGGGATTTGTTTGTATGGGAAAGACGGCGAAGGGACGCTCCGTGAAGATCGAAGAAGACAGAGGGCCTAGGGGAAGCTGGTTGGATAATGAGGACGTTTTGTCGACCGGGGCAATGCAAAGACGATGATTATCGAGAGAATGGTTTGATGGTGGGTCGTCAGAGAAGCAAAAATGCACGCTCATTGGCTAATATTTTACCATTCAGCCATCGATTCGTCTCGTGGTCTCTAATACGGAACTCGCATCTGTTCATCGAACGAAATCTCTTCCACAACGACAGGAAGATGATCATGATCGGTAGTGATCAGCAATACTCGTTGTCGGCAGTCACCAACTGCACTGAAGCAGAAAGACCACCAGGAGGAATTAGAGGAGTCGCCAGTCCTTTGCTTCCTCCATTGTTCGTCTTCTTTGTCGTCCTCTCTGCTCCTCTGTCTTCTCCAGAGACTGGAATTGTTTCCTTTGTTATTTCTGCGGCAACGGCGGCGGCTACCTCTGAATCTAGCGTCGCAGGTGCTGCTGCGTCTCCAGTGGAGGCTCGCGCGGAATGTTTCGAAGAAGATGGACGCAGATGAAACTTGATGAAGTTGCACCGGATGAATCATTGCCCGCTGCCGGTTCGGAATGGGAAGAAATGAAGAAACCAAGGCTCCAGAATGGTCATCTGAAAAGTGGCCGAAAGAGGGAACATTCCTGTCCTGGGCCGAGCGAGACATGGCCCGCTCTTGCAGAGGTCGGGCAGGAACTGAGCGGAGACACGAAACGTAGAGCCGACGATCCGAGTGCCTCGCGTGAGAGGAGGGTCTTGACGACGTCAGTGGGAGTTCTGGCCATTACGAAACCACTACGAAGCGGAAAAGGAACTGCCGCTTGCTCCCGGTCGTCCTCCTCGTTTCTCAGTTTGCTTGGCGCGAATGGAAGAGCCGCTCCAAATGGAACGTTTTTCGAGACGAATCTTATAACGATTTTCGGGCGGTTTGTCGTTGGTCAGCGGCCGAATCCTCTCCTTGGCCCGGCCAGCCCGCCGCAGACAGTCGGCCGAGCGACAACAACACGACTAACCAAGCAGAACCAATTCTAAGTAATGGACCTAATCCTATTTCACCATAGTAATACAGAAGAACAGATAAACAACGGGAACGTTGGCTTTTGCTTCGGAGCGCCACGGCCCACTTTCTATGATGACATCACCGACGTCGCCGCCGGGGCTGCTTCCTGTGTTGGTGGTGGAGATGGCTGTCGGCAAGTACGACCTGCGCCTCCCGTTCTGTCTTGGCTCGTTTCCTTCCTTTGCGCGCGCGAGAAGTCGGTCGCAGGTGGAGAAACGAAATTTGGTTAGAAATTACATACATACATACATGCGTACTGGACTGGAGGCTTTGCTTAC
Organism: Neoseiulus cucumeris; assembly: GCA_021527715.1. Taxonomy (NCBI): domain Eukaryota; kingdom Metazoa; phylum Arthropoda; class Arachnida; order Mesostigmata; family Phytoseiidae; genus Neoseiulus; species Neoseiulus cucumeris. The sequence goes on along the minus strand of JAJSRV010000061.1, from coordinate 501,933 downwards.
AGTTAGCGAGCTCTTTGCCCGATTTCGGGCCGCAGGATCCTCTATTTAGCTTTCATTTCGAGCAGCTACGTGTTCAGTTAGGCGATACCTCCTCTACTCGCCTGCTGACTCCAGTCCGTAGCTCTTCATCTCCGTTCCCTCCTCGACATCGGAGGAACAATGATCGAACAAACGGTGAAGATTGTCGCAAGAAGCCGTGATACACTCTTGCCTCGTGACATGACGCATGGGGTCCGGGTGAAGAAACGACGAGAGGGAGACCGACATGGAACTCAGGGGTACCGCGGAGTCAATCAAGCAATCAACCTGGATTCGAGGAATATCTTCTCATCTAATGACGTGGTTTGCTACAGCGAAGCAAGCGACAGTTCTCTTCCTTTCTCTTTGTACATACATCCTTGAATCTCATTCAGTGAGATACAAGAGTTCCGACACTAGTCGCTTGGAGAAAATGAGAAGTTTTTTCGAATCTGATTGGAACCCGAACTTTCTCTGCAGTTCCGCCGCGTTGCGAGATAGAGATTTTCTCCTAATCGAAACCGAGATTTGCAAGTCTCCTCAAAGGGAACGGTGGAAAACAATTCCCCTCGACCCATATACTTGTATCTTTGCACCGGTAGGGCCGCGGGATCGCTGAATTCTGATTCTTCTCCGGCGTGTCTCCGTGATTCCCACAAATATTGTGGAGTTCCAAAGAAGAACTCACAAATCGCGATCTTCAGGCCTCACACGCGTGAACTCAATGAACATCATCGGGTTCCCCAACCCTCGTTTGTGAACGAGGGAAAATGCAAAGTCGAGCAACTATCGGATTCAAGCGCCTCAGGTCTCGAATATAAACTGCGAAGCTTAAAGGCGAATAAGTTCGAATATCTTTGGGCGAGGGCCTTCATACTTCGCGAGCCCATTGGACGAACTCTCGACTTGTTGGAGTTTCAGAACGTCATCCCATCGAACGACGGATTTCCGATAGTTGATTGAGCTGATGAAAATCGGTCGGTCGCGACGACAGTTGATCCGTCCAACGCCGTATGTTTTACTTCTGTTGCGAAAGACCAATCAGTTGGAGTGGCTCGGAATGAAAAAAGACATGTGGGAAATCTTCTATCATGACCAACAAGATGATGACGGCGGCGGCAATGTACAGATGAAGTGCCCAACAGAGAGCCCATGTCCGAAACACAGACAGCAAACCTCGCAGAAAAACAGACAGACGATGCGGCGACACACGAGCTGCCTTTTCCTTTCCATTGGGTTAGTTTTTCTCTGACGCAGAAAGAGAACGACTGCAAACTCCGAGATCTCATCTTACGCTTCGTATCTGCTTTTTCATCCCACCAACTCGTGGTCGCAAAATTCCATCCAAACTAACCTAATCCGACCGAAACCAAGCCGATAGGGAGCACAAGACCAGGGTCGGGCCACACTCTGTAAGGGAGCACTCAGATCTCTAATTTAATGAGATGAGATGACTGTCGTGTTCAAGGCGAAGTTCACTGCCTTTGTCTGTGAGGGAAAAGGGGTGAGAGGAAATGATCATTCGTGTCAGTACCGCGCCGTCAAAGTACCACTCGAGCTCGCTCTGAAAGCACATCGACCAACGGTTTACAAACCAAACAACGCATCAACGAACTGAGTCCCGTCGACTGAGAAGCTGTCCAGTTTGACGTGACAAAAGGAACGAGCTACGTCACGGCTATTATCTCCAGTTGACAACAGAAACTGAACAAATGTCTTCCAGCTCCTTCTAGCTCAAAGTTCAACATCTCATCACGGTTAATAACGGTCTCTAAGATTTCCGGAGGTTCCCTGTCTTTCTTAATTTCAAATTTGTGCTGATTCGACCGAATGACGGTCAAGGTTCGAGGGGATTGTGAAATTTTATTGTGACACGGGATGAAACTTTCAGAGCGAATTCGTTGATCACCACCGAACAAATACTGTCGACCATCTGTACCAAAGCGATGACAGACGAGAAAATTCCTTTTTGAGGGAGTCCGTCACGTTCGCACGTCTCCAGAAAGGCCAACCATCTTTCGCCAGTCGTCGGCTTCGGAAAACTGGAAACAATTCGTTCGGCGCATCATGGGGATTACAGAGATCTCTCGAGGGATTCGATCAAATGCCAGAACTCGAGCATCGAAACTTTGCCGAGTTTTCCAAGTTCTGATCTCCTCGAATGTTGGATTTCGGATCTTCGAAAGATCTGCTTCATTCTGGAAATCAGACGCTCGACTGGAATCGCATCCTACGTGTAGAACGAGATTCCGGAATGTGCGATCTCTTCCAATTGCCGATCTCTCTGTAACATTGCGGCATTGTCGAATCCCTTCGTTCAGTTTGGGAGATCTATTTGCACTTTATCGGACATCGTATGCTCCGAGAAGCTGCTCCCACGGATCATCCGCGGCGAATGCAAGGTTTGCTCTGGATTCTTCGCCCAAAGTTTTCCACTTCATTGCTCCGAGTTGCCGCGCGGTCTCAGATGAGTGACTGGTTCTCCATTCGGGGACATCCACCGGACCATCCAGCTTTTGGGTTTAGTGGAAACGGGACCCTGTTGGATATTCTCCGCTTGAGAAACACCACGGACGATGCTCACATGTTGAGACAATGCGCAGCAGTTTTCCGCTACATATCGCTTGAGTGCATCACGTCCGACGAGAATAGCAAATTTTCTGGGCGGCGATTCACCCGCAGTCCTTGCGCACATCGTCGTAATCTCCATGGAGTTTCTCATTTGCCGTTATTTCTCTCGAGGAGCGCTTTCTCTCGAGGAGTATTCTAGCGCCACTGAAATCCCCTTCTCATGGAATGCAACGGGGTCTATAACCTCTTTTGATCATGAACCACATCACGATATCCTGGTCCGACTTTTTCAAGCGTTTTTGAGGTGGCGTGTGGCATAAAACACTTCAATAAGGTCCCGATTGCAGCCACGTCAGCTTTTAGGAAAATATTGGCTCCCGGCTTGAGTAGAACATAAAACTTCTTTGTTTTATCTATTTTCAGATCTGTTCGAGAACAAACAAAGTCTGGAATCGACATGAGGGTCGGTATCCATACGGGTGCCGTGCTCGCCGGCGTGCTCGGCCAGAGACAATGGCAGTTTGACGTCTACTCGAGAGACGTTGTTCTGGCGAACAAGATGGAATCAGGCGGACTGCCAGGTCGTGTCCACATCTCTGACGCGACCTTAGATTTTCTCGATGATGAATTTGAGGTTAGAATCTTAGAGATAATAGAGAGGATGGACTCGGTCGTCGACGTAAACGCTGACAGCAACAAATCACAAGAAACCGCAGACGCTGACTCCGGCCTCGGTGAAGACGATGGCCACGCAACTATGAGCATCGCAACAGTGCAATAATTGGAGTGTCCTGTGCGGCTTTTGGAAAGCGCAAACGCTCAGTCTTGCGGTCGGGTAGTAGAAACAGTTCATGCCATCGGAGCGTACAGGAGGGAAACATTTTCAGCACAAACAGGAGACGAGAGAGTTGGCAGGCTCCGGAATGTTTCACAGAGCTGCTGAAGCTCGATCCTAACGAACAAGAAATCCCCTGGGAGACGAACGTCAGTCAGTACGCTCTCCACGTGTCGTCCATTGTTTATTCTAGTTCTCATGTTTACGCACAAGATATCGACGGCTGCTACTCTCAATATGCCGAGATGAAAACTTTCGAAATCACGATCTGATGTCCCATCCCTTGCGAGTTAATGAGAATAACAACTCTCTCGGTGGACGATGTCAAGCATCGCTTTCTCAATGCAGGTGACAAACGCTGACGGAGCCTCAAGAGAAGAAGCAATACGTCTAGCTGGAATCAAAACGCACTTCATAACCAAAGTTATCAAGCCGGTGAGTTCAAATCGCGATCTGTTGCTAAGGATTTGCCTACCTGCGTGCTCCACCGTCGTGTGCATACTTCATTCCACCGTCGCTGCGAACGTTCTCGGCCCTCCCTCCGCTGTTCGTTTTTTTTTCGCTTCGTGAATCAATGTTTCGTAAGAGAGCACACACTCGAAGTGGCCCGGTACCTTCGAGAACCCTTCTCAGGACGGGCCTAGGAGGAGAGGAACTATTAAGGAGGCTGCCGGTTCGATCGTACGAAAGTTGCAACTGCTTGCCAGATCGCTTCCTCGGTCGCACGATGAGCTCGGCGAGATTACGAAACGGCCGAGTATGAAGCTGGCTGAGCGATTAAGCCTGGCCGATGAGTAACGCCCCATGCTTTTATTACCTTCCAGTACCCTGAAGGAACCCTCGACGTCGCAACGAGTCCAACGGCCCGAGGTCACTCATCATCAGGTGCAGCATGTGTTTCCATCGATGCTCCGAACGGGCCGTCCGACTACCGTAAACGGCTGCAGGAAGAGCTCTTGGAAAGGTATGGCTAGAAACAGGAGAAGGATTTCCCTGCATTCAACTCCTGTTCGACTCGGTTCCTGGATCAGCGAGAGTTCCAAAGTTCGTCTGTCGACTCGCTCCGTCCTCTCGTCCATGAGGACGCCGGAGCTCACTTCCAAACGAGAACAAAACTGTTTTGTTGGGAAATTGAATCGCGTAGCTAATCCTAACAACACACCTTCGTGTCACAGGGATACCGGAGCTCAACTGGCTCGATTCGTCAACCCCTTCACGCTGTACTTCAAAAATGCGGAATACGAGCAACAATATACGGCGATCAATGACTCGTCCAACTGTATAAGTCTGGTGGCTTTCCCCCTCATAACTCTATGCAACGGTGTCGTATTTTTGGCGCTGTTAGACAGGTGAGATTCTTTGGATGTTCTCGTCTGAAATCCACTTCAAAGGTGATCCACACACACGAAGCCGGTGCGCTGTTCCACGCAAAATTTTGATGCGAAGGTTTTCTTTGGAGGGTGCATTTCCTTTCGTCACCAAGAGAGCACGAAGACGAAGGCGCTCTGTGGATCTAGCCGCGGCTTTGAAAATCGGGCTTTGGTTTTATTACTTTCCGCCAGATCAAATGAGAAGATCGAATGCTTAAGCCCCTCTCGGTTCTCGGCCGTCGAAACTCGCGAGGTCTTAGGAAGGCAACCCCGACGCATATATGTATCGCTTGAGCTCGATATTCTCGGCCCAAAAGAAGGAAACAAATAACGCCTCTATTCCTTCCAGCTCGCCGTTTACATCTTTAGTGTATTCGGTAGCACTGATCGTTCTCAGCATCCTCACCGGCCTATGTGTCACGCCGCTGTTGGTGAAGTCGGCACCGAAAACCGTGACGGCGATGTCTACAGCGGTACAGGCTAAATCTTCAGCCAGATTTGCGATTGTTCTTGTCATTGTGATAGGGTGGACTTTACTTCATGCAGTCACCACGGTGAGTTACTTTTCGCGAACGGCGGCTCGACCACAAACTGTTTATCGTGGTATATTTTTCGCCATGTTATTAACATGCTTATTTATGGCATTTTTATACGAGGGGTATAAACCAGATGAAACAAAATTTTATATCATCCCGTTTGAAACGGAAACGACGAGGGCAACACTGAGTTTTCGGGATCACTAGGAGATGGGTGAAGGCAAGACGCTGAACTTCAGAGGAACACCCCACTCAGGGGAGAAAGAACTCGAAGGTCTTTTTGTTAGAAGCAAAGTTTCTCGGGCAAGTGATCAGGGAGCAGCAACGCAGTCTGTCAGCGAGTGACTTCGTTTTATAAGTTGAACGTGTACTCGAGAGAGCGCTCTATACCTTGACAGGTGTTTGCCGGCCTTCAGGCCAACTCTACATAGGCCCCAGAATTGACGGAATTTTCGAGTCTCAGCCCATCGCCTAACCCCTGTCCTTTTCCTGCGTACAGCACATACATCGCTATCATCGGTGAGTTCCTGCGTCCCGTCTCGGCCCGTTGTTCGCTTTCGTCCCTCTTCTTTTTCATGAGTGTGAACAATGTCAGGGGGCGAAATTCCTGCCATGCTCCTTCTTCGCTATTCATTCGAGACGAGTTCGTGAGACCGGAATCGGGGAATTCAGGAGGCATTTTATTATTCTCCATCTTCTTTTCCACTTAGCTCCGCGCCATTCTTTGTCGTGGAGGAGATCTCTGGCGTTAGCCGTCGAACGGTTCCTCGCATGACGAGTCGTTTCTCACTTCCTCTCATTATTCTGTAATCAACCGACTTTCTACGAGTTTCTCTTTTCCCCGTTTACAGGACTGGTTGCGGTGACTCTGTTGACACACGTCAGTTATCTCGTCAAGCTGCTCCTCGTTCTGCTCATCGTCGGCGTCCAATGCCTCCTGAATCTCACGGTCCTCAAGGTGACTACAAGGATTCTTTTAGAAGATAGAAAGAAAAAATAGCTGTAGCTTGTTTCCATCTCTCCATCGATCAGTTCAAGGGGCAGAATCACATCGGGTTCATTGAAGAACGGGTGATTTCCCGGAGTTAGACTCCGGGGCCCCGAAAATCCGTTGAAATCTCTCCGACAATCTACTCATGGATTCATGGGTATCGTTTGTCATGGGTAAAACATGCGGAAAACTGTCCAGCAATATAAATAGACGTATGTAGGTGTACTATGTCAACATGGTGTGGCTTGCGGGCGTGGGGGTTACGGCAGTCTTGCTTTTATTCCGTGTACAAGGGAACGTCTTTCTCCCCAAGAGGGTGTTTAGACATTTTTATAGCTTACCCTCTGTTGCTGCGCTCTCTTAGCTCAGTTCAACTCTTGTCGGGCCGGAACTCGACATTTTAACGACGCAAAGACACTTTTCCGAAAGTTGCGTATATCACGAAACAGTTCGTATCAAAAGCAGCAGGAGCTGCGAGGGGAAAGAGCGACGGGGGTAGTTTCGGGAGCAAAAGTAATAGTCGAAGTAAAAGCTAGTCGCTGGCAACGACCGAAGGAGCTTGGTGGGAGCCGTTCTAATCTAAGGCGATTCCGCGAGCCTGGAATGCATGTGGAGAGATTAAATATCACATATCGCACGGCTCTGGCGTATGCCAGAAGTCATTTACGTCCTCCATTGAGACAAACGACTCAGCTCGCTCTCGATCGGTATCGTCCCGAACGGGAAAGAGAGGGAACAGACGAATTACCGAATGACGCTTTTCCCGAATTAAAGGCTCCGTTCGACAACTTCGATACTCGGACGTACGCGATGGAATTTAACGATATGTTCACGCTGCCGATTGGACACGGGAGCTTGCTGTGCATCTATCTTGGAGCGGTGGGCTTCTCGTTGATTATATGCTGCCGCCAGTTGGAATACACGACGAGGCGGCTCTTCCTCTGGCAGAAAGAACTCGACAACCAAAAGCAAAAGGTTAGTAAAGCGTATTTTTTCGTAGAGTGAGCTTTAGTTGGATCAGATCGAGCTAGAACACGGTCGGTCGTGTTTTTGCTTGCCGATTCTCTACATCAGATTGTCCCACACAGTCCCGCTTCGGGCAACACGAGCAACAACAACCGACGAACTAACGAACTAACTAACCAACCGAGCAACCATCCTACCAACCCCATCCAGTCCGGATGCTATAATGGAGTAGCGAGAATGTTTCGCTGAGCTTCGTAATAACAGGCCAGCACAGGATGAATGCCTTGCTGAAACGGTTACAGTGTTTGCCAATGCTCAAAGTAGCAACAAGAGCAACAACGACGTCAACATCGGAAACAAAAAATTGATTCGAGTGAATAAACAGCCCTCGAAATAAAACTCTAATGGTCGTATTTCGTTCGATCCCAGGTTGCTGAAATGCGTCATAAGAACGAAGCTCTCATCTACAACATTCTCCCGCCGCATGTGGCGAAACATTTCTTGGGGACACGTAAAAACGATGAGGTGAGTCTATCCGAGTCAAGGTCGTCCGGGGAAGTTTGATCTATGTCGTTGCGACTCGTTTTTGTGTGCTCCGTGAGTTCACGTATCGTGAGAGTGCACAGCAGTTGTGAATATCCAGAGTTATCACCGCACACGACTAAGATTCATTCGGGGAACAAACAGAGTATGGTCGATCTCCACGCAGAAGAGAGGAATTCACAGAGAGCGCGCGGAGTTGAAGTTTGGGAGGCTCCTCTCTCGATGACAAGATCAGCGAGTTCTTTCAGCTTGATTCACTTCAAAAAGTGTAACCTAATACTCGGTGCTGCCATTTTTCTCTTCGGTGTGTCCATATCGACTTATCGACCGGTGTATCATCGTTACAGGAGCTCTATTCGAAGAGTTACGAAGCGGTAGGCGTCCTCTTCGCCGCAATGCCGAACTTCAGCGATTTTTATACCGAGGATGACGTCAACAACCAGGGTCTGGAGTGTCTCCGATTCCTGAACGAAGTCATCAGCGACTACGACGCTCTGCTGGAGCAGCCTCGTTTCAAGGGCATCTACAAAATCAAAACCATCGGATCAACGTACATGGCAGCCAGTGGACTGTCAGAGGACACGAAGGTATGCTCTCAAGTCCGTCTTCGCATTTTCTAGTCCTTCCGTTCGAGAGACGCCGCCGCTGTTGTCTCTGACGTTTTTGGAGACAGTGATTTTGCGTGTGCTGGACGAGACAGCAGCGGGTCGCCATGAATAATAAGGTTTTCCAGCGTCTGATGGAGCCGCGTGGCGGTGTAATTCGTCAGTTACCGAGGGAACTGCTTTTGTTTCAGCAGGAAGGCGATTGGGAACATTTGGCTCGACTGACTGAGTTCGCACTCGCTCTCAAAGACACCTTGAACACCATCAACAAAGAAAGTTTCAACAATTTTGTCTTGAAAATGGGAATCAACCAAGGTCCCATAACGGCCGGCGTAATTGGCGCCCGGAAACCTCATTTTGACATCTGGGGGAATACGGTAAACGTCGCCAGCAGGATGGAGTCCACCGGAAAAGCAGGCTATATCCAGGTAATTGTTTGTTGGCCTAATCGGAATGCCTAGTTGCCCTCTGCTAGTGGCTGGTGTAATGTCGTGTATGTTTCGGCTGATGTTTGTGTGTTTTGGCTCCTTGTGTGCTCACGTCCGTGAGTATTGCGTTGGACCGAAAGTGCGAAAGAATGAGCCGAGAAGTCCAATGGAGTTCCTCCCGCCTTATGTGGGCCTGCAATATCTCGGCAAATAGGGAAAGTTTGACAGCTCATGAAATTCCCGCAGAATTGCGAAACGATCGGACCTTGAACGGCGGTATTTGATAAGACCTCAGCAAGTCGAGTTCTTCCCTGAATGCTCTTCGGTATTTGCAGGTGGTATCTGAGACGAAGGACATCCTCGAAACGTTTGGCTTCGAATTCGAACAGCGGGGCCTCGTGACTGTCAAAGGGAAAGGACAACTGATGACGTATTATCTCATAGGTCGAAAAAAGAATGCAAAGACCGCTGGAGGTGGCGGAGCGAAAACTTAAAAGTCGTCCACCGACCCTGGCCCAAAGTCAGCAAACTATCCAGCGAAAGCTGAGCAACCTGAGACGCCTGAGAGCTTCTTCGTAAAGCATCGAGTCTCTCGAGGGTGGCAGCTCCACGGCCATCCATCTTAACGTGACATTTGATGTTTTTTAGCGCGAATGTCGGTGGGGAAACACCAGCACACGAACACACAAATATGTACACGAGAAGAACATGGAAACAAACAAACAAACAAATTGACTGACTAAGAACAGCTTACGCTGAACTGCATCAACTTGTGCAAGGAGCCGTGTTGAAAGCAAAATCGAGAGAACCGCGTTGTTGGTCAGTGGACCTAGTTTGAATTTACGCGTTCCCTTGAACGCGGGAAACACAAAGTTATTCCCCGTAGACTTGATGATAATGACTTATTGTTGGGAGGGAAGGAGGAATCGATGTTAACGTTGAAGCCGAATCTGAAGTTGACTTAGATTATGATCACGGAATTTGTGAGTAACATGATAAACTCGGTAAGAATGGAAATAGGACGAAGGAGAAAATGGAATTGCAAGTGGAAGAACATGTTGAGAAGAGGGACGATGTTGAAGCTTAAGACGAACTTTATAGTGATCATAGTCCAGACATGGAGATCCAAGTACTCATAACCGAATTGAGCTCGTTACCAATTATTAGTAGTTTGACATCCCGCCACTACGAATACTGTTTCTACTGCATCACACAATTAAGAGAGTGTCGGTTACGGTCGTCATACGGAAGAGAATGAGCTAATACGGACCTGTTCAAAAAAACATCTGTTGGAATTTAGTAATGTGAGCGTGAATGCCTAAGAGTGAATGGATTAGGCTGAGACCGCATGTGAATACAGGCCCTTCATGGTAAGCAGGAGTCGGTTAAGCGTTGCCATGCGCCTTTCCGACCGATCCCCAGAACCAAGAAACCGCTCGGTAAATCTAGATCCCTGAAAATTGGGAAACTTTTCTCTCTTTCTCTGATCCCGACCAATAATCAGAAGATAACTCGGACCGAAAGGATGCGACTATGGGGACGAGAGAAAAAAATCGCCGGGTTTTCTACTGTAGAATTACGGAATCATGTACTCGTTACGAATCGTGGAGAATGTTAACTGAGCGTAGAATTCGCTTGGTGGATCAGGGACTCATTGATTGAGTGGTCGGGCAGGCGGAGCAACACCAACATGTGATACCAGAGCCAGGGAGAGCGAGTTCCCGAGAAAAAGCAGATGAAACCATGACGCTGATGGATGAACAGATATTCCCGACCTCATTCGATGGAGATCACCAGCTCGATTGATAAGTTAATACCGAATTCTAAAAAGAGAAGGGTCAAATTAAAACAAGTCTGGTGTTGCGATGAACAAGGTAAACGCTTCATTTCTGCTAAAGAGATTGATCCTAGCTGTTGGAGCCTGCTGGAAACTCGTTTGCGAATGCGATATCCATTAAGAGCAACACTGTGATTCCTCGATACTAACGATGCGATGATCAGAAAACTTGAAAGGACTCATCGACATGAGTCGATCTGACATCCTTTATAGGAAATCGGAGTAAATTCTAGGGTTTTATCGAAAAAGAGAAATGCCAAGAGACTCACTGCATGTGCGCTGTGCTTCTGTCGTTGAGCGATGAACACCGGAGAAATTATGCTCCTCCTCGGAATCAGAGCTAGCACTTCATTTCCCGGCGTTCCCTCCTCCGGACCTCTCTGTATTCACTCGGTTCGATCCACGACTCCATCTCAACGAGAATCTTCTCAGATTACATCACATTAGAGCCATCTTGAGTATCTTCTCCGGTGAAACACCACCTCATGGATTCTTTTCCGCTGTCAATCCAATCCACGATTTTCGACAAACGTCGAACATGGAGACTGGCCGCTGTCTGGTGAGGCAGAAACATCCGGCGTTCAATCGTCGACTCTGAGTCACAGAAATTCATGAAGGAACGACAGAAGCAGTAGCGAAAACAGAAGTCCGGTCTCGATTACTGAGGAGGATCAAACCGAAGCGCGACTCTTTCTTTTCAGCCATTCCAACTTCAGTCTAAGGGCGCTGTTTGTTCCATGAGTTGAATCCGAGATTCGGACTCTGCACAAAACCTCCGTGCGTAATCGCGTGAGCGTCAGGTCACGACTAATGAACCCCATACGGTCAACGATTCGATTACTGAGGCGAGACAAATATGCCCGTCATTCTCTCAGTGACAGGGGACTTCTCGAAGTCAATATTTGGCATACATGCCGTAATATTCCTGAAGATCGTTCTCGGTGAATGCGGTTAGATAATGGAGAAGAATGGCTCACATAGGGGATGAAGTCAATTGTTCAGTCGAAGGAGTTCAACCCTCCCCATATTTGTGAGTCAAATTCACTTACTTGATCCGATTCGAGATTGGATTGATCGGACTGACTCTGAGTTAGAATAGCGGCAGAGTGAATCCTGTTCGGAAGACCGTGAGTAAGGTACACCAACAACAAATTCTGACCGCCTCACGATGAGGTGGAATGGAAACGGGGGGAGTTTTCAGGATCATCTTCGATAATATTCAGAGATGACCATCGAACCAATCGGAGGGATGAGAGAAGCTGTTTTGCGATGCCGAGATTGAATAAGTTCGAACAAGAAAACAAAACGGAGTAACGGTTCATCAACGACATGTTCTATGGTTAGGTTTTTGCGTATTTATTCGTTTGTTTGTCTCGCTCCATTTTACAGAGCGTATTGTTCAAGTCGTAGTGTTTGTTCATCCATTCAGACTCGGATAAACAAGTATGCATCGCAGGAGTCGAATCCGCGACAAATACTTCGAATGATCCGAGCTTACGGAGGTCGAGAGAAGAACCGTAACAAAGATTGATAGCATTCTTACATGTAGGTAGGGGCGATTCGGAGAAAAAAATTCAAGAATTTACACGAGGAGTATTCGACGAGAGAAAATGGCGAACTTCAATTTCGGAGCAGAGCTACAGAAAGTAATACAGAGGACCCGAAAATCGACAGAAACGACTTCCGCAGAAACACACAACAACCTTCAAGCATATTGACTGATTGAGGAATTGAAACAAGACCGCAACGAGAGAATAAAACAAAGACATTTTCCTTGAAGAACTGAGTTTTCATTTCAGACATCAGTTATTCCCCGCAGCCTTGAAGCACTACCGGCCACAAGCTCAATGAACCATGACACCTGGTAAGCTTGGAAACCCGGAAATGTTCGAACGGAGTCCGCGCCGGAGATACAGATATAGGCCTGATGTCACTGATCATTCTACTCATAATGAAGCATTTTCTATTCTGTTGTTGGCATGCGCTCTCTGCCAGCGTCAAATCCAAACAAACACAACAGGATTATCTTAGCGTCAGAATCCAGAAGCCAACGCGTCGAAAACAGAAGCAATATTTCACTAGCTATTCCACAACAAACTAGCCGCAGTCGGTCACTTACGTTTATAGCAGTCTGACTTCTGACATTCTTGAACGCGCGAATCGATTCGCGATTGACGTCATCCTAGTTCCTGTCTCACGTTGACGATCAACGAGCGCCGTCAATATTCACATTATCTCTATGCGATCCCGACTACTGAGATCCTTCTTGTACTTCCATTGAGATCCAACGTACCAAAGTTTCGAATCTCTCCGCATCCATCGTGCTGTATATCTTCGGGTTTGAGTCTTTCTAAAGTTTTACGAAGTCAGTGGCGATCATGATGCGATAAGTGAGAGCTTATCTCGGGCCTGACCGATTTGTCCCATTTCTGACTCAGGCTCGCCTCGAGAAACCTCTGAAGCCCGTGGTGCGAGATTAGACACCGGATATTGGTCGACATCTGCTACCACCCGGAAGGAGAAATTCACTTCGCAGACGTTTCAACCTTCACTCCGAATCAACACAAGCTGAGGAAGATTCAGATAAGAAAATTTTTCAGTTTGTCTCAATCGAGGAATAGGTTCTACCCCTAAAGGCAGACGTGGTTACTGAAAAAATAGAATTCTTTCCAAACTTGGCTCGCTCAGCTTGGGCGGGAAAGTAGATTGACCCCGGAACCTCTCCCGCGTGCAGGTGCTGAACTCTGGGATCCACCCCTGAAGTGGCAGACTTTTCTAATTGCAAATCGGCAAGAAGTTTCCCTCTTGCTACAGCTGCTTCTCGGATAAAGAGAGTTCAGTGGGCAACCTTCTCGCCCTCAGCGCTTAAACTTTGCCACCTGCAGAAACTCATGTATCTTAGGGATGCTGATACTCCTGCTGAGCGAGTCGTTCGCAACTTTGTCCAGATCAAAAGTTAGTTTGAGTCACCTTTCTGGAAAAGATCAAGGAGAATCGAAGAGAAGTATTCGACCCCTCCTGTTAATAACGAGTGAGAGAGAAGAAATACAGTCGAAATTTCGTTCAAAAGTTTATTTGAAAACGTGAATATTTAAAAATGATAGCAAAATCCTATTTATGATATGGTTGAAGAGTTTTTGCTTCATATTTTCATCTTACATTCACTAGTTGGTAGACTACTAAGAGCACTTCAGTCGCCGAACCAGTGGCCGCGCTTGTCAAACATATTTGAAGAAAGTCATTTGGATTTTTGATTGAGTTTTTAGCAATGAGTACACAATGTTGCTTGCCTGCGTTTCCACTAATTCATTGCTTGTGTTCGTTTGGTTGAAGGTGAACGAGTTTGAGCTTCACAAACACACTTTCCGCATATGACGAGGGAAGAAATACTTTGAACTTAATCGGAGGAATTGGCCACTTGCAATCTTTCAATTAACCACTCATTGTTGCATTTCGAACCTCGCGTGTCGTCTCGCAAACCATCGCGACCAACACGTGTAGAATTCACGCATTCCAAAACAGCAGGCAACATTCGATTCGTTGGCAATATGTACCTACGGTTTTTGATTAAAATCGATTAACTCTCGAGGGCGGTTCAAATCAAGCGCGACCCCTGCTTCTAACAGCTTCCCTCTTTATGTTGGTTTCGATATCAAACACGCTCCTATCCTCAGTTAATCGTAGGGAGTCAAAGGCACTTTCTCGCTTCGTATGTTATTCGTCGGTGAGAGATGATAAGGAGTCACTATTTTCATCAAACGCACATCACTCGCTGACCGTCAAATCGCTTCATTTCTCATTCTCCAACCAAATTCACACCTCCATGTGTTCCTCACTCACTTTCCGATCTAAAAGTAATAATGCTCATCGATACAGAGATACTCAATCCTCCCGGAAGTTGAATGTCTTGTTTCAAAAACCATCGCTTGAAACGATGCCTCTTTCATCAAAGGTAGATACAGAAGAAACCAGATCGCGGTTTCGAAAAATTTTCACAAGTTTTCCTTGTGCTAGGAGGGGGGAGGGAGGGAGGCAGGCACGCAGGGAGGAATTGAGATGGCCTCCACGCTTTTCGACAAATATCGTATAGACAGTGCAAAGCTGAGTATACATTTGATTCACTTTATGAATTTTGTGTTGAGGATACGTCGTAGGATGGCGTCGGTGTACTGTTCCTTCGCTAACGTAGTCGAATCCATTGTCGTCATCATAGAGTGATTTCTCGAGTCTTCGACTCCCTCATGTAGTTTGTTGCGATCATTTCCGTAGTATTTCCATCATCATCATCAGTATAATATAAACAGAGTAATTTGTTGGTGGGCTGAATTTTTCGTTCAGGAGGCAACCGGAGTTGCGACTATAGTTCAGGATACTCCTGATATCGGTTGGCGGTCCGTCTGAGATCATAGTAGTCTGGTGGCAAATTGTAGAACAATAAGAGATTCACGGGAACATTTGATGACGAGGACGCGTTTCGAACAAATGCTTGAGTGATTTTTTGCGCCGCCGTCGCCGCAATCGTGACATCATAATCGGCGCATACACAGAAGAATGCCTTAGTCATCCGAAAATGCCATTCAGATTTCAGATTTTAGAATTCGTGTGTTTAGACGTCATGGGCTCGTGTGACCTGAACAGATTGAAATAGATTCGGATACCACTAGTATCTCTCAGACGGTGAGGCACGAACACACAATTAGAAAGTGAGAAAGTAGGGAAATTCGTTTGAGAACCTTCATGTTTTCCGAAGTGGGCTCTCGGAGACGCCCGTGGAAAGAGAAAAAATGTTGACATGGTTACGTGTGAGCAGTAGTATGTACAAATAATCAAAACAAACAGAGTAGATCGTTGTTCAAAAATCAAGTTTTACATGAATGTTAGTGTTGCAACTCGTTGTTTAAGGCAGCTCGTCAGATGACGATGGTTCCCGCATTTTGTGTTTGTTTTGGGCAGGTGGGTGTCGGGTAAGTGAGCGCGTGTGTTTATTGGCCAGACTTTCAAGAGATTCGACGTTGGTTAGGTATTAATACCGACACATACTTTGGTCAAAATACTAAAGTTTCCTGTTCGCTCCTCTCATGTTTCTTGAGGCATTTCAACTGTTTAGTTCATTATACACATGAAGATACACGTTTTGATGACCGAGATCACGGAAATCTCAAATTTGACGGAAGAGTATCAAGAACCCCTCCAGCTCAGCAATTGATAAGAGCGGAACGTTGCCGTACCCGAATACAGAGCGAGTTTCTCTGTCGTTCGATCGCTCATGATCACGATCATCACAACAGTTTGGAGTAAGCGGATTGTACGCAAAAATAGTAGATTCTTGTTCTGTCAGTGGCAACAAATATGAACGAAAATCAATCCGCTCCTGGAGTTGAGAATACTGCAGTGTGTCTGATTGAGTTTCTGGGAATACTGAGATGAATATCAGAGCCAGCTCGTTTGTTGGCTCAATTATTGAATCAGCTCGTGAACATAGATGAACTCATCGAGGTCATCGATTTGTTTGTAAGATCTGCACATCCGCATTATCAGAGAAAAAAATACCGTTATAATGAAAGTGGTAATACTGTGGCGCACCGGACAGTAAGAGTAGTTCCAAAAAGAGACTCACGGCTATCCCATTGTACGTGATACGTGTCTGGATCCGAGCACCATCGACTAGAGCCGGGAGCCGCTTTTCGTGTTGTCTTCGACTTTCCTGCAGGGGTGAGCTCTCATGCATTCTGCATTTCGGTTTTCCACTCTGACTTGCTCAAGAGCCGCAGATTGATATTTCTCAAATTTCACGGCGTTATTTTTCGTTCATCATTGACTTTTTCCGTAAGTAAATCCCAATAGCGGGAACAAGGCACATACGGCTGAACAGTTTTGAGTTGTCGTTTTTCCAGACATTGCGTCTCTCATCTTCATTCCCAAGGCACGCAATACGTTCGATCCTATAAGTGATCGACATGTCACTCTCATGGAGCAAGTCCATTTCCTCGTCATTATATGTGCGAGGGACTGTACAGGGAATTACATCTGTTTCGTTGCAGCAATGATACACTTCTGATACTTTCTCCCAACAGCGTTAACTGTGGTCAGCACCGTTCGAATACTTAGTACAATGATTATCGTCATGCGTCACAACTGTTTTCTTCGTTTTTGTGGCCGTTTGAGAGGCATCACTCTGCCCTGCTCTTAGATTCATGGGTTTGTCCACTCACTTGAATTTACCTTGGCTGTTCATACTTTGTATCTTCGTATGTCTGTCTGTCTGTCTGTCCGTCTGACTGGTTGGCAGGTTTGGAGTTTGTAATCAGGTGACGATCGTTTTCACAAGTTGAATAAAAATTTACACAAGTCGGTTGAATACACGGAGCGGAAAGTTTACAGAAAGTTTCAAATTCGTCAACACAAAGAACGGCCCGCGTCGGATGATTATCGTTTCTCGTTGTACATTGCCTGTTTGCAGGTTCCTTGCATGTTCGGTCGCTTTACCTAGGCTGTTATCGTAAACACTGGTAGCACCATATGAATGGATGAATACTGAGTATACTAAGTGTATATAATACTAGTTTCGTAGATAGCACCATCTTATCTGGGTAAAACCGTTCGTCATCTAGAACGTGAATGAGACATGGTCAAGTTTTGCGTCGTTACTTGAGTTGACGTACCGCCAGATCGTTTGGTCGGAGCCCGCGAAGATACTTCGACCGTAGCTTGTAGACAGCACACGACCGAACGATCGAGTCTCGCTGCCAACGAAAGATTCTTCAAAAATTATTACTCGTTTGCGTTCGCGTTCTGTAAAAAAGGCACTTGAATGGTCCGCTCCCAACGGACCGACGGACGCTTACACAGATATACCGTTAGGTATGCTGTATATTGATAGATAGGAAGATAGATCGATCGATAGATTCAGAGAAGAAGTTCTCAATCATGATGTGACACCCCAACAGGTCACGGCGGTTGATAATGATAATACTCGGTTGCAGCGTCGCATCGGACCTAAAAAATCCCGAGGTGAATACGCATGAAATACTTAAAAGTATCTATGAGATACTGCACAGTAGTACAAAGGCACTTTCACGTGGGAAAAGTTCACTCACTGTCCGTAGACAGTAAACAGCGCTCAACTCCGTCCAGAGCCGCCGCATTGAGGATTTGATATTGGCTCGATCTCTATACTTTGATAATGTCGCTCTATAAGAGTCGCAAACAGAAATGACTGACTGGCTCGTTGGTGGCTGGCTTGGTGGGTAGGTGGCTAGTTGGCTGGCTGGCTGGCCGGCTGGCTCTCACCTACAAGACAATGCCAGTGTCTGGGGTGTAATGGGGAACCTTCGATGGGTTGAGAGCTCGAAGCCTTGCCGGCAGGCTGGCTGGCTGGCTGGCCGACTGGCTCTCACCTACAAGACAATGCCAGTGTCTGGGGTGTAATGGGGAACCTTCGATGGGTTGAGAGCTCGAAGCCTTGCCGG
Organism: Neoseiulus cucumeris; assembly: GCA_021527715.1. Classification (NCBI taxonomy): domain Eukaryota; kingdom Metazoa; phylum Arthropoda; class Arachnida; order Mesostigmata; family Phytoseiidae; genus Neoseiulus; species Neoseiulus cucumeris. The sequence goes on along the minus strand of JAJSRV010000061.1, from coordinate 483,764 downwards.
CAAGCACGTTCGCGAGCTGGCGGGCTGGCTGGCTGGGTAGGAACGACGGCAACAACGGCGGCCATGGGCAGTGCTGTCGAGGATTGCGATGTCTGTCCTTGGAGCACGCACACTAACCTCGTTTCGTCTTCTACCTGCTCTGACCACTTAGGAGATCGAGACCCGCGCCCATCAAAAGCTCCATGGGTCCATTACCAAGCGCCTTAGAACCCTGCGGCTCCGTTCCAAAAGGCCGATGGCGATTCATGTGAAGTCTGAGAGTTGTTTTTCTCGAAGACCTATAGAAAACGTAAATCCAGAATTAGACTCTCGTTTCGTTGATATCGATTCGGAATCCATCGTCGATTCGACGCGACACTGTCCTCAGTTTACGGAGGTAATGGGACAACCACGAAGAATCTTCTCTTGATGCTCAGAGCTACTCACCTGTAGTCGCAGTAAGGGCAGCCGTAAGGTCGTTCTCCAGTGTGTTTTGATCTTATATGGTAAGTAACGTTGCCTCGATTCGATGACATGTAACCACAGAACTCGCAACAATGCATTCCTGAAGCCCGGTCTGTGATGATACCGTTATTCGATAGGACCGGTGAAGCACCTTTATGAGCACGGATCGGCCCTCCGGGTCGCGGTTCATCTGTGCCGTGCGTTGATGACACTATCCCTATAACTGGAAACGAAACTGAGTTTGGTTCCGAGCTTCGGCAATTCCAGATACATAACATGCGCTGAGCGGCTCGTGTTCTCGTGGAACGGATTTCCGGGGCGACGATGGCAAAAACAGGGATTCAGGGGGAGCTTCTAGAAAACTTGGTCATGGAGATGAATTGCTCTCTTTTCTCTGAAAGAGAAGCAGGCCAGCAAGGTTGATCCCGGCGGGCAGCTCGCGCCGACCCTTCAGGGATAAGAAGAAATCGCCCCTGGATTGAAAAAAATTGAGGCTCTCAAAGTTTTGGCAGCGGGTTTCCATTCAGCATTCCTCATTCATAAAGTAGAACGTGCACTCCGATTTATTTTCAAGCAAGCACTCGGAGTCAGACAGACAGAATATAGGGATAGAAAAATGTAGGCAGCGAAATTAAAATCAGAAACTCAGAAGAGAATGCGGATTTCAAACGCATGCGACAGCGACGAACGGCGATATGACGTAACTCGACTCCTAGTTCGAAGGCGGCATTCACGGTGTCTGCAAGGAAACCACATGTTAGAACAGTTCCAATCCGGATACAGCTTTCTTCGGATTCTATCCGAGTTTCACAGTGAAGCGAGCTTGTAGTTTCGAGAACGAGCTAATCCTGAAGGATAACGGCGTTTTCGCATAAATAAGGATCAGTCTTTATTTCTAGTGATGATGCTTCGTCGAAAATTTGAGTACTTCGCGCACGGTATCTTTGGCACTTGATAAGGATGCGGGACGGGAAGCCATCCTAGGCTCGCATCTTGAAAATGAGCATTCGATTCCGTACTGGTCTCTTAGAGCTACTGACAGAGCCCAGTTAGAAAATATGAGCCCAAGAACGTGAGTTGGGACATGAATTCGGCAGACGCCTGACAGCTAGGCCAGAGACTTGTCCTGTACAGCGTCCGGTGGCATCACACTTGTATCCTTGAGGACAACAATGGGTGAGATCGGAGCAACATATCCCATGGGAGAAGGGACAACAACCGTAGCGGCCTGTAAATGAAGTGACCGAGTGAGTGACATGCACCGTGTTCCCAGAGAATTGCGTAGGCGGAAAATGGGGAGTAAGAGCTGAGAATCCTGAAATATATCACTTCTTCAACTCACCGCCTCCCAAGGGACAACAAGTGGCGAGATTCGAGCACTGTCCGCCGTCAGGACATTGAGTTCCAACACTCTTATATTCGAACAGTCCGTCCCTGACATCCGTGATTTCAACCTCGATACGTGTTGTGAGCTCCCGAGCCGGGGATACCTGTCTGCACAGACGTTTTTTCAGAGTGCTCGAAGGATCGCATTCGAAGTTCTTCGGGCAGCAATGCTTCGTTCCCGGACAACAGACTCCGTCCTCGAAATAACAGCAGAAATCCGCAGCACCGACCGAGCAGCAAGTTTTGTCTGAAAGGTCACACGAGAAACGGGAAATGAGAACGCGCTGTTACGGTGTGGAACGCATAAGCGGCGTGATTCGGTTTTCCCCGAACCGAAAAATGATTTAATCGTATCGATATTCATTACGGATATAAGAAGATATTTCTGAACTCACTCTGTCCACAGGGTCCCACGTTTTCACAGCCCGAGCAGTCAGCCGAGCCTGAAGCTACAACAGCCAGGAAGCACAGAAGTCCTGTCAGAGAGGAGAAGGCCATGATTGGCATTTTTCGCTGCAAACCAAGAGAGCAATGTTAAACAAAATCATCCGGAATTCCATGTGATGAATATGAGAACTGTTGATATCAGGCTGCTGCAAATGAAGAAACGGTCGTTGGAAGCCTAAATCCATTTGATTTATTTACACCCGTGGAATGTGCTCGAAGAAGTTGGTTATTTCTTTCTCTCAGAGAGAATACTACGGAGCTTGGACTGCAGTGGGAAAAGTAAGAACTTCGGCCTTCATAAAGCTGAGGTCAGGAATCTTGTTGAGGACTTCTTTGGCTTCCTCGCTGAGCTCGCGACCGTCCCGCGAAGTTGAAAGACTGCCGCTCCCTCGTGATTCCTTGACGGGCTGGAGAAACTCGTTGCTGAGACAGTCGATGGCGAATCTTGGGCAGTTGGCTGGAGTTTCGTCGATACACAGAGAACTGAGCAGAGTTTTCCTCGTGCGACTGCTATCGTAACGAAACAGTACACAGGGCCAATTGTCTACGTTCTCGAATCGAGTTATTTCTCTGTGGACGCTGGCGTTGAAGTGTCCGATTTCTACGGGGCGGTCAAGCAAATCGCTGCCCGGATGGTCAACAACGGCGAAAAGTTTTGCGATCAAATTCTGAAACAACTCTGCGCTCACGGGAGCCACAGAATCATCGAGGGAATTCTCTCCCGGACTGGGGGGTGAATCGTCGAATCGTGCGAATTCGCCCACGAATCCAACTGGAGCATCACCTCCGAAATCAGCCTCTTCAAAATCTCCGAAATCATCATCGTCGTCCAGAGCACCGTCGTTTTTTACGCCGCTTGCATTCACATGGTTAGCATTTGAGCCCGCGCACTCGAAAACTCCGTTCGTCACAACAGAACTTTCCACGGTGTGAGCATCAGAGAAATCTCCGAATTCTCCAAAGTCATCTTCGTCATTGACGTCATCACCGTCGTCACCGGGAGAGGTGTTTTCATCACGAGGGGCATTATCGATGGGTTCGTCGTTCTTTACTCGGGTTTCGGCATCGCCGTCGGCATTTTCAATATCATTTAGGTTATCACTGGTATGTGGAATGATGTTTTGGATTGAGGGACACTCTCCGGTTGCGTTGCTTGAAGATGCAAGCTCCATGGTGGGCCCGACCGGCTCAAAATCATCCGACGTTCCTTGTACGTATGCTACGACAGATTCAAGAGTTCTCTGGAGGACCTCCTCGACATCACAGTCTCGTTCATCACTCAGGGATTGCACAGGGTTGGTTGAATCGATCTCACTAACTGGTTCACTTTCCGACAAGGGTTTCGACGAGGTGTTGTCGCTCGTCGTCACTGAATCCACTTCATCATCAAGCGCGGAGTTCGTCGTGAGAGCGCCGAAAGATTTTTCGTGGGTGTCTTCGTTCATTGTTGGGTTGGCGTGAGCTCGGTTCCCTTCGTATCACATCTGTAAAGGGGATTCTGGTTGTCATTTCACAAAACACACGCGCACTCAACGGAAGACTATAGCAAATCATCAAGAAGTACTAAGCTAGGAACAATGAATACCGACACTCATCCGCGAGAAATCTACGAACGAATCGACCATCGAAATTCAGAATGACCTGCTAGACGGATTCTCTTTCTAGTCTGACGACGAGCTGGTAGCATAACTTCCACCAATCGTACGGTATACTCCCAATATGAACAGGAAACAGAACAGGAAAAACATCGAATTCAGGTGATTACAATCGGATACAGTCGGTTCGCCCGATTTATTAGGTCTTTGTTCATTTGTTTACTTCGTATGTGATGTGAAATATAATTTTGCCGAACGCTAAATATTCGTTCTCTCGCAGTTTCATTGTGTGGAAAATCTTCGTCAAAATTGTAGCCTCGTTCTGTTGCTTCATGTCTAAACGAAACTCCAATGAATTCATATACTGTAAAGAGGTGAGGGGGTCGCTAGCACAATCGAATTCTGAAAGATCAGAGAGACTACATTTTGTATCGACGCTCTTCTTCTCATCGCCGCCGCTTTTTGTACAGCAGAAGTATCCATGAGAACGATAATTGAATTTGTAGAAGCAAAGATAATGGTGAATCATAAGATCCAAAACGACGTCGAAGTTAAGGTGAATGCAATAAGTAAGAATGCTGTCGATTCTCCGTTGAATGATCTTCGATGATCGGATCCTGATCCTTCGTCGAACAAAGATCCAGCAACAATACTACTTGGATGATGCGGCCTAATGTAACCAACGTACTAAGGTTGGCAAATAGTTATCGTAGACTCCGTGGTGTTCTTCCAAAAACCTTTCAGCATCTAATTCACGCGTTAATCGTCCAATCAAGACCCTTCGATGGGATCTTCCTCCCACATTCCACAGTTCAAGGTGTCCACACTCAACAGTCGACCAATCAATCAATCAATCAATCAATCAGGCGGACAAGCAGCTGCTGTACTCCCTCGAAGAACTGTCCGCTACAATCACTTGGTCTCGGTGTTGTATTTTTCCATAATTCCAGTCTTCTTCCATCTCGACGGCACAGTCTCAATCACCTTCACTCTGAGAGGTGTTCGGCTGAGCCAAGCCATTCAATAATTCGTGGACGTTGTCCACCGGATGGGGTTGGCCGTCGTATACGACACACGGTCTGATATTGCTGCATTGGGCGAGACGATTGATGAGTTGTAGAAGTTGCATCGCCTCATGCTCTTTCTGTTCGTCGGTCATTTCATCAATCGGGTTCTGTTTCGGTTCTTCGTAGCAGCCGAGCACAGGATTTATGTTGTCCTTGTACTTGACATACTCCTCGGTGTCGCTGTCCTCGCTCTCGGAGGAGAAGTGGCCGTTACCGCGACCGCCAAGCATTAGACCCCGGTTAGCTAGGAGTCCTGCTGCGTTTCCGTAGCCTGTGTACTTGATGAGCCGCCCCACCTTCTCCTTACAGAGGACGAAAAGCAGATCTGCCGCCGTGCACTTCACTTCGGTTAGAGGAGAAGTCATCAATCTGACCAACTTGTTTCGGAGCGTGTCGCCTTCTTCAGGCCGGTTCATGACGTCCTTCAAGGGCGGGAGGATTCGCTCCTTGAGGTACTTGCGAATAACTCTCGAGCTCCGAGCTGCTTGCGAAAGTGCCACCAATACCGGGACCAGACACTCCCGCTGATGAGGACTCTCGAGCTTGTAGTCCAGTTGATCGAGCATGACGTCGATTGCTTCGACGTTGTAGCGCATGAATTTGTGGTCGTCCGCTCCGATCGTAGGCGTCAGCAGGCCGACTAGAGATTTTTTGCTCATGTTGCTGAGATTATTGATGACCTCATCGACGACGAGTTTATCGTCTTTCATCGAGAGCAACAACTGTCGAAGGACTGTCATCAATTCGTCCAGTTCGAGCTCCTCTTTCTCCTCCTCTCCGAAACTAGCTGTGAGGTTGTACAACACTCTTAGAGTCCAGTTGATGAGATCTGCATCGCTGTCGGGAAGCTTGTCGTGGAGCTTCGTTAACAGCGAGCAGAGATTCTCTAGGCCGTTGTGCTCTTTTCGAGCGACTACTCGCAGTGAAGGTTCTCGGGCGGTCAGACCGAAAAGAACTCGAACGTCAAACATTTGGATCTCAGATGAGACCTCGTCTACGTTGGCAACGCGGTCAATGAGGGACTTTAGAACGCCGTTCGCAATGGACAAGTCCCGATACTCTTGCTCGTGGAACACCAAGTTACTGATGACCTTCTCGGCTTCCAGGGCGGCGGGTACTGATGCGGCTGTCAGCGGTCCTGAGCCCGCCTTCAGATGAGTGAGCGCGCACAATTTCTCAAACAGATCTTTGCTAAACGCAGCGTTTGCAACTTTTTTGTCTCGACTAAGAATTCTGAACGTTGCGAGTGCGACCATCCTCTCTTCTTCAATGGAGCTGTCGAGCAGTTTGGCAACATGGGGGATCTGTGGCACGAATTCTCTGAGATGCTTCTCGTCGAAAGTGTACGTTTTGACGTTGTTTTCATTGAAATTTTTGAGTGCTACAGTACCAGACTCCCAATTGAGGGAACCCAGGCATCCAGCAACAGAACTTATGCCGGTGTTGCTGTCACCAGCCGCTGTGTGGTTTTCAGCCATGACTCCCAAGGCTGGCTCCGAACGAACAAGAGCTACGGTGGAAACCTAGGAACCTCGGTGGCAACACTCGCCGCAAAGACTCTCTTTCTCTGTATGAACGCTGGAGAATCGGCACAGAGATGGGAAACGTATCGATTGGATGGATGATTGATTGATCGAGCGAGCGAGCGAGCAGATGATCGATTGATCGATTTATGAATTGATGAATGGTTAAGGAAGTGACGATTGAGCTTGATAGATTTCCTTCGGTTGAAAGCTTCCTCTATTTTCCACTTTTGTGTGTTGTTTTTTTCGCAGAAAGTTCGTCACTTCACGAAGGAATCTGAAACAACGAATATCTTCGTCAGCGAAGCGGGCGTCGTTGCAGGTGCAACAACAGTTATTCTTCATCATCATCAATTACAAAATCATAAACATCAAATGCAACTGAAGCAACAACAGCAACGGCATGACAAGCGTATATAGGTATAAACCAAAACAAAATGAAAGGAGAAATGAAGAAAACGACTCATTCGTTAACCTATAAACTGAAGCAAAATGCTTTCGGGAGCGATGAGTTTTTCCCCCCTCTTGTCTGCGCCGGTGTTCCCCAAACTCTCGAAGTCTGAGGCGATTTTCTGCGCCGCATCAGAGTCTCCGAGAAGAGATCTCCGGGGATCCGGAACCAGAGAAAGTTTTAGGATCTCTTTTCTGAGCCATGATATCTCAGAAAAACTAATCCATATTTCTTCTGGATCCAAGATTTTCATCTGGTAACTATGGCCGTACTTCAGAACGGCGTTCCACAAGCATCTTCTACTCTTGCCCTAATCAACAGTCCGGATCGCCTAGGTGAAGCGAAGTGACAGAGAGAATATCGGATGAATAAACAGAAGCACACTCCTACTGCTATCTAAGCACCATCTTGGCAAAGACCTCGACGTTCGAAACAGAGTCCAGGATTTGATAAAGCCACCGCTCGGTGTGTAATATCCTGTGTGCCGCGTTCTCAAACAACAGAATGCTCATGTTTCGGGTTCGCTGCCGCCCCTGCTTCCAACCGAAGCTTCCGAGACGAATCACAAGACTCCTTGAAGATTGACGCAACGACGATGCTGATGTGGGGGAGCACAGCGAGTCCGTGGTTTTCGAAAAATTCGATCGCACCTAACCTTTTTCCCGTTCAGCATTCTGCATTCGTATCGGTCGCGGCTGCTACGGTTCGAGAGTGACGGAGTATTCCTCTGAGCGACCGCAAATATCACAGAAAGACGAAACGGCCCGGTAACCGCCACCACGACAACAATCACAACAATAACATGATACAACAACAGATGATTCTGTACAACAGCAACAACATTGAACCACCGACTGCGCCTACTGATCTGAAAGTCAGCGGAGACGGTAGACAGGCGAGCAGCCGAACGAAAGAACCAACGAATGAAATCACCGAACGAACGAGTGAGCAAACGAACGAACGAACGAACCGACACAGGCTGGCAGCCAGCGAACGAGCTCCAACGGAAACTGAAACCGTTGCGTCGTTGTTCGAGCCACTCAGCCAGGCCGCTCAGCCGGCCGGCCGGCCGACCGGCGGGCGGGCGGGCGACAGGCGCCTATGCAGCCGCAAGAGCAACCGCCTGAGCAACGAGCAAGCGAGCACGCAGGAAGACCTCCATACAAACCAGAAAGCAGAGAACGAGAGTTCTTCGCTCACCCAACATCAAACCGTTCCAGACTCTGAAAAACTGATCGTTGACATTTTCGGGAGTTGATTTGGGAGGAGTCTCGAATTCCGAACGTGGAACAAACGAACGGACAAGAGAGCGAACTCTCACACCTCTTCACGCAAGTTATCAATAATCACGACAAGAACATGCGATGGAGTCTGAATTGGTTTCCAAAAGGTTGATCTCCAAACAATCGGATAAGCGGCGTAGTTCGAGAATTTAGTTCTCCGCTCAATAAATGAACTGAGAAGGAACCAAGGCTCAGCTGGAGACGGTGCTTGAAGAGCTCCGATTGTGATTGAGCTCAGCGCATACTTGCAGTGTTGTAGCGCATCAGAAGAACACAAACACCGATAGGAGTAGAGAGTAGGGGAACAGAACAATAAACATACGTTTCTGATGTGAGAGCTTGGATCGAAACGAGACGACTTTATCACGGAGAACGCTTAATGCAAGCTCACAATCTCACCGAACAAAAACACACTTGAGAACACATGTGTACGCCTGAATCTTCGATCAGCACACGACCAGTCGAGCTGGATGTAAACAGAACACATTATCCACAATGCTATAACAAACTCGCTAATGCTCAGCAGACCTCATTCTCACAAACTCCACATCAGTTGCTTGAAAAGAGCACCAACGTACGGACGTACCCACACATGACGGCGCGGACGCACCGACAGACGAACGCGCTCTGCCGCTGCTGCTGCCGCCGCCGCCGCCGCTGTTACTTTTGCTGCTGGATCTGTCCCTCCTCAGACTGCTGCAGCTAGCCAGCCAGCAGCCGCTGCTCGGGGAGGCCCATTGCGAAAGCTAGCCAACCAGACAGCTAGGCAGCCATGCAGGCGGCCATGCAGACAGGCAAGCAAGTGAGCAAGCAAGCAGGGAGGCAGCCGAACGAACGAAAGACCGACCGATTGAACGAAATCACTCCCCGCGACTAGCCCAGCAAGCTGACTGACAAACGGATCGACGGACGAACGGACTGAGCGAGCGAGCGAGCGCGAGGAGCAAGTCGACCGACCGACCGACTGACTGACTGAAGATGAGCCCTCTAACCCGAGTCTCGTCAGTTGGCCAGTCAATCCCTGAGCCAGCCGGTCGGTCGGCCAGCCGAACACTCACTCAGTCAGTCGGTCAGTCGGGCTTCCTTGTCTGCCCGACCCCCGACTCTAAAAGGCTCACACGCACCCGTACGAGCACAGTTAGAACTCGCGCGCGCGGCGGGTAAAATACGAACTGCGTTTTTCAGCGAACGTTATCAGGGAGGACCGACTCACGGAAAATGGAGGAAGAGTTATCGAAACTCAAAACATGTCTGGATGAAAGAAGTAATTGAAAACCGCTTCCGAATAGAAACCATATCGAATGGCGGTCCTAGTAAGGAGTCCGATGACTAAAAGGAGGAGAAACTTGAGCTTTCAGAAGTGATTTTTCATGTCGCTCGCGGTGCAATGCGGGAACCGATTTCAAAACCGCGCACCATCGGTCCCGTTCTCCTTTCAGTTCTGCGGAACTCAACGTTGACTTGAGTCACGTTCCGTTCCCGAACTTGTTGAGCTGATCCAGTTCACACTCGACGCTGTTTAGTTCGGAATTGATATCGACCAATCCGTCACTCAATCATTCAACTTCGTCCACCGACTCCGAGAGCAGCGAGGTAGAGGCCGTTGTTCGGTACTCGCAGGAAAGATTAAACATGCTTCACATTTTATTCACATGTTCATAGCCTGAGCAGTTGGAGGCCTGACTGCTCATTCAAGCAGGTTGACAGTTGGTCAATCATTGACGATTCCTCCTTGAAGCCGTCAATTCCGCGCTCGATAGTTGTTCTCCACTGACATTGACATTCAGACGCCGATCGTGCGACAGGAATCATGCAACGAGGGAGAACCGATGGATTCAACTACGGCATCGACGACGCTTCAGGCCCAGCAGCAACACTTCCTGCGACGATTGCTTACTGCGACCACAGCCTGTCTGGTTGCTAATGCTATTGCTGCTGCCTAGAGGAGGGAGGCCCCACCAGCAGCAGCAGCAGCAGCAGCACTTTCACTGCATCACCGACAACGCTTTCAGCCAGATAGTCGGCCGGTCGAACAAGCAAGCAAGCAAGCAACCAGCCAGGCGAATATCCGACAGTCTGAGTTTGTCTACATCCTCGATCCGGAACCCAATACACACACACATACAGTCACTTTCACTAGCACGCACCCAAGAGACGTGGGTTCTCGACACAACTTTCGTACATAATCCATTGATCCGCGACAGTTTTTCTCAGAGAAAGATAATCGACTTCACTTAATGGCTTCAACCGAAGACTTACACGACGTTGCACAACAACAACAGCAACGACGGCAGCGGCGGCGGCACCGTTTGCCACTATGACCAACGTCGCGACCGCCGCCGCCGCCGCCATTACCAACACCGCCAGTAGTAGCTGCTGTAGCGAGAGCAGCGCACACTCACACACGAAAACCGAACACACAAATTAAGCGGCCCTTCGAGCTAATGCTCGCCTTGTAGACCGGCCATTGCGCTTTCTTCTATCCAAGCGACTGCGAGTTCATCGATGTAGAAAACATGGTCGAAAACCACGAACTTCGCTCGGCTGCTACTGCGCCAGGAGTGCCAGGGACCCGATCAGTCAGTCACTCAGTCAGTCAGTCAGTCGGACCGTGGGGCGACGACGCTTCGCTTTTTCCCTCCGAAACTCGCAAACAGAACTTTCAAACGAGCATGCAGAAGAACTTAACGTTGAACACAGAATGATGATTCGCAGCACAGAATCCTAAGAAGAAATAACATCGACTCACCTCGCTGTTGCGATCCGAGAAGTCCTTGCAAGCTTCAGCCAGCACCCCAGCAGCAGACTATTCGGCTGTGCGGCTGCTGCTGGTGATCATCATCGTCATAGAAGCTAGCAGCAGCGAGAGCAAACAGCGCCCTCGCACGCTAAGACCTGGTTGGATCATAGCTGCGCACCCTCTTTCCAGACGGCAGCAACGACGATGACGATAACAACAACGGCAGCGAAGATAACCTCTGCCTACACCACAACTCATAAAACATCGAGAGCAGTCACGCAAAGTCACGGCGACGAGTGTGGCAGAACGAGACAGGGGGGAAAAATAATCACCGCTCAAAAATCCGATGCCGCCGACAAACTCTCCATCGAAGAGAAGACGCGTTCGAAGAAAAACCGTCACAACGGTGCTCCGTACCGAAAAGCCAACTCCACGACGTTACTAACAACTAAAACGATCCCATTGCAGAACAACTTACGTAAATCTTAGAGATTGCACGGGTCGTACAGCGGTTGGCGCAGCTGCTACTGCGCGAACAGAATCAGTTGCAAGCAATTTCGTGCAGCACCACACACAAATACACGCTCACTCTCAAGCAACGCCGTCTCATATAACCGCTCAGATTATAGCGAGCTTTGTTTTGATCTGGGGCGGCCGTTTATCCTCCCTGGACCCACACATCCGATATTACGTAACGGCGAAACGGTGGAATGGTCGTTTTCGGAGGACTCATAGAACGGTAACTTGACTAATTGATCCAAAATCGCGCAAAAGGATCGAGGAAGTCGCGTAAACTCACACACAGGGCTGGATAATCTCTTAAGCGGTCTAGTTGACAGACACGGCTGCTGATGATGATTTCTGCCGGAAACAAGCAAAACAATCCAATTTTTGCGCAGTTGCCACTTTTGCCATGAATGCGGAACGGGAGCTCCGTCAGGGCTGCATGGAACGCCAAACCGAGAGTCCGGTTCTATCGAGCTTCTGGCGGTCTCTTGGCCATTTAAGTTTCAGCCGATGGGGCATAATTACTCCTTGGGCAGTCACTTCCCTTAGAGAGTTGCGGCTACACATAACTAAGCAATGCCGTGTGATCCAATAAGGAAAAGTATGCGATGTGGTTGTAGCAAAAGTTATTTATTCCGGTTCATCATAGCCTGAACATCATTAGGACACCCTATGTGAACTTATCTTCGTTTTCTCGAAGAATGCCCAACCCAACGTTGCCGGCAACGAAAAGTGTTTTTAGCACACAATGTAAATCATATTGCAAATGACGACGGAGCATTTTGATGCTTCCGTTTTTGACAGACAACAGGTGGACAAAAATCGACTTGGATGGTTTTTCCAGTTGAATAACCTGAGGGATTTTGACTTGACGCCGTGTCTTAGCGAAGATATTCAGGAAAGTCTCTATCGTTATCGTGATTGTTATCTCTACCTCTCGAAATATCCAAGACCAGTAGATTCTGGCAGTTGGCAAATACAATCGAAACCAATATCATAGCTGAACCGAGCTGAATTCCAAAACTGATCCCCCGAGGCTGACATATGACAGTTTGCTTTATGGGGCGCTCATCCGATCAAGGCCTCCCACCCAGATTTTCCGTTGGACGGAAAACTGAAATCCCTTGGTCACCTATAATCCCCGATCCCCTATATATCTATAACTCCTCCAGCGGTTCCCTTAAATAATGCGTTCATGGCGTAAACATTGGGCGCTATTGACCGGCTCCCGATAAGACACTGAGACCGCGCGAGGATGTTCTCCGCTCTCAGCAGAAATCATCGTCATCATCACGCCCCTCATATCCACAGTTTTGCCAGCTGCGTTCCTTTGGAACAGGATCCTCATGGTGTTCTATGGCGTTCTCGTGGAACGGGGCCCATAATCAAGGTATAGCGTTCCTCCGTTCCGCAGGAACGGTATACCCACAGTAGTCAAGGTCCGTTCCGGAGGAACGCCGTTCTTCTGTTCCAAAACTTTGCACCCACTCTAGACACACGCAACAATAACACGAGAGTGAAGAGAGAGAGAGAGAGAGTTCTGCTCTCTCTCGCAATCAAACGTCATCTCTGTGACCGGCTGGTGTTGTTAGGTATTGCAGTAAGGAACAGTCGAGTTGTTCGAAAAACGTGTTTCTGTTTCGAACGAAGTCAAAACGAGTGATCGGAAATGCAGCGCCGGTGAAAACTTAAATTCTTCGGAAGTGGATAGTCACACAGCATAACCCACCTTGGCGGCGACTGTCTTCTTTCTCCGTACCTCAAGATAAGCTCTCGGAGTTACCGTGGCGGTCTCTCAGTTGGCCTCTTCCCGCGGTAAGACGCAAGGGTGAACATCAGCTAAGACATGCTCATCCGCAGCTTGAAACGTCCTGATTCATGTCTTCTTCTCTTCGCAAACTTTCAAAAGTCCAACTCGAGTATCTTCATCTATTCGATTGACTTCTGATAACGAGGAAATATCTTTGCTGTTTCGAATGATTCCGTTCCAAGTCAGCTTGCCACAAGCACACGTCGACTTCTCAGCAGGTACGGACCAGTTTCAGTCAATAAATCAGTCGAGTAGAATTCTCGGAGTTCCTTACTACTTAATTGATGATTGATAAGAGTTTTCCGCTTTCTTCGAGAGCTCATCAGGTTCGACTCGTAGTGTAACTGACTGCTCCTTCGTTTCAGGGCTGTCTTCATGGGGTGAGATTGACTCTGGCAATGGACACAGGAGCACTTGGCAGTACCGAAGCGGATCAACAGTCTGAAGGAAACTCGTCCGACGAGAATCCAGATGATAGGGAGAGTCTAGCAGACTTTTCGACAGTTCCCAACACCGGAAATGCGGATGATACGGTGACGGAGAACATCTCATCGGAAAGCGATCAAAGTGTAAATTCTGTTCTGGAAGAGGCTATCGATCCGGTTGAGGACTCCGTCGAGCCTGCCGAGAGGAGGGTCTTGGTCACGATGGCTTTGCGATCGAAGCGGCTGAGATTCGTAATTATTTTCACCTGCTTCTTCGCCCTCGGAGTAAATCATAAGAGATTGTCATCCGAGATCAATCTTACGAGACCTTTGCCGGGACCGAGACCTGTTCTTGAGAACACCTCCTACCTCGACGTGTACGACGGTGAGCTAAGCGTAGTATACGATGAGTTCCTCCGACACGAAATGACTGTCACCCTGTATTATGCGCCGTGGGACGCGAGAAGCTTGAAAGACCTTAGGATTTTTGATGAATTGGCTAGAGAAATGCCCGATGTCCGATTCGTCGCTATCAACTGTTGGCAAAATCCATCATGCACCAAATACTACGAGTTCAAGTTCTACCCCTCGATTAGTGTCTACGTGCGTGGTCTCGGGAGCATCCAGTATCCCATCACCGGTGTATCAAAAGAGTACTTGGCCACCTTTATCTACAATATCATAAATCCCATCAGCGTGATTAGTGATATTTCACAGTGGTATCTGAAGAGAGCGAAACACTTCGCTTTGGTGACGGTGCCGATGAACTACTTCCAGTTTGGATACACTTTGGCCCTGGAAGCCTTGAGACGAGATCCTCAGCAGCGAGTTGGTTACGCAACGGTGAGACACGGCGCTTCAGGCATCCATCTACATTTGAGAAACAGCACGATTCTCTATGACGAGGACCCAAACCCGACCGTTGGAGCCGTGTCCAAATGGATCTACTCTTTCGCGACTGAGCCCTACACATACTTGGGAAATCCTGGCTTCAAAACTGCCAAACTTCGTCAAGCAATCAACGGAACTCGGGCCTTCGCTATCATCAAGGCTCCGCCGTCGACGAGACTGAATTTGCAGCTTCATCTACTGGCTGTGGAACTCTTCGGCTGCGAGGATGCGCACGTAGTCGAAACCAGAGATATGCTCCTTTCGCTGTTCACGAAGCTGGAAGCCGAAGCATCGAATTGCGGAAAGGAGCCGAGGGCAATCGAATGCATGTCTGACTCCAACGAATGCTCGAGTCGAATGTCAAATGTTACGTTTAGGAAGAATTGGGTGAGCTACGTCTCCGAGCACTGTCGTGAAACAGAGGATGAGATTTTGAAGCTAGCCGAACGACGAAGGTTCTGCCTCACGCAATGGGCGCTCCCTGACAAAGAACCTTTTGTTGACGAGTCTCTACTATTCGGACTGGCTTGTGGACGTGAAGATCTGTTTCGGTTGATAGTGCTAGATGCTGCAATGTTCGATAGTCTGTATCCGGCCGAGGCGCCGGTTGTTCTTTACGACACCCTCGAAGAAGTCAAGTACCTGCTACCTGAAAGCGAGTTCAGCGCACGAGGCATTGAGATTTTCCTCAATCGTTTCCTGACGAATGCGAGCGAGCAGCTCAAGAAGTCCATCACTCTGATCCGTAGAGATCTCTTCCACGAAGAGCCCGAAGAATTCGTCCCCCCGCCAAAATCAGCCGACGACAGCATGCACGACACAGTCGTGCTGTTCTATACAAACTGGTGCGGATTCTGTAAGAGCTTCACGGCTACGTACTTCAGAGTCGCGCATTTTTTTGCACTGGCCCCGATATCGTTCCGTCGCGTCGACGCTGAAGGAAGCCGTTTCGAAGACTTCAAATACGCCCCAGATAGCTTTCCTCAGGTTGTGTTTTTCCCTGGGAACAGTTCCGAGAGCATTCGGTATCGAGGACCTTGGAAAGCTCAGGGCCTCACCCGATTCATCCTCGAACACTGCAGCGAAGACGTTCTTCGTTCGTTCTGAAAGGAATCGGTCGAACATTCTGTGATCTAGTATTGTGCAAGACGAATCGTAGTGAGAACTATGCGACGCCGTGCTTGTTTCTATCGCGGCTCGCGATACACTGTAAAGAATAAGATATCGACAGCGAAATGTCTTGTGCGAATAAGCCCGGCGAATTTTGACTTGTCAGTTATTTTTGTACTTCATCGATCCATACAGATGTTAAGAACGAGTTGATTTCAGTGGAACTGTTTCTTCATTAACATCATTCTTTATATACTCGTAGATTCACTTTATGAAGTTTGCAGTGAAACATTGCAGCACGAGAAACGAGGATTCTGACACAGTCGATCATGAATCCATGTTCCTGAAAACTTGAACACTCATTTTCGTAGTTTATTACAAAATCCGGATACTTTTACAGCGAGCGCCACGGCGACGCGTTTACTGTAGCGTTATGTTGCCTATTCCGAATGTCATCAAATCGAGCGATGGTAACATTGGGTACACATAGATTGCGGTGCAGGCATTATGAAGCGTTTGCTAGAGCGTGATGTTGACTGAATCGTGTGTTACTTAATCGATTTCTGACTGAATATGGTTACTCGACAGTCCGGAGACAGATCTGTAGACCAGAGTTGATGATGAACGCTGTTGAAGCCCGATTCGAGTACGCTTCGGTGACGTTCTCGGGAGATTCTCGCTCCAAAGAAATCTACTGAACCGTGGGCATAATAACTGAATTGAAACTCGTTGATGAAACTCCGTGCGTACCTATTCCTTTTCGCGCTGGACGGAAGTCGGGAAGTTGAGCAAAGGTTCGACTTCCAGAATATTAAAGCAATCGAATGTGTCAGGAAAGGCTTCCAGTTTATCTGAATTTGCCATGCGTTCGCTTTAGATCAAAGCGGCGCAGCAGCTGTTGGAAATCTCAACGTCAAGGTCGTGCTCCGCTACGGATCTGTCAGAAATGATCCCAGTTCACAAAAACACTTTCCATGCTGATCACCACAGGGCCAGTATGAATGGCGATTTCATGTCACCGCTCGTATCGTCTTTTCCAAACTTCATGAGCTCTGCAAGAACCCACATTCAGGAGGAGCCTGGAATACTTCGAATCATGACAAGATCTCAATCAGGGTCTCAGAAAGTTCTCCTTTCGAATCCTCACTTTATTCTTGTTTGACGCTGTACAGGATTATTTACAGTGAGATGACTAACTCTCCTCGTTCGCTATTGCCAATTCATGAGGCAACGGAATGCAGACATTTTCTCTACTCTCTCTCATCTTCTCTTTGAGAAACCATCAATGGAGCTTTCTGTTCGACCGCGGAAGCACGCATTTCGCACACATCCTTCAGTCATTAATGAATTACATCACGCAACATTGTCCCCAAATATTTGTTCATCGCTGAATGACTTTCACTCCAATGTCAGCTTCTGCTTTTTGGCTTCGAACTCTTTAGGGTCTCCATGTTGGAGATAGAACTTGCGCTTCATGTCAGATACAAGCATGTCAGTCACCAGAAACACCTGTGACACATTGTACACGAGTGTGATTGCGAAGTAGAAATTCGCATTTCCGGAATATGCGTACAGCCATTGGTGCCACATGATGGGTGCCAGGACGCACGAAACGGCGATGGCGGCGAAGACGATCACGGCTTGCCGCATGAGGTCGAAAAGATGCCGGAAGATCGGGAGCAGCGACGAATAGAGAGCGAAGTCCGCTAGGCTTGGGTAGGGTTTGAAGACCGAAACTATCAAGAGCAGTGACCAGTAAAGCAGCAGCGGATCTTTTCGGAGTCGAATGCTCAGCGGCAGTACGTAGATGAGGACGTTTAGATGTAATACGCAGAGGAAGAACCATCGGAAGTGCTCGAAAAGCTCGGTGAAAAAATACCAGAAGAGTCCCACATTCGGAGTGAGGTCTGTCACGGCGAGCTGGAAGTAGTACGCTGAGATGTGCGAGTCACTGTTGAAGCTTATGAGCTGGGCAAGAATCGCGATGTACGCCGAAATGAAGAGAAGACACGGTGTTCGGTGTCGGATAAACATCATCGCAGGTACTACGAGGATCACCGTATGTAGACATCGCGATGTCAATAGAGCCAACGTCACTGTACTCAATGGCCATACGCCGTATACCATGGCGAACAGACTAAGTGTGTGGAGGAAATTGTCGAAGACCGATGTGTTCTGAGAAACGCATGAGAGAATGTTGAACGGGGAAAGACAGTAGACGGTCAGTACAAAAAGAGGGATTTGTCTGGCGACGGGTATAGTGAGCACCAACTTGCGGGACGACTGAGCTTTTGACAAGGAACGGTCCTGGTGCAGAAGGATTTGTACGCATTTCTTCGACGCTGCATACAGAATCAAACCCGTCAGAAGATCCATCACAATGAAAACGTGTTTGAGTGCATTTCCGTTCCGGAAGAGATAGATGAGCATCGAATAGAACTTGAGCGACAGGTACGGCTCGTGAAGGATGTCCCCTGAAAGCGAAAATTCTGTTTCAGAGACGCTCTTTCCCTCGAGGAGGCATGGTTTAGTTCTACGCATCCGATGGATAGACCGGATGACTTTGGAGGCGAGCATTATTAATCCATCGATGCAACCGAGTTCGCCGATGAATTGAGTGCATGATACGATTGATGCCCGAACGTGCAAGCTCCTTTTGAATAATTCATGAAATTTCGAGGACCGCGCGTCATGCCGACATTCAATCTCACGGAAACTCCAAGAGGCATCCGGTTCACCAAGATATGGAAAGCTCAGTGACAGTCCAGATCAGAGGTAGTCCATTGACTGCCTCTGATCAGGACCGTTGAGCGGTAAATATATAATCTGGACCACTCTCGTTCTGTAACAGTTGTGCGAGATGAAGCAATGGGAAGCACGTCACGCTCCATGAGACGTCAGGTACTGTTCTAACATAGAGAAGCGGATGCCGTTATGCTAAGTATCAGCTTCCTCGGGAACCCGCGAACCTGGGAAGCCGCTGACGCGAGTGAGATCCCTTCAAAAAACTAAGGTTGAACGCATAAAATCGAACGCGACCGGAAAGTCACTCACCGGAGTATGGATTGATTCCATGTTTCATGAGGAAATGCCCTTCCACAACTCTCTTCCATGAGTTCAGAGGCGTCGAGAGCTCGACTCTATCGGCGATTCGCGTGCTGTAGTTCGATAGAATAAGCGCAAGTCGCAAAAAATATCCCCCGAACAAAACCAAAGCCGCATTCACGGGCGCCGCCATTTTCTGTCAACCCAAACACGCACAACGTAAACACAGCATCACCGCAAGCCAGACCCCGTCAGCTCGAAGCCATGCGTCGGCAAGGCCCAGTTTGAATCAAGAACTCTCGAAGAGGACCGTTGGAATTTATTGCGATCAGGGCACCGCGAGGTAAGTTGCTGTTGTTTTCTTCTCCGATTCGACCTGCTGATGCCCCTCCTCTTCCGAATGCCAACAGTGCTGTGGCACGGATCGTGGTTCGTTTGGAACCCTCGATCGTGCCACATGATTCTGGCGCGGTTCTTCGAGGTGCAAAAAAAAGGCTGGAAACCAATCTCAAACTCGTAGGCTCGTTATTTTATATTGGATTGGATAGGATGGGAAAGGATGCAATGCTTCTGGCTCTGCAAAGCTGACAAGTCATGGAGGAAGAGGACGGCTGTTATTCGATATGTAGCGACTCATTTCTCCACGGTATCTCATTCTTGCTATTGAAAAGAGAAGGAAGAAAGAATCACCGGCAGATTCAACGTAATTCGCCCCGCCTCCCGAGTCAGCGAGTTCTGTCAGCTTTGGATCTTTTTGCGGAGATTTCCGAATTTCGAATTTCGGAAAATAATATGTGGGTAGAACTCACAGTCCAAACAGAGCCGAAGTTGTCTTCGGATGCTTAACGAAGGATAACAAAGGTCGGCAATGGCTTCTGCTGTAGATTCATCCCGGGGTTTTCTGAGCTAGCTCGATGCATTCACGAACTTCGTTTCTCGGGTAAATGTAGTGGGCTGCTGAGTATCGAATACCACTGGAGTCGAAAAGTACCCTTCCCGAGGACGGAGTTTCGAGAGCAGATAACATTCCACATGAGATTCGTCATTCCCGAGCGCCAGGGAAAGAAGGAAAAAAAGGACGATGGGGGAAAGCCGGTAAGCGCAACCATGTCCTGCTTAAGAATGCTTCCGTCAATTATTCACGTATTTAGTTCACGTATTTCGGGAGGTCTTCGAAAGCTGATCGGAAGCTTCCGAAGTCGCTGATGACGATGCCGATGCGCTTCGGTTTCTAGAGCACGATTCGGTCCGGAAATTCTCAAAACGCAGTCTGAGTGAACTCCTCGGAATGGCTTCCGTTCATCCTCAGTGAAATTCTCTTCGCTCGAAGTCGGGTTCTTCAACATTTTCAAGGGTGAATAAGACTCATAATTAGAGAATTTCGTCTCAACTACGCAAGTTCGCAACGGTACCGGAATTTCGACCATTTCATCTCGGAGAAAATTGGAAAATCCCAGTTTCTACGCATCTTTCCGAAGAACCAGCTCCGAAACGCAATCTCTGGCTCAAATTGTAGTGAGTGGAGCCTTATTCTCTCGTGTTTACACTTGAAGGACTGTTCTTAGTATATAAGGGAAATTCGATGCCGTTGAGACGGTATTTCACAACAGCTCATATCGCCCTTTTCCACAAGTTTTTTACAAGAACTGTCAGTTTCGAACACGCTCTGGCCTTAATCCCGTCGTTGACAAACACCGGCACATGTGTTTTCAGCATAGGTCGAAATAGCTGATTTTAACTGAAATTCGTTTTTTTTGTGCATCGATGTCATCTGGATACTGGGATGTCGAACACTGCCCAAGTAAGTGGCTGGGCGACTCTTTTTTGATGTACAGGGACTGATCTAAGCGATACTTCCTCGGAGATTGTCTCACTCTATGTTAATTTTCGTTCAGAAGTTCAGCGACGAGAAAAGTCCGTCTTCGGGATGCTGATTTTCTGGGATGTTGCGGGGCCTACATCAGTGTCGTCTCAAATGCTCGAATCTTAGATGCCCGAGTCTCAGATGCCCGAAGCTCATTGTCAGATGCAGCCGATTTCTGTCCTTTCCTACTCTACGAACGCTAAGGAGCGGAGCTTTAATGGATCGAACTCCTCTTCCGCATGCACGTTTGCGTACTACGGACCCTTTGGAATGATGCTTGGCACCCATGGCGAGAAGACGCTCGTTTTATATCGTTGTCGACCCGATTGCATCGGCTACAGGGGTTGTTGACATCATAGCTTTGACATTGCGCAACGCCCGGCGTCTCCACCTCTTCGCTTCAATCCCCTTGTAGCGTGTTCCTGATTTCTTGTTTTCTAAGACGATCAAGTGAAGTCATGTTTGTTGGCTCCATGTAGCGCGCCAAGATCAACTGAAGAAACGAGTGTGCCGAGACGACGAGAATGACCTCACGCAGCCCCTGACGAAGCCATGTGCCGAATTTGACTCAGGCCCGCCGCGAAGGTTCGATTTGTATGGTTCCGTTAGGTGGAAACTGCTCCGGGAGGAACCACAGTCTTTAT
This sequence comes from Neoseiulus cucumeris, assembly GCA_021527715.1. NCBI lineage: Eukaryota > Metazoa > Arthropoda > Arachnida > Mesostigmata > Phytoseiidae > Neoseiulus > Neoseiulus cucumeris. The sequence continues at coordinate 462,532 of JAJSRV010000061.1, read as the reverse complement.
TCAAGGTGTTTGAGGATGTGACGAATGGCTGTGTCGGTGTCATCCGAATATGTCAAATCCGAGATACCGTGCGAGGAAAGAGAGAGCTGTTTCACTGATCAGATGACTGACTCAACGGGATCCATATGATCTACCAATTTTTTCGATTGTTTCACACTGTCGCGATTAACCGAGAGCTCCCACCAGCCCACTTTGAGATCAAGCTGGGGTAGTTTGGAGCAATAGCGTAACGAGGAGGGCCAAAGAGGCCATGCCCCCCCCCCGTCCCGTAGACCTACATTGTAGCCATCATCATCATCGGCTGTTGCCCCCCCCAAACGGTCTTTCCCCACCCCGACAGAAAATTCTGTATACGCGCCTGGTTAGGAGGTTCCTCCGATAGAGTAGTTCGATTCATAGAAGCCTCGCTCCATCGTGCATGTGGGGCGGGAGAGGGCAAAAGTCGGGCATGTGAGATTCGGTCATCTAGGAATCGGGCATATGAGATTTGGGAATCTAAGATTCGGGCAAGTGATACGGAGCCGCCACATCGGGGATGAAGAACGAGATGGGTTCGAAACCAATTGTGGCTTCCGAGTTTCTAGGTATCGGAGGACAACACGAAAAACTCAAATTACCGAGATTCAGACTTCGCTTTTTGTCCACCTGATTTGGCGAAATTGGTCACGATGCGTCGTTTAAAAGCAATGCCCAATGTAGCAGGAGGCCACTAGCATTTGGGATGAAATGTTGAGGCGACCATCGCTGTCCGATGAAATCAAGTAGGAGTCATTCTCAGCTTAACCAAAAGTCTAGTTCCTTGCAGATACAGCTTTTGAGAAACACAATCAGGGGCGAAAATATCACACTGGTGGTACAAAAATCATCAAAAGGATAGCGAAGGGTAACGAACTTCCTCTTATCGCCTTGTGCGTTCTCAGCTGCGTTATGGTGTGGCGGTTGTCTCCTCTTGTGAGGAGAATCTTGAAGGAAAAAAGAGGGTCTGATTGGCAAGAAATAACTGGAGGCAAGATCCTTTTTCAACTCGTTCTGAATGATGAATATTTATCAGAGGTAATGCGAATAAAATTTCAACTAGGAGGAATGTCGCCTTCCCAAATTCTAATTTCTCTATGTCAGGTTCGCTGGAGCCTCCATCCGATCAACACATGGTAGACTCCTTTGAACGAAATCGGACGGTTCTGATACTGACTCTGGAAATGTTTCTCGATTTTCAGCAACATCGGCGTCGCAGCTAGCTGATACCATTGAAGATGGTTCGTGCAGGTTTCGTTTACTAAGAGCACATTCCAGCGGAGTCGATTCTGAGATCGGAAATCCCAATTACAGACTTTTTGCAACGGAATGAAACGCGCTGAGAATTTATCACTTCCTAAGCTACCAGACGAACGGATTCAATTTCTGATCTCAGTCTTGATTCACTGCTGAACGACTTTCCGAAGCTTAAACGGAAATCTTCCGTTCCAATTTCGACATCGGGAAAAGCCGGTCTTTGGAGCTCGTCTCGATGGCGTGATTGACGATTTCTCTTTTTTTTCGAACCCGCAGGTAAAATGTCTAAATTTTCTCTTAAACCCAGTTGACGAATTCTTGGATGATGCGACAAACAGAGTAATTTGGGGAATGGACAAAGAATTGAATGATGTGTTTGGCAACGGGACATTCTCCCGTCCTTACGATAGGACCAGACTCATACCGGACGGCATCAACGATTTACATCTCGCTGTGTCGAGAGCGTATCGCCAGAACTTCACCTTGTCTCGTGACCGTAAGAATTACGGGTTTCGCGTGAACTTACGATAAATCAAGTAACCTGAACCGTGCCAAGCTCTTGACTCCCATTTCGGTACACAGACGACCCTCCGTCAATGCTCGTCTTCCTAGTCTTGGAGAATTTGGAGATGAGAGGCTATCTCACTTTCCGCAAGAGGTCTTTTTCGTGCAAGTTCGGAAAACCACTAACTATCCATCTGTTGTTGATGATTGCGTTGAAAGAGAGAGCACCGTTCATCATTTTCAACGCAACTGTGAGTGACCTTTTGGTGCCAACCTCACCTTGAGGTAACGCGACCTCATGAGGTTCCGCGGTGTTGCGTCAGCGGCACTTGCTTCGACGAGACAATGCATGTAGTAGGGATCAACTAGGACCAAACGTTCCCTGATCTTCAATCATGATGACTTAGAACTTGAAAGTTCAGGCATTTATCCTTTCTGAACCTCCATAAATCAATGTGAATTAATGGTAGTTTGTCGAAATGGGGCCTGATTGTTCCAGCCCATGACAGTTTTGGGCAAATGTCATCGAAGTTATCGGCTCCCGATCAGTTTATCCATGGATTGATGGAGGTAGATTGATGAACGATGCCTGAACTTCCAAGCTTTCGTAATGACCCCTCGTTGTTTCGTTTAAGGCATCGAGGCTTGGCCCTGTGAAGTGTGACTTCCGCATAGCGAAGTGGAAGGATATACATATTCTCGAGAGAAAAATGGTTTCTCATGGATTTTATGAACCATTGCGCCGGGAGCTATGTGAAGACCTTCATGAGATACTACATGAGGTGTGTCAACGGAGGTCTCCAACCGGCGGACTTCGGCTGGGCCACCACTGAGAACCCGGAGTGACACCATTCTTCCATCAACGGGTAGGTGTTTCAACATACGCTACACCGGAACTTAAAACAGATCCTAAACCACTCATCTCGATAAAACCGGTTTGGGAAATTTTTTCACAAAGCTTCAGCAAAAATGAGAAGGAAACTGAAAAAAAAGGACCCGAGATGGGAATTGTGTCAAAGTTGAGTACAGCGCTCAGAAGTAATTTGTGACGCGTATTCCACGCATGCTATTTACCCTTACTTCGTTGTTTATTTCAACTATGATTTAGTCTAGAACGCTTGTCGAAAAATCGGAGTTTTGAAAATTCAATCGATGTGTTCCGATTGCATAAGCTTTCGTGACAGTTTTGATCCTCGTGCATGTCTCGCGGACGGGTCCATTCCGGGCCAAAACAGCGAAAAACCGCCTGGGAATCCACGAGGGAGAATGCTTCCGCGGTATCACGTTAGGTATCTCCCGAAATTGCGGTCCCATGGTATGATCTCGTCGATATCTGAGCACGATCTCACGACATGAGGGGTATGTAAAACGTTTGAGTCATTTGTTGATCGCAACATTCCAGAAAATGTGCTCCTTAAAATACTTTTGAGCGCTACTGTAACTTATGCGAGAACTCTATGCAAAAATATTTGCGTTCGCACCTGCAATAGGCGTGCTTTGTTTGAGGATCCCGGGACCAGTGCTTCTCTTTTGGACGGCTCAAAATGTGAACGTACAACGAGCCTGGCGAGCTGACACTTTAAATACGAGCATCGATAACAAAACTCATCCGCGGTAGGGCTCGCGAGGAGCGTGAATTCATGGGCCTGCAAAAGGAGGTGGTCTTGAGGACGAAGGACGACAATCCTGCCTCTGTCCTTTTTATATTGCCAGTACCTCCTCAGACTAGATTTAGTCTCCATTACTTCTCTCCATTCCCTATTAGTGAATGACCAGATGTTTTCATCTACATCTCTCCGTAAGGTTCTCCAAGTTGAATCGCCATTCGCCGTATTATGTGATTTTAGCGATTCACACTCATAAAGCCTTTGAATGTTTTGCATCCTCGTGCATGCAGAACTGAAGTTATAGCAGGTTTCTTTTGCATCCACGATGGCCCTCGGCCATCTGTGACAGGGCATTTGCTTTAGTCTGGCAAAGTGAAGAATTTTGCTTTTGGCTTCTCTACTTTCGAATGAAGTCCATCCTAGCTCTCTTTCTATGAGCTCATTGGCTATATTGAAGGCCGGTTGTCTCAGCGCCAATTTGCCCGCTTCTCCCTGAGATGTTTCCATTCTCTTGCGGGTGTCAGGTGCAATATGTTAGTGCAGGAACGAACCTGGCTTTCCATTGTATCTTGATTGTTTCAAACCTGTTGAACTTCCATAGCGACTTGGCATACATCTGCCTAAGCGCTTTCGTGGATTCCTTTTACTACAGTCTCTCCTGTTCAGCCAGGTAGTTCCTCTCATTTCGGAGTAGTATTCCAAGATATCTGTATGATTTCGCAGTTGGGATCTGCTGTCCTTGTATCTCTAGGACCGGGTTGACACCACTCCCAGGCGCATTAAAGTCTATGACTGCCGATTTTCTCGGATTGGAAATCAGCTTCAACTCGTTTCCCACTTCAGCGGTAATTTGAAGCATCTGAGATTAACTGTTGAGATTTATTTGAGAGCGAAAAAATTTGTAGGTAATGTCACGCTCGCTGGTAGCCTTACTGGCTTGTGTTACGAACGCGTGGAGAATACGATATCATCTCAGGGAAAAGGGGGGGGGGGGAAGGGGGGCAGGAATGGTCAGGGAAGGCAGCAGGAAGTTTTGTGGCACAGCGCTAATAAATAGTCTAGTACATGAGTTCTCGGATGGCTAAGGGGTCAACAGTCATGAAGTGCTTTTTGTTACTCTGCTTGACAAACTTTTTCGACGCGACGGTAGAGTTTTCGAGGTTTTCGAATATCAAACCAAGGAATGTATGGGATAAGACTGGTTCTAGTCGAGTGCACTCGCATCCAGCCGTGTCATCACAGGTCGATCTGTGGAGTGTTATGTGGATTTCCGCGAGTCGACGGCCGAAATGGATGAACTTGGTTTTGGAAGCATTTTTGGAAGCATCTGTTCCCTTTGTGATCAGGTGTGAGACATCGGGATTAAGTCATAGGCGTGGAGCACGCCTGGAAAGACTCTGAATCTGCTCTCATTTTCCTCAAATATATCCTTCGAGGTCCTGATCTTAACGCCCTTGCTAGATTCCTTGAGCTTTTTTTCCAGTTTCGATATGTATAACATAAGCAGATTTGGGGATAAGGGGCTTCAGGCAATTTGAGCGCACGGCAAAGAGAGCGCACAGCCGAAAAGAGCGCGGATCCGAGTTGAGCGCGAATCCTAGTAGAGCGCCGATGCGAAAAGGGCGCAGGATAAATCAGAGCGCGGAGGAAATCTGAGGCACGGGGGAGATGTGCGCGGAGGACCGATCTGAGCCCGAAGCCGATCTGAGCGCCGGAGAGACTTGAGCGCATGGACTATTTGAGCGAAAGCGCGCCCGCTGTTGGAATCCCGCGCCCGGTGGTGCGCGAACGAATCAGGGATAGAGTTGAAACTGAGATTTGTAATTTCGGCCATCGACTTCACCGTAGACACGAGCATTGGAAGAAGAGTCGCGACGGTGATAAGCTCAGTGGGATGCCGACGGTATCTAAAAAATCCGCGAGCGTAGCGAGTGGCACGCGCCAGCAGATGCCGCTGAAGCAGCGCACCGAGAGCTTGCTTGTGTTGCCGCTACCGGGTAATCGTGGCACTGGGCTCAGAATGAGGTGTTCGTTGTTCTTGATGCTGTGGTACGCGTTGATTGCCGCGATTCATCCCCGAGATGTCTCTCACAAAATTCGCTAAACCTTGTGCTCAGTTCGTCTCTGCGCTTGAAGTGTTTCGGTGCTAAGATTGCGCCGTCGCTCAGATTGCTCGGCCGCTCAAATCGGATGAGCCACGCAGATCGCATACGCGCTCGAATCGGATACGCGCTCACATCGGAGCGCGTGCAGTTAGGATTTGCGCTCAAATTGGGCGACATCGGATAAGGCTCAGCCTTGGCGTAATCCCTGTTCTAGTTTTACTTTCCTAGAATCTTTTTCGACTGTGCTGAGGATGCACTGTGCTAAGCATATGACTCTTTCAGGCATCCCGCTTTTGCTCAGGATTCTCCACAGTTTTTCTCGGTCTGCTTTATTATACGCCTTCGAGCAGTCAAGGAAGGTCTCCTCTTCTGTGTCCATTTTGCATTTTGCCGAGGATCGGGACCGCGCCAAATGTGGCCGATTAAGAGGGTTGGCCGATAAAATGCGTCAAAATAGCATTGATAGGATTTATGGGACTACGCTATTGTGTAGTCGATAAAGCGGGATAGCCGATTGAAAGGGTGGCCGATTGAGCGGATTCGACTCCAGCTGCGACTGTTATCGGACGGTATGATTCACTATCAAGTGGGTATGGCCAGCCGCTCGGAGCGCCGCGGTACAGGTTCTAGCGAGAGGTGATTCAGTTTCTTGACGTCCTCGAAGGACGACGCGGTTGAATGACATACTCTTTCTCCGAAGTGCACATGAAAACTTCCCAGACAACCATGAAAGTGAACACCTAAGTATAGGAAGCTTCTCACGAACTCGAGGGGCCGCCCCTCCAGGAGCAGTTTGCGGAGCGGGAGCCGGAGATGCTAAGAGAGCTATTCCAATCAATGGATCACCGAGTTGTATTTTTTCCGGCTCACGAAAGATTCCTAAAATTGCGGTTCGAAACTTATCGAGATATGACAAGTGGGACCGAGAAAAAAACCTCTGAATTATTAAATCCCTGATGGCCATCGGAACTTTTATGATCAGATTTCGGAGTGGAACACCAAAAAAATGCTCGGATATAGTCCAGATAATTCAGACAACTGAGAATAAATTGAGCCCCAAACATTCAATCCAACTCAGAGATCCCTCATATGAGTTGGCTCCGGCAATGTCGCGCGCGAACATGCAAGGGGACAGTGATTGAAATAAATGACAACACGCAGCGTATTGGACGACGCCAAACGTCTCCTTCCATCTTATAATTCGCCAACCATGTACCAGAGAATACTTTGAATGCTTCCTGAAATGCGATTCCGGGCACGCTTCTGATTTCTGTCTCGATTGAGGAGATCGGAAATATTTGAACCTTCATTTCTTGTTCCCTCAGATCCGCGGCTCTCGGTTTTGCGCCCCCGCGATTTTCTCGGCAACGACGCGTGAAAGCGCTCTGAAGCGAGTATCATTCGATTCAACGCATCATTCCGTATCGACCTGGACCACTTCTGGATCCTTGGAAGTTCGCGCATTGAACCTGGAGGGAGACGAAGAACCGATGTAACAGCCATAGCTGACCTCAGAATCGAAATTTTCTGAATTCTGAAATTTCTTGAAGCGATCGCCCGATTCCGTTCGCGGGGTCAGCAGGGATCATCATCATCATCATGGACAACATGAAAATGTTCACAGATTTGATTTTCGTGATCTTTAGGCTCTGTTTTTTTCCGAGCGGGTCCTTCCGTTGAGAAGAACGGACCCCGTATTTGCACAAAAAGCCGGAAAACAGCCGATGCGTCGCCTCGATTGTGTTCCCCCGGTCAGCAGAGATCATCATCAGCTCGAGGTTCTAGTGCGCGAAATCAGTTCCCAGGTTTTCTTCCCCCCGTTCTTTTTGAGCGGAATTCCCCGATTGCTGTCTATGGCGTTCTTCCGTTCCACTTGAACGTCGTGGGTAGCATAAGTTCTTACATTCAACTAAGAACGCCGCGCCGTTCTTCCGTTCAAACCAAACATGTCTAAATACAACGTTTGGAGTCGCGATTGAATCGGCGCGGCCAAGGTGCGAGACTTAAAAAACCTACGACAGTCGACGACAGCCCATCGGCGACCTTGAGGTCTGGTTGCGGTACAGCCACCGTGAACGCATAGATCTTTTCAAGAAATTCTTCCTCGCAACGGCCTCCTAGAGCGATCACAATGGCGATTCGACGATGAAACGCGGATAGGGATATAATTTCATTGTGGGATCAAACACCAGACCATGCCATGAGAAATCTTTATTGCACTGAAATAATCTTGGAAAACATTGTTCTGTCCATTGGGGCAAACACTCGGAGCGTTTTTAGGGCATTAGAAAAGATGGAAAATTGGTCCTAAGTTACATTTTGTCATTGGCGTACTTTTTCCGTCCGGAGTCGCTTATTACGCACACGTGCTGAAAGTCCAGAAGAGTGATCAGATTTCACTTTTGAGACAGGCGATCAGGGATCTCCCCCAAAATCATCCGAAATCCATTGGAACCGCCTCGGGGGAGGTCCTCGGATTTAACGGACTCTTTTGGCTGGTCCCTTGGAGCCCGTTTTAACGGGATACTACTGTATTTTGGAAACGCTCTGTAGGCAAAGTCTGGGTACTGATTGATATTTAGAGGAAAGTTTCCAACGGAATCTTTATACCCGAGATTGTCAGCGCCAAACTTGCAGATTGAACATGTTCTCAGCTTGTACTTACACTGAGGTCCCTGAATCGTTCGTTGTAGTCGAGAGCGTAGCCTACCAAGAACCTGTCTGGTGTTTCGAAGCCGATATCTGAGGAAAGACGAATCTCGTCAGAAGGAACACGGATGAGTTTTTCAGAACCGCTGAATCTTATACACGGAGGACGAAATCTCAATAATCATTCTAAACGGGTTCATTGGCACAAGTCGTGGCGCTGTGAGTTAAAAGCGTCTACTTTTCGGCGACGAACGTCGACGAGATTCGGGGTGGAACTCACAATCGGGTTTGTAGCCGTTGCTGAGCGGCGTCCTTTTAACGAAAAGTGAGGCAACCTTGACTTCTTTGGGCTCAAAGATTTTCAAATGCTCGAGAAGTGCAACCATGGTTCTTCCCGTGTCAATGATGTCCTCGACGATGAGCACATTCTGAAATGATCGAAAACGCGTTGCGCATTCCGAATCCACCGAACTCAGAGACGCCAGCAACAATCGTTTGATTCGAGCTTCTGGTGAAACGTCTCTTCAAAGCGCATGGCGACTGAATTTCTGGCATGACAACTTCAATTGTTGGCAAGCGCGAGAAAAGACGCTGCTTCGACAAGCGACCCGTAGCCTCCTGCCGACCGCTTTTAAATGAAACCATGCGTGGCTCCATGCGAAGAAAATCCAAAACTTTGATCGTACCTTGCCTCTTATATTCTCTAGGTTGTCGAGACCGATGACCTTGACATTACCAGTGGATTTATCGTCCTAGATGTAAATTTAACGAAATATTAATAAGCAATTCCACTCGGAGAGTCGTTTCGTTCTGCTGGCTGAGCTTTAGACGAAGCACAGAGACCAACCTACCACGTAGCTCTGGATTCTGATGAAATCCGTACAGAACGGAACTGACTGTTGCCCGCTGAGTCGATTGTACTGTCGGACTCGATCCAGAAGGTCTGCGAAGAACTTGTAGCCACCCTTGAGCACACACAATGCACGGAAACTCTGGTCCTCGTAATGCATGGCTATATCCTTCGCCATACGTTCCACCCGATCGAGAATCAGACCGCACGGCAAAAGAACTTCAGCGAGATCATCTGAGTAGTGAGCCGGGAGGCAGAAAGAGTTCAGAGGGTAGCCTTTAAAGTTGTCGGGGATCTGAAATGCGGTGGAAGCTGCGTAAGCCCGACTGGATTTTCGGGTTTTCTCAGACTGCGCTGACGTCTGAGTGCGGATCATTGGTCGCTGCTGATTAGCTGCAAGTCCGACTGATCCGTGGAGAGCAGCGAGTATTTCGGTCGGCATGATATCGGATGCTCAAACAGGACTCGAACAGTAGAAATTGCATTCTAACTGAATTTCGCGAGCTCATCAAGTGACATATATATGCTAGATCGTTCAGAGAGGGCCACTCGAATTTCAATGGCCTCTCCACCGAGCCGACGAGCGATGAGATCAACTCAACTCCAACCGGTTGGTGCTTCCGAGGGGAGATTGGAGCTCGCTTGTGCTGAGCATTGCGATTTTCCCCTTGTATCGATAAGTGTACAAGATATTGTTGCGCGCCGGAAAAAAAAATCAAGAGCAGAGATTTTCAATGTTCGCGGTTGAACTCGTTGCACGAAACCGTCACGTGAGGAGTTATTTATAGTGACGAAAAGATTTGATAGCGAATGGTGGCAGCCCTCCGCTATTATTATCGTGACTGAGAGGAAAACGAAGAGGAACAACCGACCATTCTCTTGAGAAATATTGCCACCGTCAGCGCTTTTAGCCCTTTGATGGATCGATTGCCAAGAGTATGAGATTGTGATGATTGCTTAGGATTTGAGTTTTCGATCGCGATTTTTTCCTCTCTCGAACCGCCGATGTAACAGCGAAGGCTCATAGAGAAGAGGGAACGATTCCTCTACTCTCGATCTCTGACGAAGCCAAAGGAGAAACTTCCCTCCCGATCTAGGTGAGACATTTGCAGCAGTCTCGTTCATGGATTCCCCGAATTAAGGTCCAATGTATCAATTAACGCCAACTTCAGATAAGGCCAAGGAAACTCAAGTGGCAATACAGTTCAATTTTTACCTTGATCACCGAAGAGTTTTCCGATTCGCCATTGCTCATTTTCAGAGTTGTGTGCGATGAGAATTTGCGAAGTCTAGATCGAACACTGAGTACTATGCTGACAAGTTGTTGTTCCTAGATTCGAACAATAGTTGATGTAGTTGTGTGTGCCGCCTACCGGCTTCGTTGATCCATGGATCGGGCCTCCCCTCTCCTTCGTGCCCTCTCTCGGTTGACAACACCGCGCGCAATGACATCAAGCGCCGATAGAGTTCGATGGAAACGGCGAGCTCCATCGACAACTCATAGCTCTTGACTTTGATATACAACAGTGTATCTGTATAGTAATGCTAAGCAATCGTTGCGCTCGGGGTTACCGTCATGAAATTCTCGCAGAACGTGTGCTCGGACATCGGGTGCGCGCCAAAACACTGCCATTCGAGTTGAACTCTCTGCCAGGTTACTCTCGCTCCCCTAAAGCATGGTTGGCTCGACGAGAAGAAACAGCGACAGCGGCCGACTCGCCGCTGCCGCCGTTACCACCACTGCCTGTTCTCCTTGCCAGCCGGCCACAGTTGGACCCGCGCGCTTCTTGCACTGAACAGACTGTCGCCAACAGTGTGAGCTTTCCAACGAATCACGAAACACAGAGTGAGTACGAACAGATTGCCGCTGTCTGAGTGAAAGAGAAGCGTGCGTACGGCTTTTCCACGTGTTGATTGCTCGATTTGCCTCTGTCACTTGACGCGAGTGATGATACGACACGAGTTCCTTTAATCAGAGAGCGGAGTCAAAACAAGTAGACAAAAGTCATTCACTGATATGGTGATCGTACAAGATTGAGTTTTTCACTTTACTTCAATTGCGAAGACGCCTGTCCGGACGTCTTGTTCGTAACCTCTTACGTTTCTCTGACGAGAAGGGAAGATCGTTTTCTTCTAATGAGATTTTTGATGAATCTGCGTTTGCCGGGATTATCAAAGAATAGAGGCTCGATTATGATTTACTGCTTGAGTGTTCCGAGGTGCGCCTACGTGTGAACTCGTCAACTGTAAATATGTACACGCTCATTTCGAGGTCGGAGCCTCGTGTCTGGGAAATCCGTGACCGGTAGGAGTCGAGGAATCGCAAATACTTCTCGACGAAAGCGTTCAGGTTCCCTATCTTATCTCGTTGTGCGATGTAACGGCCTAATCCGGTTTCGATATTGTATACCGTGCCGGTGAAAATGTGGACCTTGTATCACTTGAAATGAGCCATGAAGTGTGAGCACGAATTCCAAACAGAACTGAACCTTTCCATTTCCTCGGTTGTTCTGCCACTTTGAGACTCGAATCATCAAGACCGTGACAAGCGAATAGTTGCGTCGGAGCAATGAGTGATGTAAGACGATCGCAAGTAACAGGAGAATCTGCAAGGATAAGAACATGAACTGGAGCAGAAAGGCGAACCCAATCTATTCTGGTTAACTTTTTACCCGCCTAGTCCCTTGAATGCTCAGACGTCACTCCCGACCTCTGTCTGTAGATCGGGTAAAAGCTGGCAACGTTGAAAGAAGCTGCTTTCAAAAACTTTTCAAGAAGCGGTTTGTTCTCATAATTCATTCACTGAGTGTGGGCGTCTTTGTCACAACTAAGTAACGACTTTCGGAAAGGAAGCTTTCGGCGAAGGGTTCGTGACGAAAGAATGCGGTTTTCATGGACACTCTCCGTAGACTCTTGACATTGAAACGTTTGAGTTGATTTTGAACTTTTGCTCAGTTTCAAATTTTTCGGTGTTTGCCGAGCTCGGTGTTATCTTCTTGGACTTGTTGCGAGGAACATATGGTTCTCTGATACTTCGCGTCTCCGCAGAATTGTGAAGATCGCAGAAAAAGTAAGAATAATAATATATTCTTCTAGAGCAAGACTGCTCCCTCGCTCTTGCCTCGTCACTCATCTGGACGTCACGCCGAAACACAATTTCCAGCCGACATAATTTCTAAACTAGAGCGGAGTGACATTATAGTTCCATCGAGTCGATAGCTACGACGCGAGTTGACGTTAAGCATCCCTTTGAGCAATGTTGTGAGGTGATGTGCGTATTGGATCGCTGAGGCGGCCGAAGAGGGGTCGTCAAGCCGCTTCTTTCTTGTAGATACATTTACTGGGGATCCGAACATGACGCATACCTTGTATTCGGCCCTACTTGACCCCTTAAGCTTTATTCGGGTCTTTGACCCATATTTCGTCTTGATATCAGACACATCCAATAGCCGAGCGGTTCTCACGGCCTCTCCATCAGGTAGACATCCTCATGACGAGTTCAGGGAGCACTCGATATCTGATATCTTTTGGAAGTATTTGATGTCAGTGCATCGTTGAGTGATGACGCGAGTGTCGGCCATTGAACACTAGGCAAATTTTGGCTCCTTCAAGTTTTCGAGAACGTTTCATCAAGCAGTTCCTCAGTGGAATTCGGAGAATCGATTGACTGACATCAATTTCGCTTCCTAAGAAATCTTTCCGTCCCAGATTCGCGGAATACGATCTCATGAGCTCGGGAGCACGACGGAGCCTCCTCCCCCGTTTGAGGGTACGTTTACTACCATCAAAAAATGTACAAAATGAATATCTGATCCTTGTGAATTAGGAAATCTGGAGAGGAGCATATTCCACCCCTTCCGGGATATTTCAGGTGGTTTTAACTTTTGATTTCTATCCAGGAATATGTCGGCATCTGGCTCAATGACGCTCGGAGTGCTGGACATTTCCGTGCTCGCCTTGACTCTGATAATTTCGGCGTCGATTGGCATCTACTATAGATTCTCCGGAGGCAGGCAACGAACGGCGAAAGAATTTCTTATAGCCGACGGTGACATGTCGGTTTTGCCGGTGGCTTTTTCGCTAATGGCTAGTTTTATGAGCGCGGTCACACTCCTCGGAGTACCAAAAGAAAACTATTTTTACGGTGAGTGTAATTTGTACAATGAGCGGAGCTGTGAGTGCAAGTAATGCTGATGGACCTCTGGATAAGAGCCTTTAGGAAACGATTCTGCTTTTCAGGGACATCATTCTTCCTCATCAATTGCGCATATATCATCGGAACTCCGTTGGCATGTTTCGTCTTCCTCCCGGTGTTCTTCCGACTCCAGGTACAGTCTACACCCCAATCCAAAACGCGGCCAGTATTTTGTGACATTCACAAAATCGGGTTCTCGAGAACGTTATTCTCACGATTCGGTGCTCATTGATTCCGCAGACTGTCAGCGTTTACGAATACTTAGAGAAACGCTTCGGCAGACACACGAGGCTTTTCGCCTCGGGCATATTCGTCGTCCAAATGATGTTCTACATGTCGGTGGTGCTCCACGCACCGGCTGTGACGCTGCAGGCGGTAACGGAGCTGTCGAGATGGTCCTCGATCTTCAGCGTCGGCTTAGTTTGCACATTTTACTGCACAATAGGTCAGTGAGCACACCAGGCATTTCCGTGCGAAGACTCGTTGCAATATGTAGTACTTTTTTCGAAAGTCAAAGCCATAAAACTTGATTACCGGATAGGAGGGACCTCGTGTCACCAATGCCCGAGAATGTCATACCGACAATCTTTCTTTGAACAATTTGTAGCCTCGGTTATAAACCTGTCGAAAATACGGAGTCCTGTGACTGGCAGAGGAAATCATCCCCGTCCCCGCAATTCGATCCATTTTGCTGTTTGCACTAAATTCTCTTCATCGACAATCCATCTTTTCCAGGGGGCATGAAAGCTGTCTTATGGACAGACCTGTTTCAATCGTGTTTGATGTTCGGATCTATGTTTGCCGTCCTCTTTGCGGGCACCTATCGCCTGGGAGGATTGTCGAATGTGATGCATGAGGTCATTGAGGGAGGTCGGTTGGAGTATGGCAAGTGAGTTCCAACACAATGCTTATCAATACATGAGATAAGTGTCCAATGAAACTTCCCGTCGACTGATATTTTGCTCAATGATCGCAATCGTCTCTTGGTATAAACTGACGCTTTGATTCTTCTCCTCCAGTGAGTTCGAAAAAAAATGCTTAGCCCGTTCAGAATTATTCTTCCAGCTTCTCATTCAACCCTGAAGAGAGACATACACTTTGGTCGCTCACGATAGGCGGCTTGTTCATGTATACGTCGCTGTACGGTGTGAACCAAGCTCAAGTTCAGAGACTCCTCACCGTGAAAACACTCGCACAGGCCCAAAAGTAAGTTATCGGTTCTTTCTTTGGATTGCCTGGAGGGAATTCTGTGATAAGCTCCAAGCTATATTCTGAATTTTGGCATCCCCAGGGCGATGTTCATCCAATGGCCTATCTTGACGGCTCTGTCATTTACATCTTGTTTCACGGGTTTGGTCATATATGCCAACTTTAGAGGATGTGATCCGTACATAACCGGCCAAATCGAATATCCCGATCAGATCTTGCCCTTCTTCGTCATGAAATATCTTGGTAACTATCATTGATGGCATAGCATCTCGGCTCTTTTGGGGAATTGATACCATTCTATTTGAACATGATTGAAAACACTTCATTTCTCCAGTCACCTCTTTAACGAACATTTGCATTGTGACTGTAGAGCCCATTTCACCTTGAAGTTTCGCTCTGCTCCGTGGTGGTTGGGCGTGAGACATATTCCTCAAGGTCTTGACTTTTTTTTCTCCCCACAGGAGCGATTCCTGGACTTCCTGGCCTATTCATCGCTGGAATATTCTCGGGTGCTCTCAGCACCGTTTCTTCGGCAATCAATTCTCTTGCCGCTGTGACTTATGAGGACTTCGTCAAGCCGAGATGTAAGACCGAGAAAAACCATGAGGGACTTGTCATCAAAATCATTGGTACGTGTTCGATGTATGCAGTCGTATTGTCACGAAAGACTCGATTTTAATGCAATGAAACCTCGAAACCCACGATCACGGGAGAGTAATTCCGATAACCTCTGATTCCAGCCATGTGTTACGGAATCATCTGTGTCCTCCTCACCGGAGTTGCGGAAAGTTTGGGAGGCCTGTTGCAGGCGTCGTTTGTGTTTTTCGGCGTTGGAGGGGGGCCGCTACTCGGTGTGTTCACATTGGGAATGTTGTCACGGCGATGTAGCCAGAAGGTGAGCTTTTCTGACGGCATGTCCGAAGTTCAGAACTTCGTTAGTGAGTTAGATTACAGGAGTGAGATTTCAAGTCGCAGACTGACCGATCTTTCCGTTCGCTAGGCTGCACTTTCAGGCCTCGTTTCCGGTCTCTTAGTGGGACTGTGGATCGGAGCCGGAGCTTTGTTGGAGCCTACGCCTCCGAACATGCTCCCTCTGCATAATTATGACTGCCCGGAAAATAACCTTGTCCGGAACGCCACCTTCATAGCTTCGTAAGTTGTCGGCATTGCGTTGCCCTTGCTCGGATGGAATAGAAACCGATCCTTGTGCCTAGAGTATCAATTTATATTTGTGCAGCGTGAGTCTGCTCTGAGCGCCGCCGTAATCCGCTCTCATGTAGGAAAGTGAGCTCCGAAAAGTAATGTCTCGTCTATCTCAAACCGGCTTTGTTTCTTATCAGTAGGGGAGCCGGAATCTGAATACTTTTTTTTGGCGGAAATCCTGAGCTTCCACCTGAAACTAGGGTCATAAATTTTGTTGAGAAGGCGACGACCGCCACAACGACGGTAATGAATGAGCCTTACGTGGCCACAAAGCTCCTCGTTTCTTCCACATCCGCGAAGCATGGCGTATGTGTTTTTTGGCCTTCAACCTTGTGGGCTCTTCACAGTCTTCACAATGCGAGTTCTGACAGAAGAGTTTGAAGAGGAGAACATTTGTAGTGCATTCCTTATCCGCCCGAGAAGGTCCAGAAGGTTGAATGCTCCATTAATAGTAATAACCCATTATTAATCCCGCCCTCAATGTACTTTGGACGGAAACTGGCGATCGAATCGGATTTCGGTCTATGTTCTAGACCAGTGGACCACAATCTTTACATTCTGTTGAGAAAAAAAGGCCGTGGATCACGTTGCCGTGGTCGTAAATTATGTTCTTTCTCTGAACTTCGATAGAGATATTCTAGGCTGTGACCTTCACTCACAGGGCTATATCTCGCTGGTTACATCATTGAGCGGGATCGTTGTGATTCTAATTACGTCGCTTGTCAAGGGATGTCTCGCATAATTTGGTGCCCGGTCATCTCTTGCGCTACGTCCCGTGATTGCGTCGCCCTGGCTGAGAGCGGTAGCGTGCCAACTTATCTTCAATCACTCACGATCAGATACTTTGTGCCTCGCACCACCAGTCCTCGTAATTTGACAGAAAAATTAATTTGTGTTCGTATGATTGTGCGAGATTAATTCTCGGGTACGTTTTACGGCGGGAAGTGCGAAGCCTAATACTTTATTCACTGTTCGAACGCTTGAGATGTTCTTCCTTCACGAATCAGAAGATTCTCACTGCTGATGCACAATTCTGGTCATCTTTTCCGTCATTGTTGCCTATTTAGCGGGCTGACGGCAAATATTTCCTCGAAATTAATAACTCTGCGGTTGTCCTCGTGCAGAGTATCAATTTGGTCATCCGTTGCTGTGGGGAATTCTAAATCTGGCTCGAACGCGTTCTAATAATGAATTCGTGTAGCATGACATCTGCGAACTGCTCTTGTTTTTTGCGAGGCTCAATCCAACTAATAACCGCTGTGCCCGCTTTTCGTTCTTCAAGACTCCACTGATATCGGCAAAAGTTCGGGGAGACAATGGGAAGGAGAAATCGAAGACCCTGATTGATTCGTTTGGCAGAATTCGATGCTCGGAAGCAGATACGAAAAGAAAGGCTCTAAGACAAGTTTGTTTTTCAGGAAATCCTGTAAATGGTATTTCCCGCTTTGCGGTATTTCCTACTTGTGGTACACATTCGCTGCGTGGTTGCCAACAATCACCGTGGGTTTGCTCGCCTCGCTCTTTTGGCCGCACAAAGCACCCGATGTTGATCTGTATCTGAGTCCAATCTTGAAGCCTGGATTCAACCGCGCCAAGGAATCACGGAATCTCAGTATATCGTTGTGATCTCTCTGACGGCGAATGAACTTCATTCAATTTCTTCATCTCTGACAGAAGGACATCCAGGAGGAACTCCAGGTCACCAAGATCTCTATAGCCACAAAACCACTCAGGTCATCGGAGAGAAGCGTGACCAGAAGAGTTCCACCTCGACCGTTATTTGACCAATGTTTCGATTTAATATAAGAGCTGTTATCTTTTTGTTGGTTGATTTTTCTTTCCCTTCGCCGAGAGGTTTTATGGGTTATTTTGACGAATCGAGGAATATCAAGGGGGAGGTAATCCTGCACGGAGGAAAAGCGCTCTCTCTTTTAGCGCTGAACCTCAATGTATGTGTTTGGAGACCGAACGGCTTCGAAGGATGCCTCGTAGTTTAGAAGTAGAGCCTGAGTCCACGCATTCTGATTACGGAACGTAGATCCGACGTGGAAGAATACGATTCGTGACGATCGCGGCGTGATTGCTTGCATCGATCACATCATTTTATTGGGACGATGATAGATGGCGTATTTTCCGCTCGGTTGGAGCGGCTTACGAGTGGAGTCGTTCCTCTTCCTTGCACCGTACTGACCTTGAAGAGGAAAAGAAGGCCAAAAATGAAAACGGCTCGCCCGACTCGAGCTGGAGTCGGTCGCGAGTGAAGCTGCAACAATCAAAGTACTCATATCGCGGCGATAGAACTCTCGGGATGTCGAGCGGACCAGCGAATGCGACAAGACTAGAAATTCTCCTGTCTTCTCAGCCGATGGGATAGGTTCGAACGTGTGCAGTAGCTCTCACCCGACCTTCGCCCTTTCCTAGCGAGGGTCCAGTGCGGTGGCGTGCAATAGGAGTACAGCCCCTTTAAACTTATAGCTGTCAGCTTGAAGCACCAAGTCCTATCAGTAGCCATTAACCGAAGAGATCGAAAGGATTTGGAGTCAAGTCTGCAATTGTTACGGCATTCTGCTGTCCACATTATCACCACTGGCTGTGACACCCAGGTAGGTTGCACTTGCCGACTTGCAAGGATTGCATAAAACGAATCGGCGGGAAACACACAAAGCTACACTTGCGCCAACTAGAGTCGACTTTGGACAGCGAGACAGAGATTACGGCGGTTGTTCGCCTCCGTGCGGTTTTTCTGTGACTTCTGGTGATTGGACACTTGACAGCCGCTCAAGCTCCGTGATTCGTGAGTGAGACTTTGAGGAAAACCCGCATCGTAAACGGAGTGAAGACTCTAGAAAAACTTTCTGCCGACGGGTTCAACAATCGTCCAGAAGAATCTCTGCTTATCCGTCCGTGCTTTTCCTTCACTTGGAAGAGTTGTATATGCCGTGATATCCATCGAAGACGGAGCATAAATTTGCGCGCGGTACGTCGAAGATGTCATTCGGAGTCTTTTATCTCCTTGGAATCTCTTTTTCTTTGAGCAGAGAAGAAATTTATCCCTATCGCTACGGAATCGTTCGCTTTGTGAGCTTGTGTCTCGAGAGCGCGGAGTTATCTCGCTTGTCGTTGCGCGAAGCGAATCCTCCCCTCGTGCGCCAACGTAAAGGGATAATTTCACTCTAAAGATTCTGGACTATAATAGAAACTCACCCTTGGTCGCATCGCTCGGTTGAGCATCGGCCAAATACGGCGGAAATCACAAACAAATACAAAACATTCCTCGTGGACTCTTAGAGAATTGAGAGGGATTTCGATCCGGGAAGTTGCTCGATCTATAAATTACAAGTGCGGAAAAATCCTCTTCAGTTTCGGGAAGTCCGAAGGGTTCTCTCGTGAATCGCGATTTCTTGCTAAGAGGCACAACTTTTGTTGAAAATGCGCTTCGCTTCTACTACCCGTGTAGCATTGGATCCTCATTGAATAAACGTGTGGGCTCTTTTTCCAAATTTCATCCATCGTGAGCATGCGAATGGAGTTATTATTGGACAAAGTAAGGTGCGTCATGGTTCCCTGCAGTCGCTAGTGAGATCTCTCATGTCTGATACAGCTGGCCATCGGAAACGATCCGAGCGCGCTTCGATAAACTCGGCGGAATCTCTCCAAGATCGTATATCCGCATATATAACTTCAGTGGCACGATCCGGAGAATTTCAGGAGCTCAATAGCATGTACAATTCATGAAACCCTTCCACACTCTGGATGGCCGGATATCTATGCGTACCCGAAGATTTGGAATCGGTCACCAACTGTTTGGGAGGCACGCAGACTTTGACCTCGGCTTTGACAACAGAGGGATTTGTGGACTCGCGTCCATCAACATCTTGTTGTCACGGTGAACTTTTGTCAGAGTCAAGAGCTTGGGTGAGAATTCTCACCAAACATCTGGTCCCTTCCACTCTGATCTGTGCGGATATTTGCAATGTCCCGGGTTCCATCAACTGCTTGACTGAAGTGGTGGGATAGCTTAATGCGACGGGACCAGATTTCGAATCACGGAAATGGATCCTGAACTTTCTGAAATGATGCGTAAGACTGATTTCAAGGGATCTCGCGAAAAGAATCGACGGTAAAATTGGGGTGAGAGCTTAATCATATTCATGGAAATCCTGGGCTTTGCCGCAACAACAAAACGAGGAAGATTGGAGACCTGCGTTTCTAGAGATTCCCGCCGTGAATCGAATGAAAACTGCTGAATGACCAGTGGGCGAACCAAACGACGTTCGCACATCCCGAGGACATGTATCGGCATCTTCTCAGCTGTCGACGAGATTCCGACAGTTGTCGCTCTCGTCGTCACAAGGAAACTTTGCGGTGTCAATAATGTTAGGATGTGCTCCGCTTTCCAAATCCCTTGGTAAGAGCGTGAATGGAGGCCAATTTGGAGATCGTCATTCGCCAGGAAGTGACAGCTCTTATCTAAGTAAACCCGCCAATTCAGCGAGAAAATCGCTCTATCAATCTTCCTCAACCACTTGGAGGACATGGTAGAGGTTCGAAATACGCCCAACACTCCATCGATTCGTCGCTCGAGCTCCGGTTCTTGATTCTGCCGAGCTCAGCAGAGAACGATCCGGAGCCAACATTCAATAATTATTCCAAGTCGATTGTCATGTGAAGAACAAAGTTTTCTGGGAATTGCTGCACAAGTCGGATAGGTTCCGTGACGGATTAGTTTTCTCCGATGAGGATAACGACGAACAAGGCGAGGCGAGTCGAGTCGAGCTGATTCTCGGGGCCTGCGAGTGGTCACCTCAAAGTGATGGAACTCTCGAGATCGTTTTTCTCAAATGCTATTCGAGGCAGCGATGGTACCGGCGCGGCGGTGGTTGAATGCAGCAGTGAACCGCTAGTGCCTGCGAGTGAATAAGTGAACGACTGTCGTTTCTAATCCGTCATAAATCCTTTTAGAGAGGATCCAATCAAATCAGCGTATGAGATTCAATAATCCACCCGAAGATGGATCGGTGTGTGGCTTCATCAGAATAAATACTTTTTTGTCTCGCGGGAGACAGCGAAGTTTGTCGCTTGCAGAAGTGCGAAGTGTTGCAATCTCGATCTACATATAAATGAAACAATATCGTTTCAATTCGTTCCGGCCATCTGCTTGTTTCGAGTATCAGGCTTTACGACATCGCTCAACAAATGAACTGATTTCTGCGTTTGTGGCCCACATAGCTCACAGAGTCGTCTGAGATTCCTAGAAAGCAATGGCGGTGGTACAGCCTATCAAACGATTGTTTTCACTGAGTGCGGTGCGACGGCTCGGAATCATCCCGCGCTCGGCGACATTTCATCAGGCATGGGACCAACTTATCGTGCAACCCCCGAGCCTGCAGCGTTCGCTGTGCGTTCTACCGCTGCGGAATCCATTTTGTTCGACCACGAACATCGCATCATGCCGAGTATCCGGTAAGCTGGGATGATATGACTAGCAGCTGGTGTCAGAACTTTGGATTATTTTGTTTTGGATGAGCTTTCGCCCCTAATGATCAGAGGACGGCGGAGTGTAAGCAAATCCTGCCTTTTGCTGTGACATCGAGTGAGCCAACCATGGGATATCGAGTTGAGAATCGGCCACATAGTACCTGAGCACTCGAAATGCAACAGTCCATGTCGACCAGACCGATCGTCAACAACGCGGTTTGTGGCTGTCAGAGAAATTCGCGTCAATGTCTTCGTCCAACGTGTTGCCCAATGAGTCCGTTCGTTCAATTTCGGGATGCTTTTCCTCGTGAGCTATGTCCGCTCACAAACCTGGTGTTGCCGTTTGGTACTATATTGGGACAGCCGCGTGGCGCCAGGAGTTGTCGGAGAAAATGCTGAAGGAACGAGGGGCAGTAGGAAACACGGAAAGCCGACCAGAGAAGCTCGGGTCGGAAAAGTATCGTGCGCTCCCTGATTCTCTTCGGGAGCGTGTCTTCCGCCTCCCTGAAGAGAGCACTGAGCTGACTCAGCAACCTCATAGCTCCTCAATGTAATTACGAAACTCAGAGCGGTTGCAGCAGAGGTCGTGAGGTCGCCGAAAGGCTTTGACATCGTTGCTGAACTTGGCGCGCCAACGTGTTCGTTTGTTGCGATGCTTTTCCCTCTACTCTGAACAGATGAGAAAATGTGCGGAATCCGGCACTGGCAGACATCGTATTAAATAATTTTCGCGTTGAAATGCGCGCCTGCAATTTCCCTCATACGTTGTCTGAAACAACGAATTTCTCCATGTCGACTTTGACGAACGTGATGACTGTTGCGCAACAGAGGTAGCGAAACAATAGACTCGATCGAGTCCCTGTTCCGTGACCGTCGCTCCTGATGCATAGTGCTCGGTCTACGCTGCGATCAGACACTTTCCACTGGATTCCCTCTCTTGTTTAGGGAGCTGCACGTCACTGCTGCTTCACTGAAGTAAGAAGAACTTCTGACAGCCATGCCGCTTGGATGTTGTGTTCCGAGAAGTAGGTCTACAGTTCCGTGGATTTTCTGTTGTCGTTTCAGCTTTCGGCGCTCGTTTCCCACCTCGATAAGTAGATCTTTCCAGAAAGTTTGGATATTGAGCTTAGACCTCGAGAATCTTGGATTGAAATCACTGAATTGCCGCCAGAGGTTTCATTCCTGAGTTTTCGTTGCCGTCCATGCCCACTTGACACTCTTCAGCTCTCGAATGGAACGTACGATCGAGCTGAAATTCGCAGGACGTTTTTGTTTTCGCTCTGAATTGCTGTGAATTGATTTCTTCCTCACGTTTCTATTATTGGAATTCATGACATGAAATTTCGACCAGGAAGAAACTGAGGAGAACGCATAAATGACAATTTTGATTGGACAATCCACTGCAAAATAATGCGCTCTGCTCGGGTTTTTCGAAATGACTCCTGGATAGAACGCTTGATCATGTTGAAATTCGCACTGTGGTCAAATCATCCACACAGTTGGCTTTTCTCGTGATCTCGACCCACTATGTCGTGAAAGCGCTCTGAAAGCGTCGAGATGGAATTGTTGAACGGACTAGAGGATCCGACCTCGACCGGAATTCCCACATTCGACTCATCATTAGGGATAGGAGTTTGGCGCGGCGTTTCGCCGCGATTCTTGCGCGGTAATATCACAGATGCCATTCCATCGATGATTTCCATCCCTCAGACGTCCGAAATTAGAGAATAAGTAGACGAGAATACAGAATTGGGAGAAAAGAAGAACCAAAATATTTAAAAATCGATGTCTCTGGAGTCGCCAATGCCGCGAATCAGGCGCGGGAATTCGCGGACCGTGCCAAGCACTCAGCCCTACTCATCTTTCATATCAGATGCGTTCTCCATCCACCTGGCAACTTACAAGAACGGTCGCCCTTCGAGTCAGCGTTACTCCGGCCGCAAGTTATCCGGTGGACTTGAAGTGGAACACCGTCAGCTTTCCTCGATGGAAGTTTTCTGTTCAAACACACTAGCAGCTTCGCTGACGGAAAAATCGTTCGCCGATGTCACAGATTAGACGTTCAGCTGGAGTTTCCTGTCACAATAAGAACTTTTGAATTTTCAGACGCCATGGGCAACAAGGTGTCGCCGAGCCCAGAGGATATCCCAGCCGTCGAAGATTCATACGAACTACAATGCAAAGACGGCAATCGGAAAATCTGGTGCAAACAGTGGAAGCCCAACAATATCGAAAAAGCAAGGTAATTTAGTTTCGATCAAGAAGTTCTGTCCGGGAAACATCCGCGTCCCTTTGGCGGAAAACTGGAAAAAGTCTCTCTCCGGACATCAAGGATGAATTCCATCTCAAAATCGGTCCTCGAGGATGACCGTCAAAATGCGAGACGTGTGTTTCCGGCATCCGATGTCTCCTTGCGTCATTTTCAATGACTTTCAACCTTTCGGATCTGAACTCCAGGGGCGGTCGCTACTATCAGAAACCCCGAAATGCAAAAGTTCAGCGACACGATTTTCCGTGTCCGACTGCACGCAGCGGGTGTCATCGAGTCACCGACTGTTATTAGGGGCCTCATTTTTCCCACTAACTTTTGATGAGGACAGAACAATCATTTCAACTTTCGAAAACGGTGTCTGTATTGTTACGCGCTTCATCTCGTTATGGACGCTGCTCAGGCGTGAGGGCTCACTAGAGGCCACTGACCTGGAATTGGAACTCGATGGCACCAGTCCCCGATATCAGCCCCGAGCGCTTGAGCAAAAGTCTGGCTTTGAGAGAGAACACCTGTGTTTCGAAGGTACTCGGGATCGGTGGAGAAAAACTACACATCCCGTTTCGAATCCTGTTACTGAGCACTGTAAACTCGAGGAAGTAGCAAAAACTTCCCGGGGCGAAACCGAAGCGAATATTTAATGCTGTGAAATTGCTCCCGATTTCCCCCACTTTTCTCTCCAATTAAGGGCTTTGCATATTCGGCGCGCTCCAAACACCCGAGAGCTCGATCTGGAACTTCGAACAATTCTCACTTTGGTCGCTTTCTTTATCGTCTCTCTCTTCTGAGTAGAGGGTTTCGTAGCGAACATATACGTTAGAAGCCGAGAGTGGCAATTTCGGTGTCAGCTGCAGGGAGCAGCAGGAACAGAGGAGGCTTTGGATGATTAACTCCCTCTGGCTCCGGTACGTTCCTTCGCTTCCAATCTTTGCCGTTCCTCTGCAACCGCTGCTTGAGCTGCCGCTCCGTTTTCTCTCTTCGTTTTTTTTTCTTCCGACGTCGGAGAAGGGCGACGGCATCTGATTCTCATTCTGCTGCCGCTCAGGTTCCGAGGTGGGACGACGGTCGAGGAGAAGAAAGACGGAGCGGAACTCAATTTGAATTTGAGCTCGATCCGATGCAGACTCCGAGCTATCCTGGAGGTTGACCAGTGTCGCACCCACAGTGTGCCACTCAGAAGCTGTTGACACTCCTACTTCAGTCCAAAGCTCGGCTTTCTACTCGACGGACCTTTGGTTTTCCAGTTGGCTGGCCCGTAGACTTTCCAGTAGGCTTGTGGGCGAAAAAAAAAATCGCCACTTTCGGAGGCGTTTCTCCCGAACGGGCGTTGGCCTTGGACGTCCGCATGACGACCTTGGAAATCGACCGGAGAGAGAAAACTCGTTTGCGACGGCTTGTCTAGAGGATTCGCGGCGACTGACTCGTATAAATTGATCTCGTAAATCATTCAGGCCCATCAAGTTGTCATCAAACAAATCTGCTTCGATTCCTGTCTCAGTCAATAATTCACAGACGCCAACCCAAAACTACACGCTGCTATCCCTCAATTACTTACCCGCTCTGCGGCATCGACTTCTCTCTCGTACTACTCCCGTCATTATCGGTCTCCTCAGCCAGACCTGCTTGAACTATTGTCACCAACGATGTCAGAGTTGATGCAACCGATGACTCGAAGACGAGCGAGTTCGTCATTTCCCCCGTCTCCGGAATGGTCATTGTCCGAATTTGGAGAAGATAATTCATTGATTATCACGATGTCGATGTTTTCCTAGAACGCATTCTTACACATTCAAGCCTATGCTCCCATACCTATCTGATAGGTATCCTATTGAATGAAATATTGCGCCTTCCGAGTGCTTCCATTCCAACAGTTCCGAGCGGTGTCGTTGGACGACAAGATCACTCCATCGCCGGAAAGCAAGCTCCCGAGCTTCCGCTAGTTTTTTAACGACTCCTTTGTCACCGTCTCTGGAGGAAATTCACCGAAAAAAAATGCCCGGATCGGCTCGGGAAAGTATTCCCACTTTAGGAAATGGTAAGGGCGTCCAAGACCTCGCCAGAAACGACATTGACGGCAGCGGGCGGGTGGAACAGAGCTACAAAAAACCTAATGGCACCACCATACGTTTTCCTGTTCTATCTATGCGCTCGGCCGACCGCCTGTCTGTTTGTCTGTAGGGTATACCGACGATTCGTTTCCAGCCTCGTAGATTGCTTACCCTTCAGCCAACCTAGGGAGGATGGTTGGATGCCCTCCCGATCTCATGACTAAAACAGTCAAGGAGAACAGACATACGTTGCTTCCGGTTGACCTTGAATCGCTCTGTATCTTCTGGCGGGAGAACGAAGGCCGAGCGGGCGACAAAGGACACAAGAATACGGCGATAGGAGAATTCGTTCCTGCGGATGTCCCATCATCTGTCCTGCGGCTTTTCCTTATTCCGGGAGCGGCGCCCCATCCGAGCGAGAGTGGAAACAGCGAAGGGAATATTCGGCTCTACAGAGGGGGACAGGAAGAAAAGACTTGGGGCCTTTTGGAGTGAAGTCGACAGGACGACTTTTTGGGAAAGCCATTGAGATTCGAAACACTCGGACGTAGCGAGCTCTCTGTTCGGGTTCCCTCGAACGAAAATTGTGCTGTAAACCCGGAGAATTATCTTCTAAATCTGGTTCGTCGCCCATCCCTCGCCTGGGGATCGGTCGTTCCCTTGATCGATATCACAAGTCGTGGTATCTGATGTTTACACGCATAAATCCGGGAACAGATTTGATTGAGAGTTGTTTTCCTCCCCTCCCTCACAGAAGTATGACCTACGAGTTTGAGCTGATTTTTGAGTTGGGAGTTTCTGATCTTTCTGGACCGTTGAAGTCTCGATAATGTCATTCCTGAACTTCCAGGTGTGCGATCTACATCTGCCATGGCCTGGGTGAACACTGCATGGTCTACGATTCCCTCGCGAAGATGTGGGCTCAGAGATACGATGCTCTGGNTGCTGTAAACCCGGAGAATTATCTTCTAAATCTGGTTCGTCGCCCATCCCTCGCCTGGGGATCGGTCGTTCCCTTGATCGATATCACAGTCGTGGTCGCGCCAAACTGATGTTTACACGCATAAATCCGGGAACAGATTTGATTGAGAGTTATTTTCCTCACCTACACAGAAGCATGACCTACGATTTTTGAGTTGGGAGTTTCTGATCTTTCTGGACCGTTGAAGTCTCGATCATCTCATTCCTCAACTTTCAGGTGTGCGATCTACATCTGCCATGGCCTGGGTGAACACTGCATGGTCTACGATTCCCTCGCGAAGATGTGGGCTCAGAGATACGATGCTCTGGTATTTGCAAACGACCACAGTAAGTTTTCCCCTATTACGAATTCTTCATTGATCTGAAACAGTGCTTAGAATGGCTGCTGGCAGCGTGAGTGTAGCGGAGTATTCAAGTCGTGACGTGACGTGAACTCAACACCTCTCGTTGACGTTGGAGGTGTACAGCTCGATGGCTGCTGATCATCATCATCGTCATAATAAATGTCACCTTCGTCGTAACTATTCGAAATTCAGTCCGACTCTCATCGTGAATACCATGCATGTTTCAGTGAGCCATGGAAGAAGTGAAGGCCAACCCCGCGCATACACCGATAGTCTCGGAACATTCGTATCAGACGTGCACATGCATATAGATGAGGTATATCAGAAACTGCAAAAAACTCCCGGGGAGCTGCCGCTTTTTATTTTCGGACATTCGATGGGAGGCGCCATCTCCTTGCTCCTCGCGCAGGAGAACCCAAAACGTATCACTGGTGGGCTAATGCTCATGGGACCGCTCATAGAATACAGGTTTGTAATAGCTGATCGAGCGCAGCTCGTAACGATGCAAAAACGTCGACGGCTTGATGTTCCAGGCCAGGCTAGCTGTAGTGAGGATTATTTGAATTTCGTTGATCATGCGATCCGGCATCCGTTCCGGATGCATTTCTACATTCGGAGAGAGCTTTTCGATGAGCGTTATCAGCGTGGTATGTCGACTTTTCATGGTTCTGGCTAGTGGGCGTCCACGTCTGGACTGACGTGTTTTCCCAATGGAGATCCCTGGGAGCCAGATTCCATGCCTCCACTGCTCCGAACTTTACTCAGCATACGCGTCCCACATTATGTTCGGGCAACGAACCGTTTAATCAGATAACTATTGTCCTCTGTGATTCCAAGTTTTGTGGAGGCCTCAACTCATATGGCCGCTAGTCTAGTTCTCTGAAAGGAACCAAATGATCTAAAAAAACGATCTCAAGAACGTTTCCGGGCATGTCACGCTTCCGAAGGGTTGAAAAAGTTGTGGGTCTCGAGTTTTTAGCCTGCCAGGAGACGAGCATGCCAGGAAGGGTGTGAGACGCGAATAATTTCAAGTCGACCGTTTGCTTGCAGCACATATAATTTGGCAAACCTCATCAAATACCATTTGACGAAAATTGTTGGAACATTCCTGCCCGCTAGCTTACCCGTAGCGCCTCTGCTCTACACGGATTGCGTTACGGAGTTGGAGCAAGCTGCGGAATTCACCAAGGATCCTCTTCGATTTCATGGATGGATGCGACTCGGAATCGTTCGTGCCATGTTCAAGGCTATCGACGTCAGTTGATTTTGCTCGTACATATTAGCTAAAATTATTAAAGTCAGCCGTTATTCGACACCAAGAATCGTGGGTGTCGCAGAGTGCTCCGGTCGATTCCTCGCAGGAATAAATTAAGAGCGTTTCTTCTAACTCCTCTATGGCTTTGTTGCGATTCAGGACATCCGGACTATGCCCGAGAAGTTCGAAGTCCCTATCTTTCTTGCGCACGGCACAGCGGACAAGCTGTGTTGCCCCACGGCCTCGCAGCTCTTCATCGACAAGGCTGCTTCGAAAGTGAAAACGCTCAAGGTCAGTAGTTCGATAACCCTCCGCCTTGTAACAAATGGCGTATCAGCGGATATTTACGTTAGTTTCTTCCCTCTTTATTTCTCATTTGGGCCAGCCTGTCTTTTTTCCCTCGGTCGCTCACCGGCCTGGCGATCGTTTGTGAGACATTCTTGGAGTATAGGGAATATCACTGCCGAGGAGTGAGAGCGCTAACGGCTGCCAGTGCATTGTGGTGACTGTACATAAGTAGGAGCTATCGGCCTTGGCATCGGGCGTTTGCGACTGAGTAAATTTGGCGCCGGTCCAAACGTCAAAAGAGAACTGTTTTCCCTTATACTCGCCATTTATAATCGCGGTGGCGGACCTGAGCACAGTCGTGTTCTCGATCGCTTTACTCATTGTTGATCCAGAACCTTGATAATATTCCAGATGTACCAAGGAGGCGCCCACTGTCTCCTTCACGAGTTCAGAAGCGGAATTCGCAACGAGCTGATTAAAGATCTCGACGAGTGGCTTGATGCGCGCTTCAAGGCCATAGAGCGCTAAAAGTCCAGTTTCAAAGCTGGAGTTGAGTTCGCCCACACTGTCAGAATTCAGGGCGGACAAACATGCAGAGACTACATTATGCCGCGCTCCGCGGACACGATAGGGAACGTAAATTTTCATCACCGATTCCTCGTGGTACCGTCTAGCCTGAGATGATCGCTGACCACAAATCGACAAGGAATCGCTTTTCTACAACGTTTATCCCTCCCGTTTTGTAACTAAACCCCATATCCGATTTTGATGCTTCAGCTCGAAGCACCTGGAGAAGTTAGGGGCCTCTTAGGACTACTATTGAAATTCATTGAGAAATAGCAACAGGGACCAGAACCAATTTCGTCATCCATCATTAAACATTTTGAAACCAGATTGAGCAGTGAGAAATCAGAGCTACAGAGGCGTAGATCCCTCCCCAATGCGAAGCTCCGTTCGAAACCAACGATAAGTATAGGAGATGGATGACCGAACCCACAGTTAATATCTCGCGCTCCTTGAATGATCATATTTTGACTGAGGGCGAATCGAACTCTATTCATCATAGTCATTGATCGACTTGTACACCAACCGTGATGAGGCGGACCACATTCGCACCGAAGATTTGTACATAAACTAGTCATATAATTAAAAAAATTCCAACGAGTACTGTAATTCCGAGAAAATTTCGCAGGATGAACGAATTCTCAGAGAGGTGATTTTACTCAATAAATGATGAAAGTTTGACTCCGTCAGCAATAAGTTTGAAGAACAAACGACGTCGACGTCGTCATCTACAGAGTGGCGTTTTTGCACCGGCACCGTTTTCAGACGAAGTTCGTTAGTTGTTCATTGGAAGAATAATAAAGACGATAATTTTCTTAGAAGAACCTTCGTTTTTTGTCTTTATGTACAGAATGAAACCGCTGCCTTAGGCGCATTAATAAATAAAAATTGTCAAACCGTCGATAACTTGGCGCCCGTGATTTCTATGATCTCAAATATCTTGGTGAGAGTTAATCACACATTTCTTCGGACCCGCCACCTGAAAGTCTACCGAGACACTCAAGGGTGCAGTATATTAACTTTGGAAGATTTCAGAATGATATTCAGCCATCCGTAGGTTTCTTCAAGTTATAGAGGTCTGACCTGCGGCATATGCTTCGTTGTGCATATGCGAGGCTGTACATGTATAGACATCAAGTATTTACATTGGAGATCAGCTTCAATGGCTTTCCGCCTTGTCGTAGTCACAGTATGCTAACACGTTCGTTCGGATTCCCGCCAATGCTTGGAAACAGATACCTTCATCGATCATTCATCGATTGAGAAGTATCTTAAAGATACACTTTGTTGGTTTTGTTCGGATCGTGTTGTACTCCGGGACTCTCTTGAGGTGACGTCGAGTTGCGGAAACACATTGGATTCCTATCCTGACTTTGTGTTATCGACATGGCGAAGACTTTTTCCAAGAAGGATTTGGACAGCCTCCGTATTGGGCTTTCGACGAATAGGTGGAACATCACAGATGCCAGGACAACGTAGAATACGTTTGTCACGAATAGGTTGAACTGAAAAGAATCTCCAAATTAAAACCAAGATGGGCATCCCCGTAGCAAGTAATCGACTTCGGGGTGTATTCTGAGGTCTCTTCATTCTATCGGTGTTTGTAGAAGCGAGGAATGGGATTTAGAAATTTACTATGCGTCTCTTCGACAAAGCACACACCCGGCCCACAGGGCCCGACTTGCGCGCGCATGCGCTGCATGCCAGCAACTTTTCATGGCTTCGGACACTTTCAAACGCACAAACATAGCTGTAGAAGAGTTAGCAGTGCACAAACGTACCACAGTTGAGTGACTGCCGTAGAGCCTTTCTCGAATGGTCCATTGATTGTAGTATATGACTACAGGGCTGAGTAAAAACGCGCTAAAACTCAGTCTGGATAGGGGAATCAACGCTTTCCAGCTCAAAACGCATTCCAGAGGTTTTGCCTGTCCCGAGGCGCACGCTATGACGATCCACGTCAGACCTAAAGCCCAGGAAGACCGATGTCCCGCTGCGTAGAGGAACTTCACCAGATCCGTGCACTCTTCGGAAGAGTATCTCGACCAACTCCAGGGCGCCAGAACCGTCCAAATCATTGTCAATATAGCGAGAGGCCAAGCGACAATTTTTGTCACCTGAAACGATCGTTGAACCGGTCAATCTAGCTCTCAGAATCGAGAATAATTCAATGGCTTGAACTTGCTCGAACCTTACCAAACGGAATCTGATGAATGGATTTGTTGCTATCATGTAGCCGGTACCTATTCCGATAGCGAAAGGACCGGCGTGAGTATATGGTCGCATGAAGATGTCGGACATCATCAGAGACACGGTTTTGGGATCCTCAAGTGGTAGAATCGTCGGAGGATAGTTGGTGAGAACAGTGTGCATGCCGACGATGCACGACGTTGCAACAATTACGGCGAAAGCGACGACAGTGCCCATGGCTGGTTTCCTGGATAGAAAGATATGGTTCAGACAATTTTTCGGAATATGGATCGACAAAGAAGGTGAGATCTTTGTTCGGAGTAAGCTTTACAACTCACTTTATCAACAGTAGAATAACAAATAAGAGGCTGAGCTGAAGTTGCCAATCCGCGCTCAGAAACCACAGGTTCGGAGTGCACTGAAAACGTAGTGATATTCAGAAACCTCTACAGTTTGCAGAATTCGGGGCCATCAATCACATGTTTGGCCGATACAGAAGAAAAAAAAATCGATTTTCCTGGCGAAGGAGAAGCTAACGTAACAGATGTGGCTTTCCACTTCTAAGAAAGGGTCTCACGGACGTGACGACAAACTCGGTCACAGGAAAGTGTCTGAGTAGACTAACAGTTCCTAAATGACGGAGTTTCTGCCGCAAGCAACGATAGCCGGCCATTCGGACCGTGGCGACACTGCAACGTGAAGAGAATGCTGACAGAGAAGTATCTCACAGACAACTTCTGGAGGAAAGTCTTCTTCATCCCTCAGCCCGTTGCTTGCAAGGCGTCATACTATGAGCGTCAAAAAATACCGTCTGTATAGTCCATGACCAATCGCGACAAGGAAAAACGCACTGGCGCTGTGAAAATCCCAAAGCAGTTCTGTTTTCAGCGACTCTGACGTACTGGACAGCCCGACAAAGGAGCCAGCTTTAGGATGAGCGCGTTGGATTTCAACGATACCGTTTGCTGCTACACCGTATGCAGGCAGCGCGCGTCCCGCTATTCGCGACTTGCTTTCAGTCGGGTTCTAGCCCAACGGGGTTCTAGCTCATTATG
This sequence comes from Neoseiulus cucumeris, assembly GCA_021527715.1. Lineage (NCBI taxonomy): Eukaryota > Metazoa > Arthropoda > Arachnida > Mesostigmata > Phytoseiidae > Neoseiulus > Neoseiulus cucumeris. Next base: position 430,466 of record JAJSRV010000061.1, on the reverse strand, counting down.
GGTCAATGCTCTCGCAGTCTCCTACCATTTCGCCCGGCTGCACGAGGTTGTTGAAATTCAGCAATACGGGAAGCCAGTTGTTGTGACAGTTCATCGTCGCCTTCAGTACGTTCTCCCTCCAAACGGGACCGCTGCCCACCAGTGGGAGGACGGAGAACAGTCCCACAACGAATAGAGCGCACGCTGTCAACCTGCAAGAGAGTTTCACTGAAGATTATCGACGATGCTGTTCTTGGGCACTCGACTCCGAGACAGGCGTCAAACTGGAGGATAGGGAACCATCGTGAGTTGTTCGTGAAGTAAGGCTTTGGATTCCGAATCAAGTCGCCGTCGGAGGCTTACCTGATGAACCGGTGCACATATTGAGCAAAGATGGCTTTGTATTGGAAGATCTTCGTGGAGGCATGGCAGGCTGTGATGCGATAGCTCATAATCAGGCCACTGAAAACAATTTCTTTGTGTGAGAATAACAAAAGAACCAAAATCTCTATCAATGGCAATCATCATCAGCTGAAAATCGCTTGGCTCAGATCCCTAATCAGAGAGCGGATATTGTTTCTCAGTTTTGCGCCAGAAAAATGGTATAGGATAGATAGCCTTCCCATCGATGACGTCATGTCTCACCTCATGAAGAAAAAATTGTCCACTGCCATGAATCCATTAGCGATGAAGTGGAAAGGCGGCGAACTCATGGCGCCTATTAAGAATACGGCGTTCCCTGGAAGTAATTGGATAATAAAACGGGTTCCGAGAATTAATTCTGAGTCGGAAATCTCCAGCATGGAAGACTTTATTCTCCAGCGGAAATAGGGGTCGAATGCCACGATGTTCTGTGTGGAATTCATTCTGTGTCTGAAAAGATTTCCCCGAGCGGTCTAGGCATATTCTGAACTGGACTTTCCGATTCACTCTCACAAAATATTCGTGTGTTGAATATTCTAGAAAAGATTACTCACGTAATGACCTCAAATCGAGATACCGATATGACTGGCAATAGATAACCCACAACAAACTCAAGACTCTTAATCCACAGAGGCAACTCAAGCTCCCCGGGGATAGTTTCCTGGTCGACAGAAGATGAGTTATGTTCTGCCTCAGGTCAAAAGCAGTTATTGCACCTGGAAAACCAGAGAGGTCTGTTCTGAGTGGGATTTCCGCTTGACGATCTCACATGCTGTCAATCGCTCGTTTTCCTTTTCCTCTGTAAGCGCTATAGCTCCGAATAGCGGAGCTTCCGTTTGTCGAGTTCTTCCAAGGCCAGCCGCCAGCCTAAGGTCCGCATTCTTTGAATACAATCGTCTGCTCACGTGCATGCTAGTGATCGAGCATGGCCCTTCAAAACGCATGGTGTTCCGTGTTCTCTCATTGAATCTGCACGCGTAATCTACGGTCGATTCCGCGGCGGTTTCTCGCGATTCAAAGTTTACGCCTAACTCGAAGCCAGTCGAGCGTTATACAAAAACTGTGAGTTGCTCGCGGATACTGTCGACTCATGTCAATTATCTTTGTCCACGTGGACGCCGATTCGGAGAGATTCTGAAGCTAGAAGTCGTTAACTCGGGAGCGCAGCGATTGTTACACAAAAAAAGGCCGTGAAACGTCCGCTACCTCGACGAAGCAGCTGACTCCGGATAGCACAGCTTTCTGGAACATTTTTCCAGCTTTTTCTGTGTTCTCGTGAAGAGCACAGTCGACATCTCGAGCTTCTTCGCCGCCAGCATTTATGGTAGACGACCAGATCTCATATCGTTTAAAATTCCAAGTTTGAGATCAGTCTTTGAGTGAGATTCTCCTCTGCGAGATTCATTTCGCTTTTAAATTTGATTAAGTCGAAAATCGTGGAAATTCTCATTTACAAATTTCATATCTGGTAGGATGTTGGGTCATTACCGCAGCATCTCTGCAATTTGGATGGAATTTCCTCGAATTTGAGTCGGATACCAATCAAATTGAAGAAGAAGGAAGAGATAGACGGACACAAGGTCGGACGAGAAAGCGAATTCCCCGTGCGAATGAAGGCTCATACCGCTGCAGGAAAACTAACAATCGGAGATCAAACTGATTCTACGGTCCAGTGAGTTCGGAAGCGGAGCGAGGCGAATAAAAATCGCAATATATTTTTTCGGGTATGACGACCGGAAACTCCGTACGTAAACAAGTCTTCTAGTGTGATACCCGAAATGGCTTTGAGCGAGGCGGCTGTTTTCGCAGCTTCCTGCCGTATTTCGCGATTCGTCAAAATCTCATTCTCCTCTTTGTGAAATTGAGGCACTGAGAAACCATCACATTCTAGAAATGTCGCAACATGCCGTGCCCTGAGAAAGTAGCTCCGGAACGCCCTCGCCGTTTCCGCCGCCTAGGGCGTCCTGTCCAGCCGAAGTCCGGAGTCAGAACAATGTTTCCAAGGCCCGAGATCCAAAAATCGACATCTGAGTACCCGACAACTGCGTCGAAGCTCCGTTCCCTTCACAGAACAGAGGGAGTTTTTTTTGTCATCGCACGAGTAGAGAAAAAAAAAACGTTTCGGACGTTACCGTGGACGTTTCGACCGGATGCGAACAAGAAGCACCGAAGTCTCAAAGCTCACAGCCGATGCATCAACTGTCAATCAGCTCGTGTGTCACTGTCGAGATGCCCATGAAATGAGCGCTTTCAAACAGCGGGTCCTCTTTTCTGCTGCGCACGAAATCCCGAACGCCGCCGCGGAGTCAACACAACTTGGGACATAATTTGTTTTGTGGAAATTCGTACGTTTTGTAATTAACACGACAAACAAGCCGGTCGCGCCGCCAAGACGCGCCGACTTCTGGGAACATATTTAGAACGTTTCAACGATCCGTCTGGGACTGCTGAGGAAAAAAATGTTGGGAACCGCCAAAGTTATATCAGAGCGTTTCTCATTGTTCTACTAGACTTGTCTACTGCGGCGACTCACCTTTCTGGCATTCGCCACTGATCGATCTCGGCAGCGTTTGGATGAGTGTACCCAGCGCGACGAGGAAAACCGATATTGTCATAAAACAACTGTAAAACAAAGTTTGTTCTAATTTCGATAATCAGTTGTCTAAATCGGGCTCAACAACAAGGTATACTCACACAACAAAAAGCTGCTGCGTGTCCAGGACGAGCGGTACGTCTTTCGATTCACAACCTACGACATCTATCTTCACTCGAAGGTTCCTGGAAATCGGTTGTAGCATGCGAGTAACATCCGCAATCGTGCAGGTGGACGGAGTGCAGATCCCTAGTCTGAGTTCGAATGGTTGGTGCACTTTGTGATAGTTGAGAAGAACTTCTTTGTATACCTGCACAGGGTCAAAGGGAGCATCATTCAAAGGAAGCATCATCAGGAATAATCTCGAAACCCAACGAACGATGTAACAACACTCAGAAGCAAGGGTTTCCTTTGCTTTGTTTTTTTCTTTGGTTTCGTGGAATCGAACCAACGCTCGTTTCCCTCAGGATGATACCAGAGGACGCCCATGAAGCAAGAGCCGGTCATGGGTAACCGACGGCGCGTACCATTCGGATTCATCACCGAGGAAATGATGTGCTTCACGGCTTGAATACAATCCAGCTTTCTTGCAGGAAACCCCAAACAAAAGGGCAACGACTTTGGTCGTGAAGTTCTACATCCACCAATCGACCTTGCGAGCTTGACGCATATTGATGGGGTTTTTGTTCCAGTGGCGAAAAAAACTTCTCACGGGGAACTCCCTAACGACATCCACATTCATGGAAAAAGAAGCTCCGTCTCAGAGATACATCAAAGCGTTCCTCCCTGTAAACCGGATCAGAACTGACTTCTTTTGCTCCGCACCGTGGGCTTTGTACTTACACTTGTGGCGTTGAGTAACTCTTGTAGTTTGTGAATCGAGTGCTTGTTGAGGAAAGGAAGCGCTGGAGGCCGAACCGCAATGTTACAGTGTTGTCCACGGAAGTCGATGATGCCGCTGGGTTCCATAGATTTTATCGCCAAACACTGGTCGTAGTCTCCGAAATCGCTCATAGTGACGTCCATGATTCCAGCGGCCGGCCTGCCGATCGAGTCCAGAACTGCACCGAAAACAACACCAACGTAAACGACGCATTCATCTGATGGAAAACTTCAGTTATGAGCATCCGGCTAGGGAGCCAACTTCGTCAGAATGTTCATGATAAGGTCACGACTGACTGTTGTGAGCTTACGACTCTGAGGCAACTCAAGAGAATCGAACGCAAAGTGGTCGGGGCCTTGAGGCTGGAGTTCGCGCGAAATTAATTAAGTTTTATAACAAGTCTACGCGACATGAACAGTCAGTTTGAGTCCCAGGAACAATGTAGATTTAATTGGAATTCCGAGATATCAAACGATGTAATTTCCGATGTAAACAGCGAGAAGATTAGGGAAAAGAGAATATTTAGCCGAGTGCGGCTAAATGCAGCCGAAACAGCTCTCGCTCGTTCATTACCGTAATTGCATTACGCGGCAAAAATATAAACAGAAAAAATTATCCTCGATTAACTTCTTGTTCGTGATTTCTTGGTTCCATTCCAGGACCCCGTAGCGTCGGAACGACGAAAAGTTCAACGCGGTTCAATCGCATGAGCGATCTTCACTGTTGTGAAGTTTGAGGTGAGCCCGCTGTCGGGAGGCTCCCAGTGAACCACGCTGTCGACAACAGGTTTTCATTGTCCCGAAAAACTTGGCTCGGCCTCTCAGCTGATCTCGGAGTCATTCTTGAGAAAAAAAAAATTGTTTTCCAGACGACTCAAAGGCCATCGCGAGGCAGAAAAGAACTGGAAACAAACGTTTCCTATCCGCGGCAATAGCAGCCAGACAAAAATATCCGGAGATAAATGCTGATATGTGTGTTTGGTGTTTTCTCTCCAACTTGTTTGACGGCGGAAAAATATTTTCGACTTTCCAGCGATTCGCGGGGTGCATGAACGCAATTAGCGAGCGATTGTATTCATGTTTTTCCGATTTCTAGTCGATTCCAGACGAACGATGCGGAATCATCACAGCTGTCACCGACGCGATACGCGGAGTCTCGAATTTTGAAGATTGATAGTTTATGAAATGCCGCGCAGCCGAAGCCATCGCTGTCTGGGAACTCCGATGCAAGAACATATCAATCTTGCGAAGTTTTTCATTCCACGATTTGCGTCTGCGAGCTCTAGCGAACATTTCATGCGGCCGGAAGCCGAACAGAAGAGAACATGAAGCATATCTGCGGAATGTACTTTGAGAGACTTGGCATGAACGACGCGAGCCAGAACTGCTGGATTGCCCGTTGGAATTGCTGACAATTCCGAATGATGTTTGCGTTACGCCTCCATGGGACGCTGTGAGAGTCATAATTTTCGGTAATTGTCTGACGCCAAAAGTTCGCTCGCTCGTTTGCGCGCTCGTTCGTCATGAGTACTCGGTCGGAGCAGACCGAGTGACGTCAACAAAAAGCAATTCCATGACACCATATTGCGGAATAGCTTCTCTTCAAACTCCGGAAGGAAACGTCACAATCTTGGGTTTTCACCGGACCCTCGGTAGAAAGGAATTTCGGAAAGGTCCCCTCGTTCTCGGCAACGTTGCCGAAGAAATTGAAGAACGACATGCTGCTTCCAGGGGATTATGAAACATAAGGAATCATGAATTATTGCGTAAGAAAACTACGCACTTTGCCGATAATCTCTTGCATGAAAACGCGCTTTGCAAACAGAGTCGCTCCTCGTAAATAATCAACCAGTCGACCTTGATAACCTTGTCGGACACTTTCTTTCCACACCCAGAGACCTCGACCGGTCGATAACGGGGAGCGCCGACCAATTCTCAAACGAGTTTCCTTCCTTTGACACCTATTCGATTCGATCAACCGTGACGGCCGATGCCGACGTCTATGATAATTAGAAGAACCGTTATGATGACCATAACGAGAGAAAGCCTCGCGCTCACGAAACGTCACAGAAAAACCTCTGAGAACTAGTATACGTGAATTTTAAACAATGATTATCTCGAGTAGACGCCGATAACCGTTTTCGGCGCCCGTGAGTCATGCTGCAATAATAAAATTCAGAACGGAATCTCACAGAAAATTCACGTCTTTTTTTCTCCAAGGAATCAGAAAAAGCTGTAAATAGAAGCCTGCCAGATGACTCTGAGTAATTAGATATTCGTCGAATGATTCTCTGTCTCAGAGTTTCCCGTATCGTAAACTGCGCTGCGTCGATCCTCAGTCACAAACGGGTTCAGCCAACGACGACGACTTTTCCTTCAGCCATCAAACGGAAATCTCTGCTTCTCCGCGAGCATAACAAAGCATCGGCCATTTCCGAGAGAGAGCATCACATCCATTACGGATTTCCGAGGCACTGGATGAATCCTATGGCTATTTTTAAAACCGTAAACGAACATCGATCATGAACGATTCCAACGGAAACGTTCGGCCTCGACTCGGTACGTATCTTCAATCGTCGTTTCTTCTTCAGTCTTCGTTCCTCCGATGTCGATCTGATGTGATCTAGGAGAAACTCTCGCAAGAGTCGTTTGAATTTGAACGAGGTCCAAATGTCTCTATCGAAGAGACGAGATTTCGAGAAAGGGGAAAAATGAATTATTGGATATTTGAAAGCAATGTTACTCCGTTGGCTTTTATGCCAAATTGTTTTGGATCGAGTGAACTTGGAAAGCACGCTGCGCATCTTCACTGTTGACTCATTCAAATTTCCTGTTCGGTACTAATTACTCACTTTGAAAGGCCCAAGTGTCGAGGTTCCTGAGGCCACGGATAACACGCAGGAGACTGCGAACACACTTGAGCTCCAAGTTGGTGTTGGCCACCTCCAGCATGTACGGGAGAAACTGCCTCAGTAAATGATCCACCTGTCCCTGGAGCGCGGCATCGTACTTGTGCCAGAGCTCAACAATATTCGCCGAGATCTCCTCGTGCAACTCGTCGTCACTTTTATCCATCGGGTTAGGAACATGGTTTTTGAGAATTTTGCTTATGAGTGCCACTTTATGCTGAAGGGCCTCGATCTCAGCGTCTGCGAGAATGCCCTGGAAGTGGAATACAGATAAACAGAATAACGTCGTGACCAACCACCTCATCGTATTCTTCTGTGGACGGAACACTCGCTAGAGATAAAAGCGGCGACGGCGAGGGCCAAGTGAGGATTCTGATGGAGCAGAAAGGGCGATTTCTTTGCGCGGACGAGTCCTGCTCAGCAACGGCATGTCTGCTCGTCGACGCCTTTGTGTTCCCCTCTTGTCTACTGCCTGCCAACAGCATAAAGCGCACTCGCTTGCGTGCCTGTTTGCCTCCCTGCTTGTCCACCCGCCCAACGGTTTCGACAACTGATGTGTTCAGCCAATCGTTTTGAACGGAAAAAGATCTTCTCTCTCACTGTCCTTCGCAAGGTGTATATCCACATGAATGACGATTCGAACTCTATCTCGGTCGACGTTCTTCTTTTCTTTCTTGCTTGGAAGTTATATCCTTTTGTCGCGAGTTTTGTTTGGGAGATGATACGATGTATCGATTTATGTTCATGTGAAGAAAAATAACACAACAGCTGCCCTTGCAAGGGTGTATCGAATTCGATTCCGCGACAAAGGACGGCTCGCTGTCGGTAACAGTTGTTGTTCTCTTGCACATTCGATATTGAAATCAGGGATAGATAGTACAGCAGTACATCGTGTATCGCTCGTTACCGATGAAGAGGAGCTGGAGTACATTATCGATGAGCTCAACGTTCCGTCGGCTCCGTTCTAGGATAATCAACAAGACGGAGGAAATCTTGACAAGTGTTTTGCTCATTGCTGCCGGATTAACATTTGTAACGGAGCAGACAGAAGAACTCGAAAATCGATTGATTTTCCCATCGGTCACCATGGTTCTCGTAAGTGCAATGATCGATGTCGGCGATAACGACTGTCTTCAACTCGTCTGGACTTCGTCCCTGGTACATGCGCGAGAAATCAGCCGTTCCTGAACGCTTCCATGGAACTGCGTCACACTTCGGAATGATTCGCTTTACGAGAAGAAATGGGCTGGAAAATACCATCTGAGCTGTCACGTAGAATGGATCTGTTGTTGTTGTTGTCGTGATGCTGTTACACACACGCTCAACAGCTCATGGAATTCCCGAGGAAGAAAGCGCACGCAAGCCCGTCGCGCACGAGTTATCACAGAACGTTCCTGTTATCATCCCCAACTGCTCTCATGCGTAGTGATAGGAAAATATCGAGCGTCTCTTGAAGAGCCCCCATATTCACGATATGTGACCTCATTCCGGCTTCGCTCGAGCAGTTCCACGCTTACGATTCCTGGAAGATACTCTCGAAACTGTGGAACTTCAACAACGGTTTGACATTCCGTTTATTGGCTCTCAATCACAAACGCGCTTCGAAACAAAATCTATGTACCAAGTGAAAACAGGGATGGGAGTGATATCTCACTGTTCAGTTCTTCCGAATCAGCTTCAAGTGGGTTTCGATCAAAGCTTTCAGGAACCATAGGCTCACAATTAGCGCCACCACCAAGAAAGTCACTCGATGCAATAAGAACTTGAGGCTCAGAATAGGTTGAATTTTCTTTAGCGCCCACAAGAAGATCCAGAAAATTGTTTCGATTATCATGATCACGAGCGATGCGATTATGCCCACAGGATAGATCCTCTGGATCATTTCTAGAGTGTTCATCCGCTGTTGCGGAAATCGAATGTGTCGGCGCTCTTCTAATCGAGGCCTGTCAGGTTTGAAATGTGAGCTGGTCTCCACGAGATACTTCATGATATCTTCGAGATGACTTGAGAACTGGGATGATGCGATGGTCAGTGGGTAAATCACTGATCGCATTTCCTCCGTTGAAGGGAAATTCTTCAGCGAATTCGGGACGTGATGTTCTCCTGCAACACCATACAGTTCGCCTTTGCGGAGCTTCATCTCACAGTGGGAGCCGACCGGTATTTTCAAAAGGGCTCTTCTCAATTTAATCTCGAGGTCGAAGTAGCCTTGTTTCTCCTGGGTCTCGATGATTTCTAGAGCAGGATTCATACAATGCGCAGTGATATCTTGAAAATGAAACGTTAAACGATGCCATTTCAAGTCGTTGCAGAACTTATCTTCTTTGGATGCGCATCTGCGTACCAAATCGAATCCTGGACCTCTTCCTTCGTAGCTATTGACAACAGAAGAGGAAAGGGGGCATAGCATATTCGTCTTTGTTTGCACCGGAATCATTGCTTGATGATAAGTTTTTGGAGTTCGAATGAAGTCAAATATGAGCATGTTGGAGATAACGAAGAAGATGATGTAAATATAACTGCGGCTTGAGATAGCCACCATGAGAATCAAGAAGAAACAGGCTCGTGGGAAGAACAGGTCGAAGCTTGCGAGTCGAATCTCGCGCCTCCCCTTACGAGGCATTGGACCCACTTTCACGATAACTTCATCATGATATGAAGCGCTGACATGATGCCTGTAAGTCCGGTTCAGGTTGATGAGCATATGGTAGGCTTTTGGTACGATGTCCTGGTCCCCTATTCCCTCCAGCTGGAACCGCTCTACATCGGTCATCATGTCCGACATGGCTCTCGATGAGTATCCGACGAACAAATCCGGGAAACACTGAACCCTTCGCGCGGAAAGCATCGTCAGATTCGCTTTCTTCTCGAGGAATGCCGTGACTGCCTCGATGAGACGTCTGTCTTTCCGAAACCGACATTGATCAGCGCATTGCACACATGGATTGTGCTTCGGAAACTGTTTTCTGATTTCCCAGAGCTTGCCACTGGCTCTGACACGTTTCGTTTTGAAGTCGTACCGGAAGGTGTAACGAGGCTCCCTGGGAACTCTCCCAACAGCCGCTCTGGGCCAGTCTACTTCTAGCACGGAGTTTTCCACGGGAAATTCAAGTTTCCCGATGACAAGATGAGTTGACAGGTGAAAATCGTCTCGCGACCACCTCATGTTCGAGCAATCTTGGATGAAAACTACGAAGTTTCTGAAGCGCCAGATATCCAGCAACCAATTCCAGTCCTTGTCGTTCGAGGCGAACAAATATGTGATGAGCGAGTCTTTGGGCCTCGTTTCCCAGTCGATGCACGGTGTCGATACGGACCACAGCAACCTCTGGGATTCATTGGCGGTGTATGTGAAGTTTTTCCACGCGATGAGGAGATCATGTAGCTCTCCGATAGGAATTGAAGGCCAATCTTCGAATGCCGTTGGATCCAGTGCCTGAAGATGCAGCCAAGCTCTGTTCGCACAATTCATCTGTTGAGTCGGGAACAGAACTCTGAACTGGTTCCGCTGGAAAGCATCAACCAGCAATGTCGTCACGAGGGGGAAATAGAGAGACACATGCATCTCGCGCGAGAACTTTATTCATATAACCTAATGCTTCTTTAGGCGGCGAGATGCATTCGAGTGACCGAGGTCGATTGGAAGTGCTCTAAATTCACGCTTGGAAAAGATCGTCGCGACGATCTATTCTCCAGCGAAGAACGTAGAGTTTGTACGCATTCGAAAGATGTTCATCTCCAACAGAAGGGGCCGTACTCATGCTAACATCGCCCGCGTATCGTCAGAGAGGACAATGAATAGAAAACGCGACTTGTCTCCTCTAAAGGTCAATCACCATCCTCGAATACAAAGCAATTGAAAGAGAACTTCGAGGAGGCTCTCCGTGAAATCGTCCGCCACTCTCGAGTCAAAGCTGTAACTCTTCGCGAGATCGCCATCAATATTTTGGTTTTCCGCGATCTTCGGAACACGGTCCTCGAGAACTGCCGCGGTTCCAGTGCATATTTTGCGCGAAAAGTTCACGACTCTACGCATGCCGTTCCCAGATTATGAAGATGGCCTTAGGACCTCCCAACGAGAAAGAGAATCATATTATCTTTCTCGGTGCTCGCAGCTCTCAAAGTCTGGAATCGAAGAATCAATATTTGCCGCCGACCTTCGGAACCTCTGCTTGCGTGGATTTTGTTTGTTCAAATTCGAACAGCACTCTTGAATCGTTCAAAAACGCCGCCCCTCCTCTCCCTAGCTCTCGACGAGGCGTCTGCTTGAGGTCGTGTTTAGTAAACAGAACGCCATCTTGGTAGACTGTGGACATTTTATTAGTTGCAATTATTGGAGAGTTGCTCTCAACTCCAAGTTAGAATTGGACCTCCGCATGGTTGTTCTTCCTGTCCTCAAGCTTAACCACCGAGAGCAGGGATCGATTCAAAGGTCCAGGGCTCCGAGGGCAGGTCTGGCTTAGGATGCGGTTGCTGTGAAGGCCTCTCTCGAATTCCTGGAGTTTAGATGCGCTCACCGAGAGTTCAGCGCTCCAGATGATGAACACCTCTCTCATTGGTGAGCCAATTGTAGTATACGGTGACTGAAAATCAAAAATCCTCGAGATACGAAGACTTGACGAGGTCAAGGGTTATTGACTTTTGAGAGAACTTCTGACAACTGTTCACACACACACTCACAGACGCTCAGCCAGATACACCACGAACACAGTCACTCAGAGAGAATCCGTGTTAGAATCGATCTCAGGGGATCAGATGGCGGAGTCTGTATGTCCCGAAATTGAAACTCGTGACTTCAAGTCGCTCGCTTTTTTCTGGAACCGCGATTTAAAGGAATTGCAAAGCCGTCATAGTGAAGTGCATACAACGCAGGAGTTTCGTCACTCCTGTTCGTGTTTTCCGTAGATTTGATTTGACTATGAGTCTGGATACCGAACGCTTTCCATCGAATTCATTGTGTCTCGTGAAATCTGTCCGAAAAGTTTCCTCAAGTTTCGATTCAGCCAGAACGTGGTGGCGAGGAAATACCGAAGAGACGTTCGTTGCCGTCAGTGCGGTGTTCGCTCATGTTTGGTGCGTATCACAGAAGGTTTCGCTCGCCGGTCGGCCTCCGTGGAATCGGATATGTATCTCAATGCCAAAAGAATGAACGATGAATTTGAAAGAGAAATGTTGAGCAAATCGCTGTGTGAGATCGCCTCCAAACAATGGCAATCGACCGGAGCGCTTGAGTTCGAGTGAAATTTCTCGGGAGATGGACGAGAAGCGGTGAGTTTTCTGTCACTTTGCGCGCTCAACGCCTCGTGGCTGTCCGACCCTGAACTTTCCAGAAACATTTGGATACTCTGACGCGCGCACGAGTTCCGTTGTTTTGAAAAATAAACAAGTTATTCGCGGAGAAAGCTCCACTCGCTCGATTTCCGACAGGGCTTCTTCCTCGTCGAGCCTTTTCGGAATAGCGAGTGGAATTCTCAGGAAGAATGGTTCCTCTCGATCTCTGGAAAATTCGTCGTATTCTTGTAGCGTTTCTTTTTCTAGCGGTCGTAGATGTTTGGTTCAGAGAGTTTTAGCATTGGGAATGCATTGGGGTGTTCAGGTTAGATCATTCTTGAGAGCGACGAACTGGTGATTTCTCAAAATCACGTAAAAATCTGATGGCAGAGCCACCCAATGGGTTGGAGTCGACTGAGTACAAAAACACAAATCCAATTGTTGATGTGAAAATCATGACTATTATAAGCGTTTTTTAATGGTTATACCTTGATTCGCCTTTCAGATTTCGACATTCACGACAAGGATAACAGAGAAAGCGTCTCCGAAATTAGGTTCTGGCGCATGCTGACGCTCCCCAATACGCACGGGGGCCGGTGAGCGTAAAGCTCGATGGCAACCCCTCCGTGGTTGGAGGGCCAGAATGCTGGCCATTTCCCTAATTCTCTAGGTCAGCCATCTTCCGTGCCGCCAACAGGACTGACCGCCCTCGAACGTGAGCACAAATTTTCAGTCAAAGCAAACGAGCAACTCGACGAATCAGGTCGAGTTGCACGAAAAGATTTCCATACTGAGTGGACGTGTTTTGCAGGAATGCTAGACACTACACCTTGTGGCCCAAAACCCGATCAGCTGCAAACACGGGCTGGGGAGCCCCAATACTGTCAACCATGGTCGACTCCATCTTCGCAATTGTCGATGGAGCCGCCGTCGTATTCAACACCGGGTCAGTGGTACGCACCTGGGGGATCGCAGGATTATGCTCCCTACCCGGGCCAAAACGAGATCAACTACAACTACCAGCAGCCGTTATCCACTAACTCGAGGGTAAGCAGAAGATGCAAATGAACTACGGATTTTCTCCATCAAAGACTGCGCGCAGTTCGATGAGCCTGTATAATTCTATGATCTGCCTCGTGGACTTTATTCAGTACTCTGGTTTTCCAAGTTCTCATGAAATTGCTTTATCCTTTGCAGTATGTACCTCCGGGGAGTTTGCAAGTTGGTGCTTCAGTCAACGGATCGCAAGTCCAAGAAGTTCCGAACCATTACTTCAATCAGCCGCCGTTATCGCAACCGCCCTCGAATTCCAGTGCGGTTAGCGACCAGCCATGGTGGTTTCCTCAAGATAGCCGATCGTCACTCTCCAGCAGCTCATCATCTACCCAGAGATACTTGAGTCCCTTCAACATCGGAAGTTCTGGTTACTACGAGCCGGGGTATCCACATCCACCTCTCCAAACTCAAGAGCAACAACAGCGACAACCTCAATCGCAGCAGCAATCACAACAACAAAGTCAACAACAACAACAACAGCAGCAGCAACAACCTTCATCGACAACGCTGTACAACCAAAGCATTCCTCAGCCAAGTAACTTCAACAATGGAGCTCCGTCGCCACAAACTTCGTACCCGCAGCCTCCACGGTTCGAACCCTTCGTTGGGTATCCGAATCCTCTTATTCCACCGCCTGCTGGACAATCAGGCGCTTACTATGATCCAGCCTCGTACTGCGATCCGAGCGCCTATGGAAGAGGTTCCGTGAAGAATGAGCCAATGAACGCCTACTCTTCATCTCAAAATCAGATGATGCCGCCATTCGGTCAACATCAGCCACCATCGCAGGGTTATCCTAGTAACAGTAATTCGTCGTTAGGTCCACAGCAATATCCTCCTCCTACTCCTGAATCCCAAGCTTCCCAAATGATGTCCCCAGCTCAACAGGCCGTCGGTGCACCGCCGGGGGCGCAGCAATCTTCGCAGAGAACGCCGACAACGGCGACAGAAGCGAAGAAGCCCAGACGCAGAAGTCGGAAAGGTTTGTGTTCTCAACCTGCAAGGGTGTCGATATATTTTCCCTCGTTCATGTGTGGGTCGACTTCTCTTGACTGGTTCAAGAGCTATTTCGCTCAAACGCCCCTATACTTTCCAGGCAAAGATGTTTCACTCCCAGAACGGCCAGTGCCTCAACAGCCTCAACCAGTGATGGGAAATCAGCCTCCCATGTCTTCAATGAATATGGGAAGCTATACCCACCCCATGGGTCCTCCACCACCACACGCGCTGGATCCCTACATGAACCCATACGCTAATCAGGGGGGCTATCCCCTCGATGAGCGTGTTCCCGTGACTCCTCAGCAGATGACAAACTATCCTCCTGATCAGTACATCCCTGTTGATCATCATCAGTTAGGCAATAAACGACCAGGAAGCGAAATGATGGCTATGGTTGACTCACCTTCGAAGAGGATGGCGGACGCCTACCACACAAATGGCATGATGGCGAACCCACACATGATGAACGGAATGTATCAGCCGCATAGGCCTCCTGAACATCTCCAAGGAGAAGACAATTCGAGAGATTATTCGAAAGAAGACCTAGCAGAGAAAGATGATTCCACTCAAGAATCCACCAACACCTTAGAAAGTGCCAAAACTGAAAATGACGAGGATGAAAAGGTATTTTGAGTTCTCCGTGTTCTCCTGCTTCAAACATTCATTCTGCGATTGCGATTAGTTGCACGACCGAGAACTGGTCACTCAAAAATTTCCATCGTTGCAGGGCGGCTCAGCCACGAATGGCGAAAACTCAAAGGATGTCAACAACTCGTCGTCGACAGAAAAGGATGATTCCAAGAAGACCGAGGCATCCGGTGAAGATGACGACGAAAAGAAGTCCAAACTGCCACTTCGGAAAAACATCAAGGATATCAAAGACGAAGCGTCACTCGATGAACGCACCAGAAATGCCCAGAAAGAGGAACAGGAGAGAATTAAGAGGTTGCAGGAGCAGAGAATGCGGGCGCTGAATTCCATGAAGGAACTCCGAGGAAGCGTGCCAACTCCCTACCAAAGCGAGCAGCAAGCCGAAGATCGAGAGCAGGTAGAGTCACAGGCTACAGTGAAACAAGAAGAACCCTCACCCGTGGCAGCGATTATCTCCGATGAAGATGAGGATGATGAAGAGAGAAGCTCCGCACTCAAGAAAGACGTTATCGACATTTCATCGAGCGACGAAGATGAACCCCGTGAGAAGAACGTTATCAACGTCAGCGACGAATCCGACGATGACGAGGAGATCGACTTCTCGACGAACGTCCACCCGATACACGACGAACACGGCCGAGTATTGATCAATGTCGGCCATGCGGACGACGAGGACGACATTTTCATTGCACCTCAACTTGCCCACATAATAAAACCGCATCAGATCAACGGGGTTCGGTTCCTATACGAAAATGTTATTGAGAGCACGGCCCGCTTCAATACGTCGAACGGCTTCGGATGCATTTTGGCGCACAGTATGGGTTTGGGTAAAACGATACAAGTTATCACATTCACCGACCTGTTCCTCAGACATACGACAGGCAGAAAAGTTCTCATCATCACGCCGATCAACACCATCCAGAATTGGCAAGGTAAAACGAAGACGTCATCCCTCCAAAAAATTAGTGCTGCAGCCGAAACGTTTTTCTAATCGACCTTCGTTCTTGTGAATTTCAGCTGAGTTCGACAAATGGCTGCCAAGAGAGGATCAGGTGTACGTTTCTCACATAAATGAAGGTCACGTAAGACCTCGAAGTTTCCCCGTGTTTCTGTTGAACGAGGCTTACAAAACCGCGTCTGCGCGACATCGAATCATCAAGGAATGGCATGACAAAGGCGGAGTAATGCTCATGGGTTACGAAATGTACAGGACACTGGCACTCAAGAAAGTTTACAAACCAAAGGGAAGGAAGAAGGCGGCCACCGTGCAAGCTACCGAAGAAGTGATGCGAAAGGACCGAGAGCTCCTAGAGGAGGTCTACGAAGCACTGGTGAACCCTGGGCCTGACCTTGTGGTTTGTGATGAAGGTCATCGCATCAAAAACTGCAACGCGACAACTTCCGCGGCGTTAAAAGATATCAAAACGAAAAGACGCGTCGTACTCACTGGATATCCGCTACAGAACAATCTCATCGAGTACTGGTGCATGGTGGACTTTGTGAGACCGTCCTATTTAGGGACTAAGATGGAATTCACCAACATGTTTGAACGACCCATCCAGAACGGTCAATGCGTCGACTCTACGCCTAAAGATAGGCAACTGATGAAGTTCCGTGCGCACGTGCTCCATTCACTTCTGACAGGCTTCGTGCAACGGCGTGGTCATGGTGTTCTCAAAGACGCGTTGCCTCATAAAGAGGAGCACGTTTTCTTCATTCGAATGACTCCGATTCAGAGAGCTTTGTACACGGCTCTCGTCAAAGAATTTGTCACCAACTCCGAGTCGGCGAACCCGCTGAAAATTTTCGCAGTTTGTTGTAAGATCTGGAACCATCCCGATATTCTGTACAATCTAGTCAGGGACAAGAAAGGTCTACCGCCCACGGCGGTCATGGATTTGGATATAGACGATGGTGCTGCCGAAGTCGGCGAAGCTGGTTTGAACGGTTTGGGAACTAGCAAGAAAGACGACCTTGCCGAAGGCGGCGAACCTTTCGGCGACGAGGACCCCACGAAGAAGAAGAGGAAGCGGGGCAAGAAAAAGGACGCGTTAACTCCCACCACTGATCAACCGCCCAAACCTATCAACGATGACGAACTCAACAAGATCTCATACGAATGGGTGAGTGAAGGAACAACGAGTCCGCTCAATTAGTACATACCATGCGGAGTCTGCTGCAATATCTCACGTTGAATTGATTCGGAGGAGAAGAGTAACGTGGTTCTGTCCATGCTTCCTAGGCTTACGAGTTGATGGCGGATTACAAAGCGGACGATATAACCAACAGCTACAAAATGGTCCTCCTCATGGAAGTGATCGATTCTTCGCTCCGATTGGGGGATAAGCTTCTGGTTTTTAGCCAGTCTTTGCTCACGTTGGACCTCGTCGAAAGATTCCTTCAAATGAGAGACCTCCCGCCCAGGCCGGGTTTGAACTACACTGATAAGTGGGTCAAGAACAGGACCTATTTCCGTGAGTATCAATTCCTCGTTGATTCATGACTACCACGGGGTTTCCGCCCCCGGGTGCGCCATGCGCTGCTGCTCGTGCTCGAAATCAAACACTGGAGACATGTTTCGACAATAATAACTTGCATTTCTTCCCAAAGGTTTGGACGGCGGTACGTCAGGTCAAGATCGCGAAAAACTCATCAATGACTTCAATCACAATCCATGCGTAGCCTTGTTCCTCTTGTCGACGAGGGCAGGTTGCTTAGGAATCAATTTAATTGGCGCCAATAGAATTGTGGTTCTTGATGCCTCGTGGAATCCTTGCCACGACGCGCAAGCTGTATGCCGGGTATACCGCTATGGTCAACAAAAGCCTTGCTACATATATCGCTTCGTCTGTGATAACTCGCTCGAGAAAAGAATCTATGACCGACAGGTAAGTTGAAGAGAAATGAGTAACATGAATGAGCTTGACGAATCAACAGGAATCGGAGTTTCTGAGCGAAGTCTCGACTGAGTGCAAGTTTGACTAATCGCTCTGAAATCGTTCCAGGTGAACAAACAGGGAATGTCGGACAGGGTTGTTGATGAAATGAATCCCGAAGCTAAGTTAACGTGGAAAGACGTCTCGACACTGATACAGGAAGACGAATGTGATCCACCGGAAGAAGATTTCTCAGAGAGCAACGAGAATTTCAAGGATCCTATCATGAAACAAGTGGTTTTGGTCGCGTCGAAAGCTTTTACGAAACTTCCTTTCGAGCACGAATCGCTTCTGCTCGATCAGAAAGATCAGAAACTCACGAAGTACGAGAAGAAATTGGCCAAAGCCTCTTACGAACAGGAGAAGCGTGCCGCGCAGCTCGGCGGTAGAGGGACTTACGGTTCCGGTATTACGACCATGAACGGTAGAGGTGGCTACGGAGGCCACAACTCCAGATTTGGCATGGTCAGAGATGCAAAGACCGGGCAGATGGTTCCTGCTTCGCTTGCAGGTATGCAGTCGAACGTCGGCACGGCACTCATTCACAGTCTCATCAAGCAAGGTATGACCGTGCAGAAGATGCGAATTCCGAAAAGTATAACGATCGGTCTCGCCAAGGAGCCTCCGATACACCTGCAAGCGGGCTGCGAGCTGTTCGTCATGAAAACCCCGCGAGGCGTCTATCTGAGACTGCCGTGTGAACGGGTGATCGCAATGCGGCTACCTCAAACTCTGGACCAATTGTGCATGGCTCGGCCCAGTCCATTCCGGCCGGCAGCGGAGATCAAAAAGCCCGAAGTAATCAATCTCGATGACGAAGACGACGAGCTCTCGAGCGACTTCGACGACATCAAATCAAAACCAAAGGTGATCACAATTGAATCTGAAACGATCTCGAAAAACAAAGGTCTTTACGATATGCTGACGAAGGACTATAAGTCGACGAAACAAGAAGAAGAGGACATTCTGGGGAAGATGGCTGCCAACAAGAACCTACAGCTGCAAGTCGTCACCGAGGCGAAACCGGAACGCAAGGCTCGCATAAAGATCACCCAGCGTAAGAAGATTGATAAGGAAATGGCTAAGGTGCAGTTGCTGAATGGTGAGACGGCTAGTGTTTACGAAGGTGACTCGGATTCGTGTCGAGATAGATGCGAAGCGAACTCGACCGAGGACGAGGAAGCGTTCGACCTGGGTTCACTCAGCGGAGAAATCACCGTTAGTCCAGTGAAGATGTCCAACACTCGCCCTAACCGATCCTCAAGGAAAGACGAACAGGTTGATCTCGATGCTGACGAGGGCGCGCCTTCGAGCAACGGTACGTCTGATCGCTCGATTTCCTTTCATTCATTTCTGATTCCGTGATTGAAAATTGTTCGAATTTAGTTCTGTCTCACCGATCTCAGGTCTAATCATTGAGTCCATCGAATGTTTTCAGAGAATTCGCAGGGTTCTGGATCTGACAATTCGACGGAAGTGAAGCGGAATCCGCTGGCCATTCAGAACCTTGAAGAAATGCTCGGAGGAACTAAATCCGCGCCCCCGCCTGCGGCCACAATTCAATGAACTTCAAGAATCCAGAAAATTGAACGATTTGATCGGAACGAATTACTTTGAAAGAAAAAAAAACTATCGACAACGGGAATATCCACTGCTGGTTGGAATCGGATTGCGAACGATGATTGAATTTTCAGTTTGGTCTGAAGATTGAGGTCGACGATGTACATATTGTTGTATATATAATAATTATTTATGAAACTATACTACGATGTTCATGGATTACCAGAGAACTCCCCTTTTCTTTCCCTCATCGTGATTTCCTGCGTTAGGTTCTTGAGGAAAGTTCATGCAAACTTCGATGGATGCGGGATAACGCAAGATGAGGAAGGAATTTCTTTCATGGGAGAACAATAATCTCTTGTGTATCTTAGTTTGTCAATCTAGGAGGACTCTCACAAGATTGAGACCCGGCATAGGTATCTAAACTAGCGATGTTCATGTAAATCTAATACTTGCTTGTAAATAAATTTAGTGACCGTGTCGTCTCTCAAATACTGTTGTTGCCCTGCTCAGACTCCTCCCTCGATGACAACGATGAAAAAAAAAACGAAAGTCAATGCTGAGATGATGGCAATGTTGATCGAGTTGTCTGAAACAGTTCCATGAAGGGTTGAAATAGGAGTAAGGACATGAAACCCAGAGGTCAGTTCGTAGCCGACCTTGATCTGCTGGAAGTGACCTCAATCGAGGTGGGCTGCGCAGGTTTCCACACGTGAATGGCGCTCCAGTTTTTGATGATGTGCCATCTCAGTGGTATACCGTAGTTCTGCCCAACCGTTACATGAAATTCCTATTCTGAACTTATGAATGGTTATGGGTGAATACTTATGAAATGAAAGAAGGTTTCTGCATGTTTTCCACAGTTACCGAACACGGCGTTGACACGCGCCTCCTTGTCGGGAGCATCATAGTGTTTTGCTGTGCATCGACGAATCAATTATACTCAATTCGATTATAGACGCATCGTTTGTGTGGAACGATTCACTGTAGTCGAGGTGCTCGTTCCCGCCGCTCAATGAGAACGGTTCATGACTCACGAGTCGTGTTCACGAGGCTTCGAAATGCGGTAATAAGGTACTATAGATCTCACCAAAGCACCTTGAGTTATTCTGAGGTCACCTCACTGCTCACGACGAGGGATCGCAACCCCTTCCGATTCCAAAACCGGTTTCAGGAACAGGGAGGTTTCAGGGATTCCCGACGTGTTGAGCCGCGGAATTTCCAACAAGCCTTAGCGGAGACTTGAGCTGGTTTTTGGTGCGCTGGCTTCCAGGCATGTGCTGGCGCGTGCTCGCTACGCTCGCAGGTCTAGGAGATTCCGACTGCCTTTCTACCGCAGACCCATGAATCGCGCAGGCATTATTTTCGCCGGGAAGTAGCGTATCTAAGGGGAGAACCGCCTCCGTTCCCATCCAGACTGCGGGGTTCACTTTATCTCTGTTGAGGTTTTGGACAGCAGGGCATTTTTCCGAATGAAATCGATTGGGACTCCTGGGAACAACACGGCTACGAGACCGAAGGCAGATCTGATCCAGCCCGCCATTCAGTGGGGATCGGAGCGGAAGAATTGAAAGAATGACGCTCGAAACTGAGTCAATTCAAGATGAATGATCGCAAATAAACTAAAGAAATGAAAACTACGACATAAACCGTAAATAGTAAATCATTATAAGTGAGAATATCTGCGGAACGGGGATTGGCTGGAGCTCATGCCTCGCAAAATTTCGGCTAGAAAAGAGCGGTAGACTCGAAACGGTCTGGATACATTCCAGTTTCCCTCCACGGTGCAGTGGCAGAACACATGAGAGAGTATCAGTGCTCCTCAGGTGCATAACGAACAGGGTCATCAATCACAATGGTTCGCCACCAGCAGATTTCTTTCCCCGAATCCGTTTCTCAATGTTCGACACCTTCACCTACTCACGCTTTCAAATTTCCAGAAAAGGCATGACGTTTTGATTATGCAACAAGTCAAAAGAAAAAGCGAGACGGTGCTTTTGCCCATTTTGGGATTCGTCGCCTAGCACTTCAACCGAGCATCCGATCGGAAGATTCCTGTGCCAGCTCGACTGTTTTCGCGAAGGAGGACGCACCCATCCCGCTCAAAACTGCGTGGTGAAAATCCTAGAGGATCTCTTGCGATATTTTCGAGGCTCGAAAACTCTCGGGTGGGTTTGGAAGGACAACGGGTGCGGACGGATTACGAGAAATAAAGAGTTTAAACATCTGCTGTTGTTTTCGGGCACATCAGTTTCTCTTACAGAAAAATACATATAATCAACATGTCCGGAATCATCGACCGATTTCTCATTTTTGTCCGAATCTCATTCCGAAATCTGGTTAGCAAGAACCATAAATTCGCAAAATAAACGCGGCTCGGTCGATAGTTTTCGTCATTAACGAAACGAATAAAAACCGAGCCAGGGGTCCGATAGCAACGCATACAAGCCGCAGTTTTCTGTATCGGCGAGTTTCGATCGTGATTTTGAGTTTAGAATTTCCTCGCGGCGCCTAGAACGCCGTGAGCGTTTGGCGCGTCTCGTTTCGAGAAGGCATCAGAAATATGCACCGACTTCGCGAGCGGGTCAAAACGGTCGTGGAACTTAAACAATGTAGAGCTTTGTTTCGGAATAAGCAAGCAATCTGTCGCAGCAGCAAGTCCGTGTGTGTGGATCCGCTTCGGCCCTCGATCAGGGGTGAGACCTGCTCCGAATTCGTAACCCTCTCGGCTCTGTCGTCCCGCCAGAATCTATTTTTGTATGTGTCGCCCACTTTGGCCCCTCGAGCTTTGAGTCCCCCGATCCAGGTCCCCTTTTATCGCCAGCCCGATCCGTCGAACCGGTTCGAGAACGTCCTTCCGAACCTTCTTCGCCTATTTATCGTGCGGAAGCCTTTGGGTTTTCTCCTCGTTCCGAGACATTCTTGCAGGTGGACAGAATGGGAGTTCTTCTTTCTCAGATTTGAAACTTATAGTTGCGCCTGTTCCAGCTCAACCCGTGCAAGAATCCGGCTTTGGTCCGCTCTGGCTTTGGTATTCTTGCGCGGAATCTGATTACACCCTCATACTTGATACACCGCTATATAGGTCGTTTTCAATGGTTGCATGACTCTCTGTAGCAGGTCACTGTCCTGACACGAACCGGTAGTAAGGTCGGCCACGAGATAGGATTAATAAAAAGCTTTGTCATCTCGTCCACAGTCGCGGAAGCAGTGCACAGAAGGCCGTGCCACGTCCCGTGTGGTTTATTCACATCGAGTGTAGCGTCCGCGACATGATTTTGATCCTGAAACACTAGTTTAATCGTCCCGGTGTCGAAGATTGCACCGAAAGCCAAGTGACGTGTGTCGTTTGAGCACGCATCTATTGACAATTCTTTTCTAGAATCTCATTTTCGTGAACATCGATGAAGAAAAAAAACTCCATAGTCAGCCGCTTCATCATGAGAGTGGTGGACTTCACGGATTTCGATACTGACCCATGTGACATGAAATCACCACAAACCATCAGTTTATTCCCGCGGAATTTCGGGGACTTTGACAGAATCTGGAATAAGACTGGGAAGAATATCGCTCAAACCCGCTTCTTTAATTATCGGCACACGTTTGGACCGCGCCGCCCGATGAGGCGCGGCGTTTTGCTGTGTCACGGAGATTCATTCGCCCTGTTCAGGAAGGACGAACCAAGGTCCACACGAGAAGCAACTCAACTTCTGGACAATCGTTGTCCACGTGTTGTGAGGGACCTTCCAGGCTCACAATCTTCTTCGTCTCCTCCTCGTTCTGATATAGCCTGCCAAATTTTCGAATTGTTAGCAGCAACCGTCTCTTACGCATCCGTGCTTCCTACAGCGCACCATCCTGGAAATATTTCGCGGATTGTGAACTTGTATTCGGAAAGTTCTCAACCAAGAATTCATGGACATTCGGGAAACGAATGTTGAGCATATCACGTTTCGGTGATGAGACCTAGTCATAGGACAAGCTCTCGGTCGATATTTCGAGGATAAAAATCATATCTCGAATTCTGTGGGGCTCGCTTCTACTGCGGTTATTCTGTGAGTGAAAAAGTCGCTGGCGAGGATAAAGGGAAGTCAGGTCGCATAGGCTTCACCGAGAGATGCATTGGAAGCTCTTTGCATTGGAAAACCTATCAAGGAAGTCGCAACGTCATCGAATTCCCGAACACCATAGAAAATCTCACATTTTCCAGATATTCATGATGGAATTTAATAGCCCCCCCCCCCCCTCCGAGATAGCCCAGCGTACATGGTTATCGTGCCTCAGAGATAACGTTGAAGAAAGGAGCGTAGCCATGATTGCCTGGCCGGCACGTGTTTGGAGCAGATCCGGTTCGGAGCTAACCGAACAAAAGGAAGCCGAGACAACTTGAGCAACGACTCCGCTCCGACGTATGCAAGATCCAGCAAGGAAACGAATGCAGCGACGAAATCAACTCCAAACAACCCTCGAGTCACGCGGCGTAGCTTTTTCTACGAAGCCATCGTAGTCGACAGCCGGCCGCACCACCCTGTTGCGCCGGATACAGCTGGGGAGATTCCATTGCTGACTCTAGGGATTTTGACAGGGAGTCTCGGGAAGCTCATTTTACTCCCCTGGAAACTCCAAAGCTCAATGGATCGTTTCGAGTCCTACGGCCAGACATGCGACGTGAAGTTTGGAAGCCGAAATCTTGTTGAAATTTTTCATACGATAGCTTGAACGTCCGTTGGTCCCCAGCTGAGGCGAAGCTGGGGAGCGATTCCCTAGACAGGCGCGGACAACTGAGGCCATAATCGAACGCCTGGTCCGCAAAGTTTCTGGGCTACGATAGGAGGTAAAAAGCCAAAAGCAACTCGAATTCTCGGTTGCCAGAGGTCCTAGAGTGACATTATTCGTTGTTGATCGTGGTGTCGGAAAGCGTGCTGTTTGTTTGTTTCGGCATCATCGAGTCGGCTTGTAGGCAGCAGCGGTAATCATCACAACAGCGGCGGAACTGTCGCCGCCCGCAACAGCAGCAGAAACAACAGTAGTGATAGAAGTAGTTTTAGACGCTGTACCTGCGACAGTTGTTCCATTGGACATCCACAACAATCAAAATCCTGTTCGCTGAAGTTGTTGCTTGGAGTCAGTATCGCTTGGAGTTCGTGCTTCTGTGTATGTGTGTGTGATCTAAGGAACCGTGGATCCGTCGTCATTGTGAAGTATGTCAGCTATTCGTAAAAAGCTTGTCATCGTTGGCGATGGTGCCTGTGGGAAAACGTGTCTGCTGATCGTCTTCAGTAAAGATCAGTTCCCCGAGGTCTATGTACCGACTGTCTTCGAGAACTACGTAGCCGATATTGAGGTGGATGGCAAACAAGTCGAACTCGCGCTATGGGATACAGCCGGACAGGAAGACTACGACCGACTTCGCCCCCTATCGTATCCTGACACCGACGTCATCTTGATGTGTTTCTCGATCGACTCACCGGATTCACTGGAGAATATCAACGAGAAATGGCACCCGGAGGTGAAACACTTCTGTCCCAGTGTTCCGATAGTTCTGGTGGCCAACAAGAAAGATCTCCGCAGCGACAGCGGAACCATCAAGGAATTGGCCAAAATGAAACAGGAACCTGTCAGAGCCGAGGAAGGTCTCGCCATGGCTGAAAAAATCAATGCATACGGATATTTAGAGTGTTCCGCGAGGACAAAGGAAGGCGTCAGAGAGGTTTTCGAACTGGCGACACGGGCAGCTCTCCAAGTCAAACCCAGAAAGAGGAAGCGTTGTGGCCTATTGTAAACGATGTTGTCCTCTCTGCTTCATCGCTTTCACCACATCACTACGATCACCGTAACCACAGTTTCCGCCTCGACCACCTCGACCAATACCATCATTTGCATAAGGACCCTCACAACAACAACAACAACAAGGAAAGTTAACGAAGGAAGACTCGAATTATCTTCGCTCTGAATGAGCATCGTCGCTTTTACGGTGCTCCGACGTATCGAATCAATATATGGTCCCTCGACGCCATGTCATCAAGAACCAGAAGCAATAGAAAGAAGTTCCCCCCGACCGGGAAGAAATTTCTTCCTCGGCTCAAGTGAAATTCGCCTCAGTACAGTACAGTAGATCATGTCAGTGAAACCAGTTGCCGGGAAGTAACAGTTATATTCTGATCATGGAGACCCTTTACAACTGAAAACTGTGAAATGCTATATCGGATTAGACAACGTTGACTGTGCGGATAATGAAAGGGGGAAGAATGGACGCGGAGCAGATGTAGAAGATTTTATGGCGATGGTTTTCCCATCGTTAATATTTAGCCGATCCGGGTCAGGAACGTAAAGCGTACGACGTCGCAACCCGAAGTAAATCCTACAGTTGAACTTCAGCCACAATCGTCGCGAGTAAAACTCCGCTGCAATTGCCATGGCGTAACCGGACACACGCGAGCAGGAGGGACATCTAGATATATATAAATACATATACATATATGTATGTATCAAAAGAGTCATGGAATCACTCGAGCAACAAGGTCTCCAGAAATTTTCGGTCACTCATTCTCGAAAGGGTAGGTTGCGCATACCATACAAGTTAGAGAGTTTTGCCAAGCGTTGGTTGATCCGTTGGTCGGTCTGACGTGCCTTCAACTGACTTGTTTACGTACAATACTTTTCGATATACACCTTCTACATCCGGCGAGCTTAGTGCGGGAAATAAGAGACGGAGAAGCTACAAAATATATGCCATAATGGTCAACTGTTTGTTGAGCAGAGTTCTTGTCGACAGACTGCGCCGAGTAATAATAATTTGAAACGTAGCCATCTCGGCTCCAATGTATCGGATTCATCAGCCATAGAGACGCGTTGCGTCGACGCTGAGTTGGAAAAGCGCCGAGACTGATGAAAAATTTGTTCGAGTTGAAAAACATCCGTGTGATGGAGTTGTACGAAGTTCGATGATCCGCAAGCCGCCGAGCAGGGTGAACGCCAACTCAACTATGTTGTTTCATGATGTGTGCGATTATTACGAGAATTTAATCATAACTAATAATGCTGGCTGAGGATGGGAAGGATTCTGAAGAGGCGATGTCAGTGATCCTTGCTCCGGGCATATATATCTCCTTCAGCAATCATCGATGCTCTTACACTGGCGCTCTATCCTTCATCAAGTGTTGACGAAGACACCGATCGACAGGGACATTTCAACTCAGCGAGGTTCAAGAATGATTTCCGAGAGGAGAGAAGAAAAGACGAGCGAGAGAAGAAAAGACAGATCACGTGGGAGGCAACCATACAAACACATATATTCTATTGCAGCGAGAACGAAAAGACGCGAATAGAACTATTCGAACATTATTGATAAAGTCAAGGGTGATAAATCGAATGTTCCCAGTAAAAAATGAAGTTTTCATTTCTCGCCTCGAGGGCGCAATGATCTCGAATGGAGGACATCCAGCACTTTTCGATTGTGTTTTGCGACATTTGATTTGCACTTGAGAACTTCAAAACATGCATCATAGAATAAGATGTTCATTTGAGCGATGTGGCAAAGAGTTCCGAAATCAAGAAAGATCACCTAATCCAGAGACCATTCTATACTGATTTGCTTCCTCCGACAGAATGAGCGAGATATATCTGCACATACGAACCGCGAATCGTTTCCCTGCTACCAGTGCAGTTTCTCTGAAGTTTAATCAAACTCGGAAGCTCAGTAACTGCTAGCTTATCTGACTGAGCTCTTGATCATAGGTGCGGCTTGAGAGCCCCTCGTTTCAGCTCATAAATTTCAAAGATTGCGGTTCTGCCATTAACATGAAAGCATACTGCCTCGTTAGACGAAATCCTCCCCGGCAACGCTTAATGCATTCCTCCCGTGTCGCTTCAAAGTAGATCACGATGCCTAGGCGCTTGCTTAAGGAGTCTTGCCGAATTTTAAGTTGAATTCCGAATCGACGAAAGCGATGACAGATAGAGATCTCTCGGTGTCACGTTCTTTATGATGAATACTAGAAGGAAGTGTTCGAGTTCCGGGGCAATCAGCTCATTCATCGGGATCATCGGAGAGCTAGAAATCTCCCGCCTCTCCAAGAGTAATCGCAAGGATCGCGATTTCGGGTCGTCATCTCAACAAATAAGTTTTAGTCAGACCGAATGAGCGATCACAGGAAGCGAGCGATCGACGGATAGCCCTGTTTCACTGAAACATTTAGGAATGTGGAAACACAGTCGTCCGATGCTGTAGGGCATCCAGAGTCGAGAGCGACCATTGACGGTGGAGCATTAATCTTATACATAGGCGATTCTGGAAGTCGTAACTGATAGAGCGCATCCATATAATCTTGTCTTGTCAGCAGCACAGTGTCGCTCACTCACACCACCACTTACCATTGGTCTAAGTGCGTTGATCCGTTTTGCGGCATTCGGTCACCGATTGTCCGTCAAAAGCCTAATATTAGCTGTTATCTGGCAAATCAGCAGAAAATGATACATCACGAGCCCTTCGCATGGGGAGAAGAAACCTTTACCAGAATGGAAACACGATGCTGGTTTCGATTTTCGTCTCCGCTCTGAAGGATGCCATATCTGAGCTCATGTTTACTCTGCTCACGACACCTCGATGACAATAGGCCTTCCATCATCTGGAGGCGTAACAATTTCATCTTCCTCCCGGCGGTTGTTGCCTCCGTCGATGTTTCCGTGAAAAATGTCGATGTACCCAAATAATTACGGTATTGTCTCCGTGTTTGTCAAGACGCGAACGGGAACGCCGATAAATCATTTCTATGGGGACTGTCGAACGCAATCGGGTCTTTGATTTCGATTCTCGACAGAAGATCTCACAATCAGAGAGTTCTCATGATTGAGAATATAAGTCTCCGTCTTATCTGCGATAGGGGATGGTCCACTCTCGAATGCTCAGAGATCGAACACCTTCGAACGCTCGGAGATTGCACCTCGATCCGCGTTCATGAGAGAAGTGGAGAGCACCACGATTCGGTGTTGGATATGTGTGATCATCTTTCCTCCACGTCCCAAAAATGAGGAAAGTCGAGACTTGTTTTTTTTCTTCGTCCCGAACCAATTCTGGCAGCCGCAAGGCAGCTGTGGAGGACGAGTCGCCATCCGAGTGAGCAACCAACCAAACCAAGCGTTGGACGAATCCAACGCTTCCGAGTTGCGAATAAATTGGCTGGATGGACGCTATCACAAACGAAATTCAATCGCTCTTGTGAAAATAAAGGAGTTCGCTTTTCAAGTTTGCTATGAATGGACGCTGAGCATCGAGGCACCACAGGCACGTTGTTTCGTCCTTTCTAAGATTCGTTTGTACATCATCGTGTTTCGTACGCTTCGATTTTCGCACCAAACAGACATCATGGAGAGGTTTCCGCAGACGCCAGTCTCACCTTCCGGAGCCGAGAAATATTGAGCGTTCTCTCAGCGTTTATGTCATCGCTTCGGTGGTTTCTCGGATTTCTGGTATTCTTTCACTCCCTGTTGAGACCCTCGCTATCTTTTTCACTTCGCCATCAATCCATGTCCATCGACTACGTCCGAACCGTTGTTTTCCGGCGCCATAAATTGTCGTTAAGTTGTTCGCGAGTCCGACGCCTGTCAACTGCGGCATGAGACTGCGTCCACGATGAGAACCGTTGCTCTTCGAAGAAGTTGATTAGAAGATGGGTGGGGCGATCGGCGAAGTCCGACTTTTCAGCGAAAAAAAACTACGTTCAAAAACACGCTGCTCATGCTTTTTCCCTGTGATTTTTCCCGGCTTTTTTCTCGACAAGCACCACTTTTCGAAGAGCGAGAATTTGGAACAAATCAGGTGAAACGACTGAATCGATCGTCTGCGAATCGGCGCTTTTCTGTCCGCTGACGGTCAGCTGCCTCATCGACTAGCTGTTTTCTGGTCGCTTTGGCGGGGTTCTAAAACCGAAAATTCTCCGCTGTTTCGGCTGGAAGATCGAAAGTTCCAGTGTTCTGTAGAACCTCATAAGACCTACGATGCGCTATCTCTGTCGCCTCTGTGCTTCTGGGTGACCCACCCTACTACCAAAAAATTCATTTTCCTCCGATGAATCGTGTGTAAGTCCATTGAGAACGAGCAAACACACCCTCGATTTTCATCCAAAGGCTCTCTGCAAAGCCCCACATGGCTTCCTGCTTGCCATTTATGTTGCCTGGCCATTTGGACATGAGTACCATACAGCCCGGGAAAAATTGTGATGACTCTATCAATCGTTCGGGAACAACACCGGGGACAAGTGAAGAAACGAAAGCATACACCCTCTATTTTCATCCGAAGGTTTTCCGAAATTCCCCAAATTGATTTGCTATGCACTGTCTATGCAGCTCGTGTCCTTCCCGTGCACTCGAAAGATCAAAAAGATCATCTCGATCCGATCAATATTGTGGAATTTCGCTGAGGACAAGCAAGCAAACATTTTTCCGTTCCTTGCATTGAGACATAAAACTCTCAACACCCTGAATTGAGTTAGCGGTGCAATTCATAAATTACAACACATCAAGTGCGCGGCGCTGGCAATCTGAATTCATGGTATGCTTGCGGTGTGCCCATCTATTTTTTATTAGGTATTATTAATTAATACATTATTCTCAAGAATTTCGCGGCTTCCGCGAATGTTCTAGGACCCCAAAAAAACACAGAGTCGAGCCAAGAACAATTTTTTTCCGTAAAATCATCTGAAATGAAATTATGTCGAAAATCTAGCGACAGCGTCTGGGGGAGAAATTTTCGTGAATTTCCATTGTATCACGTTGATTGGATTCCAGAGCTCACCCCTAAAATTTGATGTCGGAAAAATGTCTTCAATTGCATTTCAGGTCCGAAAAAACTGCGGACTCTGCGATAGAATGAGCTCTTCGGGTCGGATGCCGGTATATAGTACCCGCACACCCGCGGGAATCGCGTTCGTGGGTATTTGGGAAGCCTAGTCACAATCGAACATAACTCTGGGACATTGAATCTGCTGAGGGCTTCCCGAAAAACAATGGACGCATAGCAAGTTCGTCATCTGTCATAAGGTGAGACGTCGTTTTCACAGGTAGTACTGACAAGAGGCAGTTTAAGTCGCATGCTCGGACATTGACATTTCCATCGTAATCTTCACTTTGAGAACTGCGTCAAGATGTAGTCAGCGTCTGACTGCTAAAGCAATTACTGGTTTCTGCAGCAGAGTTTTGTGGGAAACAGCATCGATGAAACTGAATACCTCGCGTTTCTCTTACGATAGCACCGGCAGCCACAGTAAATGGAAGTTCATTCTGGTGGTAGTGGGAGCTCTCACCAACGAAAGGGTTATTCGCTCTGGGCGTTATCGGTCGTTGCTAGTCTGTTCAGCGTGCTGGCGATGACATATTTTCTTGGTTTCTCCTTGTTAGAGGAATCCCATGGTTTCAGACCTCACACTGGCCTGATGTCGGCGGTTCTGCCGTCAATGACTTCGACGACCAATACCCTTTGTTCCGCATGTAACCACAATGCTTTTCTCAGAAGAAAGAGGAAAGGAAAACGGGAAACTTCCGTTGAAACAATCGGTCACCGATTTCTACACGTTTTGAATTCGATCAAAGCAGTTCGACGATTCGACTTCAAAAGAATTTTAGTCTATTTTTTTGTTCGTTTTCTCGTGGCGCGTGTCCGAACGAGGCAATCGGAATCGTAATCAGTTCATTCTCGATCGGAAGGTAGCTAGGTATGTCCGTCGATCGCAGCCGACTGTCCCGCTCGCATTCCTTGGTTTTTCGATCAAAATATCCATTCCATATGAATTTCGCTCCGCTCTCCGGTCCGTAATCTCTGTTCCGCTGGATGTTTTTGGACGGGGCCGGCTTGATTTGCGTTTAACTATCCACCGACGGATACCAAAGGTTCGTGATGGCGGCTTCTTGGTTTTTTTCCGAAATTCCCGTTGCCGGGTTTGCTCCATAAACGTTGGCGCGATCGAAAGATTCCCCCGCCTCACCGAACTTTTCCTCTCCCTCTCTGCTCTCTGAACGCTATAAAAATGTGTATCTGATACAATTTTTATACCTGCAAAAGTTCTTACGATTCTTATACTATCAACGGGAGCGAGGAAACTGACCATCTTCTACCCCATGGTAGCCAAAATAAAATAACACGAACGACCCGGGAGCCGAACACGGCCACAGAAGTGAGAATGCCTTCCGAAGTTTTTTGGCTTTTCCCGCAGGGAAATGGAGTTGAGATCTCAAATGTCGCGATTGCAGGGATCGCTCGCTTGTTTAACATCAAGAGATTTATCAACATGCGTCCATCGCAAAGATTCTCTTCCACAATAATCCGCGGTTTCCTTGAACAGCGGAAGAGCGGAATTACGAAGTCATGGTCTCCATTTCCTAGCCGCGGGATGCACTTGAATTTTGGTGTCATAGCGCCATCGGATCAGTTCGATTTAGAGATCGATGCACAAGATTCACAGATGTTCAGTCAGCAGGTTTGTTTGACGACACTGCTGCACTCCTAAGTCGGTCGCCGAACCGATCAAATACCTTGCTCGGCACCAGGTCAGTCGAACAATCGCCTATCGCACTTTTAAAATTATCAATCCGTCAGCGACGTGATTCAAACGCTGAATCTAGTTTTCTTTTTTGAACACCGTGGAATCAGAATGGCGTTCGGGAAGATCGCAGTCACCGACGCCACGGCTCGAAAGAGGCAACGTCGTGGAATCTTTTTGGAAAATCGAATCGAAATGCGGGGTGACGATCGCGCTCAGAAATCTGTCCGCATTCTGCTTCCGATTATCCTCTCTTGGGCAACTCCGTAAAGAAAGATCGCGCCTTCGAGACCAATCAAGCGGCGGATTCATATTCTTCCGACACGTCTCCGATAGAGTAGAATCATTCCAGTGGGTCGCTAGGAAGGGAAAAATTGGAGATCCCTTCCCAAATGGAGTGTTTTGTTCGCTCAATCCGCATTTGCATTATTCTATTCAATGAACGAGGCGTCAAACGAGCGAACAGTTATATTTGATAGATTTCATGATAACTTTGATGATGATGATGCAGGTGGCAGCATCACGACGAAACGCTACGCAGCAACCGACGAACAAATGTATGGCTTCGCTAGCCGTTTCGATCGCTTGCACGGTGCTTTGGTGCCACGGAAGCTCTCGGTGCGTAAGGACTTGAAACACACGGATTCCGAATCAAAACTTCATTCTGAGTGCCGATGAACACATCAATCGGCTCCCGGTGCCGCCTTTAATTAAAGCTGTTTTTTTCTTTTCTATATTTCTTGGTTTTTGTGTTGTACACCGGCTCAATTTTCTTCTACCTCTCCTGTTGCTTTGCCGTCATGTTGAGCATCTCACTAAGGAGTGTTCGAAATACCTTCCAGAGCCAGGATTCCGATCGCTTCTTCTCGTATAAATGTGTAGCAACGCACATTCCGACGAAAACACTGAAATTGTTCATTTCAGACGAGGGAAATAATGAGTGTTCTGCTTCTGTTGATCGCTCCGATGGACAGAATTCGTATCCGCGCTAAACCATCCCCGATTTTCTCTATGAAACGGAAGTCCTGAAGATTTTCCCTTCCGCACTGCTCTAGATGACACAGCAGAGATCAACGGCTAGAATGCTTGCAAGGTTACAGGCGAGTAGATCGTGTTCCTGGTCGGGTCTTGCGTCGAGTACTCCACCGACGTTTCCTCCTGTTTCAAGTCATCCACTAAAAGCGGTCAAAATAGCGACGATTTCTGCGAGGCATCGAAGACCGCGAATTTTGAAAATGGTTCGGATTTGAACAAAAATCACGAACCCCGAGCCCTGGAAACGAACGAGAATGCACGCAAAAAAAAACTTGGATCGAACGAACTACGCGGCAAATTGAAAGATACAGTCTATCAATTGTCCTGCCAATCAAATCCTGCCTCAACGCCACTCGACAAAGTCATTGTGTACTTTTGGCAGTGTTGATTTTTGTTTTCTCCTCCGCCCTAGAAACGAAATATTCGGGAAGAGCTTCCAGAATTCCGAAGCTCCGGGAAGCTGAAGTAACTCTGAGAAATGAAGAAAAGGCGTCGTTTCGAATAGCCACCCACCAAGTGACACCTGAGCTTTGAAGAATTGAATTCGTAGGCAGGGACGCAGGGTGACATTTCTGAGAGTTTTTCCTTCAGACACACGCGAAGGAAATCTTGACAGTTTTCTGATTGTCGAAGTTGTTTCTGTGCCCAACGCCGCCGCGGCTGCCTGCCGTCTGTGTCCCCGCCATGACCGATTCTTTCGTTGGTTGAATAATGCCACCTCTGTTTTTCGATTGGAGAGAAGAAAAAAAGAGAAAAAACTCTGGGAATAACCAGAACACGACTCCGCCATCGACAAATGGAAATGAGATGATCCGAACACACGTCGAGCGGTTTGATTCAGCGTGAGCTGTATCGAAGCCAAACCCTAGATCCGTACGAAGCGGGCGAACAACCATTGGAAGAATCGGGAAAAAAGTGTTCTGTACCCAAAGGTTTGGTTCATTCGTTCGATTTCTTGTTTATCGCATTTGCAGCGGTCGAAATATCCGCACACGCCCTCCTTGACCAATGGCTGTCGTTTCTGTTGAGTGCAGGGAAACGGTTTAACCCAAAACTGTATTGAAAGGAAATCAAATCTTCGATCTTACGACTCTCCGTCAACTTTCATGTCGATTTCACACTCCAATACAATGCGCGGATTGCGATTCATCGGAGCTCTTTATGGCCACAAACAGCTATTCAATAAGTTCCATTGGTGTGTTGCCGTGAGATCGAATTATTAGGAGGAAAGCGATCGAGACATGTAGTATCGTTGATAGAACGACAGACTGGTATGGAGATCACAAATTCTCGTGGGCGCTTGTGTGGATGCGTTCGGTCCCTTCAGAGAGGCAGAGATGGTAGGGACCACACCCTAGGAGGAGTCTGTGTTCCATCACGGGGTCGGCGAGTCCCCTCTGACACTCGTCGGGAAGGGAATCCGTCTTCTCAATCTGCAAGAAAGATTACACTGACTGACTGACTGACTGACTGAGTGAGTGAGTCAATAGGACGCGAAGAAGACACAATAGACGCGACCGTGTTTCCTCTCTTTAATCCTCTATGAAAACACACTTGTAGAAAACGCTTTCTTGGGGGGATTTCTGGCCTATCTTCTTCCTATCTGTAATTCGACTGCTACCGCCAACACCGCCGCGCCGTGAAGCCTGACTGAATGGTCTGTCTGAAGACTTTTCTTCCTCTCTGTTTGTCTGTCTCCGCTTGTGATTATTTCGCTGCCTCGTCTGTCAGCGGACGCTCGATTTGAGCGCCACGTCAAAGTTCCTCTTCAACGCAGAATCTTCTGATCTTCTTCGTCCCGCTTACTGGGAGCCGCTGACTGATTTCGCAGCTTGGATTTACCTCTTGTTCACTGTTCTCGAATAAATAAAGATCCTCACGGCTGACGAGGAAGGGTTCGAAGTGCCAGAGACAAAAAATCTGAAACCTGACTACCGGGCGTCAACCAGTTTTTGCCGTCTCAGACGTTCGTCTGGAAAGTTTGTTTTTTCGCTGGTTTCCGCTCTGAAAGATTCAGACGTCGATCCGATCGGATACAATGTTCCATCGAAGAGCGCGGAGCCCAGCCCGACGAAGGGAAACAAAACGCACCTGACCCGAGAGATTTCCCATCGAACCAGATCGTGATATCGAGTGACTGACTGATTGACTGACTACTTGAGCGTTCGGCCACCGCGGTCCGGAACCTTTGCCGTATTCAGAGAGCGTTTCTAAATGCTTTTGGCAGCTTCGTATGACAGATTAACGATGTCTATCGTCTTAGAGGCCCTACACCACTAATGCGAGGCTCAGAGACTCCGGCGTTTGGTGGTGGCTCGCACAGCCACTGCCACGATTATGTCCTGTTCGTCATTGGCTCCCTCTACGCGTCCCTTCCGCAGGGACCGAGGGGAGGAACGTATTTTTTTTTATTGCATGTGCTTTCTGTGTTGTTCGATGATATTGCTGTCGGTGACAATGTAACTCAGACACATCGACACGTGGACAGACAAGCCGGCGAACGTGTAGTTTTCCGCCGCTCGATCAGTGGACAGACGAGTGCGGAAACTGTCATCTGCAAACTTTTGAACAGTCTGTATGTGCGAGCGGTCGAAGACGAAACGCGAACAAAGCGAAGGCAGCCGCAGCGCACAAGAAAAAAGAAAAGCTTCAGTCGCGGTTCACCGTTTTGTCGGATCGTCGCAAACGAACGTCGGAAAACGTCGATCGCCTCGAGATTCGGAGCGTTCAGGCCACGGACGGATTCATGGAATTTCATTGATCCCTTTTGCGAACGAAAAGAAAAACTCTGGGACTCATGCTCCAATTTTCGTCGCGCCTTCTCGAATGTCTGGAATCACGATTCTACTCTTCTCGGAACTCTGATAAAGTATGAAGGCAACGAGGAAATACTGAAGAATAGGAGACTGTGCTGAAGGAAAGGAGAACGTTGTTCGATCACACGCGTTTTTTCTCGGAACCGCCTCCCTTCCAGCCCGGGATCTCGGGAACCCGAACTCGATCCCGTATTCGGTATGGGAAAGATTCCGGTTGAGGAGTCCGCCTCGCGTAGCTGCGTTCATTGTCGACTTTGCATTGCATCGTATAGTCTCAGAGAAAAAGTCATGGCGAACCCTTTGTTGACTTCAATAATCTGTCTTCGGACTGATCGCTCACCCATCAGCTTTGGCGGTTGACGCTTCGCACCTTGACGCTTCGCCGTCTGTGTAAATGTCCATCCATCTCTTTTCGGGGTGACGGCTTCGATCTCACTCAGTGGTGACTCATCGACAAACTTAGCATACGCGTCATCCGACCGTCGGTCGTCTCCACCGCTTGTCGGCTGCTTTTCACGGGCCCACTCCAAGCCGACGGGGTGCGAAAGTCGCGAGTCCTTTACCACTTCGGAATTATTTCGTTCAGCTGATCAACCGGAAACAACAAAGAAAAAATTTTCTTTCTTTTCTAAAATGATCGCGATATTTCTCGGGGAGGGTTCGGAGCTCTCAAATGACCGAGATTTCAACATTTATTCGAATTCACTTAGTTGCTTTGCTGTCTTGTTGGTTGTTTTCTTGCTCGTCTGTCTATCAAAGTGCACATCTTTCGGACTGTCCGTTTGTTATGCTGTGCATGTATATGTTTCAAAGCAGAAGTTCTTCACAGCGGCTTTCCGTGGAGAACGGATCCATTTCAAAGCATGTTGTCAGCATGTCTCGTCTTTCCTGTCAGTCTTCGCCCACTCTAGTTCCATTCATTGTTTATTCGCAGAGCAGCAACCCAGGGCCCCCTAACAGATCACAGCCAGCGCTACTGCACGGCGGAGCAGAGCAGGATGGAGACAGGATGAGACGACTTGGATAACCAACTCTCTAAGACGCTCCGGGTGGTGCCGGTGGTAGACTCTACCGAGCTGGGTTCCGTTGTCTCCTCAGAAGGAAAGCAAGCTCGACGAACTATCGCCCAAGCTCCGTGAAAGATGTCATAACAACCTTCGTCATCGACATTTTTGTCGTTCTTGGAAAACAGGAACCTATTACAAAGAGTTGGTCATTTCCTAAGTGTGAGCAAAGCACACCCATCTGGAGAACGCTCTTTACTGAAGTCTCGAGCTTCAAAATCGATCATCGCGACCTGATGTTGGCATCGTTTGACAGAAATTCTTCTTGTTTGATTCCGAGGAGAGTCCAAATGTGAGAAATCCGCTCATCGGAAATGTGGTGTGAGAGATGAGAAGACCTCGATTCGCATCCGTGTTTCATGAAAGAAAGATCCGCCGTGTATGTCGTAGTACCGTCTACTTCTGAGCATGTTTTCTCTGCAGACGCCGAAGTCGAAAATATGGTGCGTGCGAAGATCCATTGTTAGATCCGTGGACACCTATACTGGCGTAAAAACTTCACTTTCCGAATCGTGCATTTTATGGCACCCTGTCGGAAGACGATGAGTAGGGAAGCCGAGTTCTGTAGGTTATAATTTCCGTGCGTAAGTGTATTGTTTTCCGTACATGGTCATTGTTAGCTTTTTCTGCACAACTGCTGTTTCTTTGTCATTTTTCTTTTTCAGAGGTACCAAGTAAGGATCGATCTAGACAGCACCAGCAGCCAGAGCTGTCGGGGGAGGGGATCCTAGGATGTCTGGAAAGATATCCGGATTCATTTTTTCTCCGACGATGTATATGGTTTGGAGGCTGTCCTCTGATGGCTGTTGTCCCTGAGATTTCACCTCGCACTCAAAGCGGAGCAAGCAGATAGAGGGGAAAACAACGTTTCATCGATCAAACGCTTTGGTTGTGGTTCCGAAAAGTCATTAGAAGTCGTTCGAAATGGTTGGAATGGCCGAAAAAGTTTTCTTCGAACGCAAATTGTCTCTGTTTGACTCCGGAGCCACTGACCACAGAATGCGATGCACGTCAGACAGTCGGGCTGTTCGAGCTAAACAACAGGAGAAGGAGAAAAAACTTTTCAAAACGATTCAAATCACTTCTGCGGAAAGACTTCGCGGTCGTGCTGTTTGTGGTGTTGGCGTTGCATGTTTCCACAATCCACTTCCTAGTATCACTTCAGCTCAGCTCACCATCAGACGCTGGGGTCGAATGTATCTCGAACAAAACACGACAAGTATCTGGTTTGATTCAATTGTCGAGAATTTTGAGCTCGAACATTGAAAGAAGAAATAAACAGAAGAATGATTCAATGAAATGTAACAGATGATGCTTCGATGGAAACACTGTGTGGCTTTCAGAGATTTCCGCTTATCAAAAGAAAGTTCGATTGGACGCCGATGGTCATCAATGATCATCGTCACGGAATTCGTGATTGATGATGGGTGCCGATGAGCGGCGGGCCAAGCCGAGATGACCGATGATTCAAGTCGATTGCCACTTGGAGGGTTTTTTCAGCGAAGCCATCCCATAACTCCGGCGATTGGCGACCCCGAATTCATTTACCTCCGTTAATAGGATTTCAATCCAAAGCTCAGAGTGGAACTTGGACGACTCCAAAGAACGAGGAGTTCAAAAGTGACTTCGTCTCTCTGGAAGTTTTCCGCCAGTGTCACGCTTGGAAGCGTTACTGATATTAAAGTGGGTTTGTTGTTGACGAGCTCTTTGGTTGACGCGCTTCCTCTTATGGGTTTGTCCGATGATTCATAGAGAAACGTCGCTCCGTTCCTCTATCAAACGATCATCAGTAGGAAACTAACGTTCGAGATGTTTGTTTCTCTTTGGACGGTGCCGTTCTTTCGAGTAGCGTAAAATGCCGCCGGAGGACGAACATCTCGTTAACCAAAGGCCTCATGTTGAATTTTTTCCCTTGGAATCTAATATAAAGGTTCCTGATCTGAAGGGTCCGTCAAAACGCGAGATCTCAGGGTATTTCCGAAAAAGTTTGTGAAGCAAGATTCTTATCAATATATTGGGCCTTAAACCATGATGAATATCCAGTGAACGTCGAATTCCAAAACCATGTTTTCTGAAATTTTTGAGCTCGACATTCGGTTCACCACGGATACCGCTCAGCGTACTTTGTGTTCGAGGCATGAACTAGATGAGCAGGATCTCACCACTACGCAGCTGCTGAAATCCGTTGGAAAAGTTCATATCGGTGCCACCAGTTCTTCTGGAAGATATCCGTTATCTAAGCGCGCGAAACCCCCTCCCCGACACGACGGCGGCTCATTTCGGTTTTTATTTTCCCATTGTGCAAACGATATTCTCCAACCGGCTTCATGGCCTACGACTGCTTGACTGACTTCATCATCGTGACAGTCATCGGTCATGAGCAGACAATTGTCTGAATCTTCTTTCGACCTCGATTTTTTCCGAGACGAATAACAATAATGATAATCAGACGTCAGATTCCACTCGGAATGTTCAATATAACTTCAGAGCGAGTGCTTCTGTCCTCGTCCCAAATAGAATTGTCCTCTTAGATCCTCGTGGTCAATGGAATTTCGTATGTTGTGTTCGTGCCTAGTCGGTCAGTGGTCCGTTTGCAGCGCTGCGGATGAACTCCCGCTCGTGGGCTTCTCACTCGGATCTCGGCTGTCGGACGCCGGCTGACTGACCGGCATGGATGACTCTTTGGTTCGGAACCTAGCGAGCAATAGAGCGGCTGCAAACGGCCGTGTGGCTCACAGCGAGGTATAACATTCATGTAAGCAAGAGCCAGTTGGTCGGCCGACCGACCGACCGGCCGGCCGGCGTAGCTACCAACATAGGAGCCGTCGATTTCGACCGAACGCTCGATGCTGCCGCCGTGGAAGTGCTTCACATCGCTTCTCCAGGGGGCGCCATTTTCGACTCCATTTGAATTTGGCGCCGAGCCCTCACTCCGTACTGAAGTGTTGGACAAGAGATGCCACGGGTGGGTCTATGCTGTTTGTCGGCCGTGTTTCGACGATACCGTTGTTCCATTAATCACCGTTCGTGCAATCACCTCGAATGACTTATATCCCAACGGAACCACGAACGATCGATACACGGTTTCCTCAACCCCAACAAAAGATTTCAGGCCGCGAAACTTTCGTGACGAGTGAATACCGTATCGCAAAATATTGAATTCTAGCGACTGTGACGAAGAACCCAGGCGACCTGTTGAACCTCTCTCGGTTCGCCACGATCTCGTTAAATGTCATCGATCTTTTCCATCTTTTCGTATCTGGATCAAAAAAGTTGACAATCGTTCACTCATATCTGACACTCTCGAGAAATTTTAGGGAAACGGGGTCCTCAAGCAGAAATCAGAGATGCAAGCGGTGTGTGGCGCTGGCATCAGGTCGCGGCTGCCGTCGCTCTTGGAAGCCATGTTCCGCTGCACTCCCTTCAAACAGTTCCCCTTCTCACGAGCCAATAGGACTTTGTCTGACGAGATCTCACTCGTCTCGCGTCTTCGTTAGGGTTTACGGCGGCACCAGCAAGTGCGGCGTTCTCATATTCTCATAGACTTTCTCATACGTCGACTGAGCAAGCACGATGCGTGAAATCGTTCACATTCAAACCGGTCAGTGTGGCAACCAGATCGGCGCTAAGGTGAGTTGATTGTCTCTGGTTCGTTTGGAAAATTGAGCGAACGCCGACCCGTTTCTCGAGAGAGCAGTACTGTGCGCAAGCTACCGAAGGCCGACAAGTCAACGGACCTCGTTGTTCCTGCGGATTTGGACGTCAACTTTTCGAAAAAGCCTGCTGAACGTGACGCAGGGAATTCACTCTCGGTTCCCGCATGGCGAAGTGCAGAATACGTGTGACAGTCCCGTGAAATTCTCGATATTTTTCGGATACATCGTTCTGGGTGTGGCGGGTGCCAGCATGCGGTGGAGCCGGGTGGAGGGTTCAAGCTCGGCGTGTCCAGACTCGACCGCTGATCCGTCAGAGTCAGTGGGGACCGATCTCAGGGATAAGTTACGCGATGGAGGAAAATCAGAGACCCACGTGTCGCTACGGTTCGGGAAGTTCTCTGAAATCCGTTGGTACTCACTGATAGGCTCGCTTATTTTCCCGCGTTGGAATCAGCGGCGCGAAATTTGAAATCGACCGTTGCCGGCTTATCGAGAGGAGGTGGAACGTGCCGGACATGTCCTCTGCTCGGCGTAACGGATCCGGATTTCCAGTTCCGGTTGCAGTCTGTTTGGTGCTGAGATGAGTTTCGGTTCTGTAAAGAAGTCTGCCGCGGCTCAGAGACGCGAGCTTCGGTTTGTGTTCGTCTGACGCTGCGCAGTCAAAGATTCCGTGCGATCTCGAAGGTTCTGCGGTGGTAACCGGAATCCTTGCCGTCGTCGTCCGTTGAATTGTCGGAGTGAGTGAATCTATGGCAGACAGTCGCTAGCTCAGAGACTCGATTTGTTCGGGGTCGCGGAAGTTTCCGAGGAAGAGGATGAGAAAATTTCCACGTTCGACTGGCGGAAGATCACCGATGACAGCGTAGCCTTGGAATCCCGGTCGATAAGAAACTCGGGGTTTCGGATGAGTCGGTAACACTCGATTTCTGCACGCTCGATATCTTCAGCTACGGGAAGTCTGCGGGCTGGAGAATCATGTGGCGGGCCCTCCTTTCGTTGCTCGCCGGTCGCTGCAGGGGTTCTCCTGAGTGAGAGTCATGCTCCATCTTGTGCCGGACTCCGTATCCATTCTGGCGGAGGTCTTGGTTCATTTGGCGACCATCAGAATCGATAAACCTTCTTATTGGAGGTTGAAGACGCGCTTGAATTGGAGGTTCTTCATCACGTTCTCTTGGACTGAATTCTTTCGTGGCACTCTTCTTTGGAGCACAAGGTTCCCATCTCGAGAATATTCGGATATTACGTCTTTTGACAATAGGGAGTAGATGAAAAGACACGCTGGAGTCCGAGCGGAGAATTCGGATCTGAAATATTTCGAGTGCAGGTTTTCGCCCGTGTGGGTTAAATGGTCGACGCAACGGAGGCTTCTTCCTTCTGTTGTGTTGACTGACGAAATTCCTTTGTGTTGAAGCATCGGACTCCGCCTCGCATTCCCTGCGAGCCGGCAGGAAAAGTTGAGTTTGCCAAGCTGGTTGTTCGCCGATCCGCTGCCTAACTAGCTGGCAGGTTTTGGATGAGCATCGCATGAACGCGTTTTCTATGAACGTGTCAATTTCCGTGCCTCTGAATAACTAAAGTGTTCGAGTGTGTAATGCCTTTCCGTTGCTCAGAACGAAGAGTGAGCCGTGAAGGAGCGGCACGACCTGTCTCGCTTGAGCCATTCAGCTGGACAAGATTCAGAGACGACGGCGTGCCGGCTCACACACAAACATACAAACATGCACAACGGGATGCTCCGCTATGAGTAGAGGTTTGCTCATTGCTGCTCATACAGCAGCGGCTCACTCACTAAAAGGCTAGGTGCGCCAACGCCCCTTATTTAGAAGAAGTTTATAAATAGATACATTCTTGTCGTCTCGACTCTTCTTCTCCGACTTGACTGGAGTGGCGGGAGAAACCGAGCAGTCCGAGGACTGAACTCGGAGTAGATCTCGAGAGGCTGCCACTCAGTCAGTTAGGTAGGCAAGCAGGCAGGTAGGCAGTCATGAGCCTGCGACGCCCGAGCAGCCGGGGGAAAAGACGAGAAAGTCCGAGGGAAACCGGAGATATTTTTCAACAAATGGTTCTTCTCTCAGTCATGGGGAAGGAAGTCAGAAACGAACAAACGAATGAATGAATGAATGAGCAACGTGTGTTCGGCATGGCATCTCTCTCACCTTATGGTCTTATGACTTGCGATGGGAAGGAACAGTGCAGAGCATGAGATTTGGCCGCGGCGGCGTGGCCACTCGTTGAACGATTTTTTTCCGTTGTATTCTTTCCATTATTGCCAGCACATAAATACCGCCACCGTCCACGGGCATCCGTCAGCCGGGTTGTTCCTCCTTTTTTCTTGGTTATAGGTATCGCTGCTGACGGCGTTGTGACCGCGCGGATGTCGAACCGCAAATGGAGCATAAAATTTACTGACGCCGGGGTCAAACAGAGGATTCAGGACGATTTTCGGTCATTTTTGGAGAGAAATTCTCATCGCTTCATTTTCTTCGGTTATTCTCTCTGTATTCCTTCGTTGCTTCGTTTCTTTTTCTGACTCTTTCACTCCCTCTCTCAGCTGAGCTGTCGGCATTTTTTCGGCGCTGTTTGTTGCAACAACTTTTGTGTTAGAGACGTCAGAAAAGCCGGCGCCACCGGCTTCTAGATTCATCAAATCGTCGTCGGCGGTGGCGGCGGCATCATCGGTTCTGTCGTTCTTAGATAGACCCGTTTTCCGGGCGGAGTATTTCAATTCCAGTCAGTCACTCAATCAATCAATCAATCAGACCGCAACATAGGTAGACTTTTGTAGATGGTCGGCATCTTCCACCATGAGCCGCTTACCACACGCTCCCCATGTCTGTTCACAAGTTTCCGCGTTGTTCGATCAACCTCGATTATTCTTCGCCGATAATTCTATGAGGAGCAATCCATTTCTCACGTTGGCAAATGATTACGAGTCGCGAGGTCTCGAGAACTCGATTCGATAACGATTCCAGCGACGCGTCTGAATTCAGAAGTATAGATCGCCGTAAAGATTTCACTCGGCTGGAGACTTTTCCCATTTCGCGAGGTGACATTCTCTGTTGAAGATCGTGCTCGTAGTAGGTGGGGAGAGGAGCGGGTAACATATTCATGGCGGAAAAAAAAGAACGGGTAACTGATTCATGAGGCGGTCGCTCGGTTACTTGGTTTGCTGCTGGTTTAGAATGGCAATCCTCTGTCTGGGTCAACTCTGCTAGAAGATAGCTGACGAAGTGCGGCTGATGCGCTTTCTTCGCTGAGCGTTCGCTGTTCGGTCGGTCGGTCGGACGGACGGACGGACGAACGGACGGACGGATGGGCAGACGTTCTTTTCTGTCGACAAAGCCTGCCGAACGGGGTTGAATGCGGTGCGCTTCGTTGACTTGAATCTGGCTAGATGGGTAGTCGACCAACCGACGGACCGCCTGCCTGCCTGACTGACTGACTACTGGTATCCAGGCAGGCACTGGTGGAGGCAGAAATCAGAAGACCGTCAGTCGATGCCACCAGCGTTAGCAGGCGGCCGTAGTGCATTGACGTCGTCGGCGGCGTCGCTAACGGTGGATGCGGCGAGTTAACTACTGCGTCGAAACGAAGAAACGGCGCTCCACGTGT
Source organism: Neoseiulus cucumeris (assembly GCA_021527715.1). Classification (NCBI taxonomy): domain Eukaryota; kingdom Metazoa; phylum Arthropoda; class Arachnida; order Mesostigmata; family Phytoseiidae; genus Neoseiulus; species Neoseiulus cucumeris. Next base: position 386,491 of record JAJSRV010000061.1, on the reverse strand, counting down.
TGGCCGGCTCAGAGCGTCCGTCAAACCGGCTCACGGACTTCTGAACGACGGTGACCACGTCGTCTATTCAATGGAGCCAGAAGAATCTCATTCTAACTCACAGACGTTCCTGTTTTCAGTTCTGGGAGGTCATTTCGGACGAACATGGCATCGACCCGAGCGGAGCTTACCACGGTGACTCCGACCTCCAGCTTGAACGTATCAACGTTTACTACAATGAAGCCACCGGTGGAAAGTACGTTCCGAGGGCGGTTCTCGTCGATTTGGAACCCGGAACCATGGATTCCGTGAGATCCGGACCCTTCGGCCAACTCTTCAGGCCTGACAATTTCGTCTTTGGACAGAGTGGCGCCGGAAACAACTGGGCCAAAGGTCACTACACCGAAGGAGCCGAACTCGTCGATTCTGTTCTCGACGTCGTTCGAAAAGAAGCCGAGTCTTGCGACTGCTTGCAAGGCTTCCAGCTCACCCACTCCTTGGGAGGAGGAACCGGTTCCGGTATGGGAACCCTCCTGATTTCAAAAATCCGTGAAGAGTATCCCGACAGGATCATGAACACCTTCTCGGTTGTGCCTTCACCCAAAGTATCAGACACCGTCGTCGAGCCTTACAACGCCACCCTGTCGGTGCACCAGCTGGTCGAAAACACTGACGAGACCTACTGCATTGACAACGAGGCTCTTTACGACATCTGCTTCAGAACGCTGAAGCTCACCACCCCCACATACGGGGACCTCAACCATCTCGTATCGGCGACGATGTCCGGCGTGACGACCTGTCTTCGATTCCCTGGTCAATTGAACGCTGACCTTCGAAAGCTTGCGGTGAACATGGTTCCGTTCCCGCGTCTTCACTTCTTCATGCCCGGTTTCGCCCCGCTGACGTCCCGCGGCTCTCAGCAGTACCGAGCGCTCACAGTGCCCGAGCTTACCCAGCAAATGTTCGACGCCAAGAACATGATGGCTGCCTGTGATCCTCGTCACGGACGCTACTTGACTGTTGCGGCAATCTTCAGAGGTCGCATGTCCATGAAGGAGGTCGACGAGCAGATGCTCAACGTTCAGAACAAGAATTCCTCATACTTCGTTGAATGGATCCCCAACAACGTGAAGACCGCCGTTTGTGACATTCCACCCCGTGGATTGAAGATGGCGGCCACCTTCATCGGAAACTCGACTGCCATCCAGGAGCTCTTCAAGCGAATCTCCGAACAGTTCACTGCCATGTTCCGCAGGAAGGCTTTCTTGCATTGGTGAGTGCCGATTGTCAATTCTAGCGTTTCGTTCCCTCCTTCCTCCGAGGGAAATTAGGGCGTCCACTCCAAGTTTTGCATTTGACTAAACGCGATCTGTTGTTTCAGGTACACTGGCGAAGGCATGGACGAGATGGAGTTCACAGAGGCCGAGTCGAACATGAACGATCTCGTGTCCGAGTACCAACAGTACCAAGAAGCCACCGCCGACGACGATGGCGAATTCGAAGAGGAAGAAGACGTTCAGGAGGAATAAACGAAAAAACAAATTTTAACTTTCCTGTTGTCGAACGCCGCACTCTTCCGCACCATTTCGGACCATCGATCGAAGGCTTCTCAGGGAGCCCTTCTTTCAGCGTGTTGAAAGGAAGAAGCCAAACTCAGGTCACATAAACCGACACGGAATTCGAACGTAGGCAACCATTTAAACAAAAAAACGCTACTTTGAGGGAACTAATTGCTTGAATTTTATTGATATTCTAAGAAGGGAAGAACGAGGCGATGTTTCGACGAGAGGAAAGCCTAACGCGAGGAAAATCAACAAACGAGCAATGAGAGCTATAGTGACTGGAACGAAATGACATACCCTTGCAGTACTACGGAGAGAAAAGTGAAACGAATAAACAGCAAGAAACACGCGAAGAACATCAACTCTCATTGCATAACGCGTGAATGTCATTTATGATGTGAAAGCAGTATTTGAACTTTGAATCTCTTAAATGCTGGAACGAAAGATCCGCGGCCTGTCGGACGCTGCCTTTTCCTTTGGTAGAACGGGGCGAGAGTAGTTTTTTTTGATTTGATGTGTCATTCGTCCTTCAAGATGCGACGATAGTGTTGGGCAGGACGGAGATCAGTGCTTGTACATTTTAAGTTTCCGACTATTACTACATCAACAAGAACAGCAACTTCGACTACCAAACTTCTCAGAATCCCCTTATTTAACTATGACTACTGCCACCACTATTATTTCCCCAAATAATTGTATCGTCATTGTCTCTGCTGGTATTCTTTACTGCGGAAACTTCAATAAGGATCCAACAAAACCTCCAAAATGACAGTCGCGTGTGCAGCCCCTTCAATAAAAGCAGGTAGTGTTAATAAGAATTCTCCCGAGTTTTTATTTCACTCGTTTTTTTTCGACGTGTCGCTACCCGCTCTCCTGTTCCATCAGAACATAGAGGTTGGGCGGTTCCCCAAAATGAATGCGAAGGTTGAGAAAGGAAGCCATGGGTCGATCGATTGGGAGGGAAAGACGAACTAACTGTTGGACTCAGAGGAGCCGGCGAATCGGCCATGAGGGCAGCAAATGTTTGAAACATCGTAATCAACTGCGACAGCCACAACCATTGGTCCGGAGTCGGAGGCCGGATCTCCATGGAAACTTGGGTGTGAGTCATCCATGTGTTGATTCGGACACGGAATATGCTCTCCGATTCATGACCGCTGCTCGCGATTTTGTTTTCGATTCCTTGGAGCCGGGAACTAAACTTTCCCGATTCGATTAAAATTCATTTCTCGTTTCCGAGATGGAAATTTCCTTCCAGAGCAAGAAGTCTTCCAGGTCAGCTTCGAACAGTGGGAGTCCTATATCGGCATCGATCGAGTCCGGCGCGTGGACATCCCAACGAGGTTTTCTCTCTCGTGGACACCGTATTTGGACAAAATGACTCTCGAGCTCTGTGAGAGTCGCGGAGAACTGTTTACACAACTGCGGTTCAGGCAACGTTTTGGCTTTTGGAGACTTTTTCAAGCGAAAAGCTTCCGCAGAGGAGGCAAACGAGCAGACAACTGTCGAGTTATTCAAACGTTGTTCATAGAGGAGAGCGATGCCAAGTTCAGAAGCCGGTCTCGACAAGCCATCACTCCATTTTGATGCTCCCTTCCGCTCAATGGGTGGGGTCCCTGGGCGGAGGTCACAAACTTTCGCCGGCAATACTTTGTTGTTCGAGTCTAGCTTGCTGGTTGATTGGTTAGTTGTCTGTCAGGTTGTGCTGGTGTGTCTTCTCTATCCTGAACTGTGGTGCCACCCAATTCACTCGAAATACGTAATCCCTACAATCGTTCACCAATCGAAATGATAGGTGAACTGAATCTCTTATGGTATCCTTGTCGGATGAGCTGAAATGTTCGTTCATTTTTCTGATCCTCCGAAGTCCGGAGCAGTTCTCGGAAGCGTTTCAGTTCAGCTCTGTTAGAATTGTGATTTTGAAAATATCACGACGGCTCCGAAAAGTCCGCCAAGGGTCCTGACTCAGCCAACAGCGGAACAAGTGAACGAGGGAGAGCAGGGACTATGACTCATCGTAATGGCAAGAGGGGTCTGTTAGGCGCCTGAATCATTTGTGCGACTGCGCGAAATGAGGACGAGGCCCCACTTCAAGGTTCAATGTTTGAGGATCTTCGCTCTGAGATCCGACGCTTTTCGAGCTCGTGTGCACAATTCACTTTCTTACGCGCGTCTCTTAGCAACCAAGAGTCATTCCGCCGAACTGTTTTTTTTTATCATGACACACCGACAGCTCCCTCGCTGGAAGTAGGACACACAACAAAAGAAAGTGTCCACCAGAACAGAACACTCATCCAGACTTCATCGATTGCGGACCGGGCAGCAAGCGCTGTGATGACTAAGAATGCCGAGGTTGCTCGAAATTCGCGTGATCGTGATATTTTCGCCCTGTTTCTCGTCGTAGTTGAGGATGCAAAAAAAAAACTGGAAGCGTCGTGACTCGGTTTCCCCAACATTCTTCCCGAACGGACACGCATGGAGCTCCACACAAAATGAACTGACACTCTATGTACATATTTGTGGCAGTTTTTGAAACCAACTCGGGCTCTGGAAGCGCCCTTGAGAATCGATTCCATCAGTTCCCTCCCTCTTCATCATTTGCGTCTCGGTCCCATTTTCGGAACATCAGAAACGTTTTAGGATCCTGTAGAAGCTAAAAGCATGAACCTCGTTGGACGACTGGCATCATAGGGAAAAACGCTTGCAGCCTGTTCTCTCCAGCCACGTTGCCCGCCGTAATCATCACCATATGCTAAACATCATCTGATCTCTGTGGAATAATTCCGGATCGGACCCATTTTCAGCCTCCGCAGAAAGCGAGAACGCAGAGAAAGAAAATCAGTCCTGAGTTGCAATGGTAAAGTCGAAGAAAAGCTATCTTCATGCTTCGGCTCGGAGTCGCCGCTATGTCCAGTGGTGGGGGTCCACGGCAAGGGAATCAGCTCGAGTGGCTCTCATCTCTCGGCCGAGTGCCTACAAAAGCGGTTACGTGCTGCCCTCTATTTCGGCCAACGACAGCTCCAACAAATCTCACTCATGCATCACAACACGCAATTCTAGCTCGTCCACTGCCAACGGTATACCGTGGGGGGGGGAAGGGGGGGTCTTCTAGTTTTACAAGGATTCAAAGTGTTAAAATCAATCTAGAGAAATTGATGATTCGCTCTTGAAACTAATGAGCGATGCTTGCGTTTGTTGGCCCGTCATGTTTGACTTCCCGTCAGCTACAATACCCATTGTGACCGTTAATATTTCCTCACGAGCGATTCCGGCAGCAAATGGCCGTAACCGAGACACGATGAACCGAATTCAGTTTTATTTAGTGATCGAGATGAGTCGAGTCCAATTTTTCAGGACAACTAGAAACTGCTGTGGGGTCACTCTCATCGATCCCGGTGCGCAGGAAAAGAAAATTAAGTCGAGAAAGGAACTTTGAAATGAAGCACAAGGAAGAACCTCTGAAAATCCAAGAGTTTCGGAATGGAGAAGAGGAGGTATTAATCTGAACTTCGTGAGAAGATTCCATCAGGCTTTCGTTTGCGTCAGGAGGAATTCCTCTTGTTCAATTTATTTAATTATACCTAACTGATATCTCGAGCAATCATTACTCCGAATGGAGTCCAATTTCAAAGGACATCACTAGTTCAGTACTACACCTTCCTTCACTCCTCCTAGCGTTTTCTCAAACTTCTCTATGAGAACTTCGTGATTGAACGATTTCGGTTCTCGATTGAAATTCCAGAGCATGAGCTTCCGCTTGAGCTCAGAAGACCCGTAATATATTTGATGTTGATTCGCCAGGCATTGTGCGTGTTCGGGACCGATCACCTTTAAAAAAATTCGTCGAATAAACAGGAAGTACGGAACCATTGCTGTTACACCATATCCACATAATCTCCACTTTGTCGCCCCTAGCAGCGGCGAACGAAGATGAGCTTTTCTGATTCGATACAATGTCCCAATATCAGAAATGATGAAATATTTATGGCCGGTAGCAGTAGAGCAGGATCCTTCAGGTCAGCCCGTATCGGATAATGAATAGTGAATCAATCCGACGTTCTCTGCTCACGGTTCGTCACTCATCGCGTGAAAGTCAAGGACTACTGTATCCGCTCATCGGTCGTTGTAGTTTACCTTGCCGTTGTATTCTCCGGCCATCAAGACTATGCCTTTGCTGTCCATGAAGTCTGTGAAGAACTTCAATTGAAGACAAGGAGGTGCTTCACTCTGGTGCTTCTGGAATTCCACTAGCGGAGTGAAATGCACTTCGAGACCTCCACTGGATACCTGACCGAGAAACATTTCATAGCTGGAAGGAGGCAAAATCGATGCCTTATCGAATATCGGGAATTTCGGGGAATTTTTCCAATGAAACAAGTCTTATATGAGTCGGTAGAGGGGCGAACATCACGGAAGTGGACAAAAACTCACCCGTCGCCTCGAGGCACCGGATAGACGAAACAGGGAAACTCCACTCCGCGTTTTGCCATCGTCTCAAAAGGATCTTTGGGGACGATACCGCAGATCGAATCTTTGTTCGCGTGTCGCTCCTTCCACTTTTGACTCAGCTGTTCGACCGAAAGATTTTCTAGCTGCTCCGGCTTCTCTATCCGGATCTCTTCTTTTGTCAATCGCGGGGCGTTCTTCAGCTCTGGGAGTAGATCACAATTAGAACATTTGTTGTAGGCATTCTCCCGCCGATAGGATCGAGATTCGGTTAGAGACACTAAACGTTAAAAATTCGATATCGAAAGGAGGAACAAACATTAACCTTTCGGAGAAACTCCATCTTCGACAGTTCCGTCGGGATTAATTAGAAGCTTCTTCCTTTGGCTTTTCTTCAAGTCCTGGATCTTGCTATCAAATTCATCGGGGTTGGCATCCTGGTACTTTTTTAGTTTGGCAGCGTATTTCGCAAAATAGGGGTTATCTTCGGCGATGCTATAATTTCGAACGCGAACTTGTTTTCTACCTATGCGCAGTGCACACCGCACGGTGAACATTCTTGTAATTTCCGCAGAAAACCTTCAATATAGATATTTTAGTGAGTCACATGAGCAGGCCTTGAGTGGGGATCAACGGAAAACTCAAAATTCGTTCGACTGTTCTCCACGATTCTCGTTTTGCTGCGCGAAACCGAACGTTCTATTTTGATTCGGGTCGCGCGATACTAGCGCCCCCATGCCACCGAACAGCGTTCCTGAACAATGCTTTGGATCTTCAAGAATTCATCTAATCGGGGGGACGTCCAACTGAATCGCTCATGATTGGGAGGAGACGAAGGAGCGTTTTTCGATCTCAGGTAAAGGTTTTGATCCTGGCTGATGGAAGGCGGCTCTGTACGTTTCCAGCTCAAGGGCAACCTGTTGTTCAAATTTTGGCGGTCTGTTCGCTTTCGGCGAGAGCGCACTCCACGTTCTTCTTTCAACTCGAGTGCGTCTCTCTGGGAACTCGGCATAGCTTTTTGCGCGTGCAGTCCGCTGCCAGTTGGATTCATCGTTACTCACAAGCAGCCAGCTATTACTCCTAGGCTAGAGGTAAGGTTCCATGTTCAGATGCAGCGGCTTTTGTTTTCCCATTTAACCGTGTGTAGATGCCGGACTGCTAGACGCTTGCCTGAGATTCCGCGCAGAGGTCTGAAGTTCAGAAATTTTACGACCCGTTTCCATTCAGCGTAAGAATGACACCACGAAATTTGAGAGCTTTCTGCTTAGTCGATTTCCCCCCTGTCCCTCCATCTTTTCATCTTCATGTAAACCGCTTGGAGCTCAAGGTCGATCGAACGGGTCCGCGGTTTGACGAGTTCGTGGCTACCGCTCATCCGGTAGAACTTTGAACAACTCAGCAGTTGACGACTTGATGCCGAATCAGCTTTCGCTGTAAGGATCAAGGTCTGAGCCACGACTGATCTGAAGTCCTGAGTCCTGCTCGAATGCCCAGGAAGCTTGTCGGATCCTGTGACGACATCAACTGATTGATTGAGATACAAAGACTGTTGATACTCTTCTTCTCGATTGGGAAAACCACGACCAAGATCTCCGTTTGTGAGTTGTACCATTCTGAAGCTGATGACAAGGTTGACCAATGGCTTGTTGATTCATTTTCGTTTTCATTGGCTTCGCGACCCATCCCGAACTCTCGGTAAACTATACTCTTGGTTACGATCGATTCTTATCACGAATCATACTCCTCCGACAAGCCTCAACTCCCTCGGAGGAACAAGGTGGATATATCTGTGGTTGCAATGAAGAAACTTCGAGGGTTTTTCTCATCTCAAAATCTAGGGAGTCACGTTGAGCTGACCGCCGCGGCTGTCGACCACTGTGAAGAAGTCGCGAAATTCACAAATCGCTAAAGTCTTCAATTTTTTCTGATGATATCCGTGAAGTCCCCTACCATTTTACAATCTTTGTGGACAGACTGTTGATTACGAGCCCCGAGATGGAGGAGCACTGATACCCGCTTCCTATCGCGGATAAGATAGAGGGGCAGGCCAGAAAGATAAGCGACTGCGGCGGACCGACCGACTGACTGACTGACTGACTGACGGAGCGAGCGAGCGAGCGAGCGAGCGACAGACTGACAGACGAACCGAACGACGCCAATCTCCCTAGGCACTCGCTTGCGTCGCTCTCGGCAGGTTTTATCCATTTCGTGATATCGCCTCAGTGATAGAGCGCGGCGGCCTGGTCCCGGTGGAGAAGCTTTTCCGAAGGAAAGGAAGAGTTCTTCGACACCATGAAACGGAGGTAATAAACACTGTTAGCTGTCGGAGAGACCGAGAGAGAAAGTGTGTGTCCGCGTGTCCGTGTTTCTGTGTTCGCAAGTGAGTGTCACGTTGCAACTAGAGAGCTTACTCGACATCACGCAACTCACGCATAGTTAAACGAGCCGTTCAGCGGTTTCGTCAAACAGACTACCGAGAGACCGATGAATTGATCCATCGGTCGGACAATCGGCGCCCCGCGGGATGAAGTCTCGAATTTCGCTCCACGGGGCTAACTGAAATCGATTCGTGTGGTTTCTGATTGCAGTGCAGTCCTTCGCTTGCTTTGTGCTTGACTTCTCCCGTCTCGTTCTTTAGAACAGCTATTCCCGAACAGTCCTGACTATTTTTAGCGAGCCGATGATTAAAAAACTATTCGTCGGTGTAACAGGTGGTCTTCCAGCTTCAGAATGGCATCCGACATGAACACAAAATATCAAAGCCCATTGACTTCGCGATACGCCTCGACTGAGATGGCGTACAACTTCAGCGACGAGAAGAAATTCTCTACGTGGAGGAGGCTGTGGATTTTCTTGGCCAAAGCAGAACAAGAGTTGGGTGAGTGGTTCGGTGACTATCTTTAGAAATTCCAGTGAGCGCGTTAGTCATCTTACATCATCTAAAAGCTCCTTTTTGGAAACAAGGCGGTTTACCCTAAGTCGCGCACGAGCGCGTTCGATCCAGAATGATCATTGTCTCTCTCTGAATCATTGTCGAATGAGTACCAGAGTCCTCACCGCGTTATTTTCCTCACTCGTGGACTCTTCCCCGTCGAATCGAGCTTTTTATATATTTTGGGCGCGATCGCTGGAGTGCTTACCTCTCAGCTAATCGTGGTTTGGAGTATCCCGTTTCTTGAACAGATGGTAGTGATTATCCCAACAGATCTCAATGAAACCATTCAGGTGTTCAGTTCCCTTGTTGTCAGTTGTCCGTGAATAGGAATACTTGATGAGTATATAGTACATGTCCCCAATCAGCTCATTCATGCACACCTCTCTCTACAGCAGTTTTCAACTCGACCTCACCGGCTTCCTTTTCAGGTTTACCTATACGCGACGACCAAATTGTCGAGATGGAGAAAAATGTCAATCGAATCGACTATCCGGTAGGTGACTCCGAGATTAGCCGATCTTAGATAATTTTGATTCGTTTTCTCCTATCTCAAGTATGCTGGGCGGGGCTGTTTCTGCGGCAGTGTCAGCCAACTTTTATTGTCGACCAGTATCAACACTCAGGTTTCATCTCATCCAGTGGGTCAATCACCCTGAACTGTTCAAGTCCTTGCCTGGAGTTTTTCAACGATTTGCTCGGCTTCGAAGAGTGCCGCCGGGAAACCTGAAAACATATTCTACAATAAACTACAGTTTGCGATGATCTCGATCATTTGTTCGAGATTTTTTCCAACCCGATCCGCTGTGTAATGTTACGATCTACTATTCACTAATCCTTGATGATTTTTGATTGCAGGCGGCCGCGGCGGAAGAAAAACTGACGCGGCACGATGTTATGGCCCACGTCCATGTTTTCGCTCAACAGTGTCCTAAAGCAGCTCCTATCATTCATTTGGGAGCTACGTCGTGTTACGTCGGCGATAACACCGACTTGATCCAGCTACGGGACGGATTAGATATTCTGATTCCGAAAGTAGCCCGATGCGTGGATCGCCTGGCAAAGTTCGCCAAAGAGTACGCAGCGCTTCCAACTCTGGGCTTCACTCACTTCCAACCCGCCCAACTGACTACTGTCGGGAAACGCGCCTGCCTATGGATTACAGATCTACTAATGGACATCAACAATCTTCAGAGAGTACGCAACGAACTTCGTTTCCGAGGTGTCAAAGGCACGACTGGAACTCAGGCCTCGTTCCTGCAACTATTCGAGAACGAAGAAAACAAAGTCAAGCAATTGGACAAGCGGGTCACCGAAATGGCCGGCTTCAAAAACTCTCTCATTATCTGTGGTCAGACCTACAGCAGGAAGGTGGATATCGAAATTCTGTCGGTATTGTCGTCGCTAGGAGCCACTGTGCACAAAATATGCACCGACATCCGACTTCTTGCACACATGAAAGAAGTTGAGGAGCCTTTCGAAAAGACCCAAATTGGTTCTTCGGCGATGGCCTACAAGCGGAACCCAATGCGATGCGAACGGTGTTGTTCTCTAGCTCGGCACCTGATGACGCTCATCATGAACCCCCTCCAAACTCAGGTACGGTACTTCTTGCAATCAAGGCGGGCAAAATGAGAATCGACTTATTGAATGGGGTTCCTGTGGGCTCGGCATGGGAGCCGTTCGTGCGTTCGTTCTGAGGATGTTTTCAATTATTTTTCATCGAATTTCAGGCGACTCAATGGATGGAAAGAACGCTCGACGATAGTGCCAACCGACGTGTGTGTCTCGCAGAAGCGTTTTTGACGGCTGACATCGTCTTGAACACGTTGCAGAACGTCACCGAAGGCTTGGTAGTCTATCCGAGAGTGATACAACGCCATATCGACCAAGAATTGCCGTTCATGGCTACCGAAAACGTCATTATGGCCATGGTTAAAGCCGGTGGTGACCGACAAGAATGCCACGAGAAAATTCGTGTTTTGAGTCATCAGGCAGCCGCTCAGGTCAAGGAACTCGGAAAAGATAATGACCTCGTAGAGCGGATCAAAAACGATTCGTATTTTGCACCGATTCACTCGAAAATCGACGGGCTCTTAGACGCAAGCACTTTCGTGGGTCGCGCCCCCGGACAAGTCATTGAATTCATCAATGCGGAGGTCCAACCCGTTCTCACGAGGTACAGTGATTATCTGGAAGGTCGGAGTGAGATCAATGTCTAAGCATCTGGAGTTCCATAGTGAAGATGTTCCCTTTCACGAGGAGATCATTTTTTTTTGGAATCGGTGAAAGGAGTTTGATGGCTCAAATTCTATGGCCATTCGAACATGTCAGAGTGAGAAAACCGTGAGTTAATGATTGTTATACTGATTATATGACTGAATCGAGAGTATATTTATTCGTCACCTATTTGGACAGAGCGCTGAGGTGAGCTGACAAAATGAGAATAAAACGTTATCAACTGTTGAATCTCACTTCGTCTTAATTCTTCATAGAAAGTTACTCGGGTCGTCACTGCCTCACCACGGTCACTTGTTCTCAGTTGTACGATGTCATACTCGTACACTCATCAACTCATGATCGCATCTACTTGACTTTGTTGTTGATCCCATCTAGCACCTAACGGTTCCTGAATCCGAAATGTTTGAAGTTGCAGCGCAGTCATCCTTCCCATTTGGAATAGACTCCTCGCTCCTGACTGGGCTCAACGGGGAAGCAAGAAATAGCTCTCCAGGATAATGCTGGACTCTCGACAGTTCACAGAGCACTCGCCGAACTCTAACTGAGTTTGAAAGCATGCGATCCACTCTCTCGACTTTTCCTGTTTCGATTTCTACCAATCCTACTAGGCAGCTACTACTAGGCTACTACTAGGATTTCTACTAGGCAGCTCTCTTTGAGGAATCAGATCGATTTTTTGGAGGGGTTAGCAAAGTCCTATTGATCCTGATAGGACACCCGATCGCTAGTTCAAGCTCAAGACTTTGAAACGTTTGTTTACCGGCGGCGATATGGCATCTCATATCGTAGCCCAGCGACTGTCTTCTGGAAGAAATTCAGGTATTTATAGACTTCGAAGTTTAACGTCGGATCTCATGAAGACGCTCAATTTTCGGAAATCTGGTTCCATGCGCCTTTCATGTCTTGTCAAGCCGCCAAAAGCCAGAAAGGAAGAAAGCAGCATATGCAGTAGACCGAAAAGGTTCTCGTCGTTCAAAAACAAAGAAACCCGAACAGCGCGGTTGCTTGCACTACCGTATCGAGAGGAGAACCAATGGGACCATGTCCCATGGTCAATTATCCATCTCAAGACTGGTGTGTACTCCAATTCTAGACGCCTCGAACTGGCATGCGTTGTCTTGGAATCGCTCCAAGGATGGACCGTTACTGGGCAGAAATCATTGCCATTCTTCGCCATGTTCGTGGTAGTTTTTGCTCTACTGACTGCGGGACGGCTCGTTAGATGGCTCACTTTACGAACTTCAGTAACGAAGTTACGTTATCATAGTCTCTGCACCTCCGCGCGCCCTCATCTGCAGTTTCGTGTCCCCTATTTACAACGAGAACGGGTAGATTTCAACCCGGCTGGGGAAGTTGTTGAATACCATCCCGAGAATAGAACGTGATGCACGCTCTCTATATTTCCGATTCCACGACTTCGAATCCCGGCGAAAGGTGGGGATTCGAAAGTCTCACTGTGGGTAATGAGATATCAAGAACAGAATATTCTTTTCAAGATCAGTGAGTGTGCAAGTTTTGTCGACCTGAACCCTCGAGCTTCGGTTCCGCAATCGAAACAGCAAGTGCGCGGTTTTAACTCTCGACTCTGACTTGTGAGTGGAACAAAGATTTCTCCGAGCGACCGTCCGCTTCGTCCCAGTGTCTCACCGTTGAACCTTGAAGTGCGCGGGATAGACGCTCCTGTGACGCCGATGTGATCTTTCTTCGAGAATAATTGCTCCGTCTTTGGAACCTGCGATATGTGTGCTCTCAAACGCCTTCAGATGCTGACAAAGGCGCTACTGCCGCAGTTTCGGATAACCGTGATAATCAGATCTTGTTCCGCGTCAGCTCAACAGAATTCGGCGGAAATGCAAGTTTCAGAAAATGATGACGGTCGGGATGAAGTGTACTACAGATATAGTGAATATGAATCTCTGCTTGAAAATAAGCTAATAAACAAAAAGCAGTTGAGGTCAATGATGAGGTCGCTCAACCGCGACTTGCGACGTGGAAGTCAATTTGCGAAGCATTTGAGCCCCGAACTGATGCAAGAACTCATTCTGCTTCCATCGTGGACTAAAAAGCACCGATTTCTACGTTACTACCGCGAAAAGGAGATGAAGGAACTTCGGCGCCAAAATCCGCGATCCCGGACCGTGTATGACGAGCCTATTTTGAAAGCGTGGACTTCCACCGATGAACTTCCCGGCTACGGTCTATGTCGCAACTGCATATTCCGACGAATGAGCAAGAACTCTGTGTATACTACTCTCGAGAGAAATATGATCAATTTCTTCCCTTTCACTCAGAAAGTTGCTTTAGATTTCGCTTACGACCAGCTAATGACTCCGAGGGAAATCAACAAGCTCAGCGTTGATGTCAAGCTTATGTTCTCGGCCAACAGGGTGTCCACGATGCCTCTGAATCTTCATCTCTGCAGTTTTGATTCTGAGAACAGTGCGTCCGCACGACTGATCCAAGAGAGACACATCGATAACAGAACCGTTCCATTTCCATATGAAGTCTCGCCCAAGACCGTCGTGGACCTGTTCCCCCGAGAGAGGCTCATATATTTGGCTCCCGAAGGTGATGAAGTGCTCGATAAGTTAGATTCGGACATGGTATATGTTTTGGGGGCTCTGGTGGATAAAATTAAACAGCCGGGAGCATCAGCTCGCAGAGCGCGAGAATTAGGCGTAAGTTTCGATTCCACCCATGCATTGTTTCTAGCATAATCTTGTTTGACCGAACCGATCTGTGTATTGCCATACATAGAGCGCCGAGTTTTCTAGCGATTCAAACGAATCTATTAACACGTATTTCTGCTGCGCAATTTCAGATCAGGAGTATGCGTTTCCCTGGAAGTTTCTTCCTGAGATGGGAAGAAAACGGAGAAGAGAAGCCCCTACATCTGACACATTGTTTGCGAATCCTTTCGAAACTCTCGAGTGGATGCTCTTGGGAGGAAGCAGCCAAAAACATCCATAAGAATTTTGTGATGGAGTTAGAATGCTAGATAGGTATTCCATAGTCAGTTTAATACCAAATACAACAACAAAATAAAATATGCTTTCGAGAATCTCATTCTGAATCGATCCGTTGAACTACGAATATATTCATCCATGATTCTTGATGTGTTTCCTGGAAGGTGGAATTTCCCAGTCGTCAACAATGCGGGTCTGAGAGCTTCCTCGACCTCATTGACATGTGGTCACCTGTTCCGAGCCCAACTTTGGTCAACCTGCGATGAATGACCCTCGATAAACAGATGCCAGATGACTTCTTATAAGAGAGTTTCCGAAGAGGGCTGATCAGCATGTTTCTCTGTCCCTGAAGACCATCAAGCAAACTTTTTTCCATCCCGATTACAGTCCCTTCCTCACGAAGCGCTGAGATGTCGCTCTTTTGGCGCATGGTCTGAACAATTGAAGAGCCGAGATCCAAAACGGCACATCTCCACTTTTCACTTTTTCGACAAAACCGCGAAAAACTGTGAGAAAAAAAAGTGTCGATGGGAAACCCCCATTATTCCAGGTGTAGATTAGACTCTTTGAGCTCTCTCGATTTCAGGAAAAAAAAGGCACATATTCGACCTGGCACTAGGCAAAAATCTCATTGGCAGGATGGAGTTGTGACGTTTTGGATCTCGATTTCTCGAATTTGGGCTGTTTCAAGCAAGAACAGACTATTTCGACCAAGCTTCGGGAGGCCATAACTCTGTTGTGGTCGGAAGGATTTTGGGAAACTTTTTTTTTGTTGGAAAGCAGGAAAGGAGCCGCTGATGACGCATGATGATTTCTTCACCTGGACTCATTTTTAGAGAGTTAGATCAGATAAAAGTCGGAGGGAAGCCGATTTTGAAGTCCATCTCCATAGCCAAAAGTGCGGGCTGTCGAGCTCTACAATGATCTCCGAAAATCACGAAATTGAAAATTTTGGAGTTGTGCCGTTTTGGATCTCACCTCTTCAATTGTCGAACCAAGTTTGACCAAAAAGACTCTGAGGATTCCATATCCATCAGATCCGAAGGATCTCGTAAGCGACAACAATCTTAATGCGTATGCAAAATGTTAGTCTCGTTTTCAGCTCTCCATCATGAAATAGTTTTCCGAGGTCACTTCCATGCTGGCCGAGCTGTGGCCGTGTGCAGTCTAATTTGACATGCAACAGCGATTCATTCGAATCAGAGTCACACATCGAGCACATCTTTCACCTAGCTTCTCGTTCGATTCCCATCAAGCCGGCTCTTCTCGACAGCTGCTCGGGTTTTTCCCGGAATTTCGGAAAATGGAACCGCGACGTTTTGGTTCTTCGTACAGATCGTACGATCTGTTTCTCACGTCCCACTTCGAGTTCGAATTCGATTGCCTCGGGCCTCCTGTTCTCGGCACCGCCCCATCATGGTCGACTCTGCCCGCCAAGGTGTTTGAAATTTAAATGGCCGTTGGCGGTCCTGCATCATGTGTGTTCGAAACTCGTCCCCCACCACTGTCGCTCCGGATATGGTCCGAAACCATGATTCTCCACGTCACTGAGAGACTGTGAGCCATCCTCACTTGCAACTGTATCGGTTTGGCTTGCAACGAGTGAGATTGAATGTCACTTGCCAACACAAAACCTCAGAATCTCGTCATCTGAATATCGTATTCCTGCCACGATCTCGTCGATGGCTCTCAAAATCGAACCGTGTCCTATCAAAGGAGCCTGTATCCTGGAGCGGATACTCCCGAATGGTTCCGTAGCCTCGCGCCAGCCTCTTCCAGAGGCAACCGCATCGATTTGTCGAAATTCTCACAGAGACATCATGGTAAGTCGAATCGATTTTCTCCGTTTGTTTCCGCGGCGGAGTGAACAAATCATTTGCATATAAGGACGCAACGTTTCACAGCGGGAAAAGGCTCATGAAGACGCGATTGCTCCTTTCTCAGGTACGCGTTGAAGCACCGAAAATGCCAAAAGCTCTCGTCCTCTCTGGCGCTAGCGATAATCTTACCGTACACAAAAAATTCATCAGCGAAGGAAAAATGACTCTCTCCTTCAAACACGAATCTCTGCGATTCCTCTTCGCGAATTGTACAGCAGCCAGGTGGGTTTCGCGATCCAGATGAGATCGCTGGGGATCTCAAAATTGTGTAGCCGCTGATAATAATCCATGTATAAAGCCAGATATAAGCTTTTCAAATAAATATTCTTTTCGACAGTCTGACAACCTTCGTCAAAATGCTCACCATCAAGAGCTCGATTGTGACCCCGGATCGGCCGAAGGCTTCTTTGAGGGAGAAGTTACTTCTGAAAAACCGAGACCTGGACGAAATTTCACCTCTTGTTGTATCAAAGGATGGCAGCATAGTTCGCAAAGCACGAAATTCACCGAGCAAAACTCCTAACTCAAAACGCGCGAAAACCGTTGCGTCCAACGATAAAGAGAACGTTCCTCTGGTTATCGCGGCAGAAGAGTGGGGTTTTATCTTGATCCTCTCTTTGGTTCTCCGATCGTGTATCATTCACGTTCTAATAACCGAGGCTCATTTGGGAAGTTTTCTTTTCTCCAAACAGGGCACCCCAATTCGACGGATGCTTTCGGCGCAGACCACATCTCTGTCCAGCGAGCAACGTGAAGTTCTTGATCTAGTCAAAGCTGGAAATTCTTTGTTCTTCACGGGGTCCGCTGGTACCGGGAAAACCTTCCTCTTGAAACGGATCATCAATATTCTTCCCCCGGACTCGACCTTCGTGACGGCCAGTACAGGAATCGCCGCGACGCACATAGGTGGCTCGACTCTGCATTCATTCGCGGGTAGGTTGTGGTCCTGGCGCTCTGATTATGATCGTCAATACCAATGTCTACCCTGTAACGAATTCTGCTTGGATATCTTCGCAAATGAATTCTCGTTTCCCAGGTATCGGCATCGGCGAATCGTCTGTGGAAACGCTGGTGGAGAAAATACGGAAAAGACCGGCGTACTCTAATTGGCGGAAATGCAAACACCTCATCATCGATGAAATATCTCTATTGGACGGTGACTACTTCAACAAACTAGAGGCCATCGCGCGGGCGGTGAAGAACAGCGAGAGACCTTTCGGTGGAATCCAGCTCATTCTTTCGGGAGATTTCTTGCAGCTTCCACCCGTCAGCAAAACTGGAAAACGAAAATTCGTTTTCCAAGCAGAATGTTGGGATGATGTCATCGGCCGAATATACGAGCTCAAAGAGGTGCATCGACAAAAGGACAAACAATTCGTTTCCATTCTACGTGAGATTCGTCTGGGAATGTGAGTCCTGAACACATCGAGGAAAAAATGTTGTTGAATTTCGAGAACACATGGAAGAGAGGATTGTCATCGAAGTTTAGAAAATGATTGCGCCAAACTATGATCGAGATCTCGGTGCACATTCTCATCACTGACCTATCACTAAAATACTTCCGATCGATAGCAAATGACGTGACAAATCGGGAAAGATTGCGTCAGTGAAGCGTTTCCTATTCCAGATGCTCGGAATACTCGACGAGAATTCTGACGGACAGTGTGAAAAACCGGGTCGACGCGGACGGAATCTTAGCTACAAAACTGTCGACTCACAACGTGGATGTTGATGCCATCAACGAAGAGTTCTTCCGCCGGCTCCCTGGTGCCACGAAAACTTACAGATCTGTCGATTTGCCGGAATCTATGAAAAATTTCCTAGATAATTGTGTTCCCGTAGGCAATGTTCTTAAGCTCAAAGTAGGTACTCAGGTAATGCTTGTGAAAAACACCAAAGTTTCTGAAGGCTTAGCTAACGGTAGTAGGGGTGTTGTTGTAGGTTTCGATAAGAATCAATTGCCAATAGTCAAATTCAAAAAAGGTATCACCACGGCGGTAGAGCCTGTGAAGTGGATGCTCAAGGGTGGAGGAGGGGCATCGATATCAAGAGAACAAATTCCGCTGAAGCTGGCTTGGGCGATGAGCATCCATAAGAGTCAGGGTTTGACTTTGGATGCGGTCGAAGTAAGTCTGGGTAAGGTTTTCGATTGTGGACAAGCATATGTCGCGCTTTCTCGTGCCTCGAGTCTTGACGGACTTCGAGTGCTGGACTTCAAATCATCCGCTGTGCGAGCGGACCCGCAGGTCTTAGAATTCTACAAACAGCTTCGTAGGCAAAGTTGTAATTTCATTTGAGAATTGATCGACGTTATCTATTTTCGAAATCGTATGCTTCCAATCTATTTTCTGAAAAATTCCAGATGTTCAATAAAAAAACCCAGCTGAACGACAAAGAGCTACGGAATCTTGACCCACCATCGATTTTTCTCTCAGATTCTGTGAGTAGTTCTTGATTCCATGATTCTACCCCAGAAGCGATTCAATTGGCGCGACACTCAGAGAAAACGAACGTTTTTATTGGAAATCACCGTACAGTTTACTTTACATAGATATTCGTCCCGAAGATAACTCTGTGCACGGAAAGCGCGTGAAACGCTCTGTTTTGTGGCTGTCCTCACATTTTGTTAATGTACATCGACCATTACCGTGGTCATGAAGTATAATTTTTTTCTCACTTTGCTGCTCGTTTCTCATTTCGAAAATATTCGCCACCGGACAATTAGGTCCAATAAGGAACCACCACGCCGAAACGATGGCTTTGGAACAGAGTATCTACAGGTATGCAGCGAAACCTTTTGAGCCATCGGCTGTTGCCTGAACTTTACGTCTTTGCGGCAACAGCGTCATTCCACTCTCGAATGTTCCGCTACTGGTCAACATTTGGGTCGATAAAATTGCAGCTCACCGCCTCCATCTACCACGTGCGACTCTCCGAGTGTCCGTATTCTCGGTGTCGAGCTCCGAGCGAAGGAATGGAGCCGCTGCTTATTTTACCACCCCATAATTAACCTCATCCTCCTCTTGCGGGGCCTTTCTTCGCAGGCCTCCAAGAGCAGGATCCACCGTCACCCATCAACGGGTTATAATCCTTCCGAAACGAGCTCGGGCCACCACCGCTTGGTTTCTTGTTTACATCGAGGAGTTTCTCCGCGCGTTCGATTTGTTCGCGTCGTTTCTGCTCCTCTTTTTCCTGCAACGCAATTGGACTGTGAATTTCTCTGGTCGCGACCTCGACCCGACAGCGTGAGCTGACCCCATGAAGGAACGACCACAATACTGGCAGAAAAGTTTCCTCATCGACGAGGTACCTTCAGTTTGTCCCGATTTTCATCAATGATTCGTTCGCTCTCTTCGATAAGTTTTCTCCGAGCTTCTTGGATGTTCCTTCTACGAATTTCGTCGTCAAGGCTGGCCTGTGCAGCAGCAGAAGCGTTTGCTGGACTTCCGATTGAAGAGGGCAGAATGTGATGAAACGCTCGATACAAATACACAGCGATGACAATTGCTATGATTGTGACCCACTCCTTCGGGCCCAGGAGGCCTGAGTCCTCCAACTCCTCGGCCATTCCGTGAGCGTGTCTCACAACACTTCCATCGAAGGGGAATAGAAACGCACTTCAGCACACACCGTGAAGTCGAAGAGGATCCGGAATCTACCAGCTGACGATGACGACGATTTCGGAGGCGGCGGTGAGTGTTCAGAAATCCTCCCGCTGAATCAGCGGGGAGCCTTCAATGAATTTCTGAGCGAAACTCTTCAAGTGTCCGTTCCGAACTTCGACTACTCCTCGTTGGAACACCGGTGGTAGTTGTTTTTGACAACAAAAGTTTTGAGTATTTTTCCGGTGATTTCATGGGACCAGCCCATCCTTTGAAAGTCGGGAAGACGTCGCGACCGTGTGCCAAAACAAAACGGTGGCCGCCATCTTATTTTATTTTTCTTTCCTGGAGCGCCTTGCTGCTGCTACGGCGCCACGATGGTCATGATATCGTTGTTGCTCGTGCTCCTGAGAAAGACAATAGATGTGCTCCCAGCTATTTTGCTAATTATCACACTAGTTTCTTCACTGGCCTCAACCACATTCAGGGTTGAGATTGACTTCTAGCGAAAGTTGAATCTTCGAATTCTGTTCTGTTAACAACACAACGATGGGCCGCCTAAAGCCCAGCTACAAGGGCCCGGGTGGTGGAGGTGCTACGAAGAAAAACGCGGCCACTAGCAACTCGATTGTGACCAACAGTCAGCAATTGACGTTCAATACAGGATTGGGCCAGCACATTTTGAAGAATCCTCTGGTTATTCAGTCAATGGTCGACAAGGCAGCTGTGCGAAGTACAGATGTCGTGCTCGAAATCGGTCCTGGAACAGGTACTCTTTTCTTAGCCGAGAACTTGTTATCGTTTCATGGAACTCATTAAAACTAGTTTCGGTTTTCAAGTTAACATGAAGCTTGACAGCGGATCTCGACTGATCCGAACTGGAATCTCAACTTCGAATGATCATTCCTGACAAGGGAATTTCCATCCATTCTAGGGAATATGACAGTTCGTCTCCTGGAGAAAGCGAAAAAAGTCGTGGCCTGTGAAGTTGATCCTCGGATGGTGGCCGAATTGCAAAAGCGTGTACAATGCACGCCGCTTCAGCAGAAGCTCCAGATAATAGTGGGGGACGTTATAAAAAATGATCTGCCTTTCTTCGATCTGTGCGTGGCTAACATGCCCTACCAAATATCTTCGCCGTTCGTTTTCAAACTGCTTCTGCACCGGCCTTTCTTCCGTTGCGCTATCTTGATGTTTCAAAAAGAGTTTGCTCAACGATTGGTCGCGAAGCCTGGCGACAAATTCTACTCAAGGTACAATAAGTTTCGGCTGAACTTGACTCCGATCAAGTTTTTATCTGTGTTCTGACAATGTTCCCGCTGTGATCGTGAGCAATGAAACGCTTTTGACTCTAAGATGAACTCTTCTTCCCAGGCTATCCGCGAACACTCAACTCTTGGCTAGGGTAGACATTATAATGAAGGTCGGGAAAAACAATTTCCGGCCGCCCCCCAAAGTCGAATCCGCTGTGATCCGCCTCGAACCCAGGAACCCCCCTCCGAACATAGACTACAATTCCTGGGACGGGCTTCTGCGAGTGTGTTTCGTTCGGAAGAACAAGACTCTGGCCGCCGAATTCACTCAAGGTTCCGTGCTACAGATGCTCGAGAAAAACTACCGGAATTTGGCTGCGGTGAAAAACCGCACGGTCCCCCCAGATTTTGACATGAAACAACTTGTTAAAGATTGCCTCGGCGATTATGCTGAAAAACGTGCACGACAATTAGACGTGGACGATTTTTTACAGCTGCTTTTGAACTTCACGGCGAAAGGCGTCATGTTCAATGTTACTTGATTACATGTTTTGTACATATCGGACTCAATCGATACATTGAAATGGAGGTTGAATATAAACGAGTCGGGTCAACTCCCGAATATCAACTGGCTATTCATTGAAAACAGTCTCTAGAGTTTTTCACTTCATTTATTGAGGTGGACATAAGAGTAGCGTTGTCAGGTTAGTTTAGGCAGCGTACCTTTCGAGCCGCGATTTTGGGACAATGCGCCTTAGTAAATGGTCGGTTCTAGAGAAACCACATGAGCACGAGTAGAAATGTGGAGGAATACCATTCCTTCACATTCCTGCTACAAAAGTCTCGAATGTTGTGTTTCGAATATATTGTGAACTCTTCATAGTGTATGATTCTCGGAAGCTGTGCCGCCCATCGGCAAGAATTGTGTTTGGGGCACACAGAAATTTCGTTACTGCAATCTACATTGGCAGAGAGTTA
Organism: Neoseiulus cucumeris; assembly: GCA_021527715.1. Classification (NCBI taxonomy): domain Eukaryota; kingdom Metazoa; phylum Arthropoda; class Arachnida; order Mesostigmata; family Phytoseiidae; genus Neoseiulus; species Neoseiulus cucumeris. Next base: position 364,652 of record JAJSRV010000061.1, on the reverse strand, counting down.
CAGAAAGTGAACCCAAAGCATTGTTCATCTCCTTCTGCCGAGTTCATTCCAGAACTTTTCGTTCACTGGAACTCGAGAATTCCTCAAAATACCCTCATAGCACGGGATGAACTCCACATCCCTTTTCAAAGAAATTGAGCCCTCAGCCTCCGAAGGTCCAATATACAGCCGCAAGATGAGATTCCTTCGACCCGTATTTGTGAACGAAACGGTCTCCAGTGTAGAAGTATTCAGGAGAAAATTTTGTTTTTCAAAACGAAATCCATGAATGACATGTCAGCTGGACAGACTAAGAAGTCCCGCGTGTGATTCGCGATGATGCTGATGAGAAGATTCCTGTCCTCCCTGTCTTCTTGAGTTAGTTTCGTAGCGCTATAACGGGAAAAATAGCTTATGAGAAATTTCATCAAGGTAGAACTTCACAGGAATATACCGAAACATTCGGCACACAAAGAAGAAAGAGAACGTTGCGGAGAGTGAGAAAGATTGGAACGTAATCCACCTTCCGCTGTTGTCGCCGCTCTGTAGCAAACGGATGCGATGTTGATGAGAGCTCGTATGCTCGAGTATATCCTGAGGAGTCTCAAAACTGATATCACACACTGAACAGGAAGACTTCGGCGCTTGGGGGTTCTGGGGAGGCAAAATATGGTTGAACTCACGGATTCACGTAGTGACTCGACTAGTTGAGTAAGAAGCCGGCTATGAGCTCCGGAAAACAAAGCTGGATGACTCACCTGGATACTCAAGATTGACTCAGAGGCTGACTCCCGCATCTTCTTGATGTGCCTCTCCGAAATAAGATGCTGGTTGTAGGGTACTTGCCCGGCGAATTTCTTGCCACACGGCTCACAATGAAGAAAATTTCCATCCTTCAATTGAAAGAAATAATTTGAATTTCGATCGATTCCCACGAAACTCTCGAACGATGCCGACTGGAGAGTATCGACCCTGGGGATGCGGCAAAGGAATCAAACTGGCTTCAACCAGTCGAATAAAACTCAAGGAGCCTTGCCTGCAGTGACGGATTCCCTGAAGCTGAAGATTCCATTGAGCGAATCTTCTTCAAATGTTTCTCGGACGCAAGGTGCTGATTATGGGGTATTGGACCCTCGAATCTCTTGCCACAAGGCTCACAGCGGTAACTCATATTCTGTGAATTGAAGCAGGGTATCATCAGTTGAGGGCGAATATGCTCTTGCTGGTTAGAGTAACCCGATACGATAAATCATCAAGTAGAGAGCTTTGTATCATGCTCTCAACCGCATGGACCAGACGAACGTCCGATTCACAGCCAGAAAGTTTCGATTTACGATTATATTTCAGTCTAACATTTTCTTTGATGGGTTATAGCCTCTCGGCTTTGCTCAATTTTCGAACAAAATTCTCGTCATCCCGAGACTAGCGAGATATGCGTCGTTCTGATGAAACACAAGCATTATCGAGAACTTCCATTCAAAACGAAGTCCAAATCCGCTCCCATTTGACAACCCGAGGACAACATCTTGTCGTATCCCTTTAGTAGAGGTCGGGATCCCTTTAGTCTATGATATGATTGGTTGGCAAAATTTGGCGGATCGACTACTCAGTGATTAGATCTGCTTGAAGTGATTGATGGACTCACCTCTGCCACTTTTGTTGATCCCTGAACGAAGGAGTCCAAATTGGCCTCTCTGACTTTCTGTCCGTGCTCTGCCGAATGAACATGAGCTCTGATTTCATCCTGGCTCTCGAACCACAACACGCAAAAAGAGCACTTGAAACCGGACATCTAGGCGAGGCAAGTTGGATTGTGCGATGGAAATTCTGGACGACCTGATGAGCGTTCCATTGACGAGTTCTCTGTGGTCAGTTGTTCTGCTTTGTCGACGACTTGTCTCAACAAAGGCCCATCGTTGTGCCCGCCAAGAAGGCCGTGCAGGGTTGCCAGGCTTCCACTTAGCGCGCAGCATTTCAACGGCGCGCCGTTGATCACCGCCGTGAGTCAACGCCGCGTCGTGAATGCACGGCCGGAGACCCCGGAATATCAAATCGGCCATTGGTATCCGCAGCCTGTATCGTCCGATTAACGCCGTTCATCAACGACGTCGAAATAGTACGAATGTGCCCTAATCCAATCGCACACAGTCGACTCAACGGAACGCGCAGGCTTTTCGTGGAGAAGATTGGCTGGGCGTTTGCCAGGAAGGAGCTTGGGCTTCAAACTAAATAGATTCTCCAGAATTTGAGATGGCACGGCATATTGTTTCGTGTCCGCTTTATGTATTCACTTCCTTGCCAATACTCCAGCGGATATCAGTGTGCCTTTCCTCCTCCCTGTCCCCAAATCTCTTTCTTCATGTTGTTTTAAGACTCTTGCGCACACCTTGGCGAGATCGTGGTGGGGGGCACTATGATATTGAGGAAGAAAGAATTGAAGAGATCACACCATGAGCTTCCGTGGTCGAATCATTACTGTATACAACCTTTGATCTCTTCCGGAACTTCCATGTCAATATCTGGGCGACAGTCGGTAATGCGAGGGAGCGCTGCGAATATCTGATCCTGATTTCGAAGCTTTCATCGGATCTCATGAAGTTCTCTCTAGCATTGATGCTCTTCCATCAAGACCGCGTGACGAGTCCAGCAGTGGAGATCCAGGATTCTGGTTGGAGAATTGATTGACATAGCGATTGAGATGTGAATTTAGATGTGGTTCCTGAAGAGATCCTCACTCACGATCAGCCTAATCAGCGATTGCCTCGAGACTTAACTATGAGTGCAACATATGAAAGTACATACGAAAATCTACACCGTGGCTTGACCTTCGGAGAAATCTTGTGTCTATTTCCTTCAAAGATTCTTTCTTTTGTTTCCCACAGCCGGCTTGCCCCTCTACAGATTGATCTTCGTGAGACTCGGCGATCACGATCGTTCGAACGAAAAGGAAGAATTCGGACACGAGGATTACTCTGCAGAAAAAGTGATCTCGCTCGAAAAATACAAAGGCTATGGATTCATTGACATGACGCTCCTTGAGCCGGCCGAATTCGTCATCTTCAGGAAAACCATCGACCCCATCTGACTTCGAGAGGATGACGGTATCGATCGAATGGTGATGACATGGTTGTGAGAGCCAATGGAACCCTTTTTCACTTTGCTTGATCACCAAGTCGCAGCGGCATCGATCCAACCTCTTCAATATGCTTGACTATGCTCGTTCCATCAGTCTTTCGATAGGGATCCTTGCAGCAAGGTTCAGGAAAACCTTAGCGTATCAGTCCTGGCTTCCTTCCTATCTCAGATGACTCTGTAATGTTCTCTTGTGGCCAGCCGTGTATATTCATAGTATACATCGCAGTGGCGGTACACCATCCCCGCTTCAACGTACCAAATATCCCAAGAGTCCCGATTTCTTCTGCCAATAATATTGTCTTCATATTTGGAGGAAATGTATCTGGGCATCCTCTCCTCTCTGTACGAACGTTCCAACGAGACTCTTGATTCGTGTAGATGGTCTCTATAGCCTTACCGTCTATAACATGAGGGACCGAAAATTCCAGCGCATCGAAAAGAAATCCTTTCGCCGCAACTGGTACATCGCCAACATGACCCACGACAGATGACCTGCCAGATTCTTGTCAACAGAGCTCAAAGAATTTTCCCAAATTTTCCAAGAATCCGATCGGTGATGAGGATTCGAGTCGAACCAAATCGGAATGAGGCACTCCGCGAACCTCCCTTACCAGCAGACATCAAATCCGTAATTACGGATTACGGAACTCGGAAGGTTATATAAGCGTATCTCCGCAACAATGCAAGGAAGAAGAAGGCGAAGAGATTTTTTGAGTAGTAAATCCAACTCTGAAAGCTCAATCCATTTTCCTCTTTCTTCGAAAACTCTGCTGTACTAACGGCGAATTCCGAAATCCGTAATCATGGATTTAATGTCTACTCGTCAGCGTGTTGATGGTCAGTGATGCTCCTTTAGTACAGTTGGTTCTTTTGTGCCTGCTCGGATTTCTCCACTCAGTCAGCACATGCGTGCAAGGCCCATAACCTCTTAGAAGGAAAAGCCATCATGGGAGGACGACCCGCTAGCAGTTGGACTGAACTCCCTTATAAAGGGGACAGCTAAATGAGGGTCGATTTCAGGCCAAGTTTGGATTTTAGAATTTCATTGTACGGTCGCTTGAGCTCCGATTTTCGGAATCTTCAATTCGCGTCTTCGTTCCCGCAGCGTATGTTCTGATCAAGAAACCTGCCCGAGCATACTTTTCGCATCCAGCAGAAATCATCATCATCATCGCGCCCATCCGTTCCTATCATTTTGGCAGCTCCGTTCCTGTCGAACGAGATATCCATGATGTTCTGTAGCGTTCTCTTGGAACGGGGCCCATAGTTGTGGTATGGCGTTCCTCCGCTACACCTACGATGGTTGAACTACACTGCTCGTTCTGTTATGAAAAAAAAACTGTGGAGAGAAGAAGCGATTGGCGCCCTTGGTGGAGAGAGACACAATAGAGACTTCTAGGCGAGTTCAAGCTTAAATATTCGTCTTATTGTTGATGAACACGCACATCTCTGGTGTCGAATCACGCTCGATATTGAGCTTGAAATCTCGTGATGAGCACAGGAGTCTCCGCAACGATCTGACCATCAAGGAGGCATTGAAATACCTGAGTTTGAAAATAGGCGCGCAGATTTCTCCGACACATCTGACCGCCATCCACAGTAGCGATACGTTTAAAAGTGAACGATTTGTCCAATTCTTAACGGCTTGAAAATACTGAATTTCTCATGCTGAAGTGATGCTCACCCCTGTAAGGAGTCGGCAGGGAACTCCAGACATTGATCCGGAATGCTTTGGGTCCGCGTGTTTTCGCGTGACAATTCACTCTGTACGATTTTGTCTCTTTGCCTCCCACCAGGCGTTGCGTCGAGTGGAGGAATGATGTTTCCCTGCCTGTCGGGCACTAGTGGGTGTCGGTGAAGTGTCTGAAATACTGCGTGATCTCAACAAAAGTGGTTTCATCGACCAACTCGAACAACGAATCCCAAATTTTGGTTGCGGAAGAACTCCCTTCCGAACGTTCGTGAGGTCATGCCGAAGTCAGCTGATTAGAACGCCGAAATAAAACAGGCTCCCTGTGTCCCAGAGGTCCTCACTATTTCGAACTTGTATCATTATGAGTTTTGGTGACAGAAAGCTCCAGGGAGCGTCCCGTGAAGCGATGCCGTCGACATCAGTGAGTCAATATCTCCCGTCACTTCGAACGTTGAAAACTTTTCATGTGTTGCCGTTTGCAGAACATTCCCTGCCTTGTGAACGGTGAATGGATCGTGTGAACCTAACGAGTCGAATGCTCAATTTCAGAGGGGACGCAAGCCGGAGAAGAGGCTGGTGGTCGAGATTCTGAGTGACAGTGAAGACGAAACCTCACCCGGAGGGAATGCCCGAAAAAGTGTCAAGACAGAGGAAGTATCACCGGGCATCAAAGCGATGGAGAATCTATACCAGCGAATCCGAAGAGACACACTGAGGAGGAGTTCGCGAATCGGGACGGATCAGAGTCCCCAGGAGTTGATCAACGAACCGATGCAAGAAAGCGATCTCGCCTCAACCCAGGTGTTGGAAAGCAACCAAAATCTTCCACCGTTGTGTATGAATCAAGACAGGCAAAGGTCGAGCTCTCGTGATTCGAATGAAACTTTGATCCTGCCGAGGCGAGGCGAACGCGCATCACCGAGGCCGAGGAGCCCCGCACTGAAGGTAGATAAACTTTGTTCCGAGGTTCATGAGATGTTTGACAGATTGCCTTGTGAATCTTCTTATGGAGAAATCTCACGAGTCATGCTTAGAACTCAACCGAACTTTCATGATCTTGCAGCATCCTCCTGTAAAAGCTGTCAAGAGGGAACCCCGGCCCGAGGCTGAGGACAGACAGACGAGGAACAACGGTTTCGCGAACGATTCGAAGACCCCTCCCGCAGAAGAACCGGATGTCAAACCCCCCTTTGCTGAGGAGTCCAGCTCTAAGCGGATCTCTCCGAGGAAAACCGAAGCAAGAAAGTTCTTACCCGCGACAAAAAGGCTGGAAATACTTTCCCCTGAGCAGAGTGAACCGAAGAAACTCCTTCCAAGGAAAAAACAAGAGGTGAAATTGCCATCCACGGGGAGAATTATTCAGAAGCAAGGTTTGACTAGGAAGCACGCTGAGCAGCAGGCTCCTACGTCATCGTTGATTCGTCAGAATAATTTGCGGGAGGAATCTAGTCGCGAGGTACTCGAGCCGATGGCAGTGGTTGTATCTCATGAACCCTTCGACTTGAAAGTTCAACTCAATCAGAAGATCATGACCGCTATTCAGAAACGCAACAAGAAACCTGCCACAGAGAGGAAAGCCAATCTCAAGCGCCTCACGAAGTCTCCCCTGAAGAAAAAGTCGCCCGTGAAGAAGATTCCGTCTAGGAGAAAAATCGAAATCAAGAAAGCAACCGTGATCAAAACTGAACCTGACCTCCCCCGTCTTCCACACGAGATACCCGCATCTGGGAGCACAGTAGCGGAATTGATCGATGTCGATGACCAAATCGTGTCTCCGTTGATGTCCGATGGCCTATGGGACATTTATGAGGTGATCTCGAAAAGATGTACAACAAATTACACTCTGGTGAAGAGTATAATAGGAATGGTAGAGAAAGGTTTTACGTTGCCTTTCATCTGTCGGTACCGACGAGATCAATCCGGAGGTCTTTCGCCGGAGGGCATCCAGTCCATACGAGAAGAATATTTGACATTGATCGAAGTCCGGAAAAAAGCCAAAGCGCTCGTTACGAAATTGGAAAATGAGGGCAACCGAGACGTAGAACTCAAACTTTCCATTCTCTCTTCGAGGACGCTTGAGGAACTCAATTTAGTTATGGAACCGCTGAAACAAAAAGGTCGTAAAACGTACGCATCTAGAGCACGTGGCATCGGGTTGGAGGCATTGGCAATGCCCATCTGGAAAGGAGAAAAAAATCTGAGTGACTTCAATTTAATGAACTTTGTCGATGCATCAACTCCGGGAAAAGCAGACGTGCCGGATCTGTTGCAGTCGGTTCGCTACATTCTTGCAGACGAACTCCGCAAAAGTCGGACAGTTCTCGATCGAATGGAGGAAATCAGTCGGCTTGAAGCCGAGCTTCACGTCAAGCCGAAGAAAGCCAATAAAACTACAAGCGCTATTGCTAGTAAAGAGTCCGGCGATAACTTTCGGGACTATTTCGACTTCGTCAAGAAGGTTTCGGCTATGGAAAGCCACCAGGTGAGTTCCCTTATTTCTATGAACTTAACGAGAATATTCAGAGCTCGACATTCAAAGGTACGTAATCGACTCGCTCTCCGGAAGCTTGAGTTTTGGTTCTCTTTGCAGATCATGGCTATCAACCGTGGGGAACAACTTGGATTTCTGTCAGTTAGCATCCACCTGCTGCCTTTCTTTGAGAAGAACTTCAAACAGTGTCTATCGCAACAATTTCATAAGAAATGTCTCCTGGATCCGGCCACTAGGGCTCTCGTGAGAGACGCAGTCGATGATTCCTACGACCGCCTGTGCAAACCATACATTTCGAGGGTTGCACGAGCTCATCTGAAAGACCGTGCCGAGAAAGAGGCCTTGACTGTTTTTTCAGCGAACCTCCGCGCTTTGCTCATGACTCCACCGGTTCGGGGCGAATCGGTTCTTGGGATCGATCCTGGTTTCACGAAAGGATGCAAACTAGCTGTGATATCCAAGAGTGGAGACCTATTGGAGAGTGAAATAATGTACCTGAGCAACCGACCCGAAAAGGTTCTGACGAATTTGGTGAGGAAATATAAGTGTCGGCTGATTGCCGTAGGTGACGGGAAAGGCGGTCACGAGGTCAAAAGTCTCATAACGTCCTGCAATAAGCGCAAGCTTTTCGGAGAGCAGCCTGTTCGTTTCACAACGGTGCGTGAAGCAGGGGTTTCGATTTACAGTGTGAGCAAGGCCGCGGAAGAGGAACTTCCTGGTCTAGATTTCTTCGTTCGAGGGGCCGTAGCGATCGCTCGACGTCTTCAGGACCCATTAGTAGAGTTCATAAAAGTTGAGCCGAAAAATCTCGGCATTGGGATGTATCAACATGACATCAATGAGTCAAGGCTGAAAGAAGCGCTCCAGAGCACTGTCGTCGAATGTGTTAGTTTTGTCGGAGTCGACATCAACGTGTGTGCCGAATTTCTCCTGCGGCAGGTCGCGGGCCTGAACGCCACCGCAGCCAAAAATATCATCGCCTACAGGAATGAGCATGGTCCGTTTCGAAATCGCGAGCAGCTTCAAATGGTTCCTCATATAGGACCAAAACGCTACGAACAGTGCGCGGGTTTTGTGAAGATTCTCCCAGAGACCCTGAAACAGTGTCTTGACGAGAGCTTGATCGTACTCAAAGTTCAGAAACCGAACGAGAAAGCAATATCCGAAGAATTGGAACTTCTGGATACCACGATTATTCATCCTGATTCATATGGACTCACGAGACGCATCATCTCTGACTTGGGTTTGGATGTGAAGGATATCGGGACGCAGAAGTTCATTGACATAGTGAGCTCGAAGGCTAAAGCAGAGGATTTTGCGAAGAAGTTCAATGCGTCGTTCTTGACGGTGGAGTTGATTCTGAAAGCGTTGAAGGCCAGGCGGAACTGGGACGTCAGAGATGAGGGAAGTGCTCCTATTTTCAGCGCGGGTTCGATCAGCATGGCAAATATACAAATCGGGCAGAAGGTCTCAGGTAGAGTCGAAAACGTAGTGCCTTTCGGTGCGTTTGTTGATATCGCAATGGACAAAGATGCGCTCATCCACACGGGCTTTCTTGGCGCCGCCCGCGGAATCATAAAGTTGGGTGATATTGTTGAATGTAGAGTTATCAAGAAGGACCTTTCGCGTCAAAGGATCTCGCTCGCTTTTGAGTCGTTTAAATGAGTGTACAAAGCTGGACGGATTTCTGAATGATCTTCGTGAATCCACGAGTTCGTCATATTCACCGCCACCGAAGTCTGCATAATGTTATGCAAGTGTAAAATTGTACAATTATAGTCTTGCCATGTGAATCTTAGGAACTGGCGGCTTTCATGCATTTAAAGATGGAATTTGATTTTAACACGACCGGATTATGAGAAACAAAAGGGACCGAGAAATGCTGACTCGTTGATCGATAGCTGAAGTTTAAATAAAAGTTGAGTGGAATCTACTCATTAAAGCAACTCACTGATATCTTTGAAGGAATCATCATTTTTCGGAGACCCACAGTGAGAGTCAATCGGCCAAGGTCCTTTGAAAATCGTCGAAAGCCCGAGCACAGCTCTTTTTCGAAAGTTCAGCTCTGTCTTGGAACACGTCGTATCTGACGGATCTTGCGCAGCGTCAGGACTTGTTATCGAGTCTTGGCGAAATGTGGGAGAAGATTGTTCTCGCGGGCTGTTCTCTAGGAGTTGTCTAGAAGAGCTCACGATCGAGTAAGTTGAAATCAATTTCCGATTCTTGGGAAAAGCAGTTACCGTCTTGAACCCACCGTATCGTGTCATGGAATCTTCGCCAGCGGAAGTGGTTCTAAATTTCCACTGTTCTCTTGTGAGTCGAAAATCAAATAGAAATCTTAAAGTTGACAGATGTTGCATCAAGCGACGGGATCAAATTCAGGACAGCGGTTGAATTTCGAATTCGCGAAGACATCGATCCGGTGATCGTTGGTGAGTAGCGCACGTGCGGTGTTTCTGCTGCGACTCCGGCGGTTGCTCTGTATGTACGTCAAATGGGGTGGATTTCCTGTCGTTTTCTTGAGGTGAACCTGTCTCGTCCCGCTTTAGACTTGTTCTTCGAGAAGCGGGGGAGGCCCCGACTGGCCGTAGAAATAGAATTACCGAACCAACGTTCTTTATGGGAGCACAAAATTCAACCGCCGCAGCCACGGCAGCAGAAGAGGTTTTTGAACAGAGGAAACAAGTATGAAAAGGCGCACTGGACTGAAAACTTGACTCGAGATGCTCGATGGTCTAGTCCGTTAGGCATCGTTCATTCGAATAAACGGCTCTTGAGTCGGAAAAATCGCGGCAGAGATCAGAACTCCATTGTTGTCCGACCGCAATAGAACAGAATCCATTCCGACTCTTCACCTACATTTTTTTTCCTCAAAAGTTCTCCCTGACTCATCCGTCGGAGCCGATTCCGGCTTATTTCGTTCCAGAAAACTCATCTTGCCATTCAACGAAACTGTTCCTCGTCAGACTATTTTCAGTGCTTTTCAAGCGGTGAATCCTCGCTCCACTAACATCTGGAAAAACTGGAAAAAAATCAGAGGCGAATGCGGAACACGACGAGAGGTGGGTTCGTCGCATGCCGTACTGTCGTCCTTCCATACGCGGAGTTTCGAAACAGTACCTATACCTACTGGATTGCCGGCAACAACTACGCTTTCACCCCTTGAGGGCTAGTTGAAATTTGAACGTTGCGAACTCTGGCCCCGTTGAGCCGTCCGTGTTGTCTGCATCGCAAACTGTGTCCGAATGATGTTTCCTAGTTGTGGAATCCACGGAGGCAGAGGGGTCCTTAGATTCAGCACGTACGACAACTGCTCACGCGCGGTCCTTCGCAACGTGACATCACAGGGCTGCAATAACCGATGTATAACCTCCGTAAATGCGCCAACTAACGCGATCCGGAAGAACGAGGCCGATTGCGATCTCTAACACATCGACAGAGCTTCTGATGAGGATCCCCTTAGTGTTCAGAGGCCGTTTTGTACGACGTCTGAAGCAGAAGATCAGAAATTCGTCTTTTCCCACGCCTTCGACGGCTTCTCATCAAACTCATACGAAAATACTTGAGAAATTAAAGGAAGTGCTGAGCATTGAATCAGAGCTCGTTGAATGAGCTGTTCGGATGACAGATGGCGAACACGTAGATTCGGGAGTAGCAGGATGGACAGCAATGGTAATTTTGTAGGCGAGTGCCTTGCCCCAGGTCTGCCACTTATGGCTGACCGCCTCGAGAAGCTGTTGGTGGTGGCAGCCGCGGTGTTAGTTCTCAATGGCCGAGTGCACAGTGCGATCCGCTGCTCCTCGTGGGAAAAAGTCCCACGAAAAGCGAAATCTGAGCGGCATCCACCTCGACTAATCCTCGCCATTTCCTTTGTGGATCGACTCAGTAAGCAACATGAAGCGAGCGAGGAACTGAGTGAATGAGTGACGGACTGGCGAATGGACGGACAGCCAGTCGGATTGACTGACTGACTGACTGCGTAGGCGTCCGTTTGTTGGATTTTCTTCAATTTTTATGATTCGACGTCGTCGTTGTTGTTGTGTGTTGTCGTTGCTGTCGTTATTATTCGAGCAGCAACAGCTCGCCGCGACGTCGACGGCGGCCGCCATTGTTGCTTCGGCGACACACGAACCGCACGCGAGACCAGAGGCAAGAGCCACCGCCGCCGCAACCGAAGCTCTACCCGGTAATCAACACAAAAACTTTTGCCCTTTTCGGGGACGGAGCTATTGGCCGCCGCCGCTGCTGCCAGGCAGTCAGTCAAGAAGCAACTCTAGCTTCATGAGCCGGAGCGAAGAATGATGTCGATTGAGTGCTTCTCCATTTTCGTTCACTCGGCAGTCCATCTCCAGCATTCTCAAATGCAGTTGAAGCGAATGTTGAAGATCGATGCTGAACGGAACTTCCTCGAGCTCGAACGTTCCTGGTTCGGCTGAAGGAGCTCTTGTTTCGTCATGGAACATTCGGTGCTCCTCCGTGTTCCTCAAAGTAGGAACTTTCCGAAGCGTTGTTTCTCCCCACGGCTTCTCACTTGGGATGGAGTTGTGAACCTATCTCGGATTTCTGGAAATCTGACTCTATATTCCATGAGATCTCTCGGATGACCGAACTAAGCAGAGGAGATTGAAAGCCACGCGAGCCGTGAACTCGTTCTTCTGGATGGATCGGAATTCTCCGAAGACGAGTTCAAGCTGGCACGCGACCACTTTCCGAAGTTTCTCTGAAGCCAATCGTGGACTTTGTTTCTCCTTGTTTTCTTTCAACTTCTGACGGCCGGTAGTGAAGACGGCGGCACGATCGGGATCCGATGTGTTCAACCGGGCGTGCCTCGACGCCAACGACAACGTCGATGCCTTCGGACCGACAACGGTGACGCCGACGGTAGTTCATGCGTTTTCCACAATGAGGCCTCGATTGACTTAAGGCTTCTGTCAAGCCATTCATTCAGTTCTTTCTTCCTTCCTTCCTCTCTAAACGATGAAATCAGACTTCCGATTTGTTCCGGCCTAGCCCAACCTAACTTAAACAGCGTTTACGCTTTCGAGTGTTGCTAATTATTTGGCGTACGTAGTTGACGCTACAATTCGTTCCCTTGATCGGAGCTCGCGTGCCGTTCCGCACGAGCGTTCCGCAGTCAACGTCGCGCAGCAATTCTGAAAACTTGAGCGACGACGATTCGTTTCTGGACTTACTGGCTGGTCTTCAGCGGTCATTGTCGTGTCATGACTGTTCGCTTCCAACGAGGAAAACAAATATCGTGGAAACGAGCCACACTGATACTCTCATGTTCCATCTATTTCACTTTTCATCAATTGGCGAAGCGCAAGTTTTGGAGAAATCTAGAGACAATCTCCAGAAGTTTCGAGATCTCCCAAAAGGAGTTCCAAGTGTAATCAATTCTGACCTGACATTTCATCGGGAAATCTCTCAAATCAACGTTACCGAGCAAGGATCTTCGGAATAACAGCTCTATGCAATTGACAAAACGCGAGCTCAGAGACTTCGACCAAATCCGGAATACTTGGAAACTCCGAATTCTCATCTTCTCGGTTGTGGTCTTTTGGAAGCCTTTCCTAGTGGTTCAGTTCCAAACAATCGTTTTTCGTTGGGATGCTTTGGGGAGGAGCGAGAGAACCGAAATGGTGGCCTCTTCCTATTTTTGGTGCGTGTGTTTGCTTGAATTGTGTGTGCGCGCGCGCGCGAGTCAGTGCGAACTCGGTTGTTGGCTATTTTCTTCATTTTGGTTTTCGCTCGTCTCCTTTGAAACATAATTCCGCGTGACGGAGTCGTCGTCGCCGTCGCCGCAACGCTCTGAATGCGACGAAACCATTGTCGCGTTCGGTACCGTCAGCGATGCCGATGCTAAGTGCCGAAGTTGCGCCGCGCTCTCAATGACCGAATGAGAAAGCAGAGGAAGTTGCACTTGTGACAAATTTGAATTACTTCACTTTGCATGTCGTAGTAGCGAGAACGTCGGTGGCACAGTGATATCACAGTGACAAATCTTGAACCTCCCACTCGCGATGCAAGAAAGCTTCCAGACAGATCGCCGCCGCCACCGCCGCCGACTTATTACGGCGAATCCCGTTTCAGCTGAGAGCCGAAAACACAAAAAAGGAAATTTTCAGAACGCTCAAAAAGCGATTACATGTCGAATTACGGTTGACACGAGGTCCGGGTCTTGAGATCTGGTCTCTCCGGGATCGCCGCGTGTCGATTCGAGAGCCACACCGATGTCGATCCAAGTAATTAGATGTGATACCTCAATAAATCTCAAAATTTCGGTACAAGCAGCGAATTTGGGAATGTTTGTCGGCGAAGAGGGAAAATGAAGAGGTTCGTTCTGGGCTGAGTTGATTGCGCGCAATATGATATCGCATCGAATGGAGAGTTTTTGCGGATCAATATTCAGGTCTGAGGTGATTGAAGACTTTGCGATGATTTACGATGAGTCAGTTCTGTGTTCGTGATTACGAGTGAGACGGACCCTTGAACTACGTCAACAAGACAGAATAACCTGTCAGTTTGTGATCACCTCACGAGGCTGACTGTCCGAGCGATCGGAAAGCAGGCAGACAGACAGAAAACAGCGGTCTTCTGTTGAGAAAGCAGTGGCCATAAAGACGAACGACGTTATTCTTCGACTAACATGCTGGGAAAGCGATCGGTTAGTCGGCGGTTTCCTTTTTCTCTTCTCACTCCCCCTCTTTGCGAGCTTTCAATTCCCGATTGAACAGAGGAGTGATTTTCTTCTTTCGACGACCAACTCAGCGCCATAAAGCGTGTACATGTAAGTAACGTTAACAACTAAGATTTACACCAGCCGCGACCGGTCACTAGTTCACAGTGACTCCTAAGTGTGGGGAGTTCTCAGAAGCGCACAGGGACGTCTTCGCTAAACGACCTCGCTGCAATGCTGTCGGCGAAAGTGACTTTTGCGCGACTCTTGTACGGCTCTCATCATTTGTAACGGGGCCGCTCAGAATCGATGGTTTTTGATGATTGACGAAGAAATTGGATCGATTTTCCTCAAGAGAATTCCTCTTCCCGCTCGAATTTCAACAGTTGATCGGTTCTGTTATCCATCCGCGAATGAAACACGTCCCCTGAGAAGCAGTTAGGAAAGCATCTATGCATTCATTCATTCATTCATTCATTCATTCATTCGAATGATGACTGCGAGCGACTCAGTTCATGACCCATTGACTTCATTACGAGAGCAACTTCCCTCGCTATCCAGACATGACGCCTCACTCGAGAAGAATGAGTTGGTCTTGGCAACAATCGCTAACGCATCAGATGAAATTCCTTCCTCGCTCAAAACCTCGTTTAAACTCGAGGAACGAGCACTCCCTAGCTCAGTCCCCAACAGAAAAGCTTCAGTTTTGCATTAGAGCTATTAAACTGAGTCGGACCGACTAACAACAGCCGACGAGCAGCGGTAACAATAAGGATCGTACGAGACGAGTCTGTCGCTGTCATGACATCCCACCTGTGAACTCGGCGGATGGCACGCGCCGACTCGCTCAACTGAATTCGAGAAACTGATGAGGAGAGAAACGCCGCCCGTCCCGCGGCGATACAAATTTCATTTTAGAAGAAAGCACACCACGAGGAGCGAGAAACGCATCGAACTTCAGATCGAGAGGAAAACTCCGTCCCGGGTAGTTTGGAAGTCGAAAAGCGAGTCCCGTGAACATTTTGCCGCCGCGCCGTGAAGAATAGAAACCAACTCCGCCCTCTTGATCACGAAGGCTGTGGGTTAAAAAGCGAAACTTCTTCAAACGTAATCCATGTACAATAACAAGCAAAACTGAAGATGTCATGACTTTTGCGAGAATGAACTTCATTCGCCGAGCTACAATTTTCTATTTAAAAACCTATTGGTCACGGACCGGTAATGGGATACCACCATCAAAGTCGAAATAAGCTCCTAGGTCTCATGCGCACATAGAAGCAAACAACACTTTTCTGTGGAAGTTTATGACATCGACCTCGAGAGCGAGATTTCATCGAACCGAGAGATCGATGGCGGTGCTTCGAACGATCATGCTCAGAATGAGAGTCATGATGACTATCATAATGATGGCGGGAACGAATGCTTCAGTGTTTTTATCAGAGGCTGTGCCATAGCTATCGAGGCTAATAGAATCAGAGGTGAGCTCTGCCGGTGGATCGTGATGAGTTGAGCCCGTGTGCTATCCTCCGCTGCCTTTCTACTCGCTTGCCATCTAGCCAGCCAGGGATCCTAAACCAGCTGCTCCGAAGCCAAGGAGTCGGCTCTGGTCTTCTTTCTTGCTTTCCTATAACTCGACCAAATCACGGCTCAAACTCACGATGATGAAGATCAACAACGACGCGATCGAGAACAAATACAAACACTGAAACTTAGGTTTTTCTTAGGAAATCTGGAACCGTGTTCCGCGATACAAATATCGCTGTGAGCGTTCTGATATGGATCGGACTCTTCTTGAGGAGGAGCTTGAAATTCGGAAACATGTTGGTAGAGGCCAAGTCTGGATGAGCGTCTCTGTTCCACCGTCTTGCTGAGGTCCGTTCGGAGATGACTCAAGAGTAGCGAGTCGCTGCAGCTGGTCGTTCAACGTCACCCCGAGCAGCTCATCTCTTTCGGTGTCTTCTCTCTTTCATCCAGATGGAGCCGGCTTACGAGGAAGGCCCAGACCACAAGCTATAATCTCGTGGAGAAGAAGCCACCAGGAGCGAGCTGGCACGGCTGCTGAGATTGGATGGCTCAAATGATCGCAGGAAAAATGGTCAGTGGACCCCGGTGGAATTGAGGGCTCCACAAACCAGTCGATCCGCTAGACATTCTCCCATACCTACATATTCTTCCGGCTTTTCTCAAGGGCTCGGCAAAAAATGAGTTTTCGACTCCGGAGAACGTGCGTGTATCGTGTGGCCTATAAGCAAACGCTTTGTGGAGCAGGCTGAACTGAGCAAAGCCGTGCGGGGCTCTGCTGCGGGCGAACAAGGGAGTGAGCGGACATAAATGAAGGTCTCAGGAGGGTCGTGCAAGCCACAGACCCGAAAGCTGTGAGCATCCTGCGCGCATGCGCGTTCAGCTATTGATCGTTGTTAGAGTCACGCAGTTGCACGACGAACACTGCGGACCATCTTCGCCCCTGGGTGTCGTTCGGTCGACATCGTCCTACTCCATGAAGAAGGCGCGACTATGAGTCCGGTCGTCGTCGTCCTCTCAGGAACAGACCGTGCACAGGGAGTTTTCAAAATGGGTAATCGACTCAAATATCAAGCCATTACTCGGCCGCCGCCGCCGCTGCCGACGAGTCTGTCCGTGGCCGAGGATTTTGCCGCTCTGTCGAGAATAGTGAAGTTCCCAATTTGAACGGTTTGGATCAAATTGTGAGCACTTCCACGGATGGCAACAATTCAGGTTGTCCGTGATACATTGTCAGCATTCGCAGTGAGGTTTCGAAGCTCTGCTTTTAGTATGCCGAACCACACGCCGACACACTGGATGACGGATCGTGTCAACAGAGTGGAGAGTCGGTCGTGCACACAGCACGAAAGTCAACGCTGAGCAACCGTAACGAAACGTTGTGTTACAATGTCAGCGCGGAACTCGCGTTTGTTCTTCCGTACCAGCGGACTAACATCATTTTCACGACCACAATCCAGAGATCGGGCAAAGCGCTCTGCATGGGGAGGGGAAGCTCGAGTTCACTTGGAGAAACAGAATGAGGAAACCTCCTCGCTCGAAACCAATAAGTCAGTGAATAAAGAGATGGAGCGTCCTCGCCGGCCTGGAAAAGCAGAAGAGAAGACGAGGGGCTATAACTCAGCAACCCGAGACAGAGAACCCGAAGTAGAAATGCCTCGGAGGGAAGTGGCGGAAAAAATTTACGGAGAAAGGGGTGAAGACCGAGTCGGCCCGACTAACTGGCGTGTTCGCGTAATAGTGTCTTAATGCGAGAGGGGCGTTAGGCTTTACGTTAACAGGCTGCTTGTTCGTGAGACCCACCCCGGAAGGCCACCACACGAAGGCTCCTGTTGATCGACCCGCGACCGTAACGCAGGAAAGACTGAGTTTGAACCGTTTTCTTCCATCGATTCCAGACTGTGACGACAGCCATGAGTTCTCTATTTGTGAAACCCGCCCCGGAATTCTTTGTTTCCCATCAGTGAATACAACAACCGTTGAACCTGTCGCGAGGGTCTCCCTCGCGCGCGCGCACCAGTACAGTTTTCGTGAATATTCACGGACGGCAACATTGTAGACAGCGGAGCCAGTTGGGACGCTTTCGGCGGTGAAAAGTTGCGTCGTCATATCGTGTTACAGATGTCATGAAGAAGGCCGGTGTGCGGCTGCAAAGAACGTCAGGGCGGGGCAGTCAGAGACATGACCGCGTTTAGCTCATTTGTCATGGCCCACGCCGTGGGTTCCACCGTGCCCCACTGATATGCCTACAGAGCCTTCCGAGGAGGCTCGCTCGCTCAGTCGGTCCGTTAGGTCCGTACGCTAGATGTTTGGTTGGATAGTTGGTCGCTTGCTCAGCTGACTAGCTGGTTGGTTACCTCATTAGGTAATGGCTCTCCTTAGCAGGAGCAACGGGAACGGCCACAACAACGTCAACGGCAGCGGCGGCAGCAGCGTTGTACTCCAGTCGATGCGCCGCGAAAACCTCGACGGGAGGGGAACTTTGTTGTTGCTTCCGAGGCAGCTGCTGTAACGGTGTCCCTGGTTTCCTCCTCCTAGAACCGCCTTACCCTGGCATCGGCGGCAGCTTTTTGAGTTATGCTCAAGTTATCGAATTGAAACTCGTGGCTGCCGGATGAAAACGAGATTGGCCTCCCAACTCTGATATGCTCTTCCGTGTTCAGAATCAAACTCCCTTCGGCACGCCAGGCTCCCGACAGAGGGCTTCTATCTGTGTTTCTCCGTGACATCCTCTGATTGCCCCGAACTCACGGAGTCCTCCTCCGAGTTCCCTCTCAGCGACCCCTGGAGGGCCGACTCGTGCCGTGCGCACATAGCACAACAGAGTTCGTGAAATATTTCAATGATACTGACAATTCACTTGCCAACTCACTCGATCGACGCACGGGAGTGAAACAATTTTTTCCTAATGTCTCCTTCAGGAGCAGGAGGAAGCGCCAACCCAGCAATTCGTATTCAGCCCTCCTGACTGAGCGTAGGATACGATTCGCACGAAGCTGGACTGCTTCCATTCGGGGTAATCGCGGGGAACTTGAGAGACCGAAGAGCTCGAGTCCTCATTGAAGATCCGCTTGGTCGTCTTATCGCTCCAAGACTGAAATGCCGTTCGTTGATTATTTGCAATCGAGCGAAGTGTTAAAAGTCTAAATGTCGGCTGTGATTGAGTCATAACAAGTGATATTTGATCCGCTGCAGCGCTGATGTCGGTCGAGGAACGGTGTCAAAATTTCAGGAACGAACATTTTGGCTGAGCATCAAGGTCTGCTGAGGAGGCTTCGATCGGAGTGACGGGTTGACAGCCGTCATTTGTGGTCCTTGATCATCATCAATATCAACTTGGTGGCAATCTTTTCCTCCGTCGTCGTCGCTGTTGATGTCGATCCTGTGGCGAATGTGTGGCCACGAGTCGCAGATCATCTTCACAAAACACGTTCGAGAAAATTCGCAACAATCTTTCTTTCGGAGTTCCAAAGCGAAGCCAAGAACCTGAAGCCATTTCACGTTCTCGTCGAGAAGTTTGCCTTCCTGCATTACCTCGTGCGCACACTTCTGTTGTGACTGACTGCAGCTGAGTCGTCGAGGCTGCTGCGGCTGGTCATTACTGAAGTTGGGTACATAACAGAAGCCGCCAACCTAAACGGCGAGTCGAAACCACCACACGAAAACGCAGAGGAAATATTCCAAAAATGGTGGTGGCCATCTGTGGAATGTCGGAGACAAAAGCCGACCGCGGCAGCCGCAACAACGGCGACGTCAACGACAACGGAGAAGAAGCAGAAGAAAGAGAACCACTACTGCAGCAGTTTCAATGTCTTCGGTGAACTCGCTGCCTGCCTGCCTGCCGCTAAAGAGGAGGAGAAGACGACGACCAACGGGACATTTGAAATGGAGAAGTCAATCTTGCCAGATCGACCGCACACGTGGTCGGCCGGACGCGAACGAACGGACAAATATAGGTGGACGGGGCTTGGTTGGATACCAATTGAAATCGAGCTACGTCAACATCGGCTCTCACTCTTTCACGGAGCTGCTGCATCAGTCTTGAGCAGTGACCATCAGTGTCAACAAAATCAGCAGTGAAAACAGTGTTTGTCGCCATTGCTCACGAAACACGACTGTTATCATTAATTATAGTTAATCAGTGCAGGCGCTGAAGACTGCGCCCGAACTGTGCAAAAACGACGGCGTCACCATCGACGCAACCGCTTTTGGCGGAGTGAGACTTATTATTTTTAGCGCTGCGTTCCAAGTATTCACATCAATCATCCGCGCGGTAGCTATCTCCTACTATCGTGCACCATCGTGATCTGAAAGTTCATGAGAATTCACCTTCTTTTCCTCTACCGCGACGCGACCGATGCTTTGTTTGTCGATATGCGCGCGGAATCAAGACGAAATTGAGCAATGGATGCGACCTTGTCCTATGCGACATGAGAAAATGTGCTCGTAAGCATGAAACGGGTGCTCGCATCCGCGCCATGAATACGAATCGATTAGAAGGAGCTTCACGTAACCAAACGCTTCGAGTCGTAAAAGAGAAAGCACTTTGACAAGCAGCACAGAATTCTGACGGACGGACGGACGAATGGACATAGATCGGGATTTACCAGCTAGGCAGACCTCACGGGGTGTCCTTGTGTCTCACAAACTTTCACAGATTCATCGGTCTTGCCTCAGACTTTGAACCACGTCGTTGTACAAATTCATGACGCATTGTTCGTTTTCTTCATTCTCCGCCACAACAACTCAATCCGGGTGGGGTTTGACCGATCCGTGCTTTAGACGACGGCTGCGTCCCGTCGTTAGGAATCCCTGTCTCCGAACATTGAAGGCGACAACTCCAAAGTCGAGACTCGAGCTTCCGAATCTCAAACTATGTAGTTGAACCGGAGCTGAAATCTAAAACGATTGCGACCATGCTTGGCTGTCGGGATCTCTAAGGTGCTCTTCGGCGAAAGATGCCGGAGGGATCGTCCCTCGTGAGTCTATCGGACGCTGAGCTATTTCGTGAGGAGGCGATTGCTCCCTTTGTGCATCCCTAAGCGCGTACCCTCAGCGGAGCTCATCTCACAGTTCCCCTTTTGTATCACGCTGGCCTGCATTTCGGCCTCCTATCGATCCTCTCGTCACCGAAGTTTTCCATTGTTTTCTATACGATGCTGGTCGCAACAAACCCCGAAGTTCTGACCGTGCCGTCAAGCTCGTCGACTCGACTCACTGACGTTGGCTGCTCCGAGTGAGCGAAAGGGCGCTGCCACGCCCAGGATGCTTATGAATCTGCTCTCTCGCTCGGCGACATTTCTGATGAGCTGGGTGCCCACCCGCTGCCCATCGTCCTCGGGCTTACTCGACGACTCCGCTTGCCTTCCTGGTAGACAGACGCTCGGCTGGCTTGCTGGCTGACTGCCTGATTGATTCCCACTCGCTAGATTGGCCCGAGGAACTAGTGGATGACAGCATACGTACAAGTTCCTCTTCGCCGCTATCCGCTGTATGCCACTCATGTTGACGTCGGAGCCGTACGTTGACAAATTGACATCAACAGAGACCTCTCCACGCAGCCGTCGCGAACCCCCTTCTCGTCCCCTCTCCTGTTGCGGGCCTTCCTCTCTCTCTCTCTCTCATACCTGGAACCTTATTCCTTTGTCAAGTGTCGCTCGAAACTGTTTCCCCCCTGTGATGGAACTACACGATATGTTGAGTTTGTGATCCGAGGTACCGGGGTTCGGCCTCCGGAAAACTAGGAACGGAAAAGTGGTCTCCAAAACTGAAATACCCTTGTTGGCTAATGAGTACACGGGGAGTTGCTTTCCTAGAGGACAATACAGAGATATGCATTTATTATTTCATTGATTGTTTGATTGATTGGTTCATTGATGTTCGTCGATCGCTCCTCCATAACTGATAACACATTCGCAGATATTTAAATTGGAGAACTCACTGGTGGAAAATGGACGGGATCGACCACGACAAATGCAGGCAGAGTTTGATCATCAGGATAGGGGTCGGAGATATCTGCTTTGGGAATTTTGTTCTGGAAATTCGTCTCATAACGTTCATTCTGGCTCTTTCTCTCGCTCTCTCGCTCTGTTCCTCCCTCTCATCAGGTGTTTTCTCCTTAACGAAGCATTCTGTTGCGGTGACGACTTTGTACGGAATGATCAACTTCAATAAATACAATGTGTTCCTTTATTCCAAGCGGAACAAGCAGATCTCTCGGTCGACGACGGCGGGGGACGGCCGTCCAATTCCACCAGCTTTCAGTGTGTCAGGCTCAGAGTCTGCTTGTGAAACACCCGATCGATGATATTTCAGAGGCAAACGCTTCCTTCTGGCCCAATGGAAACAATGATCTCGCTGAACATCAACAGAAACGGCGCGGCGTCACCTCAGGCGTAACCGGCTCAACTTCCGGATCGTAACGTCCGATGAATTTTTTTTTTCTGTACAGTCTTTGGAAGGAGGAGATTTTCGAAGTCGCCAGCTGATTGGAAGAACTCATTGGTCTCGTCTCCTATTGAGTTTAGTTCAGAAGTGCACGAGTGGAGTTTGAGGTTAGAAACGCTTGAATACAAAAAACAAAAACGACGAGTTTGCCTCTAAAACAAGGATCAAAGGTCTTTTCACTAAGTATGCCAACTGATGCTAGGTTGTGTTTTACCTAATTATTAAATATTCATCTATGCTCTCATCGATACTCATTCCATCACTTCCGCTCTGTCGATAAAGTTCGTTCGAGTTGGTGCCCTCATAGTTTTGTTTGTTAGCTTTTTTGATTCATGGAGTCTCGCGACGAAATCTACGATAATTCTCTGTTTTGACTTCATGGTTGTTTTTCGCTTCGTTCTTATCTTCTATCGGAAGTCCGCTTCGACATCGAATCAAAGACGTTTCAACTAGGAGTATATACACAAGTTTATACAAACAGCTCATAGGGTCGACTGGCTCGCTCGTCTGGTCGTTCGGTGGCGACTTATTTTTCATTGTGCATGACATGAGGTAATGGTATTCTGTTCATGCTCCGTTCGTGGTTCGTTTTTCGCGAACGCCGTCGTCCAGACGCTCAGACTTGCTGCTGCTTTTGAACCACCGAATCCTTCGGACTCGGTTGTCGTCGAGTTGTCTTTTACAAATACATTTTTCTTGAGAAAGGATTTGTCTGGCTGCCGCAGTTTTTTTCTCTTTTGTTGCTTTGGGATGTTCTGTTTTCAGGCCCTGTTCGACGTGTGAGTTAAAATTGTTTCTCGTTTGTGTCCCGTTGAGTGTGTGTCATGTCTCCCTATTCAGGACACGGACTTGTTTGTTTCAGCGAAGTACGATTTAGGTTCCGATTGCCCGATGACCAAAGTTCAGGATTCAAGTTCAAGCTGCGAAGCTGTCGCGAGAAGGAGGGAGAAGCAAGCTTAAAGCTGAGATCTCGTTTCGAGGGTTTGCAGAAGGGGTTCGCCGCTGTTTCGGTTTCTCCTTTTTCTCTCCCATTCGTCGGATCTTCCAGATCAGCGTCTGTTAGGAACTTGAAATCGCAATTTGTTCGTCTTGTGTCCCATCTAACGAGTGGTCGATGATTACAAGTGGTGGAGTGGAATAGCCATTTGTTTGTGAAGCCAAGCTACGGGCAGCCAGTTTGGAATTACTTTCTTTGATACTTAATTGCTGCAGTGGTGTCCGTTGTCGTTCAATTGCTCTCGTTTACAGCTAGTCTCGCGGTTCCGCACAATGCGGAGCTTTGCGGAGCAAACCGTCAAGCTCAAATCACCTTCGACCGCTGCTCGCTAATTCATTCTACTTCCATCAAAATGATAGTTATCATTATTATTATTAATCATTATTAATAATTAGTTTCGATGATGTTGTGATTTTGTTGTTATTACTTTCGGTTGAGAACGATGAAGTCACGTCGCCATTGTTCGCCACTTTCATGGTGCGCAATGGACGATGCCGGCCATGATGATGATGATGATGATGATGACGGTAGTAAGAGTTGTCGTAGTAGTATTTGTTGTTGTTATGATAATTCTTGGTAGCTGTGGTGATAATAGAAGTAGAAATAGTACAAGAATGGTTTCATTGATTGATCTACATATCTCTCGGTAAAGTTCAGGAACAACATGCGATCTCTCCCCGGACGCACGCGGATCGGTTTCCTTGGAGCGTTCGCTTTTCTTCGGCTCAACAGAATCACCGTGCGCGCAAACGGGTTTGAATGCGTCTCGTTGATGTCGTTCTGGCTTCTTCTTTCCTCTTCGCCTGCTTGCTATCTAGATGACTAGCTGCAACCCCGTGGAATGAGTGACGTTATTGAAATACCAGTTGCATCTTTCGTAGAAGTTCTCCACTGATGACTGGAGTTGTGGTTTTTTCTTCATCTTCATTTGGTTTCGTTTGCTCATCCGTTGTTCAGAAACGTTGTTTGATTGGAAGCGTTTTCAGCAGCTTCAGTGAAAAACCGATGCGTCTGGTGTTGCTTGGGGCTCTCGAGATCATTGCCGCAGCGCTCCACCGAGACAAGAGAACGCTGTTTCAGTGAAAGGCTTTGTATGTGGAGGCATCCTGGTCTGGCACTTGGTAACAGTATGAATGACTTTGAGTGTAAATCAAAATGCGAGTTGAAATGAGAATCGAGGAACTGGACGACAAGGTTTCAGGTTGTGAGGGGAGATCGAGCAAATTCGAAATTTCATTTGGTCCAGAAGCGAGTTGGTTAGAATTTTGAGATTGAGGTATCACGACAGGGTCTGAAGGACAATCGGGGGGACGGAGAGGTTTTCAAAGTTCTAGACCGGGAATTCAACGGTTGTGGATTGGGAATCGAGTGACATAGATTGGCGTCTAAATGCATTGGGGACCAGGGAGCCTGGAAGAGCGTTTCTCTGCTCAGACCACAGTGTGTCGCTTCATATGCAGCGAAAGATGGTCAGAGCGCGAGAAGGCTCTTTCACAGAGCCTGCATTGAAACGGCCTGTCTCCAGTGTGCTTGCGGTAATGCCGAGTGAGCTCATCTGAACGTGCAAACTTCCAGCCGCATCCCTTCCAGGTACACATGTAAGGTTTTTCACCCGTGTGCGTCCTCAGGTGCGCCTTCAGATGCGAACTCTTGGTGTACGTCTTGGCACAGCCCGGGTGCGAGCAGGTGTGGATTGTGATCTTTTTGCTTTTGCTGCCACCGTTGCCACCGACCTGTGGTACGACGACGGCGACATTGTTGCCGTTGCCGTTGCCACTCGAAAGACCGTTTGAAAGCGGTTCTGTAATACTAGTCCGACGCATGGGTCGACGGGATGCCGTGCGTTGCTTCAGTGCAACCGATTGGCTCAGCATCGATGGACAGAATTGCGGTGTGCTCGATGTCATTACGGAACTCGTAGACGTACTGACCAGGAGATCAGCTGAGAGGTGAGGAGACGACGGGGGAGTCACCATTCGGGGGTACTGCAGGCCATTCTCGAGGGCGGCTGAATATGGACAGCCTACTTGCGTTTCGGGAGATGCGGGTGGAGAGATCTGCGTTGAGGTCGTCGTTGACCCCGACGTAGGGAACCAGCCGGAGCCTGTTTGTTGGCTGTATCCTCCGATCATGCCGGCGGGAGAGTAGAGTTTGAAATCTTCGACTGGACCACCTGCACTATAGTATCCACTTGGCGGGGAGGCGATGTAGCTCTGGGGTACGACTTGAGGGACAACTTGAGGCGCGGCGTAGCTCGCCTGTGGATGGTATAGGGCCTGTTCTTCTTTGACTTTCTCGTACAGGGGTTCTGTTCCGTACAGTGCTGAACTCTCGTGGGGCGCATACGACGACGTTGAGGATGCCGGCGACAATTGGCCCGTTGAGTCGGAACAGCGGAAGACTCGACTGTCGGAAGCATTTGAAATTTGCGTGTGTGAAGAAGCTAACTGTGAATGAGGGCTGGTCGGAGGTCCGGAAGAGGCGTCGTCTTCGTATCCAACGGCAGAAACCGCTGCTTGGACCGTTTGTTGCTGTTGCTGCTGTTGTTGCTGCTGCTGTTGGTGGTGATGGTGGTGATGGAGGTGTTGTTGCTGTTGCTGCTGCTGATGTTGTTGATGCTGCTGATGGCTGATCATGTGGTGGCCATGGTGACTACTGTGGCTGTTTATGGCAGCGAGAGAAACTCGCACGTCTGGATGAACATCGTCCAGTAGAAACGATTCGATGTCCTGCCACATCTGGAAGAAAACAAAAAAAAGTTGAGAAAATGTTCCTCATTCCTGAATAAAGAACCCAAAAACAGGGAGAAGGACTTCCTGTCATCGAGAAGAGTCGACGATCATCTCGATCAGATGAAGCAGAGACCCCATAACAAGAGTACAGGTCTAGCCGCTTTGACAAATTGAGCGAACTGCTTGCTTATGGGGAAAGGAACGATCGTCTGCCAAACGTCGTTCAGCTCGGGTCATTAAGTAAACGGGCTCATTTAGGCAGTGGTTTGTCGCTCGCCACCCACCCGTTCGCTTGTTGTGATAGTTATTTAGAGAGCACAAGAGCAACTCACTAAGTCAGTTGCTGGAAGTCCTGACTCGTCCTGTCGCTGGCCCGCCGGCCGGCCGGCCGGCCAGTCAGGCGGACGGACAGACTGGCGGGGAGCCAACAGCGGTATTTCGTGGCGTCCAGTCAGGAGAACAGACTCAAACTCTGTGGCCACAGCAGAAAGAGCGGCGGCGGCGGCGTTATGATTCAGAGGAGGGAGCCAGGAGTCAGAAAGCAAGTCAGAGTGAGCGACTCAGCCACACCCAGCTAGCAAGTCAGGCAGTCCGGTAGGCCGACCGGCAGGCAAGCAGGCAGGCAGGCCAGCAAGCAGGCATCGAGTCAGGCAGCCGAGCGGCCACCAGGCAAGCAGTCAGTCAGCCGACAGCCGAGCAGTGAGCATTCTTTTAATTCTGTTGCTGACTTCTCTTCTTTGTGCAGAGACGAACAAGCTTTATGGCGATCGAGGCAGATGGTTGCTCGCTTGTCTGCCTGCCTGCACTCCGGCTTACTCGTTTGCCTAGGTGCCTGCCTGCCTGCTTCGAAGGCTGACTTTACTTGACTGACTGGTTGTTGTTGTTGTTGTTGTGGTGCTCTTCGCTTCAAATTGATATTTTACGATGATTTTGCTGATGTCGCTTCTTCTCCGCCGTTTTCAGGGCTGTCTTTCTTTTTCACTCACTCTCAAGCAGTCAAAACAGCAGAAAGCAACTGTCTAAATGATCGTCCTGACTCACTGAAGGAGCGACCGACTGGCCCGTTGAGTTTTCAAAGCCTCCAGACGAAGATTCGACAGTGATCTTGGACACCAGACTCCATAGAGCCACACATGCAGCTGGCCGCGTACCGCTCATATTGCTCAACTCAATTGACTCTTGACCGACTCAGCGACGAAGAAACGGAAAGAGCAATCTTTGAGCGAGAACTTAACGCATCCATTTCACTGTCGAAGTGACCGCTAGAGATCGCCGAATTCGAATTATTATCCCATCGATTTCACTTGTCGCGGTCGAGTCGGGAAACTGTCATTAGCAATTAAAGCCCGTCAGCAATCACAAAGGACGAAGAATACATTGGGAACGAGGTTTTTAGGAGCATTTGGCGCCAATTAAGACCTATGATAGCTTCTACCACATGAGAGATTCGAGAAGAACTTCCCGGTCGAAATTGTGATTTCGCTTTTCGGCACCCTGATCGTCTGGTTGTGAGTGAGTCGTCCGCACGTTGAAGCCGTCTTTCTCGAGCCGTTAGGTCGTTCGTCTGCCTTCTATCTCAAAGTCAGCTGAGATGTCACCCCAGAAGAGGTTCAGGTGGAGGTTCTTATAGTTTCTGTCTGTCGATGCGCGTAGAAGCAATGTGAAGATTCTCTTTGCTTGCCGCTAACAGAAGAAGAGGTTTAAACAAATAACAAGATAAAGAGACGATAGGTTCAAAGGTTGTCGCCGTCCAGCCGGCCGCTTTCTCGAACGACAGTCAACCAGTCAGGTAGGTAGGCAGGCGCACTTCGTTCATCCACTCGCGGAGGAGAACGGCGGTGAGGTTCGGACGGACGGAACGATGAACGAACGAAGTCTGAAGTGGTTTTTCGGTATTTTGCCAAAGCGACAAACTGACTGGGCTCTAGGGCTCACTCGCTCGCTGGCTGGCTGGCAGATAAACTGCTTATTTATAGGCTCACCATGTCAGTCCGCCATTGAACTCGACAACCAGAAATAGCATTACGTGAAAGCTCTGCCAATATTTTCTTTGTCTACTCTTTCTCTCGATGCCGTCTGGCTCGAAACTTTCCTCGGTTTCGGCTTCTCGGATGACTTCATTCACATGGCGTCGATACTCCGAACAAACGAAGTCGAGCACCAGAAAAACAATCATCTGGAGCTTTCGAAGATTCCGTTCGTGGACAAGATAGGGTTATATGAAGGAACGTTGAGTTTGCCGAAGTTCTACCGATAGCGCGCGAGAGGAAACTTTGATTTATCGGAGTTCACGATGACGCGAGTCAGAAGAAAAATGATTTTCGACGGGATGACATTCCTCGCTAGCGTAGAACAAGCAAATTGAGTGAAAGATATCGACTACAGTTTGTTCGCTTGATGAGTTTATCTGAGGTGACGTGGTGTCAACGTCTACTAGTCGTTCGGGCCTCCATCTTCTCCCTCAGTGTTTCTTACTTTCATTCCCGTCTTTCTGTGGCTGCCGCCATCGCCGCTGATAGCGGCTCGGTCTTCACGAGCGAGTGTACAGACCATCATAGAACAACATTGAAACTCACTTCAGAACATCGAAAGATAATCCTCGTCCAACAGTTCTCGCTCGGTGCGACGGCAGACGTCGATGAATTTCTTATCGCAAGCGCAAGTGACACACACACACACAAGTCATCGGTCATCCAAAGGGTGTGACCACTTTTTCTCTCCAGTTCTTGTCGAGCTTATCCCGAAAAAGCCGAATTCAACGAGACACTCACCACTACTATTATTTATGACTCCACAGTGTCTCGAGACGAAACGTCCCCAACCACGAGAAGACATCGTCAGGAGCCAGAGTCCAGTCTGGAGCAAAACACAAAGAACAGGTCGGGAACGACCTTGAGCGATTCTTTGTGATTCTCGGACATCAGTCGTGGTTAATGGAATCCTATTCGTCCGTGGAAAAAAGAGATCCATCGATGACGGCCGTTTGTTACATTGTGAAATGTAACCAACAATCAGGATCTCGGTTGACGTCCATCATTTGAGGAAATTTCTCAAGACATTCAAAATATTTGTGACGGCCGCCTTCGCCGCAGAACAAGAGCAATCCGTTGCAGGCGACGAGTGAGCGTCTGCCGAAAACCGTTCGGAAGTCTTCTCTGCTCGAAGCGAGCTGGAGTTGTCAACGACGGACGCTGTGTAAAGGTAAACCTGACCCACCACAAAGTCGATCTATGCAGATTCTGACGTTCGCGATCCGGGAGGTCTGTCAACTGACTTAAGTCAACAAACAGAACAGGTCGCCGTAGAAATACAAGAGTCCATCCAAATACACACGTCTGCCGCTCCGCATCGCGCCGTTAAAGCATCGAAAAGAGAATCATCATCGTCGCCGTTAGTCACCCGAACCTAGGAGCACCTCTTCTCGGAGGACAGAATCGGATGAAGCTCCACCGCCAGCGGCCGTTCGAAGAATTACGAAAATTATTGGTGTCTGCGTCATCCATAAAGTTCAGCTAGTTAATTCCCAGCTCGGGTCGCCACTGACAGTTTAGCTAATAGTTTGCAGTCGCATTCCCAGACCATTACAGAATTATACATGTTGTCTCCAAAACCTAATTGTGTCTCAGCGCGGCGGTAGGCGACCGTTTTCGTCGCGGGCAGGGCTCGTGCACGGTCTGACGTGCTTTCTATTTTTTGTCTTCGTTTCCCACTCTCTTGCTTCGAGGGCGCGATACACTCCCGATATTTTGGGAAAAGAATTCACGTGTCACCTGCGTTTCCGACGGAAACTCCACAAATCAAAGAAGGGAAAATATATTTTCCGATCGACGAAACGTTTTTCGAAACTTCAAACGAACGTCAAGGGAAAAGAGAAAGAACCTTCTTCCATTTTCCCTTTTTTTTCTTTTTCAGAATGCTTCCTTTTTCCATGGAGGCTTCTTTGAATGAAGTGTATAGATATAGAGTCAGAGAATAGGATAACCCCGCCCTGCTGAATAGGAGGATAATTTCTTTCGCACGTTCCCTTCGGAACTTTTTCTTTCTCTATTTTTCGTGAGCACAATATCTTGCGGATAATGTTGGAACGCCGCCGTCTCAACAAGAGCTCCGACTCTCTGAGAAGGAAGAAAGGAGAAAGAACGAACGAACGCACGAAGAAAGAACTGTTGGAGCAGTAACGTAACAGACCGACGGAAAAGTAGTCCGAATCGTAGCGGTGATGGTCGTCATCAATCTTTGTCGCATCGATTGGACTGTCGACTGACTGGCTGTCTGTCTGACTACGACGGAGACGAAGACTTCGACCGCGATGCAGACGACGACGACGAGGGCGACTTCATGTATCAAGCCAAAGTGGCATGACGAATAGTAAATCTGAACAAAGTTTCATTTCTTCAAATAAACACCTACTTGAAGAAGGCGAGCGAGCGAACGCTCTTCTGGTCAACCTCACCGCTCGTATCATGAACTTCGGCCGATTGAAAGAAAGCCATCTATTCTTTCCACGATCCGCGCCGGCAGCTACCGGTAGAAAAGTGATTTCAACGCCGTCGGGGTCGACATCGTAGAGGTTGAAATAGTTGTCGTCGTCGTCGTCATCATCGAAGTCGTTGTCTACATCAGCGTCGTTACACAGTTTATCGTTCATCCGCTTCGAAAAGCGAAGTCAAACACCATTTTGTTCAAGACCTCGCCCGCAGCTATCTAATTGTTCGAATATCGAGCGTTCACACGCTAAAACACCTTTTCATCCTTTTTTCATCGTCGGTTCTCATCGAGTTTCGCTAGTTACAACGGTTAGGTGAAAACTGTTTTGATCGAGCGCTTGCGCTTGATCTATTTCAAGTTTTACCCAACTTGCGGAACCTTTCGAAAATCGATGGAATGTGGAGAGAGAAGGAGTCCTCACGTACGCGTATTCGAATCGAGAGAAGTCGAATCGTCTTGTTCGCTGTGCTGAATCCACAGCAACAAAACCTTAACGGGACCCGCGCTTCAACCTTCGGCAATTATGAGAGAACATCTGCGCTTTTGAAGCCGTCGGGGCGATTCGTGATTTCCGATTTCTGACTTAATAACAATCTCCTGATGCTCGCTCGTCTGACAGCCGGACTGCTAGGTCGGTCGTTCGGTACGCTCGCTCAATGCTTACATTAGAGAAACTGTTCTGCATTGGTGCCATCTCCTTCCCTCAATCGACAAAGATCAGAAAGACTACACCGGATAAGGAGTAGATTTTGAGACTTGATCGCAGATTGTAGATCGCATTCAATTTGAAACAGGCGAGACTATCGATTCTCCCTCCTTTTGACAAAACGAGATGGATTCGATCGATCACTGAAGCGCAGTCCAAGGTAGAGCAAGTGTTGGGTGGCCTTAATTACGATGAGAGTTTCGTGCGTATTAACAGCCGATACAGCGCCTAATCCATCGTACGTCGATTCGGCCGCCGGAGTAGTGAATCTTAGACGAGCGCCGCCGTGTATCGTGCTTCTTGCCAGCGGTGGTGGTGGCCACCGACGTTCGAGATCAGATGGATCGCTTCCTGAGCCTCGAGGTGGTCTGACGTTCTAACTGAAATACGGACTGTCTGAAGGACGGAGCTGCGAAGAGCGACCCCGAGTAGGAAAGGTCAGCCGATTACATCATTACGGACGACCTCACAGCCGCCGCCGCCGTCGGCTTCCACACCATAGAGGTCCCGCCCTCGCCTCGTCGTATTAGCTTGCCGGTCCCGGACACTAGCCACTCGATCGGTGAGCTACCGAGTCGGCAGGCGATACTCCCCCACAGAACCTTTTCCTGAGCAAGCGAGCGGCGCCGGTTTTCGGCCTAAAGTCGCAAAGTACCGCGGGTCCTACTCGTGCTCGTTGAGATCGAAGTAGGAGCAACAGTTTTTTTTTTCACATGGTATCAACTCACTGAAGCGAACGATCCGTTGCGTACCGCTGACCAGAGAGAGTGGACTCGTACCGTTAATCGGACACGTGCCCCACTCCGAGCTTTGACTCCTGCACAAAGTCAGCTGCAGTCCGAGGGCCGTTAATTGGCGAAGGCGACGACGACGACGACGACAACAGCGACTCCTCTCTGAAACCCATCCACGGGCACTCGTGAAAGCCATGGTCGAAACAACGGTCGCGATAGCTTAACAGCGCACATCGCTCTCGTGCACTTGAGCGTGGAGAGCACACGTACGCTGCGCGCCCGCTGCTGAACACGTTGTTGTTTCCCTCGGAGAGAAACCGCTGCGCGACAGTTCGAATTGTTCTGTCTGTGTCAGCGAAGTCACTGTATTTCAGGTCACCGACCAACTCTTTGATCCAAGCCTGACTGTGGTCAGCTCCGACGACAACTTCGATGACGCTCGGATAGATGATCGACAGGGTCATTGATTGACCGACTTAAACTGTTGTCGCTCAGCACATCAAAAAGCGAGAAAAAATCATCAAAAAGCGCTGCATTAAAGCCGTGACGTGGGTGAGGGCTGCGTGTCTCGCTGAAGGTTTCGTTCACTCGCAAACACGCGGCACGCAGACAGAAGGCAGATTGATTTGATGAACGGGTTCGCGTACACACGGTCTTCAATCGATATCAAGATTGGAGCACCCTCGTTCTTCTTTCAGAGGCTCCTCCGTCGAATAACCTGGCTGACCATGATGAGTGAGATACTCTACGGATGCAGACAGGCACCACACGCATTCATCCGATTGGATAAATTCTCTTTCTGCTGTAATCCATCTTGGGATACAACAGCAGTGTTGGAAAAATATAACGTCGCGGTGTTAAACCTGATGGAATCATACAGACACAGCGCTTTCCGAATGTGAGCATTCTGAATTCGGTGTCATTGAGCAGTAAAAATATGAAAAGTTTGTGTGGTTGCGTATGGTATGCGCGTATCAGTGAAATAAAAAATCTACGAACCCGCCGGGCGGTCCCACCGGCCCTGATTTTTCAAATGCTTCATTTAGTGAAACGCTAGGCGAGCGTCAGTGAAATCAGAACGAGAAAGGAAGAGGCCGAAAGAAATATGCCAAAAACCGGCCTTGGGGCCACAAACCGCGGGACCTACCCCGTTAGTCTACGAGTTATCCAGTCGTCCAGTTTAGTTAGCTCATTGTACTTCGGCTCGTTCGCCACTTCCACCGCTGTTCGCGTATTGACACTTTGAAAGTGGTCGAAACAAAGACCGAGATTCGCCTCTTCTACTCCGGCTTGAGTTCAAACAACGAGAAGACCCGCGTTTTCGTTACTGTTTGGTTTCCCACGTAACCAGCATCCACCAGAGGTGGCGAGAAATCAAGCCAAAGCTTTTGAAGGACTCTGTCATGATTTGAGTTTGCTGTCTGTAACCCCAGCTCGAATCATCGAGACTTGGCAGCTGGTTTTAGGTGTTTCGCCTTCGTTTCGTTGTTTCTCGCCGGTGTTTAGGCCACGATGGGGCCGGGCTCTGTCAGAAGAGCTCAAGGGAACGAGTCTCGACTCCGAAAACTCAAGTTCGAAACCCACCGATGATTGCACGATTTGATCCAACTTTGAACGCAGAGGACGAATGGCAGAAATTCAAAGCGAACACGCAATACAAACCGGAACAAAAAATATTCATCACAAACGGGCGCGCAATTTATCTGCCGAAAAGTAATTTATCGGCCACCGCTCGACATGGATCTGTAAATCTATCTGAAAACGTCACTCGCCAATGTCCACACGTAATCACCGCGAGCGGCCGATTGGCGAAAGCGATTGGACACATTTTCCAAACACACAGGCGCCAATTAAGTAATTAAAACGAAATCGTTTCCTCTTCGGGAAGGGAAAAGAAACAACGACGAATGCCTCCTCATCAGCTCGGGTTCGATGTCTTTGTTCCAACTCAGTGGCCGTCGAGGGCGAAGCTCTCGAACTCATTCACGTCGTCGCCGCTCGTGACAACTCCTGCGGGAATCTGAGTGAGAGAATGAAAGAGCGAAAATCGTTCGTTCGTTCGTTCGTTCGTTTCGAAACGCGGAGCGTGCCACCGGCAAATTCGATTGTCAATCGAGTAATTACTTTGAAAGCTGTTGACTCCCGGAATCGATCTCCACGGACTGGCGCCGCCGAAGCTCATCTACGATACGACTACGAGCTGCTCGTGAGATACTGCAGTTTCCACTTCACACAGAGCTCTCAGGTTCTCGGATCGATGTTGAACGTTTCGTTTTTGTGCTCGAAACTGCTTCCTCGTCGCGAGATCGAGGCTCTCGAAGTTTCACCGAGCAACTAGTTCTACGATCCAGGACTTGAAAATTCTGGAAGAGTGATTGGAATGCCGATAGGTGAAGTTTCGATCCCAGAAAACAGCAGAGTTGCGAGAGCATAACATGTCATAACACTTCTCAAGACCCGTATTTCATCTTGACTGCGATCGACAAGTTCTACTTGCAGTGTTTTACGCAGGACGATTGCCAACGATTTCAACTGGCGGCGGCGCGGCGTGAACAATGAATAATGCGCTACTGAAGCAAATCAAAATCTTTTGTCTGTCGGTCGGTCGGTCGGTCGGTCGAAGCGTCCCTGTATCCGTGCGTCCGATTACTGCTATTGGAAATGTTCATCGACGACGATACAGAATAACCGACATGGTCGGAAGGTGCACACCGCAGGGCTTTTGGAACTGCGCCCATGACCACGTGTGCGGAGTTACTTTTTTTGTTCGTTTCATCCTTGCCTGTTTCAATGAGATCTCGTTTTGCTTGTTGACTTTGCAACAATAAACAAAGTATAAATTGAGAGCGGCCGCTCCATTAGGACTCAACACACTACTGCTCAAACGTCAGTTTTTTTCCGGAATCGATCGGATTCCTGTCGTCGTCATCGTGTTTTCTAATTGGCCCCACCGATGGCGTCGACAGCTGAAGTATTTTTTCGAAATACATTCTAAATAAATTACTTTTCACTCATTGTGCATGGCCGTTACTGCAACCGAGCCACTCAAACAACAAGTCAACGATTTGTTATTAATTGATTTTTCTTTTCGCTTTCAACACTGTTTCCTGGGCGATTCTTGTGGGCTCGCGCGGTCTCAGCACGCAAAACCAAATAAACAATTTTTTAAATTCCACGAACGTCATCGTCGATATATAAACGATGATCTTTAAAGCTTCACATGGCGACCTCTCAAAATTGAAAAAATGAACACATCGGATTGAAAAACAACATCTTGCGAGCTGATCCGAAAGCTCGTGAGAAGTGAGATAAGACAGCAATGAGAGAAACGGATTCGGTAGGACGTTTGCGATGCTCGACGACCCCCTAAACGTCGACCTTCTTCACGAGGCACGAAATCCGAGAAAAACACTCGGTCGTGTCGACTTCTGATGGACTTTGATTGCGGGCGGTGCTTGCTGCTCAGTGGATTGGTGTCAATTATTCTCGTGAAACACATTTGTGAGATGCTGCTGCTGCCGCAATGCCGCCGCCGCCGCCACCACCGTTTAACTGTAACATCTCACTGTCTGTCAGGACAATCGATGGCCTTCGAACGGCCTTCGGACATCATTGATACGCGCATTGTATTAACTGATTGAACAGCAAGGCGCCCTGTTTTTTTTTTTTTTTTGGCCGACATACGCGAGCGAGCAGCCACGAGCCACGGCTGCCGCTTTCGGACACGTTGACATCTTAATAGAAAACGTCTCGAATTTCTGATAGCTTGTTTTGTGATCCGTTTCTGTCGACAGGAATTCAAGAGGTGAAAGTAACCACTGAATGAGTGGCTTCCTAGTTTGCGGCCGCGATCGACTGCGGTTAGCCTTCTGTCACTGCAATTATTATCATCAGCGAGGAGTGGCACCGGAGAAATTACTTCATCAAACTAGTAATGCTCGATGGTCGCGGCGTCTGCCACATGTTGATCGTTAGCAGGGTCACTTCATGAGTTGTCGAAGAGCAGTCAGTGAAAAAAGTAGGTAAAATACTTTTGAGAGCGGCGACCGCTTCGGTTTACAACGGTGCGTTAATGGCTGACTGACGGCTGGTTTGATGGCTTTGGATTCGCGAGCTTGCTGGGGCGCGAGTAGCGAGGTAGTCACACCCCGCGAACCACCTGCATCTCGCGTGCTGTTCAAACCTCAAAACTTAACCAAACTAAACACCATAAGCTCGATCGCGCGGGGGCGGCAAGTTGAAAGACCGAGCGAGCGAGCGAGCGAGCGATCGAAGCTTCTTCGCTCGGTAGCCGCGTAGTCTACGGCCGCTTTTCACGATGCCGTTACGTAAAAGCCTCCATCCAGTAAAGTACCTAGCTCGCTCAGAATATCGGATCCCGTCATGTTCCGTCGTACCCATTGAGAGTTCGTGAGTTCTTAAACGTCTCGCCGGCTTCGACAAAATCACCGCCCTCGTCTCATCCCCCTTCTTCTCACGCGGGATCCGACTTCGATTCAACAACCGAATCCGAGTGCGAACACGCGACTCACTGGAGCAGCGTTTTCAATTCTTTTTTTTTTCACTTTCAATTCTTGCCCGGCACGGAGGGCATTTATCAACGCGGCGCGACTGACACCTCAACTAATTTCAACTAGCAGAGAAGAATCGCATGAGCTGGTGGAGCACAATCAAACCAACTTAACAACTGCTCCCCCCCCCCCCTCCGTTAACTAGACATCGCTGTCGGTGAAATCCGTGAAAGCAAGACGCCTGTCTGTGCATGAATCAAACTAAGCGAAATAAAACGAAATTGTTTCATTGAGAAAATGCAGAAATCGACGAGGAAACAGGCGCCTCCTTCTCTTTCTCCTCGAAACAGGTCGCAAAGTGAATGTATGAAACTCGCTGTTTGGCTCAGAGCGCGGATCCCCGGATCGCAAGAGAGTGCAAATCATTATGATCCCGATCTCCGATTGGCGCCCAGTCGGAGTCCAATGGGAGGGCTCCTCTAGCGAAGAGCAAACTCTGATTCAGATCGTGATGCATGCTTGTGCGACTTCGGCTGACATTCGGATCTAACGCCGTAGTTTATCATCGCGAGGCATCGTTGTGTCACACAGCTTGTGGAGCAAATGGAAGCCGCCATAAAAATGAGCCAGTGACTTTTGAACAAGTCAAATAAAGTATGAAGATAAGAAGCTTCTGCTGCTATGGCACGACACGGAGTAAGGTCTAACGAAAATGGAACATAACTTTTGAATGCAAAAAGAGGAACTGAACGGGATCCGCCATGCGAAATGACACTGCTACCGCTGTGGTGGTGGTGGCGATGTTGGTAGCTGCAACTGGCGGTAGTTGTGCTTGTGAGAGTAGACAACAGACAACATTAGACTTCAGCTGCTTCGTCGTTCAGAAATTTCTTCCACCGCGTTGAAAACAGATCTAGACGGACCGGTTTGAAACACGCTGCTTGCTTCAGCGAAGAAGAAGAACACATTTTAGAAAACGCCATTGTGTCCAACGAAGCATCTCGAGTCCTGCTGCCATCTTCGACAACTAGAGCATACCTAGGTGGGGCTGCTGCTTCTGTTACTGTTACCTTTGTTACCTACAGGCACCTAGCTAACCGACCAAGCGACCGAGTGATCGCGCGGTCGAAGGAACGGACGTTCAAATAACTACTCAACTTAACTCACTCACTCAGGATCGGAGTCACCCACCAGCCTAGATCGCAGCAGCAACAACAACAATAACTGGATCGTGCGACAACAACGACAACAACAATGAATGGGCTTCGAAATCGTTGGTGCACTGATCCAGTTATCCAATTTGCATCGACACAATGGCGGTAGTACGTTCCAGAGAATGATCGACCGAACGAAGTAGAAGATGAAACTTCCCGTTCGACGAGAGCGAGAGTTGCGTCGATCAGAAGGAACCGCTACGGCCGGGGGTTCTCCCAGGGGTGGGGAGGGGGGGATGTCGCCATACAAACCACTGTCAGTATCGTCGGAATCGCTTTCGGTACAATGGATCACAAAACAAACATCGACATAATCTTATAATGCTTCGTTCAGTCTAACGAGCGGTCAACAGTGGTTGTGGTGCACTGGAGCGTGGCGGTATTGTCGATTTAGGGGAATGAGTTGAGTTGCTTTAGCTCACAATCGCTTTTCTCTGGCTAATTTATGCACGATTCGGAACAACCCTTCAAGTGGGTGATGCGACACCGATCAAATAGGGTACGAGGGGGGAGGGGGGTGATGAGATGGAGCCACTCGATGTCGCATCAACAAATGCTTCAAGTTCGTCGACGGATCCAACTGTGGCTTCTACAGCGATTCATCTTGCTGCTCTTTATTGTCGGACGAAGGCTGTTGGTGACGAGGTTCTGGCTGCTATGGACTACTGCAAGTATGCATTTTGAAAAAAAAAAAAATACATCTGACGCTTTTTAGAAGAAGGAGAAAAAACGCTGTTCGCGCGTTCGTCTTCATCAAAATTTGCATCAACCTCAAGACATGGTCGGAAGCTCCGCGCAAGTTGGAAGCGACTCCAGTTTGGAACTGGAGAGAAAAAAAAAATTGAAGCAACCAGACGCTGGAAAATGAGGCAATGCCGTTGACAGAGAAATAAATGTGAACGCTGACGTAACGCGTGTACGAGCCGCTACCGGAGAAATTCCTAGACGCGCGGCTAGACTCGGAATTCGAAGCGCGGGTCAGCATCCATTTCGCAGTTGTTTTCTCCCTTGTTCTCATCGTCACCAGTGGATTCGTCTTCGCCTTTTGCGGACTCGTTTGGAGCCGAAATCGAAGTGCTCGAAACGTTCCGTGTAGATTTCCAGAAGGCAGAAAGTACGACGAGATATCCAATCGGACAAGATGAAAAACCACAACGGCGAAAGCGACGACGTGTCGCGACAAAGAAGCTCGATGTCGGTCCGCCGGTTCCTGACAATGACTCCTTACAGAAGATGCAAGAGCCGAAGAAGAGGAGAAAACATGGCCAAAGGCCCAGTAACCGGAATGCGTCAAAAGTTGACGCGAACGTTGAGACGCGTCGGACAAGTCGACCGTTTTCGGAGCGGGAGCGGTTCAGCAGCACATTAGCCGCTCATAGATTCACTCACCGGCGCGGTGGTCACAAGAAAAAAAAACGAGCAGAAGAAATTTGAATTTCTCCCGTTCGGGGCGTCCTTGCCCCGATGCTGAAAGCTCGCGTCAGGAGTAAATCTCACAACGCTGATCCGGAGGTAAGCGATCGTTCGATTCAAGTTCAAGCTCTCGAATTCGAAAATTTCCGAAATTCTTCGCGAGCGGAACTTTTCAAACGGAATACGGGTGCGGTCGATCGATTCGGCCTTCATTGTCGCAGATTCGACAGGGATCGCTTTTCTCTTTTTTGTTTCAAGACAGAGACGAACTCGATCCTCCTAAGACGAAACGAACGTTGGAAAAAAACCCAAATTTTCGGGATCGTCGACAAGCAGAGCGTTCGTCTAATTCTTGTCGTTGATTGAATTCGTCGACGTGAGAAGGACTCCCGTCGAGCGGGCACCGTTCCGATACCTCGAAGCTTTTCCTCCTCTTTCGACAGTTACAAAATGCGGACGTGGGCTCGTTGATGAAATGATGCCGACTCAGCGAGAAATTAAGCCAAGAATTCATCAGAAAAAAAACCATGAACGTCCGAGCCCTCATGTCCCGCACGGAAAACTTTCCTTTTCGACGACAAAAACTCACTGACAGCAGGTGACGCAAGAGGAAACAGGACGGAAATACTTGCATCGGATTCGCAGGACTGTAATGCGTCAACTTCACTGATATGTACACAGTCAGCGAACCGCCCAATCGAGCAACGATCCATCCAGTCTGTCCGTTCGTCAAGCAGCTCTTTTTTCCTTTCGTTCGTCAAGGAGGAATCCGAACGGCGGGGAAGGAAAAGTCACTCGTCAAATCAAAGGCACTCTATTAGTTAAGAAATTCTTGTGCATATTTTACGCGATCGATGATTGAAGCTCTGTCGAAGCCGCTCCGATAGATCGATAGCGTTTAAAGACAACAAAATCCGCATAACTGACGTACAGATCGAGCGACGAACGGACGGACGGACGGACGGACGGACGGACGGACAGACCCAACAACTGACGGACGGACTGACTGGGTTGGCAACCGCGTCCGCAACAAGGTCGCTGGCTCGCTGTTTGGTCGCTCGGTCGGTACGTTCGTCCGTTCGTCCACCCGTTTGATCGTTGTTCACCGTTGCCCGTTGTACACATTTTCATCCGTGGATCCGTCGATCTGCTGGCTGTCCACTTGATTTAAAGCTCTGTTAAAGCTGAATTGGTGTCTAGCCCGCTCTGCTGCTGCTGTTGCTTCGGCAGCCAAGACCGGTGCTCTTGATCATGAAGGAAGACGCATCGATTACTTTCATTTCGATTTGATGTTTTGTCTCGACCTTTTCGCTGTTTCGATTCGAATGCTTTGAGCGCAGTCGTCAAAGAAAGTGTCCTGGAGACGAAACATCAAATCTCTTTGGAAAAGTGACCGCAATCGTTCTTGATCGGTGATAACGAATCGACTTTTTTTGATCGAGGTTCGAGACCCGAGCTCCGCAGCCATGAACGACATGGATTTGTCGTTCCTCGCGGAGAGTGCATCCACACCACTTGAGAACTTGTTGTTCGCTACTGCGAGAACTCACGGCCCCCTCGGACAAGAAGCCGTTCTTTTATTTTGTGCGTATGTTAAGCGACGTTTATGGCGAACGCATTTTCTGTACAGGAACCGTGCACCTATTGAGCGAATGTTTAGCTCTGAACAGACCAAACAATACATGCTGTTCGTTGAGATAATAATAAAACGAAGGGTATTACGAGAATTACTGCCCAACTGACTGACTGACTGACTGGCTGCCGATGGATCGAGCGAGCGAGCGAGCAAGTTGTCGACAACGGGGCTTCTGACGTTCACTGTTGATGCGGTGGCTAGTGAACGAGCGTGCTTTGTGTTCAAATCATTTCTCATTTCTTTCAAAACTTTCTCGTCATACACGTCAACAGGTTCCATCTGAATGACAACCTCCCTCCACGGCTCAAAACGCGCGCTTTCAGACTCACCAATCGTGGGGCGAATCGTTCCTCAAGTTCGTTCGTGCGAATTCCCTCGTGTGTTGCGTACAGTGTGTTGGATGTATCGATTTCCATCCTTGCAGACATCCTCTCCACTCCTGACTGCAAGCAGGAGACAGCCGATCGAAAATGTGACAGACGTCGAGGGAGCCGTGAGAATCTTTAGAACAGCATGGGGTATCGCATGGCCACGGTTTCGACCCGATATTACAAAGCGACTTTGTTTACATTTAATCTTAATTCATGTTGGTTCTGAACCTGTTTTCTGTGGCAATTGACAGCAGGACAAGGAGCAGTCTATTCACAGATTTGTAACATAACGATGTGATCAATCAGAATTTTATCGCGCACTGTGCGTGATCGCTTGTTCCTCGTTGCTTGCGTTTATGCAAATGTAATTTGTCGACTTTCATCTATCTTGATTCATCTGCGAGTGGCATGAGAGCTAAGGCTGGACATAGAATGTCGACGATTGCCTGAGGGTGAGGCTACTTTCCAGACCACCACCAGATGAACACCGCCGGAAGAACAAGGTACATTCCGGCCTCGAAGTATGACTTCGGGATTCGGTGCCCTCAGAGCTCTACGTCCTGACTTCAACAGAGTGAACTGTGCCATTTCGAGCACGTACTGTGTCAGCGCTCTAGATCCGCTCGTCCGATCGACGATTTGCCCCAGACCTCTCGTCCGATTCAGTTAATCCGGAAGGATCGAGTTTGAAAAGTAAAATTCAAAAACCATGGAGGGAAATACTCACGTCTTGGAAGTCCACCATGTCACCTGGTGGTCGGGAACCAGCCGCCTTCCTGTAGGAAACGGACGCCACGGGGGTGACCGTGGCTAGCATTTTGACTCAACCCTGTCCGCGAGTGTTGTGAGAACGATGTGTGCCAAAGATGAAATGATCTCAGTGATCGATGGCTCGAACGATGATGGCGCCGGTGGTGGTCAAACAACGTCGCGCTGAAGAACACCGCGGGATCGTGAGCACAGAATTCCTCGTGAAAGTCGCGTACACAGTTGCCGTCGCTAGCAAAAATTGAAACAAATGTCTCTCTTGTCGATGAAACTTCGACCGTTCTTCACTCTAATGTTCTCAAGCATCACTGAGCTCACTGGAAGTTTGTCGCAGGCTTTCAGCAGACAGACAGGCGGCTGTTTAGCTAACGGAACGGCGCACGGACAGACAGCCACGGGCAGTTCGCTGTCCGCGACGTAACTGAGAGTGAAGGGAGGTGAAGTCGGGTAAGCGCCTCCCCAAGACCCGCCTTCGAAGTCCTCCTCGGTGCTAGTCCCTCGCCGACTTCAGCTCTCGCCTAGTGGAGCTGCTGCTGCTGTCCCGCCGCCGCCGCCGCCGCAGCCGCTTCCAACAACGACACGGCGGCAAACACACCGCGACCGAAGTCCTGATGCGCATCAGTCGGGAAAACTAAGGAGGACGACGCTTGTGTGAAAAATGTCTGAATTAAGTGATCGACGGCTGGGATCGATCATGAAGATGACCGCACAGGTATAGAAAAAAAGTATTGTCCTCAACTAGAAGCGCAACTAGCAGGCCAATGTTGGAGTATGGTGTGCGCAGCTCCTCTGACTGCGACGACTGTTCAAGTGGACCAATATCTCTATCCAGGTCTCTTCCGAGCTTTTTTCTTGTCTCGGAGTTTTCACTTGAGAAAAGATCTGCAGTTCTACTCCTGAACTAGACGTGTTTGAATCTTTGATCACCAGATTTCCTAGGGAAGCGTCTTGAGATTTTTGATGGGACTTGATTCTCGAGGAAAAAAAAAACATTTCAGGGAGTCTTGTCTTGGGAGTTCCATGATTTCGGCTGTGTGAATACCGAAAAAATTCACGGATTCGTCAGCGACTCGGTGGTCAGAGACACAGTCAACAGGACGGAGGGACACGCAAGCAACTTTGTGTGTACGTGTTTCAGAACACGGCGCTCGTCGTATGCGAGATGGTGAAATTAATTAGAGTTTGCTGGCGGCTTCAACTGCTGGCCAATCGCTGTCTCCAACCAAATTCCATGGCTTTGTCGACATGAAAAAGGGGATGAAAGTGAGCGTTGTGGGTTCCGCGGATTTACGATGTTCGCTCATAAGGGAAGCGCGGCCTTTATGACTTTGGAATATAACGGGGATAACAACGTAACGTGGCATAAAATTTATGGCGCCGATGATTGAAGAGGACGCCTACTTGTATAGCTTTCGATGTGTCTTTGTGCGAGTGTGTGCGCGTGTCTGTGTACCGAACCCTGCCAGATTAAACGGACGCCTTCGCCGTGGATTAAATTCTCGCCTGTGGGATTGACAAAGTGCACAAACGCCCGACGACACTCGATGACCACGGCCATTCCTTTTTCTGCCACGTTGCGGTTAGACTCCAAGATCTCGACTTCGACAGACAAACCGGCTTCTTTGGAGCATGAGACTTCATCTTTGGAGATGATTGTCTCGACCTCGATGTCCCGACGGCGATGAGCGGAAGTTGCCGAAGCAGAAGAGTTGAACTTTGAGTCAGCAGAATTCCGACGAAAGACCCGACTGAACTGGTTGAAAGTTCCATCTGGATTATGCTGGCTGTCGTGTTTTCCCGGATCTAACAAAGCAAGTCAACCGGTTAGCCACAGCAAGGGAGCACCGACCCGACAATTGATCACAGGTTCATGCATTCGAAGTCGCCAAAACATTGGGCTTGTGAGTAACCTCTAAGGTTCCATCGTTTCCAATCGGTTCCCGAGTCGTCTCCGTTGATTATTATCAACTGAAGGCCTGAAGAACCAGATTCGTTGTGAGATTTTGATCGATTCAAAACTGAGTCCTCATTCCAGGTTGCGAATAGAGGGCGCACCCCAAATGGAGGACAGAACTTCCTGGCCCGAGAAAAGGATTCCCCTTTTTTCCCTCGGCGATGTTCTCTCGCGATGAGAGAAGCTGGATGTCGGAAGATTCTCTGGCTGAGGGCTGCTTTCCCGCTCAAACTGTGGGTTATTGATCAAACGGAGCCCACGAGAATTTCATTGCTTTTGACTGTACGTATAATTGTTCGTTCGGTGGGTCTGTGTGGAGTCACGCATCTCGGTGACGAATGCATCACCTGTGGTCAAAGCGAGAAAGCGGCGAAAATCTTTTACAGGATCAGAAGATCTTCCGCAGAGATAGGCTACTAGACTTCGTCTCGTGCTGCAGCCCCTGAGCTGAGGGGCGGTCGCACCTCTTGGCCATTACACTCACTTAGGGCTAATGTTTTTTTCTCTGCTGTACGCACGCACACACACACACACACACAAACCATTGATTTCGGCTTGCCGATGCTACAACCGATCCCGCTCGCCACGACTTGCGTACGCTCTTCTTGTGTTGTACCGCCTGCTGCTGCTGCTGTAGCCCAGTACCAATTAATAGCTTCATTGATCCACTACAACGAGTAAGTGAGGCCCATAAGAAATTCCTCCCAAGGATTTATTGAAGTACGAGCCGCTTCCTTTTTTCGATGATTCCTTCT
Organism: Neoseiulus cucumeris; assembly: GCA_021527715.1. Taxonomy (NCBI): domain Eukaryota; kingdom Metazoa; phylum Arthropoda; class Arachnida; order Mesostigmata; family Phytoseiidae; genus Neoseiulus; species Neoseiulus cucumeris. Next base: position 320,428 of record JAJSRV010000061.1, on the reverse strand, counting down.
CCCTTCTGTGAGACAAGGGCTCCTCCGGACCTCTGAAATCTATTGTAGAAGAATGAATAGCAATACGGGTGCTCCCGATCCAATCAGGTCGGCGGCCTAAGCCGTCATATCATATCTCTTGGAACGCCTCCGGGATCTTTTTGTGTCTGAACCAAATCGAAGTCGACCACGGGAATACTCCCTTCCAAATCGAGGAAAAGACCGTTGAGCTTCTTCAGCACCGAAAATTCGAGAAACTCGAAAGCCGCTCGTCGCGCAGCCCGGCCAGTAATTGATTTTTAGGGAAAAAGTGATCAATTTGTCCCGCAGTTGATACTGTGGGAGCACTTTCTAGATTTCCGACGGAAAAGTTGATGTTCCGGCTCTTTTCCAAAAACTTATCGGAAACATCCAATGAGTGATCGAGTGCTCACGACGAAAGCTTCTACTCAATCGACAATTAGTGTACCTTCCGGACACCGTTAGCAGAACGGTATTCGCTTTCGTCTAAACCGCGACCGATATTCTGAGCTTACTTACTCGTGGTGACGAAGCACAGTTCGTCCATAAGGAAGTCTCTCGCGGATGATCATCACTTTTCATCTAACAATCGCACTGGCTCATTCGCCGACTTAGAAACTCCTGGAAAGTCTCCCGGGAGGAATTCTCGATATTCCAGCTCGTTGTTTTTAGAGAGGAACCGTGTTATTCGGAGAATCACAGAAAGTTCGAGTGGAAACGAACTGTCGGAAGGTACCTTTGATGAAAAAAGGTTTGTTGCAAACGGCCGCATGTCCTTCCTGCGGGAACAAAACTTTCTGAGAAGTTTCAGAATCGATGGAGGATGCGATATGAAAAACAAGAATCCCTCGGGCGTCGACGATTACAGAAAAGCTCCAACAGAACGCTGAAAAGGTCAAAAAGTCTCTACAAGTGTGACTTCTGAGTTCGTATCGAGAATCAACTTCTACGGAGCAACGCCTTAATCCTGGTAGACGATATCGTGTTGTAATCAAGAGGACGGGGTGCTTGCTGTTAATTGTCCACAATTCTGACCTCCACCCCTCACGGACTGAGACCGTTGCTCGTACACCTGTCGGACAGCTAGCCGACTTGCCGCCTGTTCGAAAGGTAGGTCCGCAGGCAGCCCGGTGCAATACGCATTCGTGGATCTGACGCCTAGCGGCGGCGGCAACAACAACAACACCGGCTACTATCATTACAACTGCGACGACTACTTACACCACCTTTTCGGAGTTAGGCAGCAATCGTGAGCAAGGATGGCTGCCAGGCAAGTGAACGAACGAACGAGCGAAAGAGCACCCAATGCTTCTGTTCATTGATAAGCTGGGCGTTGCTGGCTTCATTCTTCTATACGCCGTACTACTACTCGCCGTGGGGGTCCGGCATGATCCGAGCGAAGTACTTACTCTGCTTCTTCGCGAGTTCGCGATACACCAAGGAGTGTTGTCGTTGTTGTTTCTTCTGCCGCTGCTACAGCAAGTGCTACAAATGCTTTCGTAGTAGTGAGCAGCGACTACGATGACGACGAAGGTAGCGCACCAACCGAGATACTGATTTATTATGATTGACTTGCGGTTGCTCGTGCGGTCAGTACCGAGTGCTGGTGAGGTACTTGGCACCTTCGTGGTCAAGCTTCCAGTTCTGCGCGTGTCACGTCGCCTGATCGAGCAAGCGAGAATCGGTTGACAACGAGCAAACATTCATTCACGGTGAAGAAGTTGATTGAATCACGTACGGAAGGGTTTGTTTTTGAAGGAGACGTCCGCAGAAGACTCTCCTGATGATTCTAGCCACCTTCAGACATCCGCGGAGAACTGGAGCTTCGATACGGCTAGTGGAATTGCTACTTTATCACGTCACCAGAATGCTTGTTTTTTTTTTTCATCTTCGAGACGAGTTGATGTACTACACGGAATCCAATTTGGTGTAGACAGGAGCCCTTGCTTCCGATGGAAGGAAGGAAGGAAGCAAGCCCCACAGCCAAATAATGATAATAACATCTCGGAACCTTATTACGTCCGTCACCCATTATTTGAAAGTTTGTTAAAAACAAAAAAGAAGGGAGCCGATCGTTGCCGATCCCATCCTTTATTCTCATGCTACCTTGAGCAAAACTTCGGTTCTCCTTCGAGTGTCTTCGGTTGATATAGTTTCTGCCCCCTAGGTCCCCCGCAAGAAGCTTTTTCCGGCCGGGACCGGAGATTCGTCGTCTTTGTGAAACTATGTGATTTGAAAGTTGGTTCCCCCGGTGAAGCACGGATTCCCTGACCGCGAGATTGAAACAAATCGCGAAACATTCAGGAAGTACGCTTGTCTTACCAGAACCACAGAATGCGAATTCCTCTCCCGCTTTCTCAGGACCTCAGAGCTAATTGTTCGGGTTGAGGTCAGCTCGCTGCTTGCGTTCACGGACCACAGGGATGAGCAAAGGTAGGACAACAAATGAATTATCGCTATTAGTGGAGTTTGATTGCAATGCGCCTGCGGACTCTGTGAACGAATCTTCGTCTGGCGTACACTAGTCACGTGCGATCGTCAATTACGCCACGTAAGTGAGCGTTTGTGAGCCAGCGCGCGAGGGAGGAAACCTCAAAGCGGGTGGTCTCGACGCCTGGCATCGCCTTACTTCATGAATGAATGAAGTCCAAGGAATGTGTGCGATACGCGGCCCTGTGCGCGTGTGTGGAGTCAGTCCGTTCGTTCGTTTGTCTGTCCGTCAGGTGACATCCCAGCGAGTCGGGACAATACAGCGATCAAAACGAGCTGAATTGAGACGTCCATTTACATTCGAGACAGTTTAAAGCATAACGTCCACGTCGTCGCGCGCATTTCGCATTCTTAGAAGTTTTCGATACTCCTTCCTTTCATCTTCGTCCACGGCCGTAGCCTCAAGCGTGAGTGGGTCTCTGAGCAGCAGCAAAAACTTCTTCAAATCTTCGCCACCGTTGGCATACGACTCCGCGAGACTCGAGCAAACTGTTGTCCGGACCGCGATCGATGAAGGCGGTCGAGGATTCTAAGTTCAAGTTCCGCGATAAGTTTGCGCCGTCTGCTTGATTACAGCAATTAATCGCTCCGAGATTAAAGGGTTTTAGGTGATCAATAATTTACGCCGCTGACTTTAGCCAAGCGACTCGAATCTTCCGCAAAAGTTCAGGAAACTAGGGGAGCGATGTTCATCGAAGGAATCGATGTTCAGCCTCTACATAGATCCTCCTCATCCTGTTCCTCTTCCCGCTGGCGAGTTGGTTTTCTCTTTTTCCCGCTCGTGCAGTCGCTAACCCGCACGCGGGTTTGTCAATTACTCTGACTCACATAATAATCACTACCTCGGAGGTTCCAACCCTAACCCGCTGTCGAATCGCCGGAGGTCCGAACACGGTGTTCTAGTGCCGACCGCGATGGCAGTGGCGAGGGCTCCGGGACTGTGGTTTTCAATCTAGGCAACTCCGGACAACGGCAAGGAGTGTCACATGCTTCTCTCCGAGCGTCACCCATTACCAACTGGCCAGTTGTCATCTATCTGCGGGGTGAAACACGGCGCGCACGCGAGCTTCGCTTTAGTCAAAGTCAAAAGCTCGCTCGGGCCTCATTGAGAACTGGTAGCGAGGATTTAGAGTCCGCCTGAGAACAGCGGAGGCCGCAAAAGAGAAAGCAGCGAAGTTGAAGACGAAAACATAGCGAATCAATTACGCCTCACTCGAGATCATCCTCTTTCGTTTGACTGCTTTCTTTGCTGGATGCCTGGTTGGCTGCGATCGCCAGGTTGCGTGCGCCTTGTCGTAGCTCTAGCTCGGTGAACTCGAGAAGTTGAAAAATCGTTGTCGAAATCGCTTTCGATTTCAAACCTTTCTTTTTTTTACAACTTCCGCGACTGTGATGCCTTCTTCAGCTGCTCTATACTTTGTCTTGTAAATAATTGGCGTGTGCTGCGACGTCGTTCAGGTGAAATCCTCGAGAATCCGATTCGAAGAGCGACCTACGAGTGTACAACATCCACCAAGTGTGAAATTCGGAAATCTTCTGTGGATGCGAAGTGAAATGCGATTCCGGCGATCCGGACCCTGTGTGTAGTTTTGTGCATCTTCGAAGTCCGTATCCGAAACTGGTCTAGAGCGGAGCGATCGGGGGATCAGAGTTCCAACCGGCCACAACTACAACTAGACACGACCAGCCATCCTTTGAAGCCAACGACTCTAGAGACGGTTAGCTGGCTGGCTGGTTGGTTGGTTGGTTGGTTGGTTGGCTAGGTGAAGAGATATTTAGATAACCGATAGCGCTTGATGGCCAGGTGTGGTTCTCTTTGCTAGCGTGACCATTGCACTTTTTAGGAAAAGAAAGACATCGTTTCAGAGGAGGAAAAGAGTTACAAAGATTAGACTAGATGACTTTGTGATACGAGAAACGCACGCTCGTCGTTCGACCTACTTGAGCTGAGGGCGCGATCATTAAACTCAGAATCTACCTGCGCTGTCGAATTCAAGAACGAAGATATCGCGAGAGCCAGGAAAATATTTGCGGAAAATAGATCCAATCGAGGATGGAAACGTCGAACGTCCGGGACTCCATGACGGCTCGACGGACGTCTTACGTTCTAACGACTCGGATGCGAACGCCGAACCCCGCAGAAAGCGAATCATCGATGATCGGAGATGCTCACGGGGTAAACGGTTGACACGATCGGAGATTTCGCGTCAACGATTCAGTTCTCGATTTGTGCTCGAAACTGTGAGCCAGTGCGCCTGCCTCTGGACAACCAAGCGAGCATTTGACCCGACCGCGGCTGTATCAGTCAACGGCGGCGGCGACGACGACGACCAAGCAATGTCGATGTATAACTGTCTTTTTTCTTCGTCGATCTGTTGTTCAAAAAACGAACCGCCCGACCGACAAACCGCGCTCGCATCGTCTCTTCTAATGTAATGTAAAGCGAAAATTTTTGGAACCGCCCTGTGTATGTTCTGCTTGCCTGTTGCGCGCGAGCCAGTCGGGGTAAGCTGACATCGTCTGCTTGAAAACTCTTGCTTCTTCTTCTTCTTGTTTTTCAGGATTTTCTTTCCTCTTCGTTTTGTGTTCATGTATTGTTTGAAGATTTTTTCTCCCCCCATCAAAGCCAAGTCACAGCGCGCCAGGCGATTGACGGCTGCTTGGATCTCGGCTTGCTCGGTTCGAATTTTTTCGCTTGCCCACGCCAAGAATCTTCCGTCTGGCGTATTAACTGTTTTTTAATTCTCGTAATGAGCTTAGCAAGAGCGTGCCGCGGATCAGCGCTCGCGTCCCCACTCCTACAACGTTGACATGAAGCCGCCGCTACACCGCTGACGATGCCGAGAGAGTTTCTCAGTCGTTTGCCGGACGAAAAGTATTCTTCCCGTGACAGAGTTGAGCGTCGGCTTGGATTTTTTTCGGGGAAATTGACAAGTTTAAAATGGCCGACAAGCAATTAGATGCCGTTTAGTAGGCACGGCATCCTCTCGTCATCATTTTGCCCGCCGTCTAGGTGGAGTACGGAGGCATGGGAGGTAGCGGATGAATGGACCGACGTATCAAATGCACGGAAGATATTTATGGTACGATTATGGAAATGCTACCATAACAACACAAAACCCAAGTCAAAGCGGATACTCAAAAAGACTTTCATCAATCCAATGTCGATGGCTTCGGAACTCTTTGAGTCGCCCAACCGAGAGCGGCACTTTGGCACAAGAGGGCCCGATTCCCTCGGATTTCCTGTTTCGAAGTCCGAATGTGAGTTCCTCGATCGAGTTGAAAGTGGTCGGGTCGTGGTGGAACCCGTTCAGGATAGTTGTCAATAGGGACCCTTGGGTCGTAATCGGATCCATTTTGGACTTCCGCTGCCGTCAGTTGAGTCTGGCGGCAAGATTCGACGAGAAGGCGTCACCCTATAATTGAGCAATGGGAGAAGTCAACTGGCTGTAAATCTGTATGCTAAGTACAGCAACGGAGCCGCTATTAGACAAATACATTGAGACATCAAGAAAAAGATGATGAAATTATCAATTTTGAAATATGGTCGTTCCCCAGACCAGGGGGGACGGTAGGGAGTGAAGGAGGCAGTTAGGTCGGTCGGTCGGTCTCGCCGCTGTGGTGGTTGCGCTAGGCCGAGTCGGCGCCAGGTCCTCCCATCTGTTCGACATGTAGACATGACGAGGCCGGATGCACCGAGGTCGCTTGGGGTGCCAGCGTTGAATTTAACCATCAAATATCCTGTCTTCATCATCGACTTTGTCCATCCATGTGAAGTGGGGTGCTGCGGGGGAGGAATAACACACAGATCAGGGCGTCTCAAACACAAAACATAATTCTTTAACTTCAAGGGCGTTACTCACTCATTCGTCCATAAACTTTTGGGCAACTCATCGCCGTTTTGGACATTGAGTTCGGCTGCAGCGGACGATCCCTATCCGGAAAAATCTAAATTCCAAGGAGAAACTCGAAAGGATTTGCCGTTCTTACGAAATTCTGCCAGGTTTCTGTTTTTTGGCCATCTCGTTACACGTTGCTCGTTCGTTTTCCGCACTCATCAGCTAATTACCATCGCTGAGCAGATCGACGTCACGATGTTCCACACGTAGCGCCGAATTCTAAACCATTTGGATCAGGCGTGGAAATCGATTGAGAGTTTCACCCTAGAGTTTCTCGTTTCCGACAGCTTCCAATGCTCGCCGTGACTCCCACCGAATCATTGATTCGTACCTCGTTTTGCATCATGTTTCACGCAGTTTGGAAACTCCGTTGTTGGGCGACCGGTGTCCAGATTTGCATTTTGATTTGCTCTGTCCGTCACCTAATACCGCCACCCAGGCGTTTCCAGGTTTCCGTCCATCGTTTTCTCAAACAATTTTCAACCGAGTCTGGAACGCAACACTCTTCCACCGGAATCGGAGGGAAGAGAAACGCGAAAAGAGTGGAAATTGAAAGAAAACTTCAGCTCAATAAAAGTTACGCGCATAAAACCGCGTACCGCAGACCATTACGATGAGTTTCCTCGGTGATGCCGCGATGGGGAGCTTGGTGGGCGTCTCCGTTTCGAAAGTCGATGAAAAAAAAGATGGAAGGATCATCCAACAAAAAGAAAATATGGTTTGAACCCTCTCTTCCTCCCGGCGACAACTGACACCATTTTGCAACTTCGAAGCTTCTTCCCGAAACGTTCTGATGACTGTTCCGAAACAACTGTCGCGCATAAGGAAACAACGACAACTGCCGCCACCGCCTCCATCATCATGAAGAGGATGACATCGACTTCGACCGAGTTGAATTTCGCTCCACGGTCGACCTGAAATGCGGCAGCAGCTCAACCTCCCGCTCGAGCGTCTCAAGATTCTACAGACAGGGTAACCTATTTGCTCGGACGGTCGTCAGTGATGACGCGCGGATCTCTTCGTTCGCGGAGACTTTCCCATCATCGATGACTCTTCTCTTCGGTCGACGGTGACGATGGTGTTGTTGAATGAAACTTCAAAATGGCGCTCCTATTTGAGCTATCCAAACATCAACGGTTAGACCACCTCATTGAAGAATGGGCCTGTGATCAACACTTGCCGACAATCTACTATAATCAAATAAAGATCACTTATGTGCCGAAATCACCGGATCGACGACAAAACCCGCGCGTTGTCGAGAGGACTTTCGTACACGATGATCGACCACACGGATCTTCGCTCTCAGTCACCGCTTTCGAGGATTAAAATCAAAGATTCTTGCTTGACATTGAACCCTCCGGCGGACGATCCTCATTTTTCGAAGTGCAATCACATCGATGTGAGGACTAATGATGTCATGAAGATATAGAGGGGCGTTCTGTACGGTGTGTACTTAGAGATGTTTCAGGGTGCAGTGTCCAGCGAGTGGATCGCACAGCTGGATATTCCAAAGTGAAGTGCGATCCACTCACCCAGGGATACTTCGCTCCGTTTCGATTTGTCCCTTCTTCTGGCTGGCTGAGTTCGAGTGTTGTACAAGAAGAGGTGTGGGAGTCAAAATTATTTGTCGGCTTCTTTTCTCCGACACTGCAGGAGTCCGCGAAATGTAACACTTAGAATATTAATGGTTGGTCGCGGTTCGGCAGCGAACGATAGTAGTTTCTCGCGCACTTTCAAATGACCCGATGGCGTCTCACCAAATGAAGAACGGATTTCGGTTTTCGCGCTTTTGCTCATTGTAAAATGGTTCCGGCTCAAAGCAATTTGATGAGAAATTCGAATTGTGTTTCATCCGAGTGAACGGGATGGAAGCAAACGGCTCCGGGATACGTTCACTCGAATGGACGGCCCGCGGTGTCTCGTCTTTATGGGTTTCGAGTTTCACGCTGAAACCGCGATTGCCGTATTCTGGAATTCCGGTTGGTCCGGAATCGAATTCGTGGAGCCGGATTTTCGAAACTCGACGGATTCGTTTGCCACTTTTGAAATGCCCCGTGACAGACGGACAAACAATGTGAGTTCTGCTCGTCGTACAGGTCAGACGGGCTTCTCGGAACCAATGAGAGATCAAACCGTTAATTTTTCTTCCTACATCGGAATGCGATATTCAGAACAGAACCTTTAACGCACAAGCCAGCGAGGTTCGAATATGAAACCACAGCAGAACTTCTCGGTCTAACACTTAGAGACTCACAGACCTCATCTACGGAGCTTGGTGGCCGGCCGGCCGGCAGGTCAGTCACTCAGTCAGTCGGTCGGTCGGTCGATCTACAAGCCACTTTTCTACCTGTACGAGCCACCTGTGGCCTCTTTAACATGCGACGTTTAATTAAAATTATTGGCACGGCGTCGATGAAGTGGACGACATGGCGTTCACCTGACATTGGCTTAGGTTGCACAAGGGACGTATTCGTAGAAAGAAATTTCTGGCAGACACTCGAGCGTCCTAGACTGCCCGGGGCTTCGAATCGGTGTCCTACGGCGCTCGGAACTCGGGGTCTTTGTCGGGGTTTGCTACAAATTGGAACAGTGGGGGCCATCGATTCCCTGTTGTACTATTTCTGTGTCGGTCAGCTTTTCCTCTCGCAACCACTCCACATCGGTGGACTCCATGAAATTGGCTGAAGCTTCCACATATGATGCGTCTCGGCGTCAGAACCCTCGTCCATTCTCGAGTCTTGTACTGAATGTTTTTCAATTTGGAGCGGTCAGGACTGTACAACGCGACCGTAACGGCGAGGAGCGACCGGAGTCGAGGCTACACGCAGCTTGCAAGCCTGAGGTGAGAGTAACAGAAATCATGCAGCAGACCACCTAGTGGTATTCGTCCGGCTGGTTCAGGAATGACAATATCCGGTCAACGTTAGAACAGACGGTCAGTGGCGCATTACCAAATGGATTCAGGAAGTCCGAGCGAAAGAAGAAAGACATCACCGAGCACGCGGATTCAGTCAGCGAGTCCGGCAGTCATATAAATTGCGGCCGACTGGTAGCCACGATAGACCGTCGGGCTAACATCATCATCACTGACCAGCCTAAATGTATGTTTGGCGCTCATATAGAACGGACAAACAGAGCAACGGAATAGAGACACGAGACGCCATTGTGAGACTCTGCGTGAATCTCCGATATAATCCTAACGGTTAGTTGGATGAAAGGCCGACCGGGGTCGCTCTGTCATGCGGATGCTGTGGTTACAAATGAGGAAAATCTCTTCATCGACACGTGAGGGAGGATTGCGCGGTTATTTCGGTCGTGGATTGATCCTTCAGAGGACAGTCTGAGAAAAACCTCTTGAGGCATTATTTCGAATCAAAGTCAAATAAAAACAAAACTCCTCTCAACTACAGAATATGAGTTTCTGATCTCGAAGACCGTTCTTGGGTCGGCCGTGCCAGCAGCGGCGGCAACATCAGGCTGAAAACGTTTCAAATTCTCTATACTTTGGCCGCTTTCTCTTTCTCTCGCTTGCCGATGATCCGAACGACGAGACCGTGGAGGCCATGATGAGCAGCCCTGTCGATAATTTGATAAGGTAAATCAGCTACGTGATCTGCATCGAAATCGTATCGTTGTTCCTACCGTAGATGGAAAGAGGAAGCAAGAGAACGATAGAGCAAAACTCCGTCCTTTCGACTTTCTGCCTGCCTAGTTGCCGCTGCTCGCTCGCTCGCTCGCTCGGCGGGTAGCTAGGTTGGCAAGCTCTTGAGCACTTGGTATGCCTCCGGCACTGCTCATTGGCCCTTATTGCGGTATGGATCGAATACAAATGGACGACGACGACCTGTTCGTTCTCATTATGATCATGTGTTGCTGGCGCTCAAACGAGCGATGACAGCTGTACATGCATACACAGTCATCGACGAGCTCTCATCATAAATCCAGCAATTCAGAACTTTTGAAACAACGGGACAGTGCGGCCACGCTTATTGCGGGAGCTCGGTTGTACGTTTGTCGGCCGATTCAGCCGCCCTCGCGCACTTGACGATATCGAGCAATATTGAGCGATAGTTCGTACGCCTGCTTTGTCAAACTCATAAGTTGCCGCCTAAGACGACCACGACAGGGGGAGAGAAGCTGATGCAGAGATAACGAGTAGATAAGCACAAGTTACGTTTTTGCTGAGTTTGCCGACCGACCGACCGACCGATTGTCGAGAGTCTGTCTAGTCAGCTATTGAAGCAGTCGGCAAGTCGAGACGACAGGTTCGCTAGTTGCAGATCGAGATAATTGCTCCATCAATCGTTTGCTGATTGTGTGGACATATTAGCGGCAAGCGAGAGATACGAAGAGCTGCTAGAATTATCGCGGATCGCCACCATCTCCAAGCACCGTGCGGGGATCAAGCGTCGGTACCGGCGGCATCGGCTTCGATGGAGACGCTTTTACTCTATACCTACTTTTTGAAAAATTGTCACTTCTGATGACTTGGAATCACGATAAAATACCCGATATTTCTGCTGATTCGAATCATGCGTCGGAAACGAACCGAACACGGGGTCGAAACCTGGAACTAAGGACTGCTGGTCACTCTCTCAATAGCGATAACCATCGATGATATTGTGCAATTTGACGCAACTCATATCTTGCAAGTCTCCCGCTTGAAGTGTCAGCTAGTAGGTGAACAACACGGCGATGACATCAAAAAGATACAATTGTAACATTCCTCCTTGACACAAATCTCCTTCGTCATACCGAAGATTGACTCCGATTCGACGCTGATCGATCAATTCAGTCATTCGACCGAATTTCTTCAGCAGTGGCTGAATATTCGTTCGCAAAATCGATGACCTCTAACCTGCGGGAAATCCTCTTCCCTCGTTCGATTTCCTTGGACAACGCTCGGTAGCTCGCTGTTTGAGTGAAGGATTCGGGTGACAATGACAAGTTTGCTGACGATGTCTGGCGTTCTCCTCTATTCTCTCAGCTCAGAAGGAGAGTGAACACGTCAATTGAAGCCCGCTGAAAATGACCAAAGACAGGGCGGTTACCTAACTGAGATGGATCACCGTCACTGGAGTGATCTTCATAGCAGGTCTCTCTCAAGATTAAACTTACAGCCACCGTCGCTGAATTTCTCTTTGTTGCCGTTGTTGCCTGCGCTGCTCTTCGAGTTCTAGAATGAACTGTTGGGGTGGAAGACCACCTCTGGCTCAGGGCGGATCCTCGATGATCTGAGGTGATCGAAGATGCGGACATTCGTTGTGAGGGCGGTTGGGGGGGAGGGGGTTAACAGAAACGCCCTCTCAAAGATGAAGGAGCACATTGCATCCATCGCGACAATGTTCGAAATCTCGTAATCTAAAAGTGAAAAGAACGACAGCGTCTACGTCGGGGGGTTCTGGGCGGTCTCGTCCACAAATTCAAGACCCTCAAGAGCTAGATGCAGGGTCTTCAAAGTCCTAGTAATGGCGCGAACGTTGACATCGATCGAAACTTCAAAGAAAGGCCAGTAGAATGCAGAACTTGAAGGTTTTCGTCCCGCAGTCGTTCATCCATTCCGTGCTTTGCGCCAATCCATCCGCGGATTCGGTCGACCCTCAATATGTAGTACACTTCGTGATACGGTGTCTCGTGGAAGACAATGCAAAAGAGGAATGAACAAGCACCGATCAGTCTTGATATTAAGACTTTAGGAATGCGACTTTTTTTTCCTGCGTTCATTTTTTTGTGAAAAGCAAAAGCGACTAGGCGCGCCAATTACGAAACGTCGGCCTCGATGCCAGATCTGTTTCCGTCGAAGGACCGCAAAATGAAGGATTGTCCAAATTTTCCTCAAATTCGATCAGAAAGAGAGAAGAAAAAAAGGAGACCGCCGCACTGAGATAAACTTGTTCGTCTTTGTCGAACAGATGTGCTTAACGCTTTAACTTGAGTTAGATTAAGTCGGCATTTGACGGATTGCCCTCGGCGCAGGCGGACGTCATGTCTCTATTAAACTCAAAGCCAAAAGCGTCAGTGCGAACCAGTGCTGCGGACCATTTGAGGTGTTTATCCTCTCGCTGCCTTTAATACTCCTCGAGATCGATCGCAAACGACAGAAACTTCGCAACCGGTACTCCGAAAGGAAGAGCTTTCAGAAATCGCCTGCGTTGGTTTGCTTAACGCTACGGTTGAGAAGAGCAAAAGCTCACGTTGTTCCGTTGCAGCTTCCGCAAAAGCGAGCAGCGAATGGTTTTTCGGAAATCTGCGTCTGCTTCTGCTCTCGCCATCGCCGATGGCTTTGAAAAGCTCCGATCGAGGATATGGTTGATTTTAGTCCGCATTCGATGGTCGACAGCAAGGATCTGAGTGTCGTTCTCGGGTGAAAGGTCACCAGACTCCTACGCTTCTCTTTTTCTTCTTCCACTGAATCGCGACGCTGTTTTGGATGCAGGTCACTTTCAGCGTGTCCCATAGCCAAAGCACAGCGACACAATAGCGTCAGACGGACAGTACGAAACTCAAGATTCGCGATACCGAGCTCTTGATGCATCGAACCATCATCTGGTTGAGCTCGAGGAGCTAGAAGCTTGGCTGGTGCGAAAGATCTCGCTGCAAAAAGCTAAAACTCAAAATTCATCGACTCGACAGCTCACTGTGAAGTGCGCGTGGGCCTCTGGCACCAGGCGTGCGAATGCAAACTCCTCACGTTTGAGATTATATCCGATTTATAGTTTCATAAACTTCCAAGAAACTCTGGACACTAGTCACGACAACGGGCGACGCGTGCGAGAGGGGCCGCAGTGCATGCTAAACACATTGTTGCTCGAGTCCCTTTTCCGATTGCTTCAACGAAGACACGAAAATTTGATGTCGGTGTCGCCGTTCTCGTTAAAGCTTCGGCTGCCGCTGATGTTGTTGGTCGTCACCGAATAGGGCACACAAGACTGCAGTTGATACACACATGACAGATGTCATCATCTGTATGCTGTTCTATGTTTGCTCAATTTGAGGACGACGACGACGACGAGAATCGAGAGCTGACATTAGAACCGTTCTATCAGACCTCCGACACAGACACATAATCACAACCCATCACAACCCTTGAAAACGACGACAACATCGACGACAGTCAACTAGGGTATCATTCACGAACGGGTCGTGGTGACGGCACGATGGCGGCTGCGATGGAGGCGGTAGTGGTGCTAGTTGTGAGTCGTTCGCGGGAGGAAAGAACATCGACTATGGGAACAAATTCAGATCATTTTACTCTTTTGACATCACTCAGACGATAGCTGAAGCTCGGCTTCACGATCTCGCCCACATCGTATCGACAGATCCGGTCCTTCAATGTTCGTTTCGGGAAGGTTTGAAGATCGGCTGAGGCAGGCTCTCGTTGAGTATGACCTAACGTTGCTTGTAGTTTCCGTCGCAGGGGCTGCTCGAGATCGGTGTTTTGAAGAAAAAGTCTCCCAAAGAGGAATCTCAAGAACTCTCAGATGAATAACTTTGGAATAAACGGACATCGTTCCAGAATTTTCGTTTCGAGACAGAAGCCGGCTGATGCTTACTCGAAAGTCTCCAAACGTCAATCCCAGTCAGGAAGTTGGAATCGAGCTTCTGTGAGCTTTGAAGTCTACCTCAAATCGAAACAGTTCCCTGAATATCAGGTGCTCGAATAAGCATCTGATCCCTCTCTAAGGAAGACGATATCTTCTACGATGTTTCGAAGTCAGAAGGACTGGCAGATTTACGAGTGCGTCGAACGAAGTCTCAGCACACGACCATTGATATGACAAATTTACGAACAAATTATACCAAAGTAAAAGAGAGACGAAAAATACTGGCACCCCTACCTCTAAATAAGAAAACAAATATAAATAAAAAAACAAACGCGGGATAGGTCCAACCGGTCACGGCACTTTGTATTCCGCTTGCGGAACGATCGCGACACGACCGCGAGAGACTTCTAGGGGTTTCCTGTGTTTTGGGAACCTGATTTCGAATACAAACTTTCTCGAGTCAATGAGAGCCCCGAGAGCCCTGGGCGCCACATCGATCACGAGTGAATTGTGAGCTTTTCCTCTGAAACATCTTCCTTGAATACTGCTCGTACAGCGCTCATGAAACTTTTGGGAATTGAGGTCGAAATCTCATTTAGCGATTGTTTGATCGGCATTGTGCGTTCGCACAAAGCGAATCAAGCGATTGAATAGAAAACCAGATGAGACGGAAGAAGCGTCTGTTCGGTCAGAGTGATCTTCATCTCGGACTCTAGAGATGACTTCTGCTCAACGCCGATTGCGAATTTGTTTTCTCTTTCTCCTACTCTTCAGTCATTCATTTAACTCTAGTGTATCTCTAAAAACGCAGTTGCGACTTCAAATGTGCGAGCAACGGGATCGTAACCCTCCCTCACGTTATCCGACCCTACACCTCGGAACTTCTGATTTCATGGGGTCCTCATCTGTCGGTTTTCTTCGAGGAGACTCGGTAGCAAATAAGCGGAGTTTCTTTTTATCAGTCAACCTAAATGTTATTACGGCCATTGTTCGGAGGCTACCGTCGTGCTCTCCTCGTCATCAGGATCATGATGGTGATCGTGATGATCTTCGTCAGATCGCATCTCCCACAATTCAAGTCGCTCCACTGTCGCTTGGCTCGATCGTTGATTCGAGCAACAATGACAGCTTAGAGAAATCAAGGGGACTGTTCCTTCTTCAGAAGTCGGGTGGTCCTGGCATCCTCCCTCCCCCAACTATGTGTCTGCAGATCGGTCTGTTTGTCCGTCCGTCCGTCCGTCTTCGTCGTCGTCTTAACCTCCGTCACGACCATAAGACTGTTGGCGTCGTGCACCGGAAACTGTCGGATTCGTTCTTCCTTCGTTTGGTTGCTTGCTTTCCCTCCTTAGTTCACCTCTTGCTTGTCTTACTGCCTGCCAGTGCTTCGTTGGTAAACACACTTCACGAGTAAGAGTCACGGCGTTTGTTCTACGAGATGTGAATGACTCGTTTGTTGTGAGTGAAAGAGTGAGCCAGT
This sequence comes from Neoseiulus cucumeris, assembly GCA_021527715.1. Lineage (NCBI taxonomy): Eukaryota > Metazoa > Arthropoda > Arachnida > Mesostigmata > Phytoseiidae > Neoseiulus > Neoseiulus cucumeris. The sequence goes on along the minus strand of JAJSRV010000061.1, from coordinate 305,018 downwards.
ATGGTAGTGAGTGTGTGTGTGTGTGTGTGTTTGTGCACACCGGGCCATTCGCCACGTTCACTAGCCAAAATCCCCAATCTTCAGAGCGGAAGCGCTGTTCGGTGTGAAAACAAATCGAACCTGACTCCACACTATGAGGTCCAACACGCTCAGCAAGTGGCACCGGCTTCACCGGAGTGGAGATTCTCGAAGTGCTCTACTTCATCTCGTCCGATCTGACTCGGTGTCTCCCTCTCTTTCTCTCTTCCATCGACTTCCACAGAAGAATGACAAACACTCCGCTTTTCGCACAAGCTCAGACTTGTCAAAAGATGATTCTTTGTTGTTCTCGCTCCGGAAATCCGGTCCACGACTTCATCGTTGAAAACGCGTTTCTTACGATCTCCGATTGGTTTTTCCCTCAAAGTGCGACTTGAATCAGAACTTCTGAACTTTCCCGAGAGAGAAATATGTAGTTCTAATCGCGCCTCCACGGTCTCGGTGCGTGGCCGAGGAGGAGATGTTATCTCTCCTTTTTCTTTTTGCTCAAGATCAAACCCGAGTCGGTTCGTCTTGGATTGACCCCATGAAGTCGGCCGTCGGCTGAGACATCATGGGGTTAGAGCGAGAAAACGGGAGGCCGCTTTCTGCGGCATCGTCGCTGAGGAGGTCGTTGATGTTATTGAGTGATGGATCACCTGGAATCGCTACTGATTAAATGACTCATCGGCTACTAGGTAGTTCCATCTCTCCATTCCTTTGCTTCGGGAGCTTCGTACTCGCCAATGGGACTTCCAGCCGATACCGTTTTTCCAGGTGACCGTGTCTATGGCGCGTTGACGTCTAAGCCCAATACCATGGTGTCGGAACCGAGCGTCGATTTCAACTGTTGTGTACAGATTACTCGAACGGGTCGCTTGCCGTTGGATTTTATTTTTCGCTTGTCGACAAGAACGATGATGATGATGATGATCGCCAACGAAATATTTACGTCGACGATTCTACCCGCAATAATTTAGGTTGACACCGAAATATATATTTTTTCAAGCTCGCTCCCGCTCTCGCTCGCTTGCCGTGTTCAATGGCACACGATGAGGAGCTAGTCAAAGTAGATCATTCCGTAGGCGGGGCTTGCACAAGCGCGCTCATAATGCAGCGGCAGCAACAGCCGCTGTAGCAGCAACTTCGAAACGGTGACAACGGGTACCATTCTTCGGTCGGTCGGTCGCTCGCTTTGCCGTCTGTTTGAATGTCTGAATGACTACCAGCGACCGACTGCCGACCCGGCTCTCGGTTATGACGACTGTTCACCGGTCTATGTGTCGGTCGGCTGTCCGCGGCTATTGCCGTTGTCGACAGAGAGAGATACACTGGGTGGAATAAAGAAAAAACAATCATCAACAACCGACAAACCTAGAACCGAATCAACAACAGCCCGTCATTCGTTGAAGACCTTTCATCTGCGACCGTTCCCTGTGAGGGAACTGCGCGAAAATTTATTTCCAGATCGAGAGAAAATGCGAACACATTTGGGTGGGCACTTGAACAACCGCTCGCCAATCGACAGATAGATGTATGGCTGATCATTACTCGATCTCAACCCATCAATCATCAATCAACCTTCGCAAACCGTTGTGGAAATCATGGAAAACATTCCGAGGGGAAGACCGTCTTGGTTTCATGTATTTCTCCAACAATAACAGTTTTGTATTCTCTCACAAATACTGGACACCAGATCGTAAAAGAATAAATTCGTGTCAGGTACGCGCAGGCGTTATTTGAGCTCGATTCGATTTCATTGTCTTCGCATAACGAAGGTTTCTTCTTGCGTTAATCCCGCTGTGTATATTGCACTCAGCGTTGTAAAACTCACTCAGTGTATTTTGATCTGATCAGACTTGGCAATTCGACGAGGGTCCCGTGAGACTGACAGGTCTAGGTCCTCATCCCGCACAGTGAGGTCGATCTGGAAGGAGTTCATCGAGAATGTTCCGCGTAGAAGAATGGAAAACAAGACCACGATTTGAAAAACCAGAAAAATTGATTTCGCCGCCGACACGAGAAGCCCGTCCGCGTTTGAAGTCGGAGTCGGACGGCGCACTTTGAGCAGAGCCGATGCAGAGAGGCTTAGAGAAGTCACCGTCAATGTACAACCAAGACGGATTGGTGCGGCTCTGACTTCTGAAGAGATTGTTAACCTTAACAACTGAGGCCTTTTCTCCGCTCACTTTCTTCTTCGTTTTCTTTCTACTCCATTTAACGCGTTTGATGCTCTTCAATGAGTTTCGATCCAGAATCAAGTTGAGTGCGAATCATTTTGTCGAGTGAGGTGCTATGAAAAAGGAGAGGATTCAATTTCCATTCGGAAGTTCCTCAAAGTCATAAGTTTGCGATTCGAGTAGCTGAGAAGGAAGGAAAAGCATCGGAAACCGAGGACCAAACTTAGGTCCGTTGGTTGGATCGGTCAATCAGGAATATTCGCGGTGAGGGAGAAGCATCCGTCTGAGTAGATTTTGAACAAACGCACGAAATCAAATCAGGCCTCGATGTTTTCGAGCTGTCGAGAAGCATCGCGAACCAACGTTGGTCTCAGGATTCGTTTGTCAGCGGCAGCGTCAACTCGTGGGCGACCGCAACACAGCAGCAGAGAAAATCGGTTGCTTTGCTTGCTTCCATTACACGCAACCTTAGCTCGACTCGATGCCACGCTATGGAAGACGTAACGACGATCGCAATGTTGAGAAAGAACAAGAAGAAGACGCAGCTGCCTAGGAACCAAATATGGCCATGTGGTCATATTTCATCGCAAATCCAACGCCATCCGACCGCAGTCCCTCCTCCTCCTCCTCGCCTCCTTCTCACTGATTCATTCATTCATTCATTCATTCATTCATTCATCCATCCATCCATCCATCTATCCATTCATTCTCGAGTTTTAGCAAGACCAACATCATAATGGCTCGGTGTTTATGCTGACGGCAATGAAAAGCTTCTTTTTTTGCAGCAACAATGATCCGGTCGATTCGTTTGTCCGCCAGCTCGTCGCGCCGCCGCCGCCGCCGCTACGCCAACCACTCAGCGGGCTTCGGCAGCGCGAAAACCGCAGCCGCCGGCCCAAATGGGTAAAAACGTCGCAATCGGTTGTGTGTGAGCGTTAGTCACATCCGAACTTCGAGCGACTGATCGGCCACGAGCTGGAAAAGTTTTGTTCCTCGCTCGTTCGAGAGCTTTTAGAGCAGAAGTTCTCGCCTCGGGAGTCGAGGCGATCGATCGGACCGAATCTGAAATGAGCTGATTGTGAAACTTTTCCACAACTCATTCGGAAGGAGAGTTGTTGTCTCATCAATCGTTAGAAACGGACTAACTGAGGAAAACGGTCAGAGTATTTGAATGATCATACAAGTCGGTGGCAGTTGGTTTTACACACTGAAACACGGCTAAGTGTCTCCTCACGAAGTAGGGGTGCAGAAAACAACTTATTTCACAGCGAGGATCCTCTCAAGATGCAGTGATACGGTTGCCCCGCGGGAATTTGTCAATCCAATGGGTATCGTTCTTCTCGTTGGCTACACGGACACGGAGACATCCTCAGAAAACGTTCGGTTGACTGAAAGGAATCGATTTGGCGATTTTCTCTTCGAGTAGCGTACCGTGAGAGATTTCGAAATGCCGTTCCTTCGTTTATGACGTTTCGCGATCGATGCGGAATCACGGAACTTTCATCTTTTGAGCTCTAGAATCGCTTCGCGAACTTAATCCGGAACCTCGGTGGAAAAGGAGAAGAGGAACAATGTTCGTTTCGCCTGCATCGTGAGTCAGGTCTAAAACTGTCGGCACTTGTCGACTTCTGTGGAAATATGTCGAAGAGTTTTGCACAATCTGGGGCGCAACTGCAGCGCGACCGCGGCTTTGTTCGGGAAACGTCAGAGGCGGGAGTCGGTGGCATCGTCAAAGACACGGTCGTCGTCGTCGCTGTCGCCGACGAGAAATCCGTCGCAGAGAGAAACTAGCGAGAAAGTATAGTGGAGAGAAACGAGGAGAAGAAAAAGACACAGTTTGAAGAAATACAAAATGACAAAGCTGATGCATGCCTGCTCATCGTAAAATTGCGGTGGAAGCGCCGGCAGATGTGGTGAGGTTTGCGAATGGCAAGAGCATTGAGCCATTGTTGACATTCGTGCCAGATTCGTTCGGAGAATCGATCGGCAGAATATGACTCACGATCAGATTCCGTCGTTCATCGGGAGTCGAGCATCTGCGACGAATCCTCCAATCGGAGCTCAAACTTCTGGTGGAGTCTGCTTGGATAACTCTGAAGACCGGAATCTTCTTTTGGACATCGCAGGCTCCCTTCCCCGCTCTTGATTTGTTGTTTTGCAACACGAATTCTTTCCAAAAGAGCAAGACAAAGCCAAGAAACGCGATCGGCGGTGTTCCGTTGATTCGAATGTTGGCCAGAGGCGACGAACCTTAGGGATCTTCACGATTCCTACTAGGGGGTCATTCGTGCTCTTTTGAATGATACACCAAGAACTGTTCACAGCAAACGAGTTGTGTGTACAAGTAGCGTTTGTGACGTTCACAGCGACGGCCTGAGATGTCTTCTGGGTGCCTCGAAGACGAAACCGTCAAATAGTCTCTCACTCTCAGCGTCTCTGATCGAGGAAGTACGCGAGCGACGGATCGATTGATCGCGTCGTCTCCTGATTTCAAAGCTGATTAGCTTGCGAATCCATCAGATCGATGAAATCACTCGAGTAATCATTGATTGGAAGGGTTAGACGACAAAGTAGTGTCCAGCAAATGAGTGAAGCGCCTCCTTCAGAACGTAAGCTCCTCCCGTTACTTCGGCTCCTTCTTCCTTCTGAATCTCCTCTTCTGCCCGCCTGCCGCGAGGGAAGCGTGAAGCCCGATCTGCGTCAGTTGGTTGCGTCGTCTCGGGCCGCCATGTGTTCCGTGCGTCAATAGTTTCGTGGGACAAATCATCAGACAGTGCAACAGCTCAACGGAAGACAAAGGATCTGTGGTGCGGACAGAGACATCGAATAGTGTTTTCTTCTCGGATAGAAAAAGAAAGCTTCAGACGATCATCGGAAAAGTTCAGACTGTACTTATTGGACAAACGACGGCGGCGCGACCAGGCCTTCGATCGGGCCGGACATGAGCGCCTCTGTTTTGGAAGGCTTCCCCAAAGAGGCGGCCATGCCGACCATGGGTGTTCCCCACGGACCCCCAATCCCTCAACAGCCATCGATGGCACATCCTCAAGCTCAAGGCAGAGCGAATAACATGGCCGATTTCCAAGATGTAAGTCAGCAGAGTGGAGGCCGTCTTTCAAATGATCTTTGTCTTGATTTCGAGTCACAAATTGATAGATAGAGCCGTATTCCATGCCGCTACGATTGGGTTTCATCAGTTCCGAAGTCTGGGATTTTGTCCGATTTGGAAACGGCAGACACCGCTCTTGACGCCGAGCTGTCTTGCTCGACCTTAACCTACTCGATGAGCTGAGAAGACTCGAGATACTAGTCGTGAAGGTGTTTGTAGATTTCTTTGATATTTGAGCTTGAAATCGGAGTCACACGGAACACTCAGTCTAGAAGTCGAAATGTAAGCTTGTGTTCATGCTAAGTTCACGCTTATGCACGCGATGAATACAATCTTCAGCTTGAACTCAAGGGACGTCGCGGGACTATTTTCTGCGGATCTAACTCTGACAACAATTATAAAGCAGAACGGGAGTAGTTTCTCAAGTACTCTGACTTTCATCCGCGAGTGTCTCAAGCGGCGGCGTTTTCTCTTTCTCGAAGAATCTTCGCATCTGAGCCGCGTATGGTTAGAGTGCGTTCTTATGCGCTTTCGATACCGGTGATTCCGCGCTTTAACGAGCTCTATGTTGAGTTACTTATCGAGGCATCCTTGGAAGAGCGAAGGAATCCGAGACTGGATGGAAGTATGCTCTCCAAACCATTTTGTTGAGGTCATTGAAGCCATTCCGACTGAAGTATCTTACTCGTCGATTGATATACATATAGTTGAATGTTCTCGTAGATGTTCTGCTTGGTTCGCCGAAGATCTGTTTTCTCCAGAAAATCGATGCATTGGATGGGTACACTTCCCCTGACGCCGATTCGATGATTTTACCTTTGGAGAAACTTCGGAGTTTCCTCCGCCCTCGGCTATCGAACTCACAACGCCTTCTGCTCTTTATATTTGCGGCACAGCAGCCTCAAGCCTATATCACGCAAACCTGGAATGAAAGTCGCGATTTCTCAGAAATTCAGTCGAACGATCCTGATATACGAAGAGGACGCCCCCTTGTCTAGAAAAACGCTGCGCTCTCTATCTGTCCCTCTTTTGGCGTTTTGAGATCCTACTTCCCGTTTTCTCAAAAGTAGAGAGCTTTACCTCTAGCTTGTACGATTCATCGTGGATCCAGCGGCCTGAAAGAAACGAAAAACTTTTGAGGGAATGAAACAGCCGACTCTTTGCGCTCCGACAAGCAATCGTAGAGTACGTTGGACACAACAACATCAGATAGAGATTTTTTTTAAGCCTCTTCGCAGCGGAGGCGGCTGGGTACACCTCACGCTAACGCACAATCGTTCAACCGCGCCCAAGTCGACCGAGGGAGCAAACGCCTGACCGTCGTGTATTGGTTCGTCTGATTGGCAACTCAATTTGTCGTTCTTGAGCTGCAACTTTTAATTTCGTTCCGACGGAGAAACAACGGCAGGGAGCGATTTCCACTCGACTCATGTGTTTTTAGTCCGTGAAGGATGAACCCGTACGAAAGCAGTTCGGATGACGAATAGACAGCGGGCAGCAGCTGACGGTAGCAAATGCGCAAAGGCTCGCTCGGAATACGAAATCAATGAATGGCCTTTTCGAGTTATGATGAACGAATTAATGGAACGATTTCTCATCTCGACTCCGCACCCAGCCGCAAACGTACGCCGCCCGTCCGATTCGGCTCTACGTCGTCAAACTAGTCGTCGCTTCGGTCGTCATCTATTCGTCGTCCGTCTGATTCTAAACAACGGCGCCCGGTTCACTTCGCCAACCCGTCCTGGATAGATTTTTGCAGCAGAAGCGTGTTTTAGGACATGAGAGTACGTAAAGGTAATTAATTGGCACATGGAAAACGTGCTTCTGATCCTAGCTCTGTTTTTTCGAGCAAATCGCTTCGTGTTGATCGCTGAAAGTCGAATTCTCAGGAGATTCCGGCTCCTCTGAATTCGATTCCACGATTCGAGTTCGATCTTCGTTCATCGTGTCGGTGCGCCGTCGTCCGAAAATTCCGAAGATCGGCTTCTTGTTGTTGATCACGCTGATTGAGATGGATCGCAGCTCTGTATTAATTATGGCCACGATGACAATGATTTGGATGATGATCCGAGCGGCTGTCATCGAGCACTACGCACATGATAGATGCTGGTTGATTTCGTTAACTATCGCGTTGGGAGGTCTGACTGTGAGCGAGATCGGCCCAGAACATAGTGTTCAATCAGTCCGCCTGAATCGAATCACAAAACCGCCTGGAATCCATCACAACTTTCTCGTTCTCCACTCTCTGGACCTTGAGAGATTGCGACCGATGCGGTCAGATGCTTCTTTTCTTTGTTGCATCGACTGCATTTCTTCCACTGGATTTCAGAAGCTCGTCGGCCTTTGTTTCAAGATGTGTCAGTCTGTGGACAGAATTCTTGACTCTCCGTGGGCCATGTTGATTTTCGACAGAAGAATCTAAACCGATGGACTGAGACTTAGACAATCATTAAACCAGTAGCTCTGCTAACATAGGTCGAGACGAAAAGCGCGATTTCGATGTCGACAATATCAGCAACAGCGGTGGCAGCCACAATGGACGGCGTCGGTACTGGCGTCACGTAGGTTCGCAATTTGTCCGCGCGCGAATCAGGGAGCGGTCTCCGGCATAGCGCACCAAGTACGGGACGAGAAGCCGACGGCTATTAACTTCTGGAAGCACAAATGTGGACAGCAATACCGACCAATATACGAACGAACTCTATATCAGCAAGAGAAGCAACAACACTGCAACCACTACATCTTCCACGACCGTGGCGATGAAGGCAACCACCACCACCACCATAAGAATGAAGAAAAGCGGAGAATCGAACCAACAAACGCCGATCCTGACATAGTTTCGATCGTCTCTTTAATTATCCGACTCGGCACTCTGTAGCCTGTTTTCACAGCGAGCTCAGTCTCGGGAGGCGTTCCCCCCCATTTAGATGCAACCCCCGAAATCTCGCCGGTCTGGATGTCAGCCAGCGTCGTCCGCGAATGTTTGCATAAAATTCTTCTGACTGTCATAGTAAGGATTTATCTGAGGATTTGAGACGATTTGTCGAGTCGTCCATTGCACGATTGCACACAAGCAGACGTCGGCTCGCAATATGATAATTCTTAGGGCGATTTTATGGAAGTGGAAAACGTTGCGTCGTTTCAAACGCCCCCAGACGGAAACAGACAACAAGAGATGCTTTGCAATATCGCTTAAATCGCACTATCACAGCGAAATGACTTGATGTCGGCGTGACGCTCGAGTTGGATGTCGTGAGTCAGTCGGCATTATGCGCTACGTTCGTCAGGCTACCCTAAAACACCAAGGCAAACATCTGCTCTGGCCGAAACCTTCATTCGTTGACTTGAGTGGCCGTTCCAAGCCGTCAAGTGGAGAAAAAAAAAACGATGACCCAATGTCGAAGCGGCTTCCGATTGGAAAGTCACTCAAACTCACGCAAATGTACTATCGGGACGGACACGCGTTGACAGCTAAATCTGCATTGGAATGAACAAAGAGTCTAACACGGATTGCGTTCCTTTGTTTCCGAATAGTGTCACACAAACAAATGGGGTGGGAGGATGTTACGGCGGCCATAAACAGTCGGTTTTCCAGATGAGAAGTAAAGTATCTTTTGTATTTGGACGCAAGGGACCCATCGCGGATGCGGCATCGGTTCGGGATGCGTCTCGCGTATGCGTCCACGATGAGGAGACTGAACAAAGAACTGACATTCGATAACATCCTGGAAATTCTGTCACTATTTGTTCCGCTCCTACAAGGGTTGGAAAGCTCCTCGAAAAGTCGCGGCTGATTACGATATCACTCCATCCGTCATATTTCGTCTCTCAGAATGCGTTTATTCCGGAATAGACGGGAACGAATCGATCGTATTTTCACGAAACTCAATGATTCCATCTCATCATCGGCATTAAGGAGTACGCTTTCGCAAACCTAGAATGCACAGAAGCTGAGAAATGTCATTCAGATTGTGGAAGAAGGAAACAGAGAATACTCGCGGGGGGGCTTTCGGTTATGAAGCAAATCATGTCTGGTTTCGTCCTGATATACGATAGGGACACAGTCAAACAAACAGTAAGGCAAGCGAAGCAGCGAGAAGAGAACGAGTCAAGCAAGCAAGCAATAAAGCAGGCAGTCGTCAGTCAGTCGATCGCGTAGACCTCCACGTTGAAGTTTTGTGGACAACGACGGTGCGCGTTGCTTGCTCGTAAAATCCTAAGTCATCGCGAGAATTTATTGAACTGTTGGCGAATATGTGTTCTCTTATGTCGTGGTTGTTGTTGTGGTATTGTAGTTGTGACGGTACGCACGCACGCGGCAACCACACAAATGCGTCCACCATCAACACCCACATAGATGCGAGTAAAATAGCGGGTTCTTCTCCGGTTTCCTCTCACGAAAAATAGCGAACAATGTGCGTGGCCATACTTGGAGAGCTGGCCACCGGATCCCGCACTCCGTGTCATCTTCGATCGCCGGCTTCAAGAGGAGAGAAAAACGTCGCCGCTTGAATCTCTGCCGTTCCATATCGTATTTTTTCACTATGAATTTCGATTACGTTCTTAAATATTATCTACTGCCATCATTGCACGACTGATGAGTATTTTTTGTTTTACTTTCTGTAGATTCGTAATTAACTCGTTTCGCGGTCGTGTGTTAACGAACACTGATGACGTTGTCTGGTCTGTTTCGAACCGAATGTATCTCTGTTCTGTTTGTTACTAGTTATCTATGCAGACGGCCAATTCGAAAACCTCTCAACAGAAACAACTCATTACGAGGATTTGAATTAATTGTTCCGATAATTACGAGCGACTTCAAATAGTCAGTCATCAGCCGCTGGCTGGACAATGAGCTTTGCAATCATCATAGCGCTCGATCGCTTCGCTGATCTTGGTGACTGGTGACCACAGGCTTGGAACTACGTCTGACTCGTGACAAGATTTCAACCGCGTGCAACGTCAAACTCTGTCGGACGATTTCCCGCGACGAATTTGCTTCGAACTTCTCTCGTTTCTGAAACAAATTCCGAGAGAGCTCGCTGCGGGAGTTGGCTCCCAGAGTTTCTCACTTGAGATTCCTTGAATCAAAATCAGCGCATATTTGTCGCTGGTTTCTTTTCTCGTCACTAAAGGAAGCGAGAAAATTGTTTATTATAATTATTTGATTATTCTTTCCTTCTCCTAATTTTCTCTATCAGTTTTTCTGTCGTTTCCGACGACAACCGCAGGACTGGAAAGGAACATCTATCCTTTGTGTACTCATTCATTAAAATCGCCACTTTCTATGTAGGCGATCTTCGCGGCTCCACACGCCATGTTCTTCCTCCGAGAACTGTGCTCACCCTCCCGTTATTGAGCTCCAGATTCGGAAATTGTCAATATTTGGTGCTGACGATCGCGCTCAGATATATGTCTGAACATCTAGCAAAAATACGACAAATATGTTCCATTTGCAACGAATGCTAGAGTCCGGTTATTGAATTCAACGGTGACCCCTGTGTTTTCTGGAGGGCTCAGATTCTTACCTTGGAATACGTAAATCTCTCCCAAATAAATCAGCGAATCGGAAAACGGGTTGCCGGACAACCAGCGAGACGAAGAAGCCGGCCGTTTAGTGAAATGGTTTCGTCACAGGTCCGACAACCAGGAAGGAGCGTTTCTGAAGTTGAGCATGCGAACTTTCCCAGAAGAGACTTCCAACCTTCGCTCTTTGCCGTGCCATCAAATGTCTTGTCAGAAAAGACATTCGGTATGAGACAAAAACTGCGACTCGTGGTTTGAAACAAGGTGGGTCAATATCACTGATAAATATCTGGGAAGACCTTGAAGTGCTTTTCAGCGCCCATTCGCGATTGCGCCGTGCGTGCGTCCGCGTCACCGTTGTTCGGGTTTCATGCAACGGACGAACTTAGACCCGGAACTCGATGAGATAAGAAGGACGAGAGCTCGAGTTTTCTCGCAATATGCGGAAGAATATTTTCCGAGCGCTTCCTCGTTCCATGAATCGAAACGAATTCGACGTTTGCGAAAATCAAGACGAGACACATCTGACCGATGACCGGCCTGGCCGAATTCCGACTCCGCCGGAGGCTCGACCTTGTCAACGAAATTCCCGCGACCCCTTGTAGTCATTAATCAGTGTGGCCGGTCGAATCCGATGAAATCTAAGCAAATATTTCAACTGTTACAGATCAATGATGATAGAAATATTAATTTTTCTCTAATATCCACCACAACAGAAGAGCAATTCCTAATCTCTCTGAAAGTCAATTTCGATTTGAACAGCACCCTTGCCCACAGAATAACAACACAGATATCGATTATTTTTCTCCCGCCAGAAAAAAAGGTCGTCGCTTTCGACGATGTCTAACAGGGGAAGAGTGAAGTTACTTTACTTTTGTCTCTTTTTGTGGAACTGCCGGATGATCGACGTCGCAAATGAACAGTGAATGACAGAAGACGTAACGGGTGTCAGCGTTTTCGGCTCTGAGGTCTTTCCTCTGGATCTACGCCCACTGTCCCTCGCTTTCATTCTGAACCGAAGTCCGACAGGACACAGCGACAACGGCATCAGAACAATGACTTCATTCGACTTGATCGCCGTAAACGATTCCTGCAATGAGAATTCAATTTGGTTCAACGAAAACGCTTCGTTCGTACATCCCAGACGAATGCGAACAGATCGTGGCATGCCACCGAAAATCAAACTGGATCGTTGGTTTTCGTTGATCGGCGGCGCGCGTCAATTTACGGTGATCTCGAGTCAGCAATGTTCAAATTTGGGCCTTGCAGAGAGTTTTCGAGAGGAGCTTCTCATGAAGGCTGAGCGGGATTGAGATTTTGTAAACTGTGAATATCAGTGCTGACCACGAGTTGTAATCGAGCATTCGAGTCGGAGCAATCATTGTTTCGAGCCCGACTCGAAAGTGTCAATCGGTGATTGATCGATTGTTTCGAAATGAATCGTTTTCACTGCTCAACGATCCGCCACACGAAACCGTTGTCTGAGGTTTTGTTGTTGTTCCGCTGAGCTGCCGCTGTAGTACAATTGAAATCCCGACCGGTTCGTCACGCGACAAAGTCACCCTCGACGAAATGTTGAGGGAGAAGGCTCCTCGATTCAGATTCGCACGGCCAACCAGGCTCTTTGTCTTTGACGATGCCGTCGATTAGGGGCATCGTAGCGATACCGATGCTCTGATTCTGGAATTCGAAGCGAGAACTGGTAGCCACTGCCGGAGAATTGATCGGTGGCGGCGGCGGAAGAAAACCGGTGCTGCAAGGGCTGGAAGGACCAGAAGAAAGCCGGAGAACCTACCGCTCGACGAATATCTGACATTTAATGATTATAAAACCCTTTATACGAGATACGATACAACTCGATTGTTCAGCGTTCATTCATTCGTTCATTCAGCGAGCTCTTTAACAGAAAACATCAGAAACTCCAGCAACACGCGGACATCCATCTGAAACGCCGACGGACACCATTAACTGTTTTCATCGCATCATACGGTATCATTGGAAGTGATTATTCCAATTGCTTCATCGATATCGGTTGTTGTTTCGACTCGATTGCTGGACGAACAACCCGAGATGCTTCACAGATAACTGAATTGTACGTCGGATTCGTAAGTTACGATTTCGTGCTCTGGAAGTTTTGAAGCGCGTGAGGAACGTCAGACCATCGCGCAAGCCCTCAATCTATATTTACCAACACTCGGATTGCTGTTTGTCGCGACGAGTATGATGAGATAAATTTCCGTTTGGACAACTGAAGATACTTTCGTCCTTTTCACGGACTTGATGCGGCCAAAACATTCTCAATTACGGATGGCGAGCTAACTGCGCCAGCTAGCGGTTGGATGGCGACCGTCAGCGTAACGAGGTAGGTAATGCCGCGACAAGCAAACGAAGGAACGAGCAAGCAGCGAATTCGCTCCTCATTAGACGGAAAATAAGTCGTTTCAGTTGCTCCTAATATGACTATCGATGTGTTTTTGTGTGAATCACTCGAAAGCTGATTGCCGAACGTCAGGAAAAATCAGGACATTCCGCTTGTGCGATGATCCAACGTCGGATCCGTACCGTGCCGCTCGCGTTGGTGCTCTTCTGGTTTTCTTTCGGAATATGATTCATGAGGAAAACGAGGAAAGAACACTGAGGAATCCTCTGACCCGACTTGGAACGAGAAGAGCTTCAGAAGCGTGTTGACAAACACGAAATTGGATGAAGTGGCCAAAAGTACTCACATCAGATACGGCAGACGAGCGCTGGGCGATGGCGAGAACCGTTTGTGAAATGCCTCAACGACTTCAAGTAACGATTATCGCGGACGAAAATTCGTATCTTCCGTCATTTTGTCGACAACTTCATACGAAGACACATGTTTCAATTAATTGATTTCGTGCTCACGATGACGCTTCAACGCCGTGGTCCACTGAAACACCCGCGTTGACAGATTCGCTCGTCAACCAGCTAATTTACCGATATTCATTATGTCCCTGAAGAAGGAATGAGAGGTATTTTCTCATGAACTAATCGGGTTCCCGGAGCCCGAGTTTCCAAACCGAATTGGGGTGTCGCTAACGCTTTGAGCGAAATCGCCGAACTCGCAGGCTCGCTGATGTCCGGAAGCAAAATCCGGAAGTTTCGTCGTTGAGGTAGAACATGTGATTTTGACAACTCAGTTTCGTTTTCTTCTTGATGCGCAGACGGTCTGCTCCAACATGCGTGCGCGGAGTTCGTGTTTAATTAGGACCAACTGGACGGAGAAATTCGAAAGTTTTGGATCTGTCGCCCGATGTTAACTGACGGATAGCGTCCTCTCGCGCTGACCAACCAACCACCATGTCGATAATTAATTAAGAGATGAGAACAGAAATCCGTCACTTCAATCTCGTTCACTCGGTAAGCGACACGAATCCAGAGATGCCGGTTGTAGCTCCACCTAACCTTCGAAAGTTCACGAATGTTTCGCCCCTTGCCTTCGCTTCACCAACGAACCGCTGGAATGATCGACGGACCAGCGACCGTCGAACCAACCAGCGAGCTGTCGATGTCAGTTTTTCCGCTCGCTGCATTGAAAGATTTGGATTTCGGTCGCGATGTTCGATGTTGTCCAGCCTACCATGTCATCTGGCAGAAAAAAAAAGATACCGGCTGCTCGCTACTTCCCCGATCCGGAGCATTGTGTGGCTCATCGCTAATACAGCTAAAAGCCAACGCTTGGATGCTTGTCTTTCTGCCTCCACGCGTATGTGGATGTATGTACACAGGCACTAACACACACTTACGGTCTTAACAAGGAATTGTTTGAAAAAGCCGCGTGTAGATGAGGTCTGGTCACGCCGTTGCTCAAAAAGGGGAAGATAGACCGATGGGCGGATTTTTTTTTTGCTGGTAAATAATTCACAATGGATCTCGCTTGCGAAAGGCTTACTCGTTTCCATCTCCTCGTTCATATCGATCGAGTCTTTCATTCAAACATACGCTATTCATGATGATGATAATCGCCAGAACATTATGTCTTCTATCGAGAACCATTTCAAGCTAGCTGCACGACTGCGGGGGTGCGAGGCGAAGCTACGCTCGAACGGAAATTCTTTGTTACCTGTAACCCTAACGAAACGATGCTCGACGCTTGTATCGGAGCTTTCCGCTACACGAAAATGTTGTTACAGAGATCTCTTTGAGTGCACGCGTCGGAGGGCTATTTCAAAAAGTCAACTGTTTCGGAGCTGACTTCGTGTCTTCGTTCCGATCGCGATTTCCGTTTCGCTGCTGCTCAACGAATGATTGATGGTTGTAATTGAAGACAGAGCAGTTTTCAGTCGTTCGAGTTTATGAGGGAACTAAAATGGCGCTTCATATGATTGTATCGGAAGATGATCCTTACTTCAGGAGATCTATCTAATGATTGATTGATTGATTGATTGATTGATTGATTAACGAAGCTCAGCACCTATCAGGAGTTTTTTGAGATCGAAATGTTATCGTGCTTCCTTCCATGAGGAGTCATCCGCGGTTGAGGGATTGGAGAGGAGTCGGTGCAACCAGAGCGAGTTTATCTGCAGTTCGCTGTCCTTCCAGGACCACGAACGCATTCGGAGAAGCCATAACCAGACTCCATCATCAGGGTAATCTTGGCCGGCACGGCATCTGATGTACACCTTATGACTGGGGCAAGGAACGGCTTAATGAAAGGATGGCGAATAGGATGGAAGATGAATAAAGCGCACGTGTCATTAAGGACCGCCACGACTGCCACTAAAACATCAGGCTCACTTTGTCTTCCCTGTCCTCGGCAAATTGATCTACTTAATGAAGGGCTAGAGCTCTGTATTTTCATCCAAAATAAATCTGGGGAAAATACCTGAATCGGTTTGCTCATCCAAAGAATATTCCGCGGTGTCAACCAGTGAAGGGGTATGATATCGTGAATTCGTTCGAGGGGGACCTCAAGGCGGAGAGCGATTCTCAGAACGGGGAAAATAAGTTTATTCCACGTGCATCTGAGGAAAACAGAATGTATTCGTAAATGTTCTGCGATTCTGATTTCTTATTCGGCTCTTTCTCTTCATTCACCTCTCCGGAGCCTTACACTGAGCTTTCGGGAGTTCATGTTTGTTCCATGAGGTGGTGGTGGTTCGGAGTGAAGAACATACAGCTGCCGACCCACTGACGGGATCATTGGCTGACTGTTAGCTGAGCGAATCGTAAATCAGTGATCCGTTGTGAGCATTTTGAATTCAAGGTTACCCAAATTTTTCTGCACCGTTCGCGTCATGAATAAGACGAGCGGGCCCTGGCCGCGAGGACCCATTGACTGACGCAGACGAAAAGATTCGGTCTTGAGGCAGCGCATTGGGAATGGAGCGACTTTCGGAAGATTTCTTTGTTCTACAGTTTTTCCTACTCGTTTTTCGGGAGCTCATCGTTGACGTCCCATTCACTCGACTTGTTGTTCGATTTCAGATGTGGCAAGACATCGAGAGCGTCCTCTTGGGCGACGGAGGCCCGTCGTCGCATGAAGCTCGACAGCAGCGGCTTGCGGCACAGCAGAACCTCCGGAACATGCTCAGTTCCTACCAGGGTGATCGATACCCTTCAACAAGTTCCTCAGACAAACACATAAAGCAGGAGTTCGCAAACCCTGCGAGTCATCTCACACCGGATCAAGCTTTGCAAATTCAGGCCGCTTCAGAGGGTCTGTACCCAACGTCCGCACCTTATCCGCATCGATACCACCCGGCCCTCGACCACGGACACCCTGAATCCAACGTGAAATCGGAGACAGAGACCACATTCGGAGGCTGTACGGTCCGCAACTTCCACCATTCCCCGAGTCCCACGACACCTGATTACTATCAGCACCAATGGGGCTTCTACTCTAACGCACCGGAAGAGAGTTCGGTTCCGGACCAAAATCACCCTTACCAATTCATGCATAATCTGAACCGATTCTACCGACCTCACCATCCCCGGCCGTACGCGCCCTCCGCCGGACGCATGCCGTCACCGCAGTTTCGACAAGAAGTTCCTCAGACAATCATTCCCGATCAGCTCGACGCTCCTCTCTACGGAATCAGTCATGTGTCGTCGTCTATGCACGGCATGAACGGCCTCAGCAATCCGGCGAAAATCGGCAAACGTGAACGAAGGAGTCGGAACGGACCCAAGAAAATCACGATCCACACCTGCAGTTATCAAGGCTGCATGAAGACGTACTCGAAAAGCTCACACCTTAAGGCGCACCTCCGCACCCATACCGGAGAGAAACCTTACATGTGTAACTGGAAGGGCTGTGGCTGGAAGTTTGCACGGTCCGACGAACTAACGAGGCATTATCGGAAGCACACGGGGGATCGACCGTTCCAGTGTAGGTTGTGCGAGCGGGCTTTCTCGCGTTCTGATCATCTTTCGCTGCACATGAAGCGCCACACGGAGATGATGTGAAGTCCCGCGTTGTGAAAGTAAGTTTTTACCTATTTTTCGAGCAAACGCGAGTTCCCCATCCTGTTCGTAGGTTGTCATGACGTGCTCGTTTTTGTCAGATTTTCGATAAGCTATCGTTGTGTGTGCATTCGGAAATAGCGTGAAGCGGTCCCAGATTCTGGCTTTTTATCTCAATTGAGTCATAAAAGCTCCACGTTGACGAACATAAATCCGAGGGGTCGAGATTGTCACGGAATCGCTTCGATCGCTGAACTTATGGAAACATTGGAGGAGAACTCGATCACTTTGTGAACAGTTACGCTCAGCACAAGCACGCTGGTGATGAAGAAATGAACAGAAGAAACGTTTCGTTCGAGGAAATGTAGCCTCTGTACAACGCGAAACCATAACTGAGCAGTAATGTTCGATGTGCATTTGTACCTATGTATGCGGGTGTTTATGTGCAGCCGGGATAAGTGAGGGTCATATAGGGCTATGGTGTCCCCACGGCAGACGATGCATGATGACCCATCGGAGACCATTATCCGACCCCGAGCCCGTCGGACGTCGTGACTTATAGCTATCATCATCACGTGGAGGGATGGATGGACGGATGGATAAATCGAGAGGGGAGGGAAGAGAATTAGTGACGTCTGACGTAGTATTGTCGAGGCAAATAATTACACATCTTCCAGCTTATTGCAGCGAGTCATCGATTCGACGTCTTCTGCCAACGTGCCCGCAGCGTACGCTTCAGCAGTGGGTCTCTACGTGACAACTAAGTATAATGCTCGACCCCCCGCCCCCCTCCTCCTCGCGATAGCTGACTGGCAGAGAGGCAGGCAGCTTCGATGAGCACTTTGCTAGCTCATAAAGATCTCGAGCGAGTGGGAAAATCGGAGCCAAAAAAGAAGACATTGCACGAATGCCCCTCTGTGCTTTCGCGCTCCTCTGTGAGACTGGAAGACTCCACCCAACTTCTCTGTTCTCTCACTGCCGGTGTTCTCTCGGCTGCCATCGACGATGACAACAACGGCTGCGAAGCCATTCAAGGAAGTCAGGATGGCAGGGGCAGATCAGCAGCGGTGGGTGGCAGCGGGAGAGGCCCCCAGCAGAAGCACCAGGAGAGAGCTGGAGCCTTAAAAAGTAGAAATCAATTTGCGCCCGGCTCCTTCAAAAACGACCGACCAGGAACGAATGAACGAACGGAGCACAAGCCGGCCTGGATGGAAATGATTGAACACATTATCACTTCCGAGATTAAAGCTAAATTGTCTCCTGCTCTCTGTAAATTGTAGACTTCGGAGCAGAGGGAGAGACATCTCGTCGCGAGAACCTCCTCACGACTTCAGCCGCTAACGGCCAAGAGTTTTCTAATCAAAACGTACTATGACATCGATTTTGGTAGATTCATAGATTATTTTGGGAGAGACTTTGAGACGTTCTGTTCTTCTCTGTTAATTGGACTTGATGAATTCATTACGTCCACGTTTCTTTGCTTTTCCCCTTACCGGTTGGAGGCTGCTACGGACCCGCTTTTGGAGCATTACAAGTGAAGATCATTGTTTCCAAGTGCTTCTGCGGGAGCCAGAGTCGAAAGTGTGCAAAGCATTATACTGATACGCGATTTCGGGAAATGTGTCCGATTTTGAGTTCTTGAGACAGTGATGTCTCACGCCTGTCGGACGCTTGTTCGGCTCCATTGAAGTGCCAGACACGCCGAAGCTCTTTACCGGCGTCACTCAAAGCTCTTCAAAACGAGAAAATCGGCGATAGAATGACACCGCTGCCAGCGGTCATAGGAGAATTACCAGCATCCGATTCGAAAACCATTCCTCTGCCCCCCTGCCGACGGATCATCCTGAAGCCTGTGTACAATATCGTCCACTTATTAAACGGAAGAGAAATCGACATTCGCCGTGATCTAGGCCGAAGTTTCGCCTGGGATAGTATATTAGTATATATTTGACACAGTATCCGAGCAAGATGGGATTGGGAAGCTCGCGTTTTGCTGAAAATTCCGTTGATCTCCTTCCGATCTAACGATAATTCCTTTTGCGTTGCAGGATCTACATACCTCAGATGTTGTACATGACTCATGTAAAGAACACTTTTAGATATAATCATAGGAGAAAAAATGTTTCTAGATTGCCAGAATTTGTATTCCGACTCTTTGTGAATTTAAGTAAACTATCACTTCCTATTTATTGTCTGTCCCTTCTCGAACATCATCGATGTTACTCTGGAGTTTTGTGCAATTATTCACTACATTAAGGAAGCCGGACGAGAACTCCTCATCCAGGAACTCTTTCCGTCCGGAGCTCCATCCTAAGCTCTATAGAAGATTGTGATAACGGAAGTTTGAGCCGAATAAAAATCTGGAATCAATTATAAACTTGATTTTGCTGATTATTCACTCGAGACAGATATCGTTCGCTCTGAATGACATCGCAATTATTCTTGACTCACAAATAACTCGAAATATTGCGTTCGAAACTCTTCATTTCAACTTTTCGGGTCAACTCGATGTCCGTTCGGATGTCGGTGGGTGGTACAAGATAGCAAACATCGAAGCCGTCGGGAGATCGAAGCGTGCGCGGCAACTTTTTCCTAGCCGGCTAGAGTTGTTTTGGCAAACTATCCGAGTGATCTCCAGTGTCCGAGTAAACTTTGGATTCTGCGATACTTTCGGTACACACCCTAAGGATTTGAACGATCAACAATGGCTATACCCGATAGCGAAGTTTTGAACGAGCGGCCGCGGCGGCTCCACCATCGCCCGCTCTGTAGTCGCATGCGCGATCTCTGAATTCCGTTTGAGACAAATATATAGTAGAACAACAAAATGCATCTGAGGATCAAAGCGAATCATTGGCGACCTTGATTGTCGCTCGTGCCGTAGCTCATCTGTAGAGCTTGGAAGTTTAGGCATTAATCATTTTGGAACCTCCATCAATCAATATGAATTGATGGATATTTAGTGAAATAAAGCCTGATTATTCCAGCCCATGACTTTCTTGTGTAAATATCATCGAAGTAATCAACCTCCGATCAATTTATCCATGGATTGATGGAGGTTGATTAATGATTAATGCCTAAACTTCCAAGCTCTACTCATCTTTATCTCTTGTTCACTGTCCACAATATTTGACGAGTAGTTGTTGTTGTTGTTGTGTGAATTCGGTCGTCTAAAGTTTTGCGAGCACGTTCCAAGCTGCCAATTGGGTCATGGACCGTCTTCCCAGAGTTAACTCGGGCAAAGGCGTCATTTGAATGTACCGTATCTCTCTCCGATTCTCGTTCCGGAATCGATCAATTCGCACACTTCCGCTTGTCCGAAACTTTGCTGAATCTCGTCTACATCGCTTGCTATAGGTAGAAGTTTCAAATTCGACGAAAGTACCGGATCGGAAGCAACTAGAAGAGCTTGAGATCTTTCTCCGAGTCCCGTCGGAAGTAAAGAGCTCAACTCGAAGCAATGCCGCCATTGGGAATTCGAACTCGTTTCTTAGAGAACTGAGACGAAGGATGGAGTAGATGTTTAGAGAAAAGCAAAAAGTCGAGAAAGAACCGACGAGCGGTTGAAGACCCCGCACACCGAGAAGAAATTCGTGAATATTTTTCACGGATGAATGGTAGCGCATCAGATTTAGCCTCACGTCGGTCGTCTCCTCTTTCCGATTCTCGAACGCGGCCCGTCAACGCGTAGTCGTCGCTGGCTCTCGAGCATTTCTTCGTCCGCTACATGTTCTCGTTTCATGAATTCACCCATTCTGTCGTTTTCTATCGAATGGCTTCAAGCACAATCGAAAAGCTTCCTTGATTATCAATTTCAGTTGCAATCGGAAGTTGCCCTGCTCTGGCCGCGATATTTCAGCTCTCAAGTGGACAGATGCGGCTAAACTTCAGTAATTGGATGATGGAGAATGATGCATTCGACAAAAACCAAACCGCAGCCGCGAACTGCGTGGCTGCGTTCTACAATTTCAGTTTCAGGCTTGCCCGCCATGGTCATCAATAACTGAAAGGACAGTATCTATAATAAAGACACAAAGACACGAAATTGAAAATAGAAAAAAGAGCAACCGAGAGAAAGAAAAAATAATAGATTAAAACCAATCGATGGAAAGAAGCCAAGAGACACCGAATCACGAAAACTTCGTCGTGAAGTTTTTCGGAAACAATTTGCCGCTGTGATCAGATCAATTGCGAGCGAAGACATACGGTTTAGATCGATTTCAGTACTCCTCATTTACCTCGTTTAGTTTCAACTATCGATCACATCAAAGCATTTCACTAAACTGATCGGTTTGTTAACTTCTGCGCCGTTAAAATTACGGGAAGGAAGTCTCTTTCGAGTTCTTTTCTCTTTTGTGTACTGGAATATTTTCTACCAATTTCAGCACAAATCTCGAAAGATGTCTGCTTCTGTTCCCTCTTCATCGATCTCTTTGGAACAGAAGCCAAGCGAGGTCGATAATCCACCGTGTCCTGTGTGTCCTCTATCTCTTCCAGCTATATCCACCAAAATGCTTCAAATGTTTCTGGAAAAGGAAAGAAGATGTAACACATACAGGAGTCTTCCGACATCGCTCTCCGAAAGCGAGCAGAAAAAAACCGGGGACACGTGGAAAAAGTATTCGTGACTGACGACGGGATTCAGTCTTCCGCGTTCGACATCGCATCGAATTCCCGAACAGACTTATTCGCTCGGAGCCGGTCAAATTATCACCTATTAATCTGACAATTATCTCCTGCCTACCTTTGTCTGTTCGCCTGTCCGTCCGACTGACGGTGCATTTGCGTAAACGTGCGTAAGCGAGTGTGTGTTGCAGCGATGGGTGCAATTTGGTTCACCGAAGAAAAACAAATGTCTTTTATCAGGCGATAGTAGAGAAGAATAAATAGCTGTCGATAAATTAGTTGAACGCCTCAGCGTCGTTGAAGATGTAGTCCGGTCGCTCACCGGAAAGCTTCGATAAATCATGCACGAATCGCCGACCATGAAAATACAACAGAATGTTTCTTGGCCACTGTAATGGAGCTGACTCTCATCGAAATCATAAAAATATGATCCGTTCAGACTTGAAAACTTAGAGTTTCGGAAACGGAAAGAACGAGGACCGTGATCGGGAGCGTTCAGTAAACCGAAAACGATCAGAATTTTGGTGAAGATTTTTCAGTTGAACGATACTTCAAGTTCGATCGGAACGAGACGATTTGATCTTAACAACCTCGGTCAACCTTCATCAAAAAATTGCGCCTTTTAATAATAATGAACGAATAGCAAAGTTAACGTTCGACACGAACCGCCGTTTCAGTAGGTACATATTTCGCTGTTCGTCATCGTTTCAGAACTGTATGAAATGATTGCTCCTATTATCGCAAGGTACTGGATGTTAGCTCTCTCTCTCTCTCTCTCTCTCTCAAAGTTTCTCATTCTTCTTCTATTCTCCCTGTTGCTGTTATCCGGCAGCAACTAGAAGATACTTATCACATGGTGGCGAAAGCGTTTCAATTTACCGACGAAAAATACTTTCTGGACTCGTGACTATCAAGTCCTCAGTTAGGGAGCTAATGAAGGAATGCGGAATCTGTTTTCTTCCCCTCACCCGTTTTTTTTCTGTGAGTCGTACGACGATTACTTAAGGCTGTGGGAGCGAATCCTGACAATGAAACTGTTCAGGATACCCACTCAGGATATTTGGCCCGCAATTTCTCTCTTCTTTCTTCCATCGAAAGGAGTTTCTTCGAGCAACGGGTACCCTGGAAAAGTAACATCGACCTCTCTATCGCTGTCATACATTGGTGACAATCGCGATTGTTCGAAAACTAGAAAAGTTTCAACGAAATACCCTATACTGCTCGACAGAGAAGTCAATGCAGGACACGTAACGGCGTCCGATTGCTGTATTTCTTTCTGACGTCTCTCACGTTAGCACTTCAACGACAGGTTCGGCCGCTCCACCTTCTGAGCAAGTGAGCGAGCGAGAGAACGAGCGATGGGTGTTTGACTTTCCCATCGGCTGTACTTCGACGAAGTGGCCAAGTGGCCGTATAGTGACTTCACGTCCATTGAGGAACGGAACCACAAGACTGCTGTGAGTTTACATTGCGTTCGCTCTGTGGGAATCCCGACGATGTTTGACGTCAGTTCGTCCGCGTGAGCGTCTGTTCGTTCTCCCATCCGCCGCGCCGTGAACATTCATTCCATTCAGCAGCCTTTCTTTCGATCTTTCGTGCTAACTTTCTCGTGTGAGGCTGCTTCTCCCGTAATCTCGATCGCGATCCGTCGACCACTGCTTCGCATCGCGATGCTGGCGCCGCTGCCGGGGAGCCCAAGTTTGAAAGGCATCCGTTCAGTCGATTGATATCGATGTAGCGTCGTGTCATGGCAAATCGACGCTCGCTTGCCCTACCGTCAAGCTTTATTTTCCGATCCGCGCATTCGCCTCCTGGTCCGCGTTGATCGTGGGCGGTACTCACGATTTAGATATTGTCAACTTCTGCTTCGGGCTGTTTGTTATATCGGCGACATTTCTACAACCGAGGCATTTTTTTCGATAGGGAACTCTTTGCTCCCTCCCATTCAGGTTGGTTTCACAACAATTCCACGGGATTTCGTGTATCGCCAACTTTTGAAGTCTCAGAATGAAGCTGCCTGCATACTCTCGCCGAGTTCCAATTTTTTACGTCCACGTCCGGAAAATCTCTACGAAAAATAATCGATGATTGGCAAATTCGGCAAAGTATGAAGTGTCCTCTCGATGAAGTTATGGGCCCACGAAATGTAACGGATCCCCTCTTGTGTTTTTGGAGATGTTTTCATTTGCAAACACTAAGAATTCGAAGCCTTTTCATGGTAAGTGCCCCTTGGTTTCGATACAACTTTGCCCGCGCGCAAAATGTGGAGCTGAATCAAAGTGCAGTCAGTGGCGTAGCAAGGGGGGTGCGGTCCGCACCGGGCGCCACTTTGCAGGGGCGCCGTTTTGGGGAGAAATGCCTCCCTATCGCAATCTGACTCTGTTCCAAGAGAGGACAGAGTCCTCCTCGATAATCGAATCTGATATTTCCCCCAACAATTATTCCTTACAGTTAAACTTACTCTTTCATCAAGTTGGCTCAACACCAGCTTCTCGGTGTCGGAGAGTCACGAACCCTCCAGACGGCGAAAAAAAGGGGGGGATCTGATTTTTAGAGCCGCCCCGTGCGCCAGTAGGTCTCACTACGCCCCTGAGTGCAGTGAAACCTCTGCAATTAGTCCACTCCGTTTGGTGGACCTATCATGCAGGTATACGAGTGGGGCTGACTATGCTTGTGGGTCTCGAAGGAAGTGGACCGCTACCCCAGGTGGTCCCCTGTTACAGTGGTCCTAATAGACAGGGTCTCACTGTAAAGGGATCCCGTTCTCTTCTGAAATCTAACAATAAGTTTAGTTCATGACTAGAGCTTGGAAGGTCGGGCATGATTCATTAATCACACTCCATCAATCCATGAATGAATTGATCGGAGGTTGATCACTTTGATGATATTCGCCCAACAAGGTTGTCGGCTGGAACAATGAGGCACTATTTCACCAAATATTCATCAATTCATATTGATTGATGGAGGTTCAAAAATGATTAATGGCTGAACTTCCAAGCTCTATTCATGGCCCGTGGAAATTCTGGATCACCGACTTTCTCGGGATCCCTCGTGATACGATAAAGAAAACGCTGACTCATGATTTCTTTTATTCGAGCAAAAAAGGAGGTACTCATAGAGACTGCGTGCGCGAAGGTCTTCTACATCGCCAAAAGATTCCTCAAGCATCCTACGACGACATGAGCCGTGGTATCCCACGCACCCTCCAGGTTCGACAGGAACGAAATTATCAGACATATCTGGCGTTTCATTCAGGCGTCGAGGTAACGCTATTCTTGTTTTCTGACTCTTCGTTCTGAGGCCCTGCTGTTTGAGCACTCGGATTTCATTCTCAGCATTCTTACAGACTCTGAAAATGCTTCAGAGCATAAAAGCGAGCTTCCCGAAAAACAAAGAAAAATGAGCAAAGGATGACGACGACGGAACAACTTCATAATAGCTCGTTTCGATGGCATTCTGGGTGGAGTTTAATTGCATTGAAACGAGACGAGAGATTGGGAAAGAGCGAACGAGGAGACCGTTATCGTCGAGAACTCTAAACAAATGGAACGGCAATATCAACCTCGACGAAATCTGCACGACTGTAACTTTTTGTGGCTTACTGTCATTTTGCCTGTTCCTGACTATCCCCCGTTCGCTTGCGGCGATCCTTTCCTAGCATCGTCGCGCGTGGTAGTAAAACCCGCTCAACACGAAGCCGGCACAGCTCACCACGTGTGCACGTGTTCCGTCCACGAGAGGCGATTCCGTTGGGTTCGAGATTCTCCGCTTAATTTTCATGCAACTAGTAGTCGATGTTGTCACCTGATGTCGAGTCATGGGTGCTATTCAGGTCAAGGTTCCATGACTGATCTCAACCGGTGCAGGGCACCTAATCGCTCGGCGCCATTTCAGAATTCGAAGTTGACTCATCAGAAACTCAACAGTTCTCGCTCGACCAAGCGACGCTTCGCGATTTCGAAAACGATGGGGCAGAGCACTCGAGTCCAAAGCTACCACGGAGGACGCCATTTCGAGGGAGGCGCGATGGTCTCTCAGAGTCCGAAATCACACAGCATGAAGGGTCCCTCTGAGATTCTAGCCGAGGGATCGAGGTTCGATCGTATCTCGTTCCCAAATGGACGATTCAATTCGAGAAGGTCACCAGAACCGATCATTGGTAAATAGAACACAGCGCTCTCTCTGTTTCTCACGCACTCTCTCTCCCTCGTCCGGTCATTGCGAAGAGTATCAATGGACGTCCATGACGAAACGGAGCACACTTTTGACCTAGAGCTAGCACGAGTTCGATAACGCACTTTTATCTCTCAGGGACAGCTGATGTTCTTTTCGAACGAATCCTCGCTCTTGACTCTGACAGGGATCCAGGCAACGAAGCTTCCAGAAATCGGGGTCACATTGAAAACACGCACACACTCGGCTTCGAATGACGCGAATTTTGTTTTATTTAGGATGATGTAACGAATCGATCATTCTGGGCTCACATTTATAATCTTTCATATTCACACTAGCAATTGGAACAGCAGGTTTTGTCTAAGCTTTAGTGGATTCCTTGAGGTAAGCGATGATGTCAGCGCGATCCTGGGGCTTCTTCAGACCGGCGAAAACCATCTTTGTTCCAGGGATGTACTTTTTGGGGTCGAGAAGGTATTCAAATAGAGTATCTTCTCCCCATGTGATTCCCTTCTCCTTATTCGCTGCGGTGTAGGTGTAGCCAACGGCTTGACCGGTCTTTCGTCCGAAGAGCCCGTTGAGGTTGGGTCCAACCTTGTGCCCTTGGCCCTTCTCGACGTTGTGACATTGAGAACATCTCTGAACGAACAGTTTCTTTCCTTTCTCGACGTCTCCAGCAGGAACTCCCATCGTGATTCCTTTAGATGGTCCTAGGTTCGAAAACTGAACAAACTCTCGGCCGCACTAAGGTGACACAAACGATGGTGGTCTGATCCACGTCGGTACTGGCGAATGCCGCTCGCTGCAAATACCACGGTCGGGCCCTATTGCTCGCTAGCTCGCTTGCTAGGGCGCTGCGTTGTTTCGGTCGGTGGTCTGCAGTGAGAGAGGAGGCTTTCCAGACGAGTGAAAGAACAAGATGGTGGTGGACCTCGTTTCCCGACCTAACGGAGGTCACTCGCAAGGAACCATTCACTGTTTACTCAAAAAAGCATACAGCAAGCGACTCGGTGCCTTTGAAACGCTTTTCGAACACCAGCTTTGAATAGCGCACAATCGCGCCACGAGGGGGTGCTCACTGTCACACGAGGCTTCTGCTCTCGGCTCTCCGCTGTTTTCATCAAACAAATCGGATTTCCCGCCAGAACGCCATCTTGGTGGTTGAGGAAAACGCAGAGATCGTGCTCACTCCTACCCCCCGAAATTTTTTCCGTCAGATCTCGAAGACGGATCTGACATAATGCGGGAAAGTGGCATTGTGGGAATTCCAGGGCCTACCCTATCACACGCGCGTTCTCCCCACGTGGTGCTTAGCAAGGAGTCGACACGGCACCGTCTGCTACGTCAGAGGTTCCCCGCGCGCGCCAAGCTACCACCACCACACCATGACTACATCACAAATGAGAATCGAATATCTTGCCATTATGTATATTTGAAGAAAACGAGAGAGACGCGCTGCATGTCTCCCACAACTCACGACGAAACAGAAATAGATGTGAGCTTCCGGGAGACCGTGATCGAGACCAAACTCTACTTCTAGTCTCAACGAAACTATCGATCTTCAGTCGAGGAGCTGCGAAAATAGAGATGGGACGGCTCCACTTTGATAGCTCTTCATGCTCGTCTATATTCCAGAAGCAGTTTGGCCTTGCGGAGATGAGCTGAAAGACGACGGATGATTTGTTTCCAATATATAAAAAAGATTCCTACAATCTGACTGAGGAATGAAGCAGCTCTGTTTGATTTTACCGTTGAACTACTTCCTCGTTGAACGCTCTGAACTCATACGCGAGTTGGCTTATCGTCTCGAGCACAACTAGAGTTTGAGCTTTCTTTTCCTAATGTAGTTTTTTTTGAGTTTTTGTCGACACAAGTTCATCAGAAACCAGATGTCAATGTCGTTCAACCAACAGACCGTCAAGTAACCGACAAAAGACGCTGGCTGCCGACTGATTGAGCAGGCAAACAGAGGGCGGGGGCGAATTACTGTGGTCGGGCCAAATAGGTGTTCTGCTCGGTTTCGGATGGTTTTCGTGATGAACATTTTGGTGACCACGCCTGACATTTTGCGTATTTCAGCATTCGCTTGCGCGCGTCTGTCTACCTGCCACGCTCTACCTTCTCTTTCGTCCATTCAGTCTATTCATCCACCGAGTCGTTCGTTTGTATCCCCACATCCGTCCGTGCGTCCCAAGAAAACATCCTCGCGGCTCCTGTAGCGGAAGCCACCAGCACGCTAATGATGCGTCAAAACGTCAAGAATAGGTCGTCCCTCTCTCTCTCCCTTTTCCTAAATGACCCCAACGCGCACGGCCTTATCTAATAAAATTGTTCGCCTTCTAGTAATAATTCATCATTTTGTTGTGTTCCACGTCATCGCCAGCGACCGAGTTTGGCCACGGCTCGCGACAGACCACGACTGTCACGGAGGGCTCTGACTCTGAATCACAATGTAACGTTTCGGAGAGAATGGAACCGATCACCAGAATGTTTTAGAACTGGACCTGGTGACCGCAATACCTCGAGACTGGAAGAATGTCATGGAACTCGACGTTTTTGGGGTTCACTGAAGTTTAACAGAGGGAAGCAGCAACACCTGTTCAAGAGCTGGGAGCGGTTGTAAGCTTCGGTGGTCCATTTCAACGGACACTAAACTCATGAAGTCATCAAATTCAGTCGTTGTTCGTCTTTGTTAGGTTCATGTCTGGCTGGGGCTTCCTCTCTCACTCCCCGCTTCATTTCTCCCGGTAAGCTCACGATGGAGAAAAAGACATTTTCTGCTGACAGCGATACTGTAATCACAATCATCAACAATCGAAACCGCCCACTCCTCGGGGCCCTGGGCGCCGCTCCTAACCCGAGAAGACCGACCCCACCTGTCGCGAGAAGCCAAATTTTTCCAACATTCATATCGACCTCGAAGGTCCCACAACAACAGCCTCAGCCTCCAAGTGTCCTGACAAAGACCCATTCTGACATCGTAGGATTCGATAAAGGTGGTGGGCTCAGATTCGAATGTCTTCGTAATCTCGAAATACAGCGAACATGACATTCAAAATGGTTGAAAGGCTGCGTCCACATTCGAGCTGAACAAAATAAGATAGAGTTATCAGGTCGTTCGTTCCGCTGATCATGTTCCACACATGCCCCATCGGTCTGCGACTTCTTCCACAGACGTGCGAGTGCATGTTTCGAAAAAACTCCTCTCATTGCAACCAAGAGTCGTCATCATCGACACAATCCTCGACTGACATTTGGGAAGCCGCAAGCTCTGTGGTCGCTCGGAATCCCGTTGTGAGAGTTTCTCCAATTTTGTTGTGAAACCACTTTTAAACACACAGAATGGCCGCCATGCACACAGCCCTGCAGTCCGTGGTGAAATATTTCAATTTTACGAAAGAATCCGCCTACGTCAACGATGTCAGATTGAGCCAAGTGCAATACAAAGTTGTGTTTGGAGCTTTGGTGACTTGCGCTATTTTGTCGGGTTTGACGAGCTGGTACTCCAGGATCGACTGCGCGGTTCCAGATACGAACCTCGCAATCAAAAGGTTGGTATAGGTGGTAACTTTGTAGACCTCGTCCAAGCCCGTTTGGGGGCTGTCGTTTCATTTCACCCTGCGCTCTCCTGAAGAACTGACCTCAGCAGATACGTCGAAGAGTGGTGCTACGCCAACTCAACATTCCTTGTGAAAGAGGCCAACAACGGGTACGTCGTCGGGAATCAGTACTCCAGCACTTCCGAAGAGGTTTTCCGAATAGGATACTACCAGTGGGTGACAATAGCATTGTTAATCCAGGCGGCCTGCTTCCAGGTTAGTGAATTTGCGATTCCCACTTCCCTTGGAGTCGAAACATCCGGGAAACAGAAAAAATTTTGAAGAGAAACTCATAATCTCCACTTTCAGATTCCTCGACTACTCTGGAAAGGCTTCGAAGGCGATCGTGTCCGTAAACTTTTCGCTAATCTCGCGGAACACAGCTTTTCTGAAGATCCGCGGCGAACACGAGCAATCCAGGCCACAGCGAAGTATTTCATCGAGCAATATCACGGAAAGGCCTATCGACATTACTTCAACTACTTCGCTCTGTGCCAGTGCCTGTACTTTATCAACACACTCTCTCAAATTTGCTTCACGCAAACATTCCTCGAGAACGAGTTTCTGAATCTTCTACCTTCGTTTGTGCGAGGATCTTCGAGTTGGAACCAGGCCTTTCCGAAAATTGTGAAATGCAACTTCCTCCTCAACGGTCCCACAGGATCTCCACAGACTTTTGACGTTCTTTGCGTTCTTGCCATGAACGTGCTATTTGAGAAACTCTACCTTTTGGTTTGGATCATCCTCGCCGTCTCTCTTATCGCGGCAATCGCACAGAATGTTCTCGTTTTCATGTACATACTGTCGACGAGTTCCGTGAAAGCCGACAAAAAAGTACTCGAAGGACCATCCGAACGGCTTTTATTGAGATTTTTAAGATTGAGCTTGGATCGCACGCTTTACGATGCGTTGATTCAAGAAATAAATAGACAGGAAACCGCGGGCGTATGAAGTAGCAGCCGCCATCGTGCTCTCATTTTAGCAGAGACCATCTTAAATGTTTTTCATTAAATTAAATTGAATTTATGAAATTTCGAAATCACGCGAAAGAAATAAACATGTTTTTCTTTTGTTTTCGGAGAGCTGTGCATTTCCTGAATATTCTATCCTTCGAATAGGATGTATATCACTGTATTTACGAGGTCTCCCGAGCAAATAATGACGTTGGTCGCTTGAAGGTTGAAATCTTGTTCCTCACGAGCGCTAGAGCGGTAGGACGTAAGTGTCATGGATTCTTTAGAGCGTTCGGAAAAATCTCAAAAACGAAGGATGACGACCATGGAACGCAAGACGGAGGAAGCATGTCGACCGTGCAGGGGAGTCACGGTAGGGGAATTCGTGAAATGGATAATGGATTATCCCGAAATCAGTTCATGAACTGTCTGGTTACTTGCTCTGAATGTTGCGTGCACGAGTCGAGCTCACGAACGAGCCCGCGCGAAGAATTGATCTTTCCTTTTCATTAGAGTCCTCAAGAGAGCCTTCAATAATGGATGTTTTTAACTATCTGCCCCCTGATAGAGTATGCCTGATAGGTTTTCGAGGAGGGTACTGCAGACATCTTTGCGCATGTAACCTACTGGAAGGGCGCAAATCGAGACACGATTTCGTCAGCACAACAAGCTGAAATGTTCTCGTGTGTTTCGACTCTGAAACGTAGTACCTAGAATCATCAGGCCTCACTTGGCGTGTGATCTACACTCTTGTTCCCAAGGCGTGAAAGCAGTTAAATCGCAGTTGAACGGTGCACCCTCTCAGACAGGTTCGACTCCACCTTCTACTCTGGATGGATGACTGCCGCCATGAATAGAGTCAAATGCTTGACCATCACCCCGCACTCCCGATCGACGGACGTGCGCTCGCTGTTGCATGAGACGATAACGGACTGCTTGGTGGCCTGCCTGAAGATTCCGAGCGATTTTTTTGCGGTAGAGCACACGCCGTCAATCGCAAAGAGATTCGAAGGTTTTAGCTTCTGATCGTTTTTCTCAGCTGTTGTCCCTCATGAAGCTTGTTTCGGGAATCGCTGCTCGCGACATCACGCTTGTCCATGTCGGCTCTGTATCTGTGAGATTCAGGGATGTGAAGAGGCGTTTTTAACAATGCGTTCGAAATTGAGGGAGCTGCGGTAACCACAAGCGGAAGAACTCAATAGAACAAGGCAACCAATGGATTCGTTTTTTCGATCACACACTACACAGCCTGGGGAAGGAGAAGGCAAAGTTTACGAATGGAGAAGGGATGCTCGAAGCAGATATCCTCCTTGGAATGCTGTCCTGGACTAGCATTGCTCACGCATATTCTATTACGTGGGTAAGCGGCTTGGTCCAGTGTCGGCCCCGAGAACTTTCTTGTTGGCGACCTAAAGGGAAGATTCCTCGAAACAGTTACGTGAGAGACGATTTTCCAAAGAACCGTATCTGTCATTCCACGAACCCCAGGGAAAGTGTCGCCCTCTAGTCGCATCGGTGCTCTCATCGACCGTTCACAGAATTTCGACGGACAAACAACTGTTTGAGAGCGTGATTCGGATTCTTTATATGATAGATGCATGCATTCTGAGATGCATTCATCGTCGCCATGAAATCTCAGACGCATTGCTCTTGTCTGGAATTCGAATCCGTCGCCCTTAACCAGTGTGAAGAGTTGATCTTCACAATGTGCTTTAACTATCCTGCTGTAACCTGAGCATCATGTGAGCGAAAAGACACGTTGGCCTCGACTCTTGAATCCAAAACAGTATAGGTCACAGTCACAGATGAAAGTCGATCATTCATGTTTATCTCGGTATTTTCGTAAACTATGGGCCCAACTGGAACGCTCAACATATTCCTCCTTTATCCTGATTATTCCCAAAAGAGTTTAATTTATAGCTCACAGCGAAACGAGAACTGATGTTCCCTGAGATAGCTACTGACACCAGGCCCGGATCTCTGTCCGTGCGGATCCACCGCAAACTGATTCGATAGAGAAATTCTAGCCTGAATCAGAGAGATTCTTGCCTAAGATTGTTGTCTTCACTTCGGGGAGGAGCTCGGTAGCAGAGTCTCTGTCCTTCTGCACCATAGATTGGATGCTCTCTACTCACTTGGGTTGTTTTATCTAATAAGATAAGCAGACTTTCTACATCTCATGCATATTCGGCTCGCTGGGAATCCACCATTCCTCGAAAAAGGGCATCTTTTCGGTTCTCGGCTTGGACCTACCTATCTGCTCATTTCCCGCGGTCGATCGATGTCTGGAATGTGCGGCGCGCAAGTTACATCTCGACCGTGCCGAACCCTCCGCAACACATCGAAGGACTTGTGCTGAGGAATCAACTTCTAGCGACGTTTTCCGTTTTACCATTGTTCATGCTGGAATAACATCGAGACCCGACCCAAAGCGGTAGTATAAAAGCCATAGTATAATTCACCATCGGATCGCCGCTCCTCAAGCCGGATTTTTGAGTAGTGGATAGTGTTGGGAATAGTGTTGGGAAGGAATCCAATAATACTCAGTGAATCCTCATGATTCACTTCATCATCAGTGAATCGTTCATCATGTCAGTAAAGTTTTGAATCATGAGGGTCTCTCTCCGTCGGTCTCCATCTACCGCAGACTCCGGGAGAGAGGGAGGCGGCAAGTAGCGCGAAATGTTTACACAATGAACGCATTACATGAAGGGTCTGCCGAGGTTCAGTGCATACAAAAACGTTTCGAGACTTTCTTTTCTGCGTGATCGCAGTGCAAACCAGTGCCATGTCAGCCGACAAGAAGAAGATCGCAGAGTTGATGAAGAGAGATCTGTATGCTCTTTTCGATGTGACCAGTGATGCCTCTGAGAAAGAAATAAAATCAGCATACAGAAAGAAAGCATTGACATGCCATCCCGACAAGAACCCAGACAATCCACAAGCGGCTGAACTGTTCCAGCAATTGACTGACGTAAGTCGAACTCTTTGAGAAGAGAATAATGTTACAAATCGAATGAATTTATTCTCCTGAAGACTGTTGCAATAATAGTTTCTTATTCACCGAGTGAACGATTGTAGACTATAAAATACGGAGCTTATAACAAATTCTTGAATTTCAGGCGCTCCTGATCCTATCCGATCCTTTGACTCGAGCAACCTACAATAAGCTGCTCAAGGCAAAAGAGAATAAAGCCATCAGAGACCGAGAGCTTGACGCAAAGCGTCGCAAATACATCGACGAACTCGAAGCTCGAGAACGTAACGCGAGGGAGAGGAAACCTTCGGCAGCAGAACTTGAGAAACAGCTTCAAGAGGAAATCGCCAGGCTGAGGGAAGAGGGAGCAAGAATTCTCGAGGAAGAATCTCGGCTGATGAGGGAACAGCTCGCCATGTCGATGTCTCGAGTTCAACAGGAATTCGAGGATGTTAGCGATTGCAGAAGGATCAAAATTCGGTGGAAAACCAGAGACGGAGGCTACACCCGCGATGATTTAGAACGATTCCTTGGGAGACATGGCCGTATTTCTGCCTTAGTTATTTCGAGTTCGAAACCAGGAAGTGCGATGGTGGAGTTTGAAGAAGTCAAAGCCGCACATTCGGCGCTGAAATACGTGAAGGGCTTCCCCGGTTCCCCCTTGACTCTGAGTTTGGTTGATGGATCCAAACGACCGACAACACCTCCGCCGTTAGCCCAAGAAACAGCGAGTTCCGCTGCGCGTTCTGTTCTAGACGATCTCGATTTCGAGCAGATGGTGTACGCGAAAATGCGAGCTCACGCAAAGGAACAAAGAGCAAGAGAAGCAGCTGCTCAGGGGGCGAGTACGTAGACGAAAAAGCGCTTAAAAATAATTTCTTGTTCTGACTGGAGTCAAGGGTTTTGTTCTTCTATCGTTCGACATCGATTTCGAGAATGCCGCGAGATACACCAGTGACCACAATTCATCGAACATTTTACATGA
Source organism: Neoseiulus cucumeris (assembly GCA_021527715.1). Lineage (NCBI taxonomy): Eukaryota > Metazoa > Arthropoda > Arachnida > Mesostigmata > Phytoseiidae > Neoseiulus > Neoseiulus cucumeris. Next base: position 270,443 of record JAJSRV010000061.1, on the reverse strand, counting down.
ATGGAGCGTATATGTACAAAGAGGATGACTTCGAGTATTGAGACAGCAGATGTTTATTGAACACTACAACTGAATAAGTTGAATATGTACAAAGTTTGACTCATACACGACTCGTTCATGACTGCAATTTCAGGCTCCGAATACTGCTTCACAATTCGAGAATCTAAATACTCTCCACAATGGTTGAACAAGATTCCGACACGTACTAAAATGAATAGAAATAGAAGCTTGTCTTTCACAATCTCAGGTGTAAATGCATTGTGTCATTGTCAAAAGAGATTGATTGAACTCAAGTAGAATGGTTCCAAGTCACGGCTAAGATTCGAGAAAATAAATAACGCGCGGCGAGCGAACTGATTCTGAACTCGTGCGAGTTTTGATGTATTGTTGGCGTCAAGCTTTCAAGATTTGCTGTCGCTTCGATCCTTGACAATTCCCTTCTTCTAACGAGTGTGATTTTCGCGAAGCTCGGTCGTCACATTCCCGCCGGAACTCTCAGACGGGCATGTGCACGAGTCCGTGATCGGGCTTATAAACTGCGTGATACGCGTTCCGCAGAAGCGCATACGGGAAACAGGATTCCAGCAAGTCCATGGTGAGGAATGGCGAGTCCTGAACAATCAAATCCAGGAGGATGTAGACAGACTCTCGATGTCGTATCGCTTCCTTGTCGGCTTCCTGGCCTAGTCGGAGCATCGATGAAGACGCCAGCTACGGAAAGAATATCATAGGAATTAGCTTCCTCTAAGCATGAGATGGATTCGTGAGCCGACATCGTTTACGAATGAGCATAGGTCGACTCGGAGAAATTAACTTCGATCCTTGACAGGAACTCACTGCAAGGAATTCCTTGAGACGCTCCTCGATATCGGCTTGACCGCTCAAGGTGAAAAGCGCTCCAGCCAGACCGTTGATGGCTTGAGCTAAACAGTGTATGTTGTTCTGATGGGATTCCAGTGATGGTCTGTACAGAGATGCCTCGTTTTTGGCAAGACGTGGAAGGGCTACTGCTAAAAATACCATCAGTAGACAAGCCATTTGATACTCGTCATCAGGCGACTCTGAAACAATCGGTGAAACACGATAATTAGTTCAATTCCACCTCGGAGCACTCGTCTGTTCAGCTTCACGTTCAATGAATACCCACCGTTTTTCCCGTACTGTCGCAAAGCCTGCACCAGAGCGGGATCCACGCGACACTTGAGACCAGCCGATACAGCCATCTCCGAAACATTGAGCGCAGCGATATTCGGAGCGTTCTGCACTTGCTGATGGAAATCCTCCACCGAGCTCAGCAGGAACGGGATCCGGTCTTCGAGGACGTCATGAAGCGCCTGTTGAGTTAGTTCTCTGAAGCACAGGATGACTCCGATAATTGTCATTCTCTGCAGGACGCTTTCTGTCATCTGAAGATTCTTCGAGAGCTCCTTCATCTTCTCCGGTTTGTCATAACTCGACCGCAATTCTGTCAAAACGTCTCTGTTTTGTGCTACAATTTTTTTCAGCTCTGAAACCTGAGATGCCACATGCCACATAAGGCTTTCATTCAAATGCTTGATTCCATAGGGTCCAAGCAGTTCGGCCAGCGCGCGCAGCTCTGCAACAGAAACAATGGGAGTCAAAGTCGGTGAATGCGAATCAGGATCTCGGATAGTTTACATCAATTCTGGAATGCCACCAATATTTTCAAAATTCGTAATACAGAATGATCATGCAGCTAAGCTCACCGTTGACATCGGAGTATTCTTCCGCTGTGTATGGTACTTGAGGGTCTTGAGAAATAGTGACGAACGATCTCTGGAAGGGCGAGAACACAATGTGCCCCGCCGTGGCTCTTCGCAGAAGAACTTCGAGATACCACGACGTGTACAGAGAGGTTATGGTTTTGTCTCCGTTCCTGTCTTGAGTTTGCGTTTGCTGGAGCAACACGTGATTGAAGACCCGAGTTATATCGATGGACACTGAAAGAGTCGTTCGGGAGAGTCGGTCAGACACGGTTCTATCATGAAGCGATATCGGGTAGCTTGAGGGATTTACGAGCATCAGATCAGTGAAAAACTCCAAGTCTCCCACTCACCGACATTCTCAATGCCCTGCAGTACACTCATGTAGGCCCTGACTGAGCTTAGGAGCTCTGTAGGCTTGGCAATGTCGCCCGACTCGGAATCGAACATTACCATGCCCACTAGCGCCTTCGCGAAGCGGGTCTCCAGGTGGTTCGCTAGGTACTCGCGCGGTGCGAAAGTGTGCTCCCAGATTGTCATGGTAGGACAATAATTTATGGCATAACACACTTCCGTCAACGCCATGTGAAGCTTGTCCATCCTGGGGAAGAGGAGGGGAACTTAGGAACATGATCGGAAACGATGGCCGAAGTATGATTTCGTTGAGTGTTTTACGAGATGGTCACGATATCGGAGGACAATGAAGCTCGCAGGAGAGAAACTCACGTAGAGAGCTCGAGTCTCGTTCTTCGGTAGCTTTCGATACCGGGTTCCTCTGGTTCGGGGATTGGCGGGCCATTTTTATTGCTTTTCTTATCCCTTTTGCGACGTTGCACCATCTGAGCGATGCGACACGCTGCGTGCTTTGGCAGCAGTTTGTCCGAGAGAGAACATTGCTCGTCGCAAATGGTCGTGATAATATTCTTGGCCTCCTTCGCCATCTCGTCGAGGAAAGCATTGGCCATCGTTACCGAGCGATCTCCGATGTGGTAGCGCTCCTCAGGGCAAAGCTCGTGTGTACAACAAATGAAATGAGAACAGATCAAAGGAAACGCGACTACGTAACGCGTCTGAGCCGGAAATTCCAAACATTGATGGAACTGCTCCTCAAACGCACGATTGAAAAAGCTGAAATGGAGAGAGGTCAACTCGTGAGTGAAGAATTCAAATCGAATTCCGATAGATCGGATCTTCCGGAAGACTCATTCCTCTACTCGCTTTCCGTGTTTTTCGAATTTGCGTCATGATTCATGAACTAAATACAGCTCCACTCACCAAAATACTGAAAGGTCAGAGGTTTCTTGTAAAACTTTGTCAAGATAGTCGACCATCTTCGTGTGGAAAACGATGGTGTTCATCAAAATGGCAAGATCGGATCTGCCATCCAGGTTCAATGGATACTTTGACGATGCCGCGTTTGTCTGAAGGCGGAACCAGTCGAGACGGAGGCCGCGTAGATCGAAAATGCATTTTTCTTCAACCTGCAGTTATCAAGCAACACGGTGGTAGCCTCTCAAGCAGTGGATTGGACGCTCAGACTACGAACTTTTTTTAGGATCATCTCTTATCTTACCTGTTTGACAGTCATTTTGGATATTGTTTCGCAAATGGAAGTTAGAATGAGAGAATCTTCTTCCGGTAGACTCTGCATATTGGAAAGAATCAGATTCAATGCGGTGGCATCAAATCCAGAGAGGTACTGGATGAAGTAGAGTTGGAAAATCTGATTGTATTTCCGAACGAGAGCTGCAAACCCAGAAGGAGCCGTTAGTCTTGATGATTCTCAACTGTGATCGGCTGACAGATGCTCGCTCTGGAACAGACCGAGTCGCTAACCTCTCAATTCTTCGATGTGGAACAACAGTTCGGGTAGTTGTCGGTCGAGGAGATCGTCATTCGGATTATTCTTCTGCTTGTTCGCTTGTTTATGAGGTGGATTGTCCATGTGACGAAGCAACCAAGTGACCTAAAAGAATGATTCGAATAACATCAGCTGAATAAGGAATGGTTCAGGACAAAAAATGCCGTATTACACTGAGATATCAGTCACCACCCATAACATGATGCGTTCGGAAGTTCCCTCAGCGCTGCTCACCTCATCTCGAGCCATGGACAAAGCCATGAAAACGATAAGAGCTTTAGGTCCCAATAATCCTGGCTGCTCAGTCAGCAACAGACCCAACTCTTTCAGAGCCGAACGCAGGAATTTCCGACGTTCACGGTGGATATACGGTCTGGAAGGAATAGCGACTCTTCTCTGAAGCTTGCCACGATTGCTCTGAATGCGAAAAAAGTTCAAGGAGATTCATTCATTCATTCATTGAAAATGCGCGAAGTACTGAAGACTTACGCTTGCTGCACAGCATGGTTGTAGCTCTCCTTCACTTCGGAAACTTTCTTGTTGAGGCCTTTGATGCCTTCGAAAAACTGTTGCACGTAAGCGTGGACGTGCAACACTTCATCTCTAAATAAAGTAACCACCCAACCGTTGTTGAGCGCCGCTAAGAACAGTTTGTTCGCTGGTCCTTGTTGTTGATTCACAAATGGATGAATGAGTAAAAATCCGAAAATGATCCAGCGTTCCATTGTTTCCAGCGAGAGGTACTCGCAGGCGATGGTTTCTGTCTGTGACGGCGTCAGCATACTGTTGGGTTGGGCGATGAGGCTAAGCAGATAATTCTTCCGCCAATCCTCCGCGGACAGATTCCGTCGTGGAAAAACGTGAACGAGCGACGAGAGGGCAGTGTAAAGCATTTTCGAGTGTGGAACGAATTCGTCGGCAAGCTTTTTCAGAGGCGGGTCGTAGTCGACGATCATTTGACCGAGTCTGGGGAAACTCTGATCGCTGCAGAACAGACGAAATCGGATTGAGTTCAGCGAATGGGGGGGGGGGGGAATCTCCTAAAATATTGCTCCATGAAAGAAGCGGATCGGAAATTAGAAGTATTTCAGTGTCTGATGATCGGGATCCTCACCATTGGCCATGTATGATTTCGTAAGCCGCGTTGAACAGACCAAGAACAGCCTTCCGGTCTTCCACTCGCGAGAGCAGAATGAGGAGACTGACATAAGTTGTAATGAGATCCAAGTACGCTTTGGTCAGGTCGAAGTTCAGCGACAGATTCGGCGTCATTAAAAACACATCCAAGTGTGTGAGCAGATCGTTCACATGGTCCTGTAACAGAAATCATGTATTACTGCATCAGTTCGCAAGATATTCGAGTTGTGCTCCGATCTCGGAGTTGACGGCGCTCCCGTGCCGATACAACGGTTGTTTTTCCTCCGGACTCGCGCGTCGCTCAGTCCGATGAGTCATGCCAACGTTTAACCTTTAACGCGTTAATCAGCGTACACGGAGCAATAATTGTTGCGCCAGAGATGAGAGACCCGAGAAAAGCAGGGAATGAGTGTACCCTGGCAGCGCTTTCAGTTTGTTTGGTTGATTGATTTATTCCTTCCTTCCGGAAGCAAAAGCCGAAAATCACTCCGATCAGTGTGCATCAACCACCGGAAAGTCGTCGAGCGCAACGATCCGAGATATTGATTTCTTTATTTACCTTGAAATCCAACAGATCGACGAATGTGTAGTAGTAAAGGGAAAGGCTCTTGACGATCTCTTGTTTGATGTTGTATACCGGAGTCAGTTGGGCGGACGATCCTCTGATGTCTACATTAGGAAATCGTCTTACAATATGCTTTATAGACGATTCGAGGCTTTTGTCTGAAAGAAACGAAGGCTTCGACTTTGCATCTCCACACGCCTGAAAGAGAGAAATTCGCCGCGATTAGTGATCCGCGGAGCGTCTTCTCAAATAGAACCCAAATTCCAAATTCCATCAAGTGTCGCCTATTTCATGTTTATAAAGATTGCTTGTCATTTCATCCTGTCTACCTCGGAGGATCATGAACCCGGCGTCATTCAGAAGAGCCGAAGAGAACCCAAATATTGTTTCACGCATTCTGATTAGAAGCTAGAAGTGGTTTTTCTGCATGTTCTCATGGTGGAGAAAGACTGATTCTTGACTGATGAGTAACTCGGTGAGCAATCACAACATGACCTCGTCGAGAATGAATTCTCCAACTGGCATTTCCATCACCAGGACCAAGAGATCCAAATACGATATGCGATATGGTGGGGTTTTTCATTCGAACAGCCACGAAGAATCTCTCGGGTCAGTGTCAAAACAGAGAGCAGTGAGATGAGGAGCGTTCCGTTGACAATGAGACGCGCTCTCAACCTTAGAGCGCCCCTCCTGAATTGAATAAGTTTCGCATTGTTACCTTTTTGATGTTGTAGATCCGAGTCAGCATTCCAATTCCCCGATCGTTGAGGATGGTCAGCTTCTCGGCAAACTTCTGCTGAGAGATGTTCATGTTCCTCGACATGGTCGCCATGTTCCCCGGTTTCCGTAGGTTTCAGAAAGAGATTGAGCCGTCAAGTTGTTTTCCTCCTATCCTAGCATCACCGAACTCGGCGGCATAGCCGAGGCAACTAGAAGCTATCCTGCTGGCAAACCGCTTCCACACCGCTCGGATATTCTCCTCTGACGGATGAGAGAGAACAACTGGGGGATGCTACTACACAACGGAGCACTACCACTCAATAAACAACAGACACCGTCTCGAGTGTCGAACATAGACAGCGCCCGGCTCCGCGGCATAATTTCGAAAACAAGCGGAGAGGATTTCGAAACGGCTCCCCGCCGAGGACTCACTCCATCCAAATGGCATTCGAATATCATGACCCGGGATTCATTGAGTTCTGGCAAGAACGCTTCGGAGTTTTCTGGAAATCTCATCGAATCGTCTTCTCGGAATGAGCGACTTGAGTTCCGCTTCCATTCCTCGTTTCTATTTCTGAGGTTATCGTTGAATAATTTCACTGGACGCAATCGTGATAGGATCCGGGAGTTTCGAAAGTTCTGAAACTACAAGCACAACGACTCGAGTCCATCAGACTCCACATCATTCTATTTTTCATGGGCGCTTTTAGCAGTTCCAACACTCATTTACAATAATAAAACAGAAAGAAACGATACCAGAGTAATTTTGTCTGTTCTACCAGTAACCATCCAAAGATGACATTAACTTATGATTAAAATCAAGTTCCGCGTGATATTACATTCGTTGTCCGACGCCAACTCTAAGTTGGTATTTCTACAATTTCTTCTCAAGCGAATCGTCGTCACCATCGATTCGATGCGAATTTGAGTTGACTCACTTCTAACGTAGTGGACAAACCCAAGGCTATGCGGAGAGACTCCAGGTTCCTCGAGAGGAGCGCCGGCTTGAGTTGCAGTTGCAGGACGGAGAACTTGGATAGCCAAAGCTTTGCAGCATCGGCAAGTGGCTGCTGTTCCATTACTAAATGCCATGGAGAAAATACAGGTTCGATGTCATCCATTTCGCTGAGGATGAACATTTGCTCCAGAAGACGTTGCTGCAGGGCCCACTGGACGATTTCCCACGCCCGGGGAAATGGGTTCATGAGGCGTTTCCATGTGAGGAGTTGGAAGACGACATCCTCCGCGCAGCTCGAATGTGTCCGTTCGACTTGAACCGCAAGGAACCAAGCAACGTTTCGCGCAGCACTTTGCAGTTCGGCTCGTCCACAACCGTTCCGTCGATGGGCAAGCGTTTTCAGTAGCGTGAATGCTCGTTGTGCAATCACGTGGGTCGAGTCCGAGGTGTCACCCGAGTTCAATTTATGTGTGATTATCCGCAAACAGGCGAGAGCGGTATCTGTTAGTGCTTTCAACACGAAGGCAACTTGAGTGCCTTTAGCTTGACTTCCTCTTTTGATGAGCGAAAATGTCTGCAATGATCAATAAAAGCATCAGTACGCTGGAGCGACTCGAGTCTTCTCGAATGAAACTATCGAGCTCTGCGGGAATCATTTACCTGCGCACAAACTTTGGCAAAGCAATCATTCATTCCAGGAGATTCCACTCGGAGTTTATTCACAAGATATTTCAAGGCCTGCGCATCCCCCACAATGCTTTTCACTGGGCGATACGACGAAGCTATGAGAGTTTCACGATGAGATTTCTTCTTCACGCACCACGTCAAAACCGATATCGCTTTAGGTCTCCTCTTGGGTTTGTTTCGAGGGTCTTTGAGCTTCACGTCTCCCGTGGGCTCAAACGGGATTTTGACTTCCTCATGGCAATCGGCGGAGAATTCGTCATCTGATGGATGAAGAATGAGGATATCGTCGTCGCCAGATTCCGAATTTCCTCCGTTCGGTATGTTGAAAAAACGCCTGCGCAGCATCGCGAGGAAATGGAACGCGAGTCAAAAGAGCCGCGCCAGATGGTTGCGCATTCACGAAATAGGTTCGGTTTGAATTTTCCGCCAGAGACCGGCGATCGCTCCGAAACGGCATTGGTCTACTCGCTCGAATCGTTAGCGCCGAGACCATGAGACGGGCGCGTACAGAAGGAGGAGCCGAACTGCGACAAATTCCCTGAAAGTCAACTTTAATGAAAGTTTCAGAGTTTTCGTCAAAGTACTGCTTGAAGTACCACCAGCCGCCCTCGAAGTTTTTCAAGCGTCCCTGAAAAGATCCGGAATCGGGAGGTTCCGACCCGGTTTCGTGTGTTCCAAGCCCAATAGTATTTGAGTGCGCAGACCGATCTGATAGACACTGTGGGCCCATAAAATGATCTATGCCCGAACGCACCGCTCGCGCTATGCACCGTCATGTCGTCATTTTTTCTCGAAAACGCTCCATCCTCGAAGAGAGTTTTTGATTGATCTGATCATTAGCTGGAATTGATGATTGTGTCGAGTCCGCCGAATGTTTCGTCACGCGTTTACGCTCCTGGTGAAGAGATTCTCCGTCGAATGTATGGGATAATCGTGCACTGAGAATCGACATCACTTACCTCCGGCTCTTCACGGGACTCGAAGATGTTCTATGAAAATGGAAGAATTCCAACTGTCCATGGAAACTTCGACTCTATTATTTGCGCGAGCGGAAACGGCCGAATGAACGTTATTAGGTAGCCTATTACGGATGAGCGTCAGGAGGAATCGCGGGGCAATGTATGGTCGGAGTGGTTCTGCCGGGTAGAACCTTGAGATGACGAGAATGGTGCCACTGTGCCGGTGTAATGCAACGGAAGTAGCCTTTGAGAAAGGGAGCAAAAGGGGAACGCAGAAGTAAGAACCCAAGACAGACCCCTCGGAAGTGAACAGGACACGAAGGATTCTCAGTTTTTTGTAATGTGGAGATACCGAGGAGCGAGATAGTAGCCGACAATAGTTCTGGTAGCATCGTGCAGGTAGGTTCGGACATGGAACAGCAGCTGCGAAGACGCGAAACACCAAACTGCACCGCCAAACGTCAGCGTTTCTTCCTGGAGCGTGAGTGGAAGCGGGCAATGGCGGGAAACTTGACTAACAGCGCCGCGAACAACAAAGACGAAGATCCAGATTAAAAACCTCGTCCAATCGTACGCGTGCATGGAGCTCTGATTGGGAAAAAGAGGAACCGTTCACTGAGCAACAGGTGCTGTCGGGGTCTTCGCATGTCTTTTCGCCTGCGATCGCACGTACGGTCTTCAGGTATGCGGTTCATCTGTCAAGTTCAGACGCTGAAATTCCGGCAAACGACGGTATCGCAACCAATACTAAGGTCGAACCAAGGCTGTTCGACAAGTTCGGCGCCCCGGGCGGCACTCTCGAAGGGGCGGCATTTCATATCCTGAGGACCTCTTTTCTGTCCTCGGCATTGATTTGGGCCGGCAGGACCAATCGGGGGCGGCAATTCCTCGACTTCTTGATTTCCGCCCCGGGCGGTACCATATAGATGCACGCCTCTGCCGGGACTTGAGACTCTGACCTCCAGCCGCGCAGCACTGTTCGAAAGAGGGCTGGACCAACTGGACAAAAGCTACCAGAGCACAAACCTGTCTTGCAATATAGAGAACTGGATCACGACACAGTATTATCTTTTGTTTGGCGGAATGCTGAGATAGTTCACGGCGAATCTGCTGTTGATACGTGGTCAATGTACAAACGCACAATACTCGGAGAGGCTCGCACAAGCTAATACGCCTGATCAGCGCCCTGCAGGCTACAGATCGGATTCAGCGCTGAGCAGCGCAAGCTGTGGGAATCGAGGAATGGTCCAAAGGAAGTCTAGGAAGGGCGCGATTTCCAGTTGGGGCGACCTGTGCTGGGGGAGCCGCCCGGCCGGAATCGGAGCAAATACGGAGCTTTCTCCTATACGCGATGCTCTGATTGAGCGAAATCAGACGAGAATCTGATTTCAAAAGACAGAGCCTGTGTACCATTGGGTCCCCCAGCCAGGGATCCGATAAAAATTCCGGGTACCGGAATTTGCGTGGTTGAAGTAGAGAAAAAAGAAGGATGGATGAATTTCCCATTCGATAATATAAAAAGAAGCTGTAGGTATAAGATAAACTCGAGTATTTCAGTGATCGACAGTGATCGATGGAATTCTGACTCGCATCGGGAAGCGTTGTCTCCCGAAGAGTGTCTCGAATCCACCTCCGACTCAAGATGATCGCCGCGAACTACACTCCGGATATCGGTACATAGTAACTGGATATCAATTTCCGAAGTCAGGAATTGAAGAGCCCAGAACCAAAACGTCGCAAATCCATTTTTCCAAAAATCGAGATTATTGCTTCAATCATCGACTAGATCTCGACTGTCCGCACATTTTTGGTTTTTTGAAAAAAAAAATCGCCATGGGAAATAATATGGCGGAAAAAAATCCAGAACCAAAACGTCGCAACTCCACNCTGGATATCAATTTCCGAAGTCAGGAATTGAAGAGCCCAGAACCAAAACGTCGCAAATCCATTTTTCCAAAAATCGAGATTATTGCTTCAATCATCAACTAGATCTCGACTGTCCGCACATTTTTGGTTTTTTGAAAAAAAAAATTTCTATGGGAAATAATATGGCGGAAAAAAATCCAGAACCAAAACGTCGCAACTCCACCCTAGACTTGCTCGTTTCTGGAAGTTCTCGATTGAGGCTCCGATGTCTATCCCCTGGAATCGAGAGCTCTCTACAGATCTGAAATATTGGGGCAATATCAACAAGATCCTATCGGTTAGATTTTCTCCCACAGTTCTTCGCGGTTTTCTAGAAAAGTAGAAAATTGGACTTGCGACGTTTTGGTTCTGGGCTCTTCAATTCTGAAAGTTCAGAAATTGGCTTCTCATGATCGTTGTCATTCGAGACTTCCTTCGAAGAGACTATGTGACCACATGGGATTTCCATATGAAGTTGTTTTCCAAACGTCCGAACCACTAAAATTCCAAGTTCGGGAATCGATATTAAATGTCGACCCTTGCATCAGATAGCTTGACTTTCTAACTCTCTTCATTTTCAAAGAGACTCCCAAAATGATGCGGCATGCAAAGATACGACCGTGTGAAATATGAATGTGTTCTTATTTCTTTCTTTTTTCATTGACGTGAGAAACGTGGCCACATGGTTTAGTCAGTTGTCTAGGTCTAGGGGTTCTCTGTCTTCACCCACGGAGGATTCTGTGGTGGCGCGACAGGACTCCATGGTTCCCCTTGTTTTGAGTGTTCTTCTCTCACAAGCTCGAGATCGTTGATGCGGGATCGCACGTGCTCAAGCCGGTGCAGAGCCATGTGATAAATCTGCGAACAAGTAAAATCTGATCACGGTATCATGGACCATGGCTCTCGGAACCCGATGCTTTGCCGTGCATTACCGAATGCCTTGGAAATACACGGGAATCAGGCTTGGGATGAAAATATCACACGGTACTTCCGCGGAATTTCTTCAGCGGAACGAGAGCGCCTCACCTTTTTAGCGGCGTAGTTGCTTCCTTCGTGAGGATTAACGGTGGATACCTGACTTAGGTATATAATTTGTTTTGACAGATTCCTTCCAACATTGTTCATTGTCTGCGAGAATTTCTGGACATTCGTCTTAACCGATTCCATAGCAGTTTTCTCTTTTCCTGGCGAAAAAAATTGCTGCCGTGCTCTCATGTGTCCACCGAGAACTATTCTTAGAGATATTTTCGAGAACGTACCGAGTTCGGAGAGCGCCTGTCCGGCCGCCTGGAGAGCCTCACCAACATCCGTCTCAATATCGTCAAGATCCTTCAACCTTGTTCTCAGTTTCTCCAATGAATCCATGATATACCCGAAAATCGTTTCAATGCCGTATTTAGAATGATCACCGTTCGAAACAGAACGTCATTCATTGCCAGATGCGCTCTTCCAGAGAAGTTCTTCGTCATGAACCAAAACAGCTGACGTTCTCTGCACGCGGACGCTTCTTCACACGCTCACGAAAGACATGCATATGGGAGCAATTGGCGTGTGGATTTCTTGATCGAATACGTTCTCAATACGTTATTCGTACGTTAATGGTCGTCTGGAACGTCATCACTTCTGATGGAAAAAGTTTCGCAGCCAGAAAAATGCATGATGCAACGGCTCAAATGAAATGGGTCCAAAAAACCTCTAAGAGAGCGTCAGTTGAACGAATGCGCATCAATAGCTGACCCCGCGTGTCTCCATTCACGCTCGCGACTAGGACATCAGCGAAGTCTATGAAGCAAGTCGCATATGGTGCTTCAGAAAAACACGCCTCGAGGTTCATTTACACGGTGTGATCTCGTTCAAACATTGATCATATGATTCCGGTGTTTAACCCGACGGTTTTAACTTGATTGTATTTCTCGAAATGGAAACTCCGCGAAGAATCCACGGATTCTTGTCTACCATCCTGGAATGGCAGCGTCTTCTCTTTCGGAAACTCTGGGTTAAGCGCCAGAAGCCACTGGTCTAACGAAATTAGTTTATTTACATCATACAAATATCACAAGAACTCTCATACCTAAAACCTCTTCTCTAGGGAATCGGACTCTGACCCATGTTACTAACGGGCCCCATCGATCCCATGCCCATTTGCTGACCCATACCCATTTGGTTCTGTTGCCACATCATCTGCTGGTTACCCATTGGAGCGCCCATGGGGTTCATTTGTTGTGCTTGTCCCATGCCCATATTGTGAGCCATGCCTGAGCCCATGGCGGGCCCCATACCCATAGCTTGACCCATTCCGGGACCAAGGGAACTGTCCATGGGTCTCTGTTGACCCCTCTGCATTCCTGGTTGACCCATGCCTTGCTGCATCATTATTCCTTGTCGGGGTCCTCCTGGCCCCATGGAGCCTTGCTGCCCCGCTTGTTGTTGCTGGGGTGGGCATCTCATGGGCGGCTGCTGTGGGGGCATTTGAGGTGGCATGGGTGGATTGTATTGTGCATCTTGTTGTAGATGTTGTTGTCTGACACGTTCGAGTTCGTTCATGCGAGATCGCGCGTGTTCGAGTCGATGTAAAGCCATGTGGAACACCTGCGGAAAGGTAGAATAATTGACGACTTGGAAAGATCTCATAACGGAGCTCAGGAAATCTAATGAATCGGCGCGAAGTTGTTTCATGGGAGCTCGCTCTCCGGAGATCCCTTTGCTGGGCAGATGTAGTCATTTATTTCACCACTGACCTTCTGAGCTGCATAGCTGCTCCCCTCATGTGGTTGGACCGTGGACACTTGACTCAGGTAAATGATATGTTTTGACAGGTTGCTCTCGACATTCTGCAGTGTTTTCAAGAAGTTCTGGGTGTTCGTCTCGACCGGTTTCATCGCAGCCTTATCTTTCCCTGCAAAGAATAGATCGCTCAGTTCCGGAAGCTGAAAGGACGTAGTGGGGACCAAATGGGAAGGAATGCCTGCTGAAATGTCCAAGCAAGTCGAACTTATCGAGTGGATGACTTTACCGAGCTCGGTGAGCGCTTGTCCTGCCGAATGGAGTGCTTGAGCGACATCTCTCTCTATATCGTCGAGCTCTTTCAATTTGGTTTTTAAGTTTGTCGCCGAATGCATGGTTGACTGTGGACGTCACAAGAGTGCCCAAGTATGAAACGGGCACTGTCCGAAAAGAAAACAGCTCCACAGCCGGCTATACGAATACTTCTTGTTTCATTCCAACTCTGACCGGCTGATGTTTCGGCTGCTGAGTTATCCACAATATCGCTCAATGTTATGAGCGGCTGATGCGACTTACTCTCCCCGAATGAGGCCACTTCGAATGAGGGCGCCAAAATTCAAATGATGTTCGATGGGCCATCGTCCATCGTCCAAAAATTCTTCTTGTGTCTAGGCATATCCTCTAAGACTGCTCGCTGAGAGATATTGTGAAGATAGTGTCATCTGCGGTGAAGATTTGGTCCATTCTCCAACGCTGTGGGAGTGTAGGACCAACTCCCACAGCTCCGAACATAGACTCCCCCGACAAGTTTCTTCTAACCCTGGTCTGGTCAATCGCATTAGAATGAATTCAGAACTCTATCTTCCCAAAGTTTAGGTTGATCGAGACGGGGGGTTGCTCGGGGAAAATTTTTCCCCATTTGAAACCGGTACTGTGAAAGCCATCTCAAAGTACGATGAAACACAAATCGACAGAATATCTATCTGGATGTTCTGACTCATTTTGAAAGAATACTCCGGTGATCTACTCATCGAGCGCTTCTACATCTGAAATGTATGTGAGACGCAGAATTTGTCAATCGCGCGAAGCAGGAAAGTTTTCAAGGTTTATGCGGCAGAACAGTATATGTGAAGCGAAATATTTTAGAGAAAGTACTCTTCTCGCGGTAGATGGTCACGACGTGACGAGAGACAGACAGAGATGGAGATGTTTTCACGAGAATCCAGCGGCTGTCATCGGGTTTGGGGGCAAACTCTAGGTAGTTAGTCACCATTGAGGACTCCTAAAAAGGAGCTCCTTTCTCAAGGAGCATTCGCAAGAGGAATCCCCAAGGAGCATTAGACTCTTTGCCTCGGAAGCTAACCACCGAGTGAAGCTTTTCTTTCACAGTCTGACAATCTGTGGAATCGATGGTAGAGCAATCAGAATTGATTTTCAATTTTCCGTCTCAGTTCGAGTCAATTTTGGTTTCTTGTGGATGATTGCTGATATTTGATGACGCCCAATTCAGACACGACACACGACTTGATTACATGCGTCGTCTATCCTGTGAGTCCGTCTCCTCGATTTGGGTTTTGGGGTACGCAACGCGATGGACGGACAGACATCCGGTTCTGAATCAACCTTACACTAGAGCTTCATAATCCATGCTCGAGTGAACGATCAACTCTGGAAGTGAGTGACCGGTTGTTCGAGATCATAACACTCGAACTACCAGAAGCAACGGCTTTGGAGCGGGATGAGGTCGAGAGCTTGCTCACGTTCGCCTACGATGACAGGCTGATCATCGTCATCAGTGTTTTTCGCGCTCAGACATCATCATCATCAAGATCACAAAAGCACCAGCGGCTCAAAAAAAGAAGCTTTCTGCTTCTGAAAAGATAATAACAACAAAAAGGCGTGCATTGCTCTGCTCTCAGCAGCGGTGGGGCGGAAGCACCAAGCAAGGGCCTCCACTTTCATGAACAACGCCATTAACACCGACAACAGCTACTCGATTGGCCCCTGAGAGCTTCCAACGAGCAACGAAAACAGTATCAACGAAGGGTAAGTCTCTATGTAGGAAAGGGAACTGGAGTTTGTATTTGTCGCGTTCCTGTCGCTGTCGGTGTGTTTCTATCTTCATTGTCGTCGGCGTTCAGCGCTGTGTTTGTGTGTGAGTGTGTGTTGTGTGCGTTTCGCTGGCAGTGAACTAGCTCGCTAGCAGGCAGGCGGGCGGCAAGCAGGCAAGAAAACGAGTAAGCCAGCGTGTGAGTGAGCTCTTCCAGTGGAGACAAGCATAACATGGAAGAGGGTGGAGACGAAGTATGGTTCGTGTCGTTTTTTTCCATTCTCTCCAGAAAAGTTCTGCTGATGCCAGCGTAGTTCGATGCATGCAACACTCCTCTACCAGTGACACTCCGTAGATGATGTCAGCTGCCATCGCAATGTCTGCGGCAGAATGGAACGATTGTGTCCGCTCATCCGTCGGGTACTTGTTCGACTAGAGCCGTCCCTACGTGTAACCTTTGACTCGTCGCGCGTCAGAAGATATTGAATGGTTCTCTCCGTTCATCTCTCTTTCCTGTCCAGACACACCTTTTGCCTTCATTTCGCTGCGAAGATTTCTAATGAAGACCGTAGAGAGGGTAATTTTGAGCCCTGATGACACTCACGGCGCTCGCAAACAGCACGACTTTCATTTAACGACGAAGGAGCCAATCGAAAACAACGCTAGCTGAGACGATTGAGGCTTTGACAGAAGCCCCGGCTCACGGCGGCTCTTTATGACGAGGATATCGTTCTTTGATTCTTAATCGGTTAACAAGTGTCGACGTTGTCGAGTCTCCATTTCTTGTTCGACACTCTCGGTCCGTGAGGCGGTCTGTCGCGCTGTAAACAAACCAATCGACGGGACAATCCGACTCGAAAGAGAGATGGAGAAACGCCCGCCGATCGTTGCTCTTGTCCTACTGGTGTTTCTCGTTTGCAGTGGAAGCGGCTTGCACAGTGTTCGCAGTGACTCCGCTTTGAAAATCGCAATGGACGAGCACAAGGTAGTACCAGATGTCATCGACACAGTTCCCGCAAACGTTATCGAGGTAAGTGAGTCCCAACCGAGTTTTATCATCTGACAACTTCATTGCGATCAGCAGCTGAATGCGAAATTACCCCTGGAACAATGGCGAAAACCTTTGGAGAATAGCAGCGCTTTCCTGGAAGCAAAGAGAATCAGTCAGCGGAATCTTTGCTCAGAAATTTGAAATTTTTCTCTCGGGCGGGGCATTCATTGTCTGAGGAACATTCCAATCACGCGTCTTCCGGCGAACGTCGCAATTCGCTTTTTGACGTCACTCCACGTCCGAGAACTCGTCTTGGATCGTTCTCGTCGACTTGGAAAAGACTGTTCATAATAGATGCTTGGTGAGGGAACATTTCGACTCGATTCGTGGGATTTTGACTGCTGGATCTGCCTTATCGAGCGCCCGATCGATTGCCGATGACTTTGTTAAACATCAGCTTCGGCTTTCTCAAGAAGACCCTCGATGCCCTGCTTCTGAATCTTGAGTTCCTCCGTTTCTAACCTTGCTTCATACCCAGGCTACGATATCTGATGCTTTTCTTAACGGGAATGATATCCAGTGGAGTCTGAATCGGCATCCCGATAGGATGACTCCTCAAACTAATTGGCGTTGGTTAAGCGCTCCCGTCCTTTTCAATGTTCCATCCTTTATTGAAATGACCGTCGGATGTGCGAAGCGGCGGCCTCGGCACCCACAGAAAGTGCTTAGCTTCATAGGGCGTCGCGCGGGGTCGTCAGACTAACCAGAGAATCACCACCATTCAGAACAAACGGCACATTCATTCAGGATGGTTCCTCAGAAAAATAGTCCTATTGTCATCCGTGCTCGAACGCGTCTGAATTAATCATGATGGAACTCGACTGTGACCGAAAGTTAAGATGTCGTGAGAGCGCGTCGCGAATGACCATCGATCGTGGGACGTCGCGGAAACGAGCTGTCGTTCGAGCCTGGTGGCCGAATTCAAATTCAGATTCTTATCGGGAGCTTAAAACAATCGGTTGATCATTTGTTACAACGGATTGTCAATGATTCCTGGGTAGACGCGTGTGAGGGAGTGGTTTCACTTCGCGCTGACTCGAAAGAGTCGACTATTGTCGAGTGTTGACTTGCTGCGACCGTTGTTCTGTTCTGCTCCGCTCGCATGCGGCTCGTCATGGGTTGGCCGTCAAGTGTTTCTGATTCCTGCTGATACTCCGCAATCGAAACCGGATTACTCCATCAAACACAGCTCAACTCCACCATACTCACCTTCTTTCCGTATTCCAGGTGACCTATGAAGAAGTGCGCGCTAATTTGGGCAATGTTTTGACGCCGACTCAAGTGAAAGATATCCCAAAGATCTCCTATCCAAACGATCCCGAGGCTTTTTACACTTTGTGTATGACCGACCCAGATGCACCTAGTAGACAAGCACCAAAATACCGTGAATGGCACCACTGGCTTGTCGGAAACATTCCAGGGGATAAAATCCAGGACGGCGAAACGCTTTCCGAATACGTCGGGGCTGGACCCCCTAAGGGAACTGGTAAGGCTCATCATTCGTCGAGCGGTCAGCGGGCTCACTGTAATGGTTGAGATCTTCGCGAGATTGATTCAGAAAAATCGTCAGAGAACAGAGGGTCATCTCCCAGACGTTGTAGACGACCTCGCAATCAATCGTCGTATTCTGTGTCGTTCCAGGACTCCACCGCTACATACTTTTAGTCTTCAAGCAACCGGACGGGAAAATAAACTTCGACGAGAAACGCCTGACCAACCGCAGCGGAGATAACAGAGGTAGCTTCCACGTGCGAGACTTCGCGAAAAAATACAAACTCGGAGAACCCATCGCCGGCAACTTCTTCCAAGCCGAATACGACGATTACGTACCCAAGCTTTACGAACAGCTGAGCGGTGATTAAACTCGAGATATTCACTCAGAGCTAAGATCTGATTCGATTATAATTGTCAGTACAGTTTATTTTTTACCTCAGGGGTTCATTTAACATTTGTTCAAGCGAATAAACTTGCCTGTATCAACACTGCGCGGAGGACGTCTTTGTTTGGGACAATACTCGTTGATATGGAAGACAAAAGTTCGCTGACTCGACATCTTGTGTCATAAACAGGTAACCTCAGATTCTCATCTTCTCTGTTCTCGAGCTTCTCCAGTTCTATCGACCATTCCAGTTGCAAGGAAGCACAGGGCGAGACATACTGGCCGCGGAGAAGACATCCATCGTGAAGTACCGACGGTGTGGCATACACCCAGGCAAGCTCTATAATCCGTTCGGACAGTTTCGCTAAATAAGTCGTTCCAGAGTTCAGGATCTGAGCCTTATCATGCTTGATGCCTGCCATCTTGCTTGGGTCTCCGCAGCCTGCTCTCACATGAAGGTTTCCCTCCCTGGACTCCTGCTCGACAAGCTCCGTTTAGAGGAGCATCGATCGAGAAGGCGAAGAATTGTTGCACTGGACCATTCCAAAAATCGATCGGGTTTTCAGTTGTTACGTCGTACCCGAAAGAGCTCGATCAAAGCCCGCCTGTGGTAATTCATGTGTGGCAGTGGACCATTTTTCAGACTGATGTGTTCAGGTGACCCGTCATCGTTCGATCATCGATCCCCTTCTCGTGGCAAGAGATGGAACTCGGCTTCCCCAGCAGTCTCGCCTCGACCCACGGTCAACAGTGACCGATCTCACAGTGAAAGACTCGGCATGCAAAAGGATGTCTCCGCCTCCTCAGATCCTTCGACTCCTGAACGTTTCTCGAAGCTTTCTGAGCTGACAAACGAGTGGGGTTCCGTCATCGTTACGGAACATGGGTGCTAGAACCGAATAAACGCTCGGTAGGTGGCGCTGGCCTTCGGAGAAGGACCTCGATCCGAGGACAGCAGCTCTCGAGCAGACTCCTTTGTGCGCGAAAAAAGCAACATGGCGACCTCCACTCCTCTGTGAGTTCAGACCGCTAGTGTTTTGAGAAGCTTCAGCTGATTGCCATGGAGCTTCACGCGCAGCTCCGATAGCCCGGAGCTCGCATGCCCGAGACCTAGTAGTTCAACGGCCGTTCACTATCCGGACGCGGAAGGTTCTCGGTGCGACACGTATTCGAATTTTTTACAGTGTAGCCATTCGGAAAACAGAGTTTCCGAGCGCGAAACCTCCTCAGAAGCAGATCTGAATCAATGAGTCAAAATCTATTAAGATCGAAATCAATAATCGGCTGTCGTCGTGTCACAAGAGTTCTCTTGCATCGACGATTTTACTTATAAATCTTTTGTCCTTTGACAGCGCCAGTTTCCCCTCGTTGACTCGGGAAGTCGTCGCGCGTTCTTCATGTCAGCTCGTCCAGTGCACAGAAAGTTTTGAGCCATGACAGAAAACGTTCTCTGATTGTGAAACCATTCCGTGGTGGTATCTGAGCAAATATTGCCGCAAGTCCTCGTCATCGAGTGTGCCCATTTCCATGGTCAGCTTTCAATGGAGGTAACAATGGATTGCGCTCAGCCGAACCACGGAACGCAATCGTCGATGACGTTCACCGACGTGCTGTGAGTAGGGGAGTCGGAAGACTTCATTTAAATCGACCTTTTTTCACGAGGATTATCTTGACTTCTCTTCGTGCTTTGGAAAAATCCAGGCAAATGTCATTGTTTTACTTCTTACTGTTTCACTTCTTACTACTCACTGTATCGGCTCGCCATAAGTTCGGTTAGGTTTCGCAGTCTCGAGAGAACCTTCTGATCTTTGCCACTGCCGTAGCCGAGCGTATGTTACACCTTACCACGATATGTCTCGAACTAGGCTTCATTTTTCTGATCTCTGCAGGATAAAATGGGTGCGCATATACTTCAACATCTTCGTTTTGTTGGGCACGGCAGCCCCATTATATCTAATGTGGCTAATTTGGCGAATCGTCAGTTTACCATTTCCCGCTCACATCTATCAAAGAGGTATGGATGACCAGAGAGAGGAATCAAGCCATGTTAACTTTGCATGTAAAGGCAGTGTACTATTCGTTCTCCCCTCGCTCCCGAGAGAAGCTTGCTCAACTTGATTCGTTGCAGGGGATGATCTGTTTTTTGAGTACTACCAACGTGTCTCGTTGATCCTGGCCGAGAGCTTGGCGGGACTTGAGGTTTATTTTTATGGAGACTTTGAGAAAGTCATGGACGTGCGAGAGAACTTCCTCCTAATGAGCAACCATCAAACAGCCAGTGAGTATCGAGCGAGCGTTTCTGATTCCTGTTCGCACCAATCGATCTAATTATCCATTCTCGTCGACTTTCCGCACCTGATCTCAGAAAACAGTTCACTTTCTCTTCCAGGTGATTGGATCATGAACAATTCAGTGGCCGAAAGACTCAATTGTTTGGGTCATCTGCGATATTTCATGAAAGATTTCATAAAACTGTTCCCGTTATACGGATTTTATTTTTACCACCACGGATGCATCTACGTTAACAGAAAGAAATGCAATTTTGAGAAAATGCGACGTAATCTAGTCTACCTCCAGAATAAGAAAATCTCAGTAAGCCTCTCTCTCTCTCTCTCGCATCAATATCATAATTGTATCATATATATGCATATAGTCGGTTTACATGATCCAGTCTCGAATGGAAATCGCTCAATTTCATTTATTCTTTGCAGACTATAGTCACAATTTTCCCCGAAGGAACGCGTTACAGACCGGAAGTGCTGGAAGTAAATCACAATTTCGCGGACAAGAATTTTTTGCGAAGAGTGAGTCTTTTCTCTTCTTCTCCGAGTCTATCTCATGTATCACTAAATGAAAGCTCAGACGCGCAACTTTGTGTTAGACATCTACTGCTCTCAAGCAGGAATTTCTAATGTGCATATCGACGAGTACTTCGAAGTTCTGAACGCGTTTTTCTTCTTTGTTCTAGCTATATCACGTGTTGTATCCGCGGACCCGTGGTCTAGGCGCGACAATCGATTACATGCGTCAGAACGTAGAAGCTTTGTATGATATGACGGTCATCTATGACAACACCAAGGTCAATGGGAAACGAGTTGGCGCCCCTTCCCTCATCAGTAAGGAAACGTTCCTCCCCGCTGCCCGTTTTCGCCAGTACTGAGCGTTTTTCCTCGCTTCTGAAACTTCAGTCGAAAATATATAAATGCACAGCTGCATATTTTCTCACGGCTTTATCGAGCTCGTCGGACGGACTTACCCTACAACTTTTTTCACTTTCAAGCGCTTTTCACCGGGGGTTGTCCAGCAGTACACATTCACTTAGAAAGGATTCCTATAGCAACAATACCGAAGGAGGAGGCGGACATAAAAGACTTCATAGTGAACCAGTTCCTCAAAAAAGAACAGTGAGTATCAAGAACTCGCGATAATGACAAGAGTCATTCCCGGGCTTCTTCATGAGTGATTTTGACATTTTTATTGGGGCCTTCAGGACGGTTCGGACAATACCTGGCAAGCGATCACACTCATTTCGTAATGACCGCGCTCCCTCTGAATTTTCCTAATCGAAGCTTTTCTTTCGAAGGTTGTTTTCCAAGTATTACGACGACCCAGCGAATCAGCGGCCGTTCTCAGGGAAATCTCTTCAGAAACCATTGAGCCACCCCAAACAAATGTTCACGCTAGCAATAACCTTGATCGTACTGAGCTACTTTTGCTTCACGTGGGGCGGTATTTCGATAGTGATGAAAGTTTGGATCATGGGCACACTGTTCGGCTACGGATGGCTTTTCCTGAACCATTTCGTGTAGAGCACGCCGAAAAACCTGTTGCCGCCGGACTACCTACTTGCACAGCTTCTCTCCCGCCAGTTTTGATCGATTCTCGTTCCTACTGATGCTTCACCGAGGCGTGTGTCAATATTTGTCGGATCTACAAGAAAATGGAAATATCCACTTGTGATCGATTCGAGGATACATTCAGTGGACAGATCAGACATCGAACGAAACGGCTTTCTACCACCGAGGAGAGTTTTCCTACGCTCAAACCATTGTAGTTAGCAACTGCATAGCTGTGATTTCAGTCGATTCGCGAACCATGATGGCAACCATGGGTTGCGAGTCGCTATCAATGAGCATTAGCGAGCATTTGCTTCAGAGAATTTTCGACAGCCTTGTATTTCTACGGTGGCCGAGTTCCTTAGAGGCACGTGATCATCCAATGTAGATATTCGCATCAAATCGAATCCTGCCCGGTAAATTCATCGCCGCTAGAGATCTATTTTCAAGAGATGAACCTAGAAAGTTGAATGTGAATCATAGAGTAATATTTTCCGTTGATGCCTTTTCGGCGGATATTGTATCCGGGAAGATAAGCTCCGCAATGACAAATAAAAGAAGTTGTACTCAGGATTGAGAGCCCAAGAGTTTGCTAGTGAATAGAAGAAGAGGGAATGGAGAAGAGTGATCAGAAAATCTAACCTTTTGATGTCCAACGCATCTGTGTTTCTTGGCTGATAATGGATTCCGCCGTCAGACTAGAACCCGTTCCTAAGACATGGAAGACCAGAGATTTGAGACACAGAGTCGATCATGGAGGTCGAATATAAGGTCCGTTCCTCGAGATCGGCTAGCCGTTGTATGATTTAGCCCCGGAAGGTAAGGCTGGGGCATACCGCGTTCCTGACCGACCGTTTCAAATATAGTTTCCACTCCGTGAGTCGAGTGTCGGAGAGGTTCTGACATGAGACCAGATCCCCAGGCCTTCTGGTATCAGAAAACTCCCGGTCTCTGACCTCCCCAACACAGGCCGTGAGCTCTTCTAACGGAAGACCGGGGCGAGGTAAGTCCTGAGGCCGTGGGCTGGAGTTGCTTGGCAGAAATCTGAGCTCTTGTTGATATTTCTCATTTCGGATTGATGATTCCATTCTTGAAAAGTCCTGGATTTATGAAATATAGGATCCTCTAAAAATCGTCACTGTTGTCGGCATCATAAGATTTTATTTTACATGAAAATATATTATGTACATCCTCGAGGAAAGGGGAGACGGGCGAGCGAGCGAAATCTTCTCGAATATGTACATCGCTTGAAAACTCAGCGATCTCTTTTTTGTTAACGACTGCTCCGAAGATCGTTCCTTGGGCGTATGATACGGAAGTTATGCACGGAGCTCATAAATACAGAGAGGCTTCAATACATGCGTCACAATATACAGCATTTCGACAGGATAATAAACATTAGTTGGAGAGCCAGCTGCACCGCTTTCAATTCATATGATAGACTTATCGGGTGGAATACATGATCAGGAATCTCAAGCGGCGAACAGTGGACTGAGTATTTCCAGCAGTCCGGTGCAGCAAAATCTATCGTCTATGTGGGTTCGTCATAGCCAACGTCACCGGGCTCATTTGATGATAACAAATGTCTTGTATAAACATGGCTCGGTCGACCGAACAATACGGTTCACCGCACGGCCGTTCAACGTAGTTTTAAACTTCGTCTAAATATGTCGACAATAGATACGCTAAGGCGAGATCGAGGCACTTAAGGTGTAAGGCACAATACGTTAGTCTCGGACACTGAGGACCGAATTTCACCGTGACTCGAATTTACTCAGAGTTTTCGACTTGATCTTGTTGATTTCCGCGAGGCTTCGCTCCTGCCAGCCACTTGTCTCGTTTCCGTCTGAGTCACGGTCCTGTTTCGCACAGTGGCGGAGCGTTCTTCGACGTAGAAACTTTCTTGGGACGACGATCTTGACAGTGGCCAATCGGCCGTTGGACGTTTGGCTCCGGCTAGGTTCGTGGCCAGGCCCCCTAATTGCGGCGAGGGCGTTGCTGTCGTGGTATACTCGAAATACCTCTCCGAATTCAGTAGCTCATCCCATTTTTTGAAGAAATGCCTTCGCACGTAGAAGTAGTCTTGTTCGTCCAAGGTTGACGTGCAGAAATTGTAGGAGATAAGCACGAGAGACGCAAGAGCGCGTTCCATCGGCATGACCGGATACGCCAAGAACAAAATTACCAAAATAAGCAGACCTCCGCTCGAGGGCAAGCGACCCTCGAGTCGGGCGAGCTCTTGGGATTTGTTGAAGTACGAAGAAGTTTCAAAGTCAGAGTACTCGCTCGTGTTGGTGGACCAGTTCCTAAATCCGTACGTTTCGATGGCCTCATCGAACACTGAGTTGGCAATCAATTGGAGATAGGACATCAGGTGGATTAGGAGTATGAAGTACTTCGCAGGATCGGTGACATCGCTGAGGTTCCACAAGTTGAATTCCGAGGTTCTCCGCCAGTGAAATAGAACACCTTGCGTGATCACCGCAGTGAAAATGGTATACAGGCAGCGCTGACTGCTTGTACTGTAGTCAGCAAACAAATCCATGCAGTTTAATAAATAATGGAGGAAGAATGCCACGACGATCAACATGATGTCCCATGCCAGGTCCCAGGCTTGATCACATCGACTCTTGTAGACTTGTCGACCGGCTTTCTCAAAATCTGGGAAACTCAACACAACCGCCAAATTGAACACTGTCATCAGGCAGAGCCCGAGACATGCCACCGAAAACAGGGAACGCGCCCAGCTCATTGTGGATTTCCGACCAATTTCCACAGAGAGCCAACAGAAGAACACTGTCCGAACCAAAAAAAGAGGCACAACAACAGAACAAGCAGTGGTGCTGATGACCGTTCGTTCGTTTGTTTTGAGTGTGCGGCAGCGCCATCTCACGGCCGTACAGCGCAACAACGGCGGCAGTTGTCGCGCGTCGGAAAATATTGTGTGATCGCAGGACTTCTATGTCACCCTTTCATGCCAAATAAAGAGACTTTGAAACTGAAACCTCATCACTTCTATCATTCAGCCTCTAAACACTCCATCGCGAAAGAGAATTTCTCAGGGAGATATCATCAAGGTTGTTAAGAAGTTTGAACAGCTATCGAGTTGCGACGAATCAGCACATATGGAGTCAAACGATCGTATGACCGAATCGATATCGAAAAATCAGATTTTTCCCATATGATCAGACGCCATTCATTTCAGACGGCCATTCTCACTCGGGGTGAGGAGACTCAGTGCGTCGAAGTGCTCGAAACCTCGCAGAGAGCCAATAAGTGTGAAGAACCTCAGCCTTGGAGGAAGAAGAGACCATATCATTCCTAGGGCTAATAAGAACTCAGCTGAAAGTTTTGAGTTCAAAACAAACTCAGAGAATCTTCCCGCCAGTTTATTCTTTTTGAAGTGAATGAGACTTCGAGCAACATGACATAAGCATTGAGAAGAGACATCTCTCAAGGATCGCAGTGGATGTATCGCGTGCCCGGCCGCACATGGCGCGATCGCTCTCTCCTGCACATCCACTTGGGATGACCCGCGTTGTCGACTTTGAGAGTGTAATAGAAGCCATACTTGCAGGCGCACCTTCCCCCGTGCTCATGCGAATGACGCCAAGTCCACCTGCCGTTGGGAACAGATGAACCGTGCGTGACGCATCGCTTGGTCGCGATCGGAGCGTGGTTCATGATGCCATCAAAGAGGAATGCTTCTTTGTTTCCTTGCCCGCAGTACGAGCTGCAGGGCACGTCATGTCCCGCAGGAACCCACACGTAACCAAAAGGATGATAGGCCGAAGTTTCATTGAGGCACATTTCTGCAAAGACGTGACTCAAATGAATAGAGGTCGGTTTCAAAAGCAGCTTCGAATCAAAGCTCTTACGTTTCGTCCAGCCGATAACATCGTTGGATGGAGGCAGCTCAATGCTCGGAGTGAGATCCGTCAGACGAACAAGCTCGCTCTCGTTAAGATTGAGATCTTTCCAAAGGTCTAGAATTTGCGACGATCCATTCAGTTCCGGGGAATCGTCCGAAACCACTCTGAGTGCCGCCGCACGTGGGAGGTTCGGCCAGACGGTGAGGAATACGAATGAGACGAGAAGATTCGTTTTCCAGGTATTCATCCCACAGAAAACTGAGTTCCAGCGCAATGTTTTCCTCAGTTCTCCATGGTAACTCGAGTCTTGGGCTGATTTTCTCAGTGCCCGTGTACACCCTGTTCCAGTTCCTCTCCAATGGAGTCCGTGGCAACGCCAGCAAAACTGCTCAAGCTTCCCTCTAGAACGCAAGTTCTTTGCCTCGGTGAAGCCTCAGGGTTGTCGGAACATTGGTAACGCCACACAACGCTCAACGGATTCGAAGAGCAATCTGTCGGCAGAACTTGTGATCTCTAGAGGCTCAGTTGTGAAGGGCGTCAGTGTCAACATTGATCTATCGTCTTGGAATCAATAGCGGGGGTGTATATCTGGAGGTTTCTTCGCCAGGCACTTATTTGCTCGGGTTGTCGATAATTTGAAGTTTTACGTTGGCATTCGTTCGTGCTCCTCGATTCTCAAAATGTATATTCTAGTCTTTGGATGTGTTGAGAGTCAAGAATCAAGGAGAGCACCTCCAACCGAACTGTAATTAACTCCAGGTTTCCATCACGTTTCTCTTTCTATTCGGGAGATAGCCTGTATCGAGTCATTGCATCGAGAATGCACAACATTTTTCACACTCAAGATCAAAGGTGATAATCTCAGGCAACTCTATCCTCTCTAGTAGACGCGACATGACTTATCCGGTTAGTTATGAGTCGATCGCTTGATGAATCGAAGCGAGAGCTATACAGGACACAAAACAAGGTCGCTGGATAGGATCTTGAGCCATGGGAAATCTTTTGTAGCATGAGATCTTCAATGGCGACATCGTTTGTCCCATGAATTTGGTGATTACGATCCAGAAGCCAAAACCATTTAAAACACCTCGGCAAACGGTTTTTCGGCCGGTAATAGCTCTGGCTTGCTCTTCGGATCCTCCCCAAGTGCGAATATCGTCAAGACACAATATTGGATGAATCGATTCCAGATGGTCAGGTAGAGAATCAGCTGACGGAGTCGAAATGCGCTCGCCCTCATCGAAGATACGCTCGCCCTTTCCATTCTGCTTTCTTGGACTGAAACCTCCCACGCTCACCGGAGCGCCGATGCGCTGGAGCCGAAACTTCAGAGTTTACTTCTGCGGAGTGGCAGATGACCGGCAGAAAGATGCTTTCGCCGGGGGCGCGGAGGTTTTTTGTGTTCGTTCTGTTCATGTCAGGTGAGTTTCCTTTGAAGGTGTCGTTCAGATGTGGTCTCTGACCGGGGTTCTGGGGAACGCGCACTACTACCTGCATTTGACTGCTATTCAGATCGGTGTGAGCTTGAGAACTTCGTCGAGGTGAACATGAGTCGCGGAACACGCCAAAGTCACACAACATCGTGTGATTGACTTGCATAGGCGTTCAGCGCACGAACTTGTGGAGAGTCTCATTCGCCCGTCGGTCTCGAAACTCCGGCTGGTAGCCCTCCTCCGGAGCAGCCGCTATCCACATGAGAGTGAAGTGTACCTCAATGGAATTGTGATTTCCCGAAATTTCTTCGAGGAGACCGCCGTTCATATTTCTTCTGTCGTGAATGCGAAATGAGGGAACACGTATACTATAGAATGCCTTTACCGGTTGCGAGTCTCACTGTTGTTAGAGCGGGAATGAAACCTAATTTCGGGATGAGAATCTAAGTTCGACAACATCTGTCATGACCTGAGGTGAATCATGAATTTTGAAATCGCGTCTGAGCGATGTTGTGTTCATAAAATACCGGGTCCGTCAAGTGAAAGCGGTTTTGATCGAGCAGGAATCGCGTGGGCGCTTTGGCGCCGTATATGGAGTCTGCCGTCCGATAAAACCGTTCGCTTCAGGATTCTACCAAGATGACATTGTGAGCAGAATCGAACAACTATCCGTCCCTTCTCCATAGATGAGCGCTTTCCAGTCGATCGACTGTCTCGACCTCAGAGGATTGAAATGAATAGACTTACATCACTCAATTTGCCATGCTTGTGGAGAGTGTCAAACTGCTGCTGAGAGTTCTTAAGAAAGACCCAAGAGGGTTCCTATGTCATGGAGGCTGAAGAGTTCAGATACATTAAAACGGACTCTCCACTCGATTGCCGAATAGTAGAAATGAGCTGCTCGAAGGAATTATTCAGAGCTCAACTATTCACATACCAATTCAGATTCGCCTTCCATTTTCTATTCCCAGACTGGATTGCGGAATTCGAATCCAGAAATGCTAAAATGAAGATTCTCGTTACAGGAAACTACGTGACACACGCCTTTTATCCGCTTTACCCAGAAATTCAGGATCTCCATGTGCGCGCAAACGCCATAGCGAACGCTACATGCGGTAAAATCAATGTGGGCCGCGCGATTTCATCGTGGAAGATATCGAAAAGTTAATCAACCTACTGAATGTAATTATACTGATTACTCGGATTCACAGGCAAAAGCGGACCGGAAACTTACTGTTATTCGGCCGAATTCGGTTCAATCTGTAAGGTCTGCGACAATAATCAGAATAGGCATGCTATCCAAGACATATTGGACGGACGACGAGAAACTTGGTGGCAGAGCCCGTCATTGCACGAAGGCGAGAATAACTTTGTTACGATCACCATAAATCTCAATGAGGTGAGTATGCACCTTCACTTCCTGGTGGCCTAGTACGCATTTGACGTGTACTAGAGGACCACATTCCAAGCGTTCCTTGTGTTTCTGTTATTATCAAGATAACTAGCATCGTTTCGATGTCCAAGGTGTACGAAATCACCGAAGTCGTTCTGAAAGCGCACAAAGTCAACCGACCTGGAAACTGGATTTTGGAAAAGTCAGTCGATGGCGTGACTTTTGTGCCGTGGCAGTTCCACGCGATATCCAATATGGAATGTTGGGAAGCCTACCGAATCAATCCAACACCCGGTAAACAGATGAATTTCACGCTGCGTTGTACGCTTCGTGACTGAGGTTATTGCCATTCTATTTGGACATCAAAACTGAAGGAAACCCCGATCGCTTAAGAGCTCCTGAAATTCCCCAGATTTCCCGTCTTACCAAACGGACGACCAGGTGATCTGTACCGAGTACTTTGCGACGCCGGGGGGTAATCAAATGGCTTTTTTCGAAACGAGCAAAGGTCGCTCGGGAGAGGCTGCGAACGGAGACACTCTGAGACAGTTCATGAAGGCGAGATACATCCGAATACGAATGCAGAAGTTGTTGGCGAGCACGCCCGAAGGCGAGAAAAGTTCAGTTAGCCATCCGACAAAGTTCGGCCAGGACGGAAAGGAGGTATGTGACAAGTACCCCGAGCATGTGACGATACGTTCCGCTTTCTTCCAAGACAAATCACCGTTTCTGTCTGTCTTCCAGTTCTTCTACGCGATCAGCGACATCGAGATCAAAGGAAGATGTGCGTGCAACGGACACGCATCTCGTTGTGTCGCCGACGGAGATTCGGGCCAGATGAGGTGTCAGTGTGAGCACAACACTTGCGGCAAGCACTGCGATCAATGCTGTCCCAAATTCTCCGCCAAGCCCTGGGTTCGGAATGATACTTGCACTCGTGAGTCTTGGTTTGGCGATTCGTTGATTCGGTCCATCTCTTTGGGATTGACGAGGGAATAAGAGTCGAATCAAAGATGAAATTTCCAGCCTGCGAATGCAACGGACACGCGACCGAATGCCGATTCAACGACCTGGCGAAATCGATTTGTGTTCACTGCACCGGCAATACTGATGGTCAATTCTGCGAGAAATGCAAGCCTGGCTTCTACAGAACGGCGAACATGTCATCGCACGACGATTGCATACCATGCAAATGCGGTAAAAATGGTGCTTCTGGAGACTGCGTTCCCGACAATTCTTTCGATCGCCGTGTATGTATTCCTACGTCGAAGTCAATCTCGCAATGACCTTGAATTCAGAAGTCTCGTCCTTCATGGAAGCACTTTTTATCAGGAGCCCGGCGAGTGCATCTGCGCCACTGGATACACGGGAAAAGATTGCGCGGAATGTGAAATCGGATATCGGAAAAGCGGGCCAAGCTGTATCGAATGCAGTTGCGATCCTCGAGGCGCCGCCGTTAATGATTGCTACGCCGATGATTGCAGATGCAAGGTAGGATGACTGATAGTTGGATGCTGTGCTTTCGATTCATTATGCCTTCGATCTAACGTTTCAGGAATTCTGGCTTTTCATGATCGCAGTCGCACGTGAAGGGCCTCACTTGCAATCAATGTAAGCCGGGTTTCTACAACTTGAACTTCAACAACCCGAACGGATGCGCAGAGTGCTACTGTTTCGGCATAACGAATCGTTGCCAGGAGAGTGATCTACCGGTGAAGATAATTGATCAAGAGCCTGCTCATTGGAAAGTCACTGATCTCAATAATCGACAACAACTACCAACACACCCCAGTGAAGATTTCCCCGGAGCGACCCGAGAAGCACTTCTAGACTTGGCTACGTTCGATCCTGCGGACAAGATTCTTTATTGGAAAGCACCTCCCGAATACGTCGGAGCGAAGGTATGACGCCGAAGTTCCAGTGAGACTTTCTTTCAGGGAGGAAACATTCCCGCCTGAACGCTCACGAAATCGCGCGATTTTCAGCTGAATTCCTATGGAGCTGCCCTGGATGTCAGGGTGTCGTTCGAGCCGTCGAGAGGAGACGTTTCGGAGGGAGGTTTCTTGGATAGGAGGGCTGATATCGTTCTTAGAGGCAAGAACGGCAAACTGATCGGTGCAGTTTCAGCGAACGTCAGTGAGTATCTTCCATGGAAATGCCGTCCGCGATCTCTCAAGCTCGCTCGTTGAGAATCAGAAACGAGCGACTCGTTTTCAGAGCCAACGGATGAACAAGCTCAGTACCACATCCAGAGTCCTCTCCGCGAACATGGATTCTACTACATCTCGGACCCCGACACTGGGAAGCTCAGTGACGAGCCTGTTTCTCGTGAAGATTTCGCTGTGATACTCTACGATCTTGAGGATTTCTACATCAGGGCTCGCTATCACAAAGGACAATATGCTGGATGGTGAGCTCTAACGATAAGTGTGTTGCGCAATGAATCGACGGGAAACCCATTCCCTCGCCCCCTCCCCTTTCCGATACAATTGTTTACGCCCCCGATTGATTTCAAGGTTGCACAACGCTTCGATGCCCGTGGGCTCGACCGAGGTGAATAGTATCGAAAGAGCGGATTTCCTCGAGCAGTGTTTCTGTCCCGAAGGCTACGAGGGTCTTTCCTGCGAGTTATGCGCGAAAGGATACCGTCGGGTTAATATCACTCTCGTCAAAGGTATTTGCGAGAAGTGTCCTTGCAACAACCATGTGGTGCGTTGCGACCCGTATACGGCGCAGTGCGGTCCTTGCCTCCACAACACAATGGGAACCTTCTGTGAAAAGTGCAAATTCGGCTTTTATGGAGACGCAACGTTCGGCAAAGAAGATGACTGCAAGCCTTGCGCGTGTCCTCTAACGATTCCGAGCAACAATTTCGCGGACGGTTGTAAATCAGTTTCTGACTCGGGTGAGTTGTCTTCAACGAAAGGAATCCATTCACTGATGAGCGGTCGGGGCTAGTTTAGAAAGATACTTTTCGACTATTGAAGGCTTCTAATGAAAAGTTCGAAAAGCTGTTTTTCTCCAATCCTTCAGAGTATGAGTGTATCAATTGCAAGCCGGGATACATCGGTAAGCATTGCGAGCGTTGCGCCGAGGGCTACTTCGGAAATCCGACCGTTCCGGGTGGCAAATGCATCCCCTGCCAGTGCGGCCCCAACGTCGATAAGAGCCGGAAAGGCTGGTGTGACCATCGAACAGGCTATTGCAATTATTGTCTGGGAAACACCGATGGATGGAATTGCAGTCGATGTAAGAAGCTCTTCTATGGAAATCCTCAGGTCCCCGACTGCAAAGGTACGTAGACGTTCATTCTCTCGCTCACTCAAAACCCACGGTGTCGCGCTAGTCTCAATCAGAGGATTTCGGGTAGACGAATTGACCGAAAGTTCCTAATTTCCACAACAGCTTGCGAGTGCGACCCCGTCGGCTCAACCGAAATGCAATGCGATCCTGTCACGGGCCAATGCAAATGCAAACCTGGCTTCGGGGGTCGAACGTGTAAAACTTGCGAAGTTGGCTTCGGAGACATCGATCAAGGTTGTGTCGAATGCAAATGTAATCCCATCGGGAGTAACTCGACCATCTGCGATTCGTACACTGGACATTGTATTTGCAAAGAAGGAGTTTTTGGGCGGCATTGCGACCAATGCAAAGACCTTCACTACGGCTTCTCAACCTCTGGATGCAAATGTGAGCTCGGCAGGAATGAATCTGTTCCGTTTGCTGATGATGAAGCGGTTCCAATGTGTTTGCCGCAATTCATTCTGATTTGTTTCCAGTTTGTGATTGTTACGCACCGGGCTCCCACGAGCAACAATGCGACGTCGAGACAGGCCAATGCAAATGTTATCCACACGTGATAGGCCGTCGATGCGACAAGTGTGAAGAAGGTTATTGGAACATCCAGACAGGGGCAGGGTGCGAGCCGTGCAACTGCAATTCCGTCGGCGCCGCAGGACGTTCCTGTGACATCCGGACTGGCCAATGTGTCTGCAAACCGGGCGTTGGTGGAAAAAAATGCGACGTTTGTTTACCGAACCACCGCAAGTTCGGTCCGCAAGGGTGCTTCAGTGAGTAATAATGGATTCACGGCACATTCCGAATCAAATTGCCGTCGCCACGAATTCGACCATTTCGCTTGTCCGTATTGCAGAATGTGAGCCGTGCGACGCGCCAGGACACGTGTGCGACGAAGAAACAGGGCGGTGTATCTGTCCGAAAAATACGGGAGGACCGGACTGCTCCCGCTGCAAAGAGGGCTACTTCGGATACATTCCGCAAGAAGGATGTCGTCCTTGCGATTGTAATGCGGTCGGCTCGCTCAGCGTGGACTGTGATGGAAACGGCCAGTGCCGATGCAGAGAAGGTTTCGAGGGCGTCAAATGCGACAAATGTACTTTCGGCCATTACGGCTTCCCCCATTGTAGGAGATGCGAATGTAACCTCGAAGGAACCAAACCCGATCAGTGCCGGAACGGTAAATTTCAATATTTCGGAACTTTCTAAGCCTTCCATCTTTTTTGAGCCTCATATCCGGGAGGGGCTGCCGAGAAGACTCAAAGTTCAAAACATTTTCAAGGCGTTTGCGGCTGCGACGACGACGGATATTGTCATTGCAAGGACAACGTTGAGGGAACAAAATGCGACACGTGTAAGCCCGGAGCCTTCGCGTTGCAATTCGACAACCCAAGAGGATGCACCGAGTGCTTTGTTTTCGGTCGCACCTACCCGCCCAAGTGTACCCAGTCTCCCTTCGTGTGGTCGGAAAAATCAATGGTTCTCCCTTACGAGGTGACTTTCAGAACGGGTGGCTCGAGGGACAAGCCTCTGCCCACACGCGAGGGCTTCACCCACATCCCAATGGCGACCAATAGGACTACAATCACAGTTGAAGTGCCCTTCATGCTCAACCAGCCTCTCTACTGGGACTTGCCAGAGCAGTTCTTAGGGGACAAAGTTCGCGCGTACAACGGTCTTCTGAAATTCAAGAAAACTTCTCAATCGAGCGACGTGTTTCCGGAGAGAATTCTGGACAACCATCCGCTCATCGTGCTTTTCGGAAACTTCCGTTTACGGCTGGCGCATAAACCTCCGAAACAGGAACGACCGTTCCGGAACGGACATTACAGCGTGCGACTCCATGAAGATGAATGGATCGACTTGGATAATCCCCGCGTGAACGTCACAAGAGCAATGCTCATGGTGGCTCTGCAGAAAATCGATCACTGGATGATCCGGGCGACCGAAGGTTCGGACGTGAAGTTCGCCAGCCTCGAAGACGTTGTTCTCGAGTACGCTGTACCCGAGGAGCAAGGTGAGGACACTTTTGGGCCGTATTTGGGTGCGGAATCCGAACGGTTCCCGAGATTCTCAGACTGCTTTCTAAAACTCTTCCACTTCTCCCCTCCATAAAGCTATAGTATCGGGAGTGTTGCCGAGGATCGCGTATGGAGTTGAATTGGGTTTCTGTCCCCGGGAATACACGGCCTCCTCGTGCCAAGACCCCGCACCGGGCTACTATCGAAAGCGTAAGCCCAACTTCCTCGATAGCAAAGACATCCTCGATCTCGTCGGTTGGGCGGAACCATGTGAATGCAACGGGATGGCCAGCGAGTGCGACAAAGAAACCGGCGTTTGCTTCGTAAGTAGTCCAACCGGAGAGAAAAACTTAAGGAAATCGATGAGGTGTTCGTGAAACAAAGTTTTGTTCCCTTTTTCTGCACAGAACTGCAGAGATAACACGGTCGGAGATTATTGTGAAAAATGCGCTCCCGGCTTCTACGGAGATCCAGTTCGAGGCATCGCTTGCAATCCTTGCGCGTGTCCCCGACCCGACAACTCGTTCTCCGACACTTGTGAATACCGTGGGGAGGACTTCAGGCAATATGTTTGCACGAACTGTCAAAAAGGATACACAGGACTCCGCTGTGAGATGTGAGTTTCGATTCAGGCCGCTTCAAGCGAAGTTTCGCTCGAACGACGTCTGACAATGAAGCCTAATTCGATTCCAGTTGTGCGGACGGTTATTACGGCGACCCGAACGTGTCGAACGGAACTTGTAAAGCTTGCAACTGCAATCCATACGGAACCATTCAGGGTGGAGTGTGCGACAAGAAGACCGGACAATGCCCCTGTATTCCGGGCATTTCAGGTCGGGATTGCACAGTTTGCCCGAGGCGACATGTTTTCACAGAGTTCGGCTGCAAATGTGAGCGAAAACAAAACTCGAGTTCTCGACAGGTATACGGCGGCGTTCGGACGAGAAGAGAAACTCGACAACCTCCAATTACCTTTCAGCTTGCGACGACACCTGCACCGGGGCGTTGTTGAACGACATCGAACAGATGTTCGACTGGTTGAACCACATCGACATTAACGAGCTTCTCAAAGCTCCGTGGTACAATTTGCTTCGTTTGAACGACTCGCTGCGAAGGACGAAAAACGCCATGGACGACTATCGCTACCAGATCAACGAAGCCGAGGGAATTCTTCGAGAGTCGCTGTTCTCCATAAATCTGGAGAGCCGCATTCAATCGATAAACTATCAGCTGCAAACGATTTTCAATCAGAAAATTCCACGAGTGCGGACCGATCTTAACGAGATCGGAATACACCACAAGAAGCAGCGGATCGAAATCGAGGATGAATACAAACTGATTCAACGTGAGAATTTCCAACAGTTTCGAAAGCTGTATTCGAACTTCGATCGGAAATCGAAGCCCCGAAGTCGGACACGTTGTTTCCAGCGGTTGATTTCATTGGGTCCTTTCAGATTTGGTTGAACTCATGAAAAAGTACGGCTTCGGACCGGGCAGCACAACGTCCGCTGTTGAAAGAATGTACCGAGAGGCAGAAGTTTGGCTCGAGTTCATTCTATCGGTTCGACGGGAAGTGGCTCCGCTTCCCGAGGACGCATTGCGAGAGCTCAGGCAGGCGAACGGACTCATCGATCGAATCAGGAACGCCGTGTTTGATGAAGGAGCCTTGAAAGCGTATGTAAACGTTTGCGTAAATCTCTTTGTATCCACTCGGTACCGACTTCAGATGATCGTCAAATCCGTGTACCTATGTGATGCAAATGAGCGAGAGAAGTCTGAGTTGTTTTTTTCCGGGCGCAAATTCGATGCCAAACATGAAATCACGACGGGACTTCTTTGCCAGAGTTTGCAAGAACTCCTTTTTCCGTGTTGAACATTCTTTTGATTCCAGACTCCTGCAACGTCTGAACATTCTGCAAGAGTTGCTGAAAAGCGCGTTGACTTTGATCATCGAGAAAGGCCAGAACCCGACAAAGGAAGCCTTGGGCATCATTGACGGACAGATGCGCGTCTTCCAGTCATTGAT
The DNA here is from genome assembly GCA_021527715.1 of Neoseiulus cucumeris. Taxonomy (NCBI): domain Eukaryota; kingdom Metazoa; phylum Arthropoda; class Arachnida; order Mesostigmata; family Phytoseiidae; genus Neoseiulus; species Neoseiulus cucumeris. The sequence goes on along the minus strand of JAJSRV010000061.1, from coordinate 234,345 downwards.
TGTAGGTTCGAGAGTGCTTTGAGGCATGAAGTTACCTCGAAGATATCTTTCGTCTGATCGACATCTTTTCCTCCTTCAACAGAGAATGATAGCCGCCATTAACGACGCCAGTGGCAAGACGACAGGTATGATCGCCAAGGCTGACGCATTGCTAACGGAAATCCGGAAGCTTTTGAGAGCTCTTCAACTGAAGTACGACGAAATTCCCGGGCTGACAACGGCCATTGTTAAGAGAACGGACGAAGTAGAAAAGAGGCGCGCCACACTCTATCGACTAAATCCGGAGTATCGCATCAAATACGTTGAAAAATGTATCGCGCATTCGAACGGAATGACTGCCGAAATCGATCGCATCGCCAGAATGTTCCAACGAACGGCTCTACAATCGCTCAAGCCGCAAGAGGCCGCCAAAATTTATCAGCTCCTCATTCAGGAAATCCGAGCGGCGGCCGATGCCGTCCGGGACGCTGAGGTTGCTTTCGAAATGGCCAGGGACAAATCTCATCCACGTGGAGGCGAAAGCCTTCTCCAAATGGCTGAGAGGTCCTTGACAATCAGCAAGGCGCTCTTGGCCGATGCGAAGAATCTCAAAGATCGAGAGCTACCCGGTGTGCACGATTCGCTTCGGGACAAGAAAAGGTTGCTCTCAGACACCGACGTCCTCATCGCAGAAATAATGAGATTGCTCAAGGCCATTCAACCTCTCGATCAAGTAATAACTTCGTTCACCGACTGGGATCCCAACGATCCTAAATATAAGACTCTCCAGGACCAAGTGGCCTTCACTCGACAGCGCGTGGCCAATTTAGTTCGAAGCATCGAAATCATCAAAACAAGAGTTGAGGAACTCTACGGCGGCTCGTCAGCTGGACTCGGTGAGAAAAAGCGACGAGAAATCTGTTTTGCAGCTCTGTGAATGAGGTTTCTCAGCAACAACTAGCGAATCGCGTGATGTTCGTTTTTAGATGACATCGATAAAATCCTCGAGCAAATAAGGGGAGGCATGGGGCGAATCTTGCAAATCACATCGTCCACTGAGGAGCTCGTGAAGCGTCTGGAAGAGAAGGAGGTAGAATTCGGTGCGAATCTCGACGCCCTCCGAAGGAAGATCCTCAACGCCCGGCAAAAGGCCTCCAGCATCCGAGTGTCCCTGAACGGAAAGGACAACGGGGTCTGCCACAGGACATTCCGACCCATGGTAGGTGATCCTGATTGTGCTGTTGCATTTTTAGCGCTCACGATCTCTCGGAGCCACGGCCGTCGCTAGAATTCATAGTGCTTTCCAGATGCATTTCCCAACTTCGACGACCATCGAAATGACTTACTCGATAAGCTCCGAAGCTGCGAACAGTCTGCTATTCCTTGCGGCGAACACGCGCGGCAAAAATGACTTCCTCGCCGTGGAAATGGTCAATCGACGAATCAAATGCAGTTGGAGCATCGGCGACGAAACCGTTTCGGTCGAGAACGAACTCAGAATCGATAATTCGGATACGTGGTACAATAAGGAGCCTAACTGGTACGATATCGTCGTCGAGAGAACCAGGAACGTGGTCTCGCTCTACGTCAAAAGACGCAAAGACAACTTCATCTTGATGGCGAGAGGTATGTAACGCGTTTTTTATGAAAAACTTTGTCGTCTCGATGCATACCTCCGACCAACGAAGAAATTATGCGTCGGCGAGTGTGCGACGCACTGAGGTTGGTCGCGTTATTGTTGCAGGAAGCACGAGTCCTGAGCGTGGCCAACAAATCATAGACTCGAGCTCTTACTACAGTATCGGTTCAATACCATCCAATATAACCGCCTCGAGACAGTTGGTGGCTCATAACTTCGTGGGCTGCCTCGCTGGTCTCAGGGTGGACGGCAAACAAATCGGTCTATGGGACTTCCAATCTAACAGAGGTTGCGGCGGCTGCGTTGAAGGTCCCACGAAGGAAACCAAACAAGGTTTGGGCTAAGTCTAGGCATTCGAATGTCCGAGAGAATATGAGGCGAGCGACAACTTCAATCGTTTTGAGACTGGGGAATGAAAATCTATCTTTGCAGGAGTTTACCAATTCGGCGGCAGCGGATACGCGATCGTCGATCAACCGTCGACGTACCGCGACAAGAATTACTTCGTGCAGTTCGCTTTCCGAACTCTCGATGAAAACGCACTCCTATTCTTCGCGCCCAACAGAGCCGTCGGCGATTACTTCGCCATATTCCTCCGCGATGGACATGTGGTCCTCCGATTCCGGGTGGGTCAGCACGACCTCGAGGTGTACACTGAGCGCAGATACAATGACGGCAAGTGGACCGTCGTTTCTGCCGAGAAGAATCAACTCGACGGCATCCTCTCAGTGATACCCAAGGAAGGAGATCCCGAAAGGTTGACGGAGCAAATGCGTCCGTCAGCCCAGTCTGCCCTGCCGTCTCTGCGTCAAGCGAAACTTTACTTCGGCGGAATGCCACCGGTCTTCCCGTCGGCAAGATTCTCAGATCGGGTCATTTTGGACGCCTTCCTCGGATGTATCAAAGACATTCAATTGTATTCCTCTGGCGTCGATCTGATGAAAACGTCGCACGGAGTCGAACTCGGATGCGAAGTCAAGGTTCGTCGAGTGCAAAATCGAATTGAGTCGAGCAGCAGAGCGTGGTTTTTGCTCTTTTCCTTTTCTCTTGCTTCGCTGATGAGACTTAAATCTTTACCCACGTAGAAAATTCCGGCGGTGAGCTTTGACGGCAAGTTAGGCAACTACGTGGAATTGAAGAGCCACAAGCTACTCGAGCAAGGAAACTTCGGCTTCACCTTCGCAACAGAGAAGCCCGACGGCCTGCTCATGCTGAGCACGTTCCTTACGCGATCCAACGTGGATAGGAGTCTTCGTGAGGTAAGTTGCACGTCACGTTCATAATCGCCGTACGAGTTGTTTTCGATCCGGTGGCTAACACATGTTCGAGTGAGTCGCAAAGCAACTAGAGATTCATGGAATCAGTCGCTGACGGTCGGGGATTTGCGTTCATTCTTTCGCTTCTCCGAATTCTTCAACTTGACGTTCAATTCTTCCTTCTCAGAACTATTACTCTGTCGCGCTCAAAGACGGGCATCTGATATTCAAATTCGGTGTCGGCGAGAATCACGGCGAGGTGCAATATCGAACCAAGGAGACTTACAACGACGGACGGTTACATACGGTGTCAGTGCATCGTGTCTCGAGGAAAATCTCTATCAATGTCGACGACGGTCGCTTCGGAACCCGAGAGGCGCTGCGTCTGCCGGCGGTAAGTGAATTACAGTTGGCATTGCTACTCGTTATTCCTAATTCGCTCTGACACGAAAAATCCATTTTAGGGCATCGGAGACATTATGGCTCCCGGCGACGTGGGAGGGCTATTCCTCGGAGGATGCAGAACCGATCTCAACACCGCACACCAAGTCGCCACATCAACCGCATTCCGTGGAGTCATCAAGGACGTCATTTTCAACGATAACATTGTCGGCTTTGAAGACCCCATCAGTCACAGGCATGCGAAAATTGGAAGGGAGTTGGGAGACATGAGGAGCTACATCGACACCGAGGCAAGTATGAAAGCTTGAGTGAGTCTCGAGCGCGGACCACCTTGAAGCACAGATACGAGATATCCTGCTCTTCCTCTGAAAGAGAAAGAAGAGCCTCGTTGGGAGCATCTTTTGCGAGTTCCGTCGATAAAGACCACCGAATTCGATTTCTCTCAGGACGACCTTGTTGAAGAACGAATCACGGAGCACTGGCATTCCGTGAGCACTTCACACGACACCTCGAAAGTTGGCCGCTGCAGCAACGTTCCTCACGAGAGTTTCGAGCCAAACGCGATGGCATTCGGAGAATCCGTTCACTCTCATATATCGTACCCCATCGAAGTGAGTTTTCGTCTTCGCTGTCGCTTGAATGTCGTTCATTTTTCTTCGCACGATGAAACTCGTTCCATTTCGGCACGCGTCTGACTCTGGATCGTGGAAACTTTGTGTTTTCCAGGTGTCCCAGTGGCGGAAAGACTTCAGCATTCGCTTCGAAGTCAAAGCTCATCACAACTCAGGCCTCTTGGCTATGCTACGCAACATCAAGCACGGAAACCACATCGCCGTACTGCTACGCGACGGCCACATTGTTGTTCAGCATCGCGATCGCTACAGGAAAATACAAGAAATTCTCTCATCGTCGGCAGGATTCGGAGATGAGAGGTGGCACATTGTGAGTAACTTTCTACTCTCTCTGCAGAACTGACATGCGCTCCCTGCGTCCATCAAGTGCACTTGGTATGAACACAAAATGGTCGGTACGAAAACTCGAACTGCCAACAGTGAGCTGTGAGCGGCGTTTTGCCTAATTGAAACTCCAGGAGGCCTTGAGTGATCCTGTTTGTGACGTGACTCCACCACTTGGGTTGCTACAACTCACACTTCCCGAACTTTCGCGTTGTTCTAGTTCGAGACGATCGAATTCTCCCCAAAGAGGCAAAGAACAATCGGTATAGAACTGCGTAATTCGTCTCGATGATGTTTCAATGAATGAAGTAGCCAGTTGTGGTAAAGGAAGAAAGTATGAGTCCTCGGGGACTGTCAACGATTACCATTAAAGTCTCGCCACTGAGCGCTGAGGCAAGAAGCGGCTTCTCCTGAGCTGCTGCTGCTGCTGCTCACGTCAGCTTATTGGCTATTGGAAATATATTTAGGTACCCTATTTAAGCCAGCGCGCCGTAGGCTGCACAGCTGAATGGGGAACTTGCAGGTGTTTATCCTCGCCTTTGTGTGAGCTTCAGTAGCGTTGAGCAGCTTATGAAAATGGAGAATAGTATGCTCTATGAACGGCTGTAATAACACTGCGGCCACACAAACAACATCGGTGATATTGTGGCTCAACAATGACGATGGCAATCATGAAAGAATCGGGGGCTTTTCTCTTCTGTTCAGGTGAGCGTACGTAAAGCGAACGAGACGGTCACACTGGAGGTTGACGACGTGGAACAAGGAACTGTGAAGGTTAGGAGGAACATGCCGGTGTCTGCCCCGCTCTACGTGGGCGGTCTTTCCATGTCCGTTCTGACCACCGCCGGTTTCTCGTCGGATCCGGTGAGTTCGATGAATGAGCGAGCACAGCGACTCTGATAGAGAACCTCGGTGAAAGCGAGGCCTCAAAACGAACTCAATGATTGCAGTCGATGTCGTCCGTGCACGGTTGCATGTCGAAGCTCGAATTGAACGGGCAGACAATCGATATGCAGACTTCGACCAGGGTGACGAGGTACAACGCTGGACCATGTCCGACGAAAACCCGCCGAGGGGCTCATTTCCGAGGGGATGCGTACGCAACGTACAGTGAGTAATGACCAAACGGAAGCGTCTCTCGATACGAGGGCCGTTTCGATTTGTTTTTTGTTTTGCTTCTGAATTCGTCGGATTGAGGACTTTTTTTTGTTCCCCTACCCTCAGCCAAACGCTTCGAGTTCGCCGACACGATTCGAGTTGACCTGAATATCAAAACGAACGCCAAAGACGCCGTCCTCGTCTCCTATACATCCGAATCTGAAAGACCGACCTTCTCTCTGGAGATATTCAACGGACAGGTAATTGAACGAATCGAATGAATTTCACCACTGCCGCTATCGACACCAATATATCCTTTCCGTTGATAGAAGATCGCCATCTGAGCCGCGCGAGAGAACCGAAGCAGCTGACGCTGTCACGTAAGCTGTCGGCACGAGGAGTCTGACGGGAAATCCTTTTTCTCGACTGACGACCCGCTCTTTCGTTCGCGTGGCGTCGCCTCTTTCTCTCACTTGGTCATAAAACTCCACTCAAAGCGTTGATCTCGAGATCTATTTATTCGTGCCGCATCAGTCCGTTCTTGAAGCGCTGAGGACAGCCCCCAGGTTTGTCCTCAGAGCTGGGAGTTCTGCGCCGCGTCGCCGGTCTCCCGGGTGGCTGAAGCATCGTGGGTGACGGCGTTCCTTCGAATTACCTTAAGTGTTTTTCTCCTCTTCTTGCCGTGCAGAGCGATTGTTCCAAACTCATGCATAAAACCTCACGTTTCTTTGTTCTTTCTCGCTCTGTCTTCCCAGCTCGTCGCGGCCTTGGACATTGGAACAGTGAAATCACCTCTCACACTTCGAGCGAACACGTCGCTCAACTGCAATCGCGACTGGCATCCAGTACGGGCGTCGTTTGGATTACGCCAGGTTTGGCTACAACTCGATGACGAACGTCCTGTTGTCGCATCAACTCCGGAGGACTTCGTAATATCTCCCGAACACCGGATAACCAAAGGCCCTCTGTACATCGGTGGTCTTCCCTACACGGCGGATAGAGGTGTTCTTCTGGCGCAGAAAAATCTCATTGGGTGCATTAGTGATATGAACATCGCAGGCGAGCCTGTATCTTGGGGAAGTTTGAGAGAGGCCGTCCATGTTCGTCATCATATGTGCCCGGACTTTTGATCTTTGAGATATGAATATCATTAGGAGGGGAACCCTTCCGTCCTAGAGGGCGAAGAAAAGAATGAACAAACGCTATACATATATCTACACTATGTCTTCTTTGCCTCCATCTTCTCACGGTGGTCGTAGAGCTATTAAACCTCTAGGTGAAACAGAAGTGTTGAGCGCCCTCCCCCCTAAAGCTGTGGACAGGAAACAACGATGTTCGGAAATCCTCGCAAGTATTCGAAGAAAAACCTCTTCTCGATGACTATAGTTTCCTTTTTATTTTTCGGACGGTGTGCTCTCTTTATGTACACATTCAATACAGAACGTTGATTCAATTCCTCAACCGCTACAACTTTCGACTCTCTTAAACGACATGACCTGACTCTACATGCTGCTTCCTCAGCGAAACTAAACGCAGTTCCCGAGTTCCACCGAATATAGCTAATGCCCCCCGCAGAACATCGATCCTTGTCCTGTTCGATTGGGTGGTTTCAACAAAGTTCCGACCTCAGGAAAGAATACTTCGTTCCGTCCGAGCTCAGCTGACCTCAGACGCTATACAGTGTCCTGCTCCGTTTTCTGATTGTTTCCTCGTTCGGTAATATATCGGTCTGGTCAACGGAATACAAAACATTTCAGAAAATCAAAATATACGGCTGATTGCTCGAAACTCAAGCCTATCTGTGATCGAGTTAGTCATCATCTGAAGGTAGTGACGGTGCTGTTGGGAGTTGCACGGAAGAAAAGTCTTTAGTTTGAATCGGTTTCTGAGCTGGCCCCAGGCCTGTGTTTACCACCTACTGCGAACTCACATCGAACAACACGATGTCTAACGCTCTACCTACGCGTACCTATATCACCAGATCTGATATTTGCTTACCAGGGTGATGGTTAGACCTCTTGACTCTGGATTCTAGTGTTCCTCGCGTCCCCTCTACTCATTAGTCTCGCCTCTACACGTGCCGAAATAACATTCCAATTCGGTCGTCCAGACACCTGCAGCAGCAGCTTATTCCTTACATTGGAGCCGATCCAAGACTCAAGACACTTCTCCATGAGAATTCTAATCCACTCGATCCGCTCTCCGTTCTCAGAGAGCCACACCCACTCTTCTGGGACGGTTTTATTGCTAACATATCTTGGGTAGAAGGCTGCGAAACAGAAAAGCATCGTCGAAGACCTCGTGGAAGACTCCGCCAACCTCGAGAGCGGTTTGGGTCTACTCAGGTCTGCTGTCTCTGTTCCTCGCTCTGCCGTTGTACCTACGCTTCACGTACTAACACCATCAGCTTCAAACTGTTTCGTGGAACGAAATCATCATCTTTTCTCCTCTTGAATGATTCAGGTCGCCTAGGAGACGAGCACGAAGCAATCAAATGGAGCTTCGGGCTGCTGTATAATAATAGTTCGTTGCTTGCAACACATTTACGATGTTGTCGAAGACAACCGGAAGCCTCGAAAATCAATTACTTACACTCTTGTTAGAAAACTAGACGCATTTCATCCTTATTTAGTCGGTGGCTCCAGCATCTCAATCGAACTTCTGTTCTACCTATATTCATCCGTCCTGTCGCTATCAACGCACGTACGCACGCACCGCAAAAAGAGGTGCTCTCCCGCTACTCAACTATCGGTGTTCAAATGTACAGACGACTTTTATCAAAACACCTTCACAGCCGGAACTTTCACAAACGCCCATTCAAAACAATTAGTCCCCGTGAGATACGCGCGCCGTTCATCGTTCCGAAGAGAGACGCTGCGGGCTTCGGATGATTGTACGACTGGAGAGTGATCGAAACTCCCAGGAAGGAAACAAGCGAACTTCAAAAACAGCGGAAGTGAGGCGGTTCTCGGCACAAAGAAGAGAACACAGGTGATCACTTGGGACTCTGACTGAGACCCCGGGAGCCAAATATCGGGCTCGGGTTCCCAGCATCTGTGGCGGGAAACAATCAATTGAGAACTCGATGACGCAGATGTTTTCCTTTCTGAAAATTCGGGGTCCAACAAAGTTCTGAACAAGAAAGAGGCGTTTGATTCCAGGATTTCTACCGGACGACGCCCTCTCATTCGAAGTTGCTAAACAACTGCGCCCTTCGTGGAACTCAGTCGTCTTCTGCTCCGGGTTCAAAACCACAAAAGATGTTCCGTGTCTGAGGAAAGGAGCAAATGCGGGAACTGCGCCTTTTCCTGAACCCAGTCCTGTGTTCTCTCCTCGTCTCAACGCTTTCCTGCATTCTTACTTCTCCTTGGCGCTAAGAAAGAGATCTTGTCGTCCGAGCGATTTTTGGATCATCGGGTTCACGTCCTCGGAATTCATTTTGCTTCGCGCGCGTTTGAGCTGAATCCGCCGGGTCACTCTCCCGAAACAGGAGTTGAAGCTTTCCTTCCCATGTTCATATATCACAATCACGTCCCTTCTCGTACTTGAATTGATACTTCTGTCGTACTGTTATGCCGCCGTTGTCTCCCTCAGTGTCACTGTCGTGTCAGAGAGGAAGCGTTGAAATATAGAGTTTTCTGTCGTTCTCTCAAAAAAGCGGCGTACGCGAGTTCCTCTCGGAGGAAGCGCTTACACTCGGGGTCTGCGCCTTTACGCTCCTCGAAGTACATTACCTGTGGAAGAGCACATCAGGAAGGTGTTAGCTGCTATCTCGACCGCTGGAGAGCTCGAGCGTCACAATCCACGCGAAAACTCCACTCACTTGATTCGAATAAATTTTCTTCCGTTTCGCGGCCTCTCTGTCGACTGTTTTGACTTCGTCGACGCACTCGTTATACCAAAATTTCGTCCTCTCCTCGACAGCGGTTTTCTCCTCGCTGACTCGATCGAGTCCGAACAATTCAAGTTTCTCGGTCAGAATTTTGTTGAAATGATCGTAACTGCAATCCGAAACGAACTCTTCAGCCCGAGCTTGCTCCCTTGTTTGTTCACTCTACCACTCCGCTCCGGTTCGCTCTTTGCATGCAGCGTGTCAAAGCTCAATAAGAACTCGGACTGAGGCTTTCGGAAGCTTATTCCTCCTTGGCGAACGCTTAAAGTGTTTTTCTTGTTTTTTTTTTCTTTCTCCTTCCCTCGCGTTGCGCGCTCTCGTTCTTTCATTCGACTGATTTGAGAAGCGGCGCATGAGTTGCGCTTTTCGCGAAACGCGGCTTCAGCGGGAAGAAAGCAAATTATCCAAAGCAGACTCACATTTTCTGATCGGCTTCGTTAAGTCTCTTGAGGGTTTCCGTGTCTTGTTGAGTGAGTTGTTGCTCATTCTTCTTGAAGCTTGTTGATCGAGCATTTTTCTTGAACAGGATTACATCATCGACATCCCAGCAGAGCAAATATCTGTGACATAGAGTTCTTTTTTGTTATTTCCCTTGATCCAACCAAGCGATTACGAGAACGGCTGTCTCTGCTCGGAATTGCGACGCGAACGGCTCGCGGTCTACTTATGCAAATCACTGTGAATATCGACTCATCGATCTTCTGTGGAAATACATACCTGAGAAGAACCAGAGACTCGGGCATGCGTTCGGCAATTAGCACAAGATCGAATGTTTCTTGAAGACGTTTGATGAATCGATCGACGATATCAGCGTTGCGAAACTGCGACGGCGGAAGACCAAGATCGAAGGCCATTTGATTTAGGCCGAACTTTGAAAATTTTCGCTCCCGATAAATTGGATCCAGCGGCTCCGGGTGTTGTCGGACCAAATTCACAAGGGAGACTGGATGGAAGAATATTCGCTGTTGTTACTTAATCTTTTCGTTAATTATTCTTCGACTCGACGAGAGATTCGTTCTATTCATTTCGACAAGTCTTCGAAACTCACGTTTGTACATGCGTTTCATATCGTAGTAAGAGAACATGGAAGCAAATAGCGCTACAGGATCTCTGAGAATGGTGATGTACACGGTGTCTGCCGGCATTACCTTCCGGACCTCACCTCGATGAAATCGGGTGTGTAATGCGAATATGCTGTAAGGGAGTGAAGAATTCGTGAGAAAGCGATCGGAATCGTTGGAACACGGGCAAAAACCAGTAATGATTCCGAGGATCGAAACTCCGATCTTCACTCGCTCCGAATTCCACGGAGGACGAGGAGAGCGAGAGGGGTGCGATAATAATTCATGGAGTTTTCTCAGATCCACCACCCGAGCGTATGATTGGCCTTGTGGAGTGGCTGACTCGTTCTGCGCGAGTTGGATCGCGAACCTCTGGTCTAGGAGGAACGACAATGAGTGCAGTCTAGCGAACCCAAGCGCCCTTGACCTTTCGCCTGCGGCAATGAATTAGGATGCTACCGGGGGTCTTCTCCTCTTTTTTGCTGTTCTTCATCCGCTTGGTGTCTTATTTCTCGGTCCCTGTAGGTGAAGCGTCGTCGGGCCGGTCAGCTGGACGGCCGGCCGACGGGTCGCTTGGCCACCGCATGCAGCGATCCCGCCCGAAGCATAAAAAGAGCCGGACATACTGGATGCCAGACTTGCATGCAAGGCCGTGTGGGGTGTCCACGGTCACCATTGGTATGACCGATACTTGCCAACCACAGAGAAGCAGAGCGAGCTAAGACTAGTCGAGCCGAACTGTCCTGAGCGGCAAAGTGTGGCGGGCTACCTGATAAGAATCACTCTGGGCCAACAGCAGCGAGACCCGCCCAGGTAGAGTGAGAGAGAGAGAGAGAGAGAGAGAGAGAGAGAGAAAGCCACGGCAACACAGATACAAACCCCACCGAGCGTAACGTTACGGCTCAAGGACGCACAGCGGTTGGCTCTCATCCACTCCAGTCGCGCGAGTCCTGTAGCTTCCATTACTCGGATCCTCAACTAAGCCATGTTGTGTAGCAGAATGCCGGCTCCACAAAAAGATGGATTCGCCGCGCATTGTGGCTCTTTTCGACTTGCTTGAATGCGGGCGCAGGTTGAGTTGGCATCGATACCGCTGACTGAGTGAGTGAGTCGAGTGGAAAAAACCTGCCGTCTCGCTTTTTCCCTTCGAAACAGCATAAATCTTGGATATCAAAGTGTCAGACCGGGATATGTCATTGTCAATTGTTTCAAGTCGGCGTTCGCGCGGAGTCTGCCTCCCGCTCCCTCGACACTCGCTCGCGATGCAAAATCTGGCAGCGTCCGACTTCGCGAGGGAACTTCGGTTTCAGCGACTCGCCGGGAAAAACCGCCGACGAGAGAGAAGAAAACCTCGGGCAAAGAGCGCACGGGAGCGCTCGATTGTTATTCCGGCAGAGTAGTGCTGGTATCGTCGAGAAAGCGAGAGTCGATTTGGGGGAGCTCGTTCGAATTTCAAAAATTGAGCTCACTCTCCACCTTCGACCTCGAAATAGCCGACCGAGCACTCGCGGGCGAGGAAGATCCACCCACGCGGAGCCGGGTAAGTTGGAGCAAGTCTCTGGAGTCGATCAAACATGCAAGCGCGAACAACGCAAAAACATCTGCCGCAGGCGAAGTGTTTGTTGTGGATGCGGAGTCGTCACACTAATCGTCGACGATGCGGTTCCTCCACTTCACTCATGGTTCACTGTTCGCCTGCGATTAGGCGGGCGGGTCCTCTCAGCCTCTAGCCCACTCAGCGGGCTGGCTGGCTGGCCCGGACGCCCGGAGTAATCGGAGCGTCAATTATTCCGAACAGCCAAGCGACCCCAAGGAGAACAAGAAAACCCTCACGACAGAAGCGACAGCAGCGTGGGGCATTTATTCCTCTCTTCCTTCTGTTGTCTCAAGAATTTTCGCTTGGCTGTTCCTTTGTTTCGTTGTTCAATTCATCAGAGTCATTTATCAAAGTTTGCAGGACGTAACACTCTCTTCCATTCAGGCTGGCCGATGTCATTGGAGATAGTGAAGGAACAAAGAATCGGGACCGAAGGGAAAAAAAATGTAAGACCCGCTCAAATGAATGGTTTTTCCTCCACTCCGTCTCCGTGTTTTTGATGGAGGCTTTCTCTCAACGAGATATTATCGAGGCGAGTTGTGGTTGGCGGCCGCCTTCGAGGACACCAATTGTAAAAACATTCGACCTTCACACTATGACGTTTTTACGGTCAAACAAATACATCAGCACTCTCGTTCAGCGTTGCCACAATTCGATTCCGCTGTATTTTTCCTTTCATGGCCAACGATTTGTGATTTTTGTGTCATTGTTAGACGATTGATTGATTGCTTGCTTGGCAAGTTGGATCCTTTTCATCGCGTCGCAGAGAAATTCAATTCAATCACAACAAGCTCGGTGGACGAGACGGGGCTCCTGCTAGACTTCTCACCTGTAGTTTACGGGCCGCACGGTAGTTGGAAGCATCGCTCGATTGAAATATTTCGGATGACCGAAGTAGTTGGTGCCTCCCGGCGGAAGAACGAACGTCAGGTTGTGTTTATCACCGTATCTGAAACGAATCTCCATCGATTTATCTGCCTCTCTATTCGAAACCCGCGTTGCATTAGATATTAGACACAAGAACAGAACGCAATTCGAGTGAGAAAGAGAGAGATCATGCGAAAGAGAATACGAAGAACACGATTTAGTCAGACATCGAAGTTGTTTCGGGCCACGTCATCGAATAGTTGAGGAATACTCACCGAAAAAGAACGTTCTGCACGGAGGAACTGGCACATTTGTGCGTTTTCATGAAGTAAATATGTTCTCTTTTCTTGCAAGCGTACATGGCGGGGTCGCTCGCGTTCATGAGTATCGACGCCTCGGTGTCTCCGAGGATCGGTGTGCTGAAATCAAGAAAGAGAGAAAAACTCGTATTGAAGACGGTGGGTCTGACCTTCTTCTCGAGTTGTCAATAACGCAAAATCACAAAAACCTTCTCGACTTTCTTTGGCTGTTGAAAGGAGTGCTACTCCTCGAATGAGAGGAAATCTGTTCAAGCAGGATTCGATGAAGCCTTTCACACTTTCGTAGACGCCGCTTCTTTTAGGTTAGACCAGAGCCAGAACCTTTGGTGAGGAACTTTTTTGAAGTGAAGAATTATTCGGCGTTTCATTTCCGTCTTGAAGCGACAACCCCCGCCCCCTGCTCCGAAACATGAAACGAACTCTTATTACGAAACTGACAGAGAATAATTCGAATTGAAAGACGAAACTACGCAACACGGGAACGTAATTAAGTCCGCCGCCAGCGGAAATGTCTCGCGAGGTTCGATCGGCCCACGGGTGATCATCGCCGAGGTCGTCGACGCAACAGCAGCTCGAATCATCTAGAATGGAAATCCTCCAGCGCAAAAAAATATTGATAACGACGATTCAAGCGACGGCGTCGATTCTTTGAGACGTCGATTGAGTTCGATTCGACTAGTTACGGTGTGAGGGACATCGAATGCTCATGCATAAAGCAGACCCGAAGCGTGGGATCCACACACAGTCATCGGGAGCTTGAACACCACCATCATTGTGGTCAGTTCAGCCCCAAAATGAATGAAGATAATTCCGCTGATGAAGGTGTTCACATCTACATAGTATATGCCCCTGTTACTATCGGAGCCGAGGCGTTCCGGAGAGCCAATCATTGAGGCGAATGTTCAACCCGGTTCTGGCCAAAGTCAGCGTCGGCCATGTAATTGCGCATCTGTCTCTGGATACTTGTTGACGACGAGGACAATGAGGTCGAACAGCGGGCCAAGCTTATGAGAGGAATTCGGATCAGCTCTCCTGTTGCATGGGGAGCGCGGCAAGCATAACTACGACAGACTCGCTAAGCCGACTCTACTCGTGGTCCCCTATCTACATACTATGTCACCGCGGAGTTAATCAGAAACCCTACCGCACAGACGGATCCAATATCTGTTTTTTTTTTTCTCCTGTCGAGGGTGACTTCCTGAGCTCCGTAGAGCAACCGCTCGACGTGTGAGCTCGATTCTCTCACGGTCGAATAAGTTTAGTGTCAATCTTCCAGTTTCGACCGAGGATGAGTCCGATCCCGAGATGCGTCTTTAATAGATCCGCCTCCAAGCCATTCAGAACAGCGGCATCCCTTAGAAATGGCGGAAACCACGAAATCGAAGTCGATTACCGCTGATTCGGAGTCTTGATCCTTTGGATTCGGGCGGCGTGAAAATCGCCACCTACTAATATGGCTTATTGAGAGATTTACGCTGACTTTGATCGTATGGCGAGCCCTCGTTCATGTCTCGGGTCCGATCGATCCTCAAAGCTTTGTTATTCCTCATTCAGTTTCTGAGAGCATAAGTTACCGATGAGAAGTGACAAAACCGTCAGGATCGATACCTTGAATGAGCACATTCTCTGCCGATTCATCGCGAGCATTGTTTGAGAGACAGAATAATTACGAGAGGATGTCTCCTTCACACGCTTGACCTCATCACGCGAGAGTCGTTCAGCAGAGACAAACGTTCATAAAAACGGGAAGAGCCTTTGCCGCCTTTTTCCATGAACAGAGAAGAGGGCAGAGTTGTCCTGTTATCTGCGCTCTCTGTTGACACACACATTTTTCATCTCGGAGCGAGAGATTTTTCCCCGGGAGTCGCTCCCTCCGTCGTATATTTTGAGGACAGGCGTTTCAGTCTGCTCTCTCTCTCGTCTCACGGGTTTCCACTTCGGAGTTTTCAGAAAGTCAGGGCGACAGTATGTCATAGTAGTTTGTGCAGAGGCAGCGTGTTCTGCCACATTCTCCTTTATTGATAATTTGTCAGAAGAGCTGAATGAATTATTATTTGTCCCACCCTCGTTCATCGACTCGGGCCATTCAAGGTGAGGAAAAACCATCCCGGTCGCATAATATAAATGGGACAGAAAAACGAAAGAGGAAGATGAGAAAAAAATTGTCTGAGAGACGAGATAATGGAAGCGCGACTAGTCTACCGTCGACGGAAACGCTTTTATCCTGGCACGGACCACGGCACTGCTAAGAACACACGTCGGCACATCTGAGGATCAGGTCATCGCTTGCTCTCTGTGAACTCCTCGATTCGGCGGGAGGTGGAAAACCTTCTTTGGAAAACCTCGAGCCCACTCTGACCGAGTTGAAATCAGACAACATTGAGGCCGAATGGATAAACCATGTTCTCGCATTCGGTTGAAGTGAGGATGTCGGAGTTCGGCCGCGTGTGTCTCCGGCTTCGTCTATTTTGGTTTCAAAACTTGAAGCTTCTAATCATGTCATGAACATTCAGATAGACGTTGCGAAATTCCGACTTCTTGTCATTGGAGATGAGAGACATTCTAGGCGGCAAGCGCAAAGTCAGTGTTCACTTGAGTATTTGGATTACTGAGATGACTCCCGGAAACTAAGTTATGGAAACACCGAACGAGAACAACTTAGTTTGTACAAATGACTTTTCCTGTTTATGGTACTACGTCGTGGACCCTGCTTAGATATGCGAGTAGCTATCGATCGGTCAGACACAGAGAGGATTATATACAGGGAAAATGAGCGATCCATCACTATGATTCATGATAGCTAAAACGAAATCGAACTGCGAACTCGGCAAATTGTGTGCTATCGATCCGCCTTCATTTGAGTGACTTCGACGCTCGGCTGAAATAGCCTGCGACGTTGAGGACACGAGCAAGAGAGACTCATTCCAAAGCGATAAATTCGCCGGTGTTTGGAGCAGGCATCAACTTCCGAAATCCTGGTCTACCTTTGGCCGTATTTCTAGATCGAGAATTATTGTCGTATGGCTGCGCAGCTGTCGCTGTCGAAAATGACTTATGCCACTCTAGGCTCCCGTTCATTGTCCACAGTCTACTCGATGGCGGGCACCAAACTTTTCTGTCGGAGATTTCGTGTCGCTCTAAATCGTTGCTTGAAAAGGTACATCAGCCGAGAACCTCTGAATGGAATCATTGGATTTTTGTCTTGAATCGTGGAGTGCGGAAGAACAACGTCTTGGTGATCGAACCTCTCGATATATGAACAGCGAACCGACTCCGCTTGTCTCACACGTAGATGGGGTGGCTTGAGATCACGAGCTCGTGAATAGTCGCCATTAGACCGCTATGACCTTGCCTTCAATGTCATTGACCACTCATGAAATGGATTTTGAAACCGGGTCCCCCGGAGGAATCTTGTGGCTTTTCTCTCGATCCCACTGCAAGTCGTGGCACTAACTCTCTCATCTGGGAAGCCTCGCAAGAATATCTCGACTCTTCTTCCAGCAGAAAGCGTTATTCGCTCCGCCATCAACCAAAGCTCGTCATCATGCGAAAGCTTGTTATGCATCGTAAGGACCATGACAGCCAAAGTCGATCCTGAAGGAACTTTTTTTGACATTTGAACAATCATTGAAGCGTTATTTGCGAATACAGTTTTTTGAGCACATTCCAGATGCTTCTGGCGGATCAAAATTGTCGAGCAAAGCATCCTAATCGAAAACAAGGATTTTGCCCTCAATAAAACCTGAGCTACTGCGATTGCTGCTGCATCATTCACCGCTCGTTCGCGATACAAAAGCTAACAAGATCAATAACAATGATTCTCAGGTTTACTCACCCGTTCGAGAACCAAACCAAATATCCTCGTTCTGTGTTTGCGTAGCGAATTCTAAACGGTGAATGAAATGCATCAGTGAGTGCTATGGATGTACGGTTCTGAATCGATAATGTCCAACTTTCTCTAAGATAAGTCCGTACGGATCGACCGTGACGAAAAGAGATGGATCGCCGGCTGACCTCCGACCCATCCGGTACCACGAATACACGGAAACCGGTATCGGCAGGCCCAAGTTCCAAACTTCATGCCACGACTGCGACAAACCTTCGACTTGGCTTGGCTGAACACACGCGAGCTTCGTTTTCAGAGGTGAACCACTCTTACATCATCGTGCACCCTCTCATGATTCATTGGATTTCATTTTCCGGTTTGGTTTGTTTTGTTTCCCAACATAAAGCTCGCGTATAGAGTCACGAGATCGGGTTCAAAGAGATATGAGCCTCGTGCGAACGATTGGAGACCAATGTCCCATAATTCTCCAGAGAATAGACAGCTGACGATCACAAAGGATCGTGTCCACCGAATCTCTACCGGCGGGTCCGCCTGGCTTATTGTCACCTGACCATTTCAGAGCGAGTTTCTTGCCACTATTCGAACCACGGATATTTCTGAGCGTCTAGAATCTCGATCAATATTAACCTCAATACTTTTGGAATAAGTGACATCGAAATATGAATTGGGAATCGCGGCTCTCGTCCCGCATATCGTATTCACACTGATTTTCGGAAGGATGTCTTTCCAGATATATTTCCAGGTGCGGAGCGATACTCACGTGTAACTGGCGCTGAATAGGAAGCAGATCGCAGCGACGAAGCATATTGTGAGAATTATTCGAACTTGACGAGCTCCGCAAAAGGCCGATAGAGGTAATGGTCGCTGTTTGGGGTCCAAGTGACCGCCTACCAGTCTGAAATCGATGCGCCTGTTAGACTTGACACGAATTCTCAGCCACCACTCTCAACAACCACCACTACGACGATCGACTTGAACAAAACGTTTGGAAACTGATCAAGACCTCCAAAGACGCATGCTCTCAATGCCCAGATCTCTTTGTGTTCGTCTTCGCATGACAACTCACGTTTTACTGCTCTCACTGATCATAAAATAAGAGCGGTCTATCGGCATAGTATCTAGTCGCCACAATCTTGTTTGTCCGACTGTCAACCACAACTAGATGGTTTGCCCTTCCTTGCGGACTCGACCGTGGAATCGGAAATTGTCGGTGATTTTCCAATTACCTCGTCTTCGGACTCCGCTGGCTGATTTCTAGCCATTCTGTGAGTTGGTTTCATAACCTCTCCGATCGAGTTCGAGACATCAGAATCATTCAAAACGCGAGTTTGATCAAATCGATTTCAAAATTGAGTTTTTACCTCAAATTAGGTGAGTTTTAATGATTCCAATGTTCTATCTTCGTCTTTCAGTAGTGCCTAAATACCTCTTTCGAATCAACATCGCCGCTCGAACAAACGAGAGGTGCAGTTGGCGTGGCTTCGTTCGAGAATTTTGAAAGTCAACAGTGGTTGAAGCCTTGAGCTTTCACGTGAGTTTTTCCTCCCGTGTTCAAAGGTTTCTCATTCGGGCGTGCTTCAGACTGCTCCTCTGAAACTACGACTGCTCGGCATCATCTTCGCTCAGAGCGTCCGAACTTTCTAGATAAGACTTTACTTTTCTAAGCGGGCTCAGATTACAGAGCACACATCTGGATTGTGTTGTTATTCGATCAGTTCCTCGATCTCTCCCCCTGGATGATATCGTCGTTGTAGTGGTCGTGCAGGGCGCCCACCGCCAATAAGGAGGTCGGGCACCGTCCATTCCAAGGTCGCGGTTGAGGGCGGAGATTGCGAAGGTATAAGCGCCGCCGTCTGCGTGGGTTTTGTCAGGCGAGTACAGATACATTGTACCTCATAGTACGTTTACACCAGATAATCTGCCCGGAGCCACTGTATGAGAAGAAGAATTCGCAGGAGACTGTCTTGGCACATGGGAGGAGTTGGACGCGGTCGCCGATCCCAATGGACAGAATTAATGAGTGAAATTCTTCCTCTGGACGTGGGGTGAATCGATTCGAGTTCGCTATCAAGCGAAGATATCCTCGAGGCGTTCCACGCTGCAAGTGTCATGTCGTTGTGCCCCTACACGCTACGACCTGAAAAGTTATATGTACCTTTGCGTTTGGAAGGCGGCCATCGATCACGAAGGACAGACTCCGTCTTGAACTTCTACGCTGACTGCACTCGGTTGGTGGTACCATCTGTAATTGAAGAAGCCATTTTTTAGCGAGAATATTCATCCGACGTCAAACGCAAGATTCGCCTCACAGCTGGGGTCGAGGCGGTTCACTGGCCGACTACCGAGTTCGAGGTGCCCGATTCGTCCTTTGCCAAGTTTGCCTCCCGTGAGGTTGTTAACGAATTTCTCCAACCCGCCTCCGTCGGAAAAACTAAGTACACAGGGGGCGCGTTCGGTGATCGAACTCTTTCCGATGACCTTGCGAGCGGATCAAAAGCAGACCCCAAAGCCTTTCTTCGAGCGGGGAATGACCCTCCCCGTTGGACCGATCTCGCAAGCTTGCTTGCATGTTGGGCCCAAATTCCTGCAAGCTTATCGCAAACTTGTTCAGAACAGCGTTCCGGTCGACAGTGTTTACCAATGCCTAATATTACAGAGGCAAAAGAACCGACCTGGCGAGCTCAAAAGCAAGCAGGCAAACAAACAGGCCTGCAGACGTGCATCGTTCCATCTGAAGTGTTCTCCTTGTGAACACTCACTGCACGCACCCGATATGAGGGTGCAATACCGCCGACACCGATACGATGTTGTTCACAAACGTTATTCTTCGACGAGTTCTTCGCCGGAGTTTCTCGGAAACGATGCTGATCAAACGAACATGATGAGAGTAACGAAACATTTTTCTCAAATTAGGTTCCCGGGTCCGCGATTGGAGTTTGGTCCGTATCGGTGCGAACTAATTTCACGATCAAAGAACCGGAAACGATTCACATGAACCCATTCGAGCTGGAGCAGCGCAGTCTAACGAACGGCTGAGGCTAGTTAACTTGACAGAGGTTGGCGTTTGCAGGAGCCTTGCTGTTAGAGTAGAATTCCCATTCGAGCGTTTGAATGAGGAGCTTCAATTTACATGGGAAATGCGTTCGGTCGGCTTGCCAACCCAGCGGTCAGCGGACCGAGCGGCGGTGTTTAATTTGAAGGTTATTGCTTCATCTGGTACAGGTTTACTTTGTACTCGGCTCTGCCAAACAATAGAACCTCATTGAAATTTCATCCGTCCGACTTTGTACGAACTTGAACAAGCGAACTGCTGTTGAGTTTCTCTATCGGACGTGTTCACTTGACGCTTTCGTAAAGAACGAGCAACAGTTCATCTGGATGTGTGTAAGGAAAGCGTCGCGAAACTCACTTTCGGAATTAGTTCAACGAGCGGCGCGACAGTCACTGTTGTCGTCGTCGCAGAGCCAGCCATTAGAAGTTGCCGGCGAGAATCTTCGTTCCGTCCCTCTTGATGCGTTTCATCCGCTCGAGTCTGCGATTTACGATACTCTTCTTCTCCGGCGGATCGTAACAAACTGAGAAGCGATCAGCATACCAAGCGCAGTGGAAAGTCAGCTTGATGAACGTACTCAAATGATTTCGCCGACCGGAAGACACGTAAAGCCTCGCGCCCCGTGTAATTCGACAACACAAGCTACCGTGTGAGCTATCAGGTTCCCTCATTTGGCCAAGCTCTTCAAATCAACTCGCCGACATCAACGAGAGCTTGGACTTAGCGACACGGTTTCGAGCTGAGCTGAGATGAGAAGATATTCCAATATTTGACTTATTTATCGATGAGAACAGCTTGTGGTCATCGCTGGATTCTTGTCCGCTCCCTTCAATCTGAGATCAGAAAGTTGGGTTTCTTGAGCCATCGTTTCGCAGTGATCCCCAGGTCCTACTTGAAACCTCAACAAATACTCAAAGAGAACGGAAGCGAGCACGGACTTACAGGGGAATCAGTGTTCGTTGGTTGGTTGGTTGGTCGGTCGGTTGCTTATGGAACATAAGAGCTTCCGTTTTAGGTTTAACCCTTGTTCTGCGAACGTTTTGTCTCTTTCGTTCTTTCTTCGGCCTCGACTCGAAGTCTTAAGTGAACTGATCGGATCCCAAGATTCGCTTCAGGGATTCGCTGCTTCAGCGGAAGTTTCATCTGCTGTCTCTGCGTCTAGCACCACCGCTATTCTTAGGTTGTTCGCGATGGCTGCAGTAGTTTTCAGGCCTCTTTCGTCTGCTGTGGCTCAAATCCTCTTCGGAACATAATTTTCAATGTTCGTCTAGTCTGGCATCAGCAGCTTTTTTTTCATCATCCGGATACACAATCGGATCGGCGGAAAAACCGAAACCGAGGTTGCTTGCTGTCGCTGCAGAACTGTTGACAACCTCGATGACGTCGAAGGTAACGGCTGTTGTTGCAAGGTAGCGGAAAGCTCACTGAATAACTCGATTTATTCTCCGTTTCCGTCAATGCGTGTCTCCATGTCATTAGTATTGGAGTCGCTTGTTGTGACGAAAAATTGATCATTTTTCATTCTTCAAATTGAATAGTCGTCGTGTTTGTCATGTTATGTCGCGTGACGAGCACGCGCACACGCACGCTTCCACCCATTCTGCCGGCTGCCGTCTAGTTAGCTACATGGTCCGTGAATCGGTAGCTCACGAATCCCATAGTTTGTGTCGATCCCGTTCACTTTTTCACTCAAAGCGAAGTCCTCGGAGTAACCTTTCCCTACAGAGTTCCAACCTTGGTCTGTCTGTCTGTCTGTCTGTCTGTCTGTCTGTCTGGTCGGGGATGATCTCACAAACAACTGTCTCGTTCAATACGTTTGTGTTTTCGACGGCTGACTGTGTTCCCAGAGTGAGGATTGCGTTGAGCTTTGTCGTTGCTGCAATCTTCTCGATCGCTCGCTCACCGGTCTGTTATTAACTCAAGATCCTTTCCTCGTGCGTTCCTGCATCTTCGAACGTCTCGCAACTTCAAAGCGTTCAGCCTCTTCATATATACAGGGTGTCCATTCTAAATTGAGACTTTTCTATATTCCCCCTTCACGAAGCCATAACTAAAAGAGAACTAGATGTAGGTTCGAGATTTCATATGGTGGTAATCTACCACCCATAATGAACATATTTATTCAATGTAGCCACCTCCATTGGCAATGACGGCTTCGAGCCGAGAACGGAATCTGTTGCAGGCGTTTTTCAGCGATACCTTGCTGAAATTTCGAAACGCCATCCTAACAGCGAGCCGCAAAGATTCGACGTTGGAGTGATGAGTTTTGTTGGAGTCCGCTTCGGCAACGCACCACACAAAATAGTCCAGGGGATTCAGATCTGGAGAGTTGGGTGGCCAAAAATCTTTCGGCCAGAAGTGGTGCACATTGGATGCCAGCCAATCTTGAACTGCTTTGCTCATGTGCGCGGGCGCACCATCTTGTTGGAAGACATAAGGCCTCCCCGCGCTCACTTTGACCATCCACGGCTTCACTACCGTTTGTAGAACATTCAGGTAGACGGTCTGATTGACAGTTTCGCCCTTAGCGAAAAAATGGGGTGGCATCTTGTCACCTTCGCTGGATACCACCGATAGAACATGCACGTTGGCGGGAAACTTGGTCTTCCTCACGATACAACAGTTCTCCTTATCATGGACGTGACAACGATGATTTTAACGATTGAATTTGGCGTCCACGGCGAAGATTTTTTCGTCAGAGAAGAATGTGATCGCGCCCGCACATTCTTTCTTCAGAGATGACAAGAGCTTCTGACAGCGCGAAACTCTGGACTGTTTGTTCGCCTCCGAGAGCATCTGGCGCACTTTCGGGCGGTAAGTGTGGCATGCAAGATCATCGTGAACGACTTGGCTCACAGATCCACGACTCAGATTGAATTCTGCTGAGAGTTTCCCGAAAGAAGCATGAAGATCCTGCTGGAGACGCCGTTCGATGCCTTCAATCACTTGTGGGGTCCGTTTCGGCCGATCACGTTCGTGTCTCTTCCGCTCACATGTCACTTCGTGGTCCCCCGTAAGTGAGACTTGCTTCGCGATGTGGTACACAGTGGCTTTTGGCAACTTCAGAAAATTCACAATCTCGGCGGGCTTGCGACCCGCGCGGAGGGCAATGAGTATGGTTTGCCTCCGGAACCGCTCACGCGAGCACATGCGTTCGTCCGGCATGACTATGATATGTTTTGATGCGTCATGGATGCGGCTACAAAACATCAACAAACCGCTCGAATGAACGCATTTTTTCTACCCCGGGCGGTCCGATGAAAAAAGTCTCAATTTAGAATGGACACCCTGTATTGTGTCCGAATGGCTCGTATTGTCGAAGGTTCTCACCACCTCTCGACAGCTTGCATTCTTCGATCTGAGAGCTGATTTCCCCCGTAGTCATTCTGGCATTGTTCGAGAGCTCCTGTCTTGAATTGTTGCTCTGGAATATTCGTCCACCTCCAACAAAAAGTTCGGGCTTTTCCTGTCCCGTTCTTGTTGAAACTTTTCCTGTGGACCACGGCTCGGTGCACGCAATGAACGCATCTGAATTCTGCAGCGTAACGAGTGTTCTGAACAGTTCCGGAACGTCCGATCGACAGAAATTCAGGAACTATCCATCTGCCAGGAATCCACTAGCAGCTCTTCCTATCACAACTGGAACCATCAGGAGCTCGAAGCGTTTCAGTTCGTTCCTGATCTGCGATTTCCCGATGGCCTTCACTTTACAAACGTGCATTAGAATCATTTCTCTACCGAGGGATTCGAATGTAGAGTCCAAAACTCCCTAAAATCGATGCTCGATGCCTCCTTCTTGGCCGCAGCTTCGAACTTTGGGTCTAAATACATCTTCTCTTATTTTAGATGGAGCGTGCCTGGAGGAAGTGAGCAATTATCGTTAGCAAGGGTTCACTTTCGAGAAGATTCGCCATCTTGCACTCGGCCGGCCTCGGAGCTCGGGTTCCGTGCTCTTTTTCCCGAAGGCGAACAACTCCAAGATTGAAGGAATTCGGAGGTTGTCTCAATTTTGTTTTGTCGCAACCTTTCCCGGAGGATTCGCCGAGCTCTCTGAAGATAAATCGTCGATCCAGGGCTGTCCTTCGTTCAATCTGACCCCTAATAGTCACTGCATTACTAATCCGGGCGTACGGAAGGTCTCTCATCGATCTTTGTATCGACTTTCAAGGCGCACCAGCCACGAGGATCGGTACGAGGGCAAGAATAACAGCGCGGGATTGTTTGGACAGACGGAGTCCATAAAAGTTTCTTCTCGCTATAAACGCCGCGCCGTATTCGACGATAAGCAGGTACTTGCTTCGTATGGTCGAAGTTGGCGATTCGCCGAAGGGAATGTTCAACCTCTCAAGTTGGTTTTGACGATGATTTCTCGGGCTGCTGCAACTCAAGTTGAGGAAGTTTCGATCGATTCCTGGAAGGCACGTGACAAATCGGGCTCCTCATCATCACTTCGGATAAAGAACATCTGGTTGTGACTGATGAACGTTAACCCATTTTTTGATGTTCGTCGTCAACGCAGAAGGGACGAAGCAATCCAGCGGCATTATTGCACCAACGAAGTGACTGAGGTGGCCGGCGAAAGAGCAAGTCGGCCGTCGAGACATCGGCCTGCTCCCTCGATCGCTCTCCTGTTCGGTTTGGCAAGAGGCAGACGTCCGGACAACGAAGAAAAAGTGAACAGGCCGAGTATAAAGCCAAAAGTAATCTCAAAGTTAAGCCCCAAACCCATCGGACGGTCGAGGGGTAATGAAGCGAAGGCATCGACCGATCAACCATCAATGAGGCGACCGCGAGTCTCGGCCCAAGAGGTACGGGAAAGGTCTCTCACAACATGACGGTTCGAGAGCGTCGAGGGAGACGGGGCAAAAGAATTTTTGCCGAAGGAAAACGAGGACACCCAGGGAAAAGCTGGCGGACGAGCGGGAGGAACCAAAGGCTTCAGCCAAGGATCGCAACCCGCCGCCCGTTTGCGGCACGAAGGCAATCAGAAGAACGAAGAGAGATGCTGCTTCGGAATTCCGTTTTTCTCTTTTTTTGCTTGGTTGTCGGCCGACATTCCTTCAGAAGCGCCAGAGCGTCGGTTTCTATTTTCATTTTGTGAAGCATTTCTCGTTCAAACTCAGGTAGTGCTCGAGGAAGCGAACGGGCCACCAGCCCACCGGGGGACCAACGGAGAGGAAGGAGAAGAACAGCGGCCGCCGAACGAGATGGATAGAGAATGCAGAAGTGAGAAACGGGTTCGGCGGAATCCAGGCAGGGTACTACACGAGTCGAGAAGGCCCCATGCGCACTCTGCCCTGGGGGAATATCGTCCTCCCGCGCGAATCTGGCTGTGTTACCTGCCTCCCGATTCCTTGTCCTTTCTCCTCAGCGAGTCTTATCTCCTCATAGTTACTACCCCCCCCCCTCCCTCCCCCTAAAATCTCTGCCCCGTGTTCTCATTCCTCCTCCATTCTCTCTTTATTTCCGATCAAACCTTTCGCTCCGCTTCCTGTTCTGGCGACTTCTCTCTTTATCTTTGGACTTATCTCACTCGAGCCGGTCTGTCTGTCTGTCCTAGCTAGCCGGTCTGTTTCTTGCTCGTTCGCTCGGCCGGCTTAGCTTGAGAATCTTTCGGCAAGGTTTGCGAGTGGACGAACGAAGTCATGGACAGATGACTCGAAATACACTCGAGCGAACCAATCAGAAGGCGGCAAAAACAATAAAGAGCCAGATCAAAGGAACTCCTGACCGAGAGGAATGGCTCGCGGAAAAAATCCGCCAGCGCCAGTGTTCGGTTGAACCTTTTCTTCGAGCGAGCGAGCGAGCGGGTAAGCGACGAAGCGAGCTGGATGATGAATCTCACTCGTTACTCATACTTAGTGTCTCTGTTAACCGTCTCGGCCATCCCCGTGGCAATGGTCGTCGTCCGCTGCTGCCCTTGCACGCTCGCTCGCAAGTCTGCACGATTGCTTGCGTGCGCGCGTTCGTTCGTATACGCCTGCAGCCTACAGCGAAGACCGAGTGGTTGGCTGGAGTCAACCACTGTAAGAATTGTCGACCCTTAATTGAATAAGCTATACTTTGTGCCAGAGGACGGAATTCGCCTGCATCTGAGGCCGCAACCGAGTCCTTCCAGCGCACCGTGATATCGTCCGACCTGCACCCTGTCAGTAAACGAGCCGCCGCGAGCTTCTTGGTGACCGTACCGAGAAGTTGCGAAACGGAAAGGAAAACAGAAACAGAGAGCGAACTAACCACGATCCCATTGCGAGGCAATCGAAGAATCTCGAACGGTCTCCGCATTTCGAAATCGAAAACTCGATTGAAAAGGTCGAGCCTCTGCTCAGTTGACCGACGGAGGTGAGGCATTATCTCGACGGTATTTTTGATCATTTTTCAAAAATCTATTCCCGGCGCTATAAACGCTGCCGCCGCTGTTTCTATCGCAAGGCGTTGGGGACAAGAGACTCCGCTGAAAATAAGGGCCGGAGCAGGAATTTAGAGTGGAGGAGGCGGTCGAAGCAGTAGGTATTTGGAAATGTTCAAAACGAATGAAAAATGTTTGCTTGCACTCCGCCTCTCCATCTTGGTTGTTTTCTCTCCTCCCCCTCCCCCCCTTGAACCCCTCGACTTCCCTCAGGTGGCTCATGCGAAACAGAGAAAACCGCCTTAAGGTTTTGCTCGAATGGCTCTTTTTGGATCGACGACATTTCAACGTCTACCTTGTTGGCAACGGTAGCTCAGACATGTCGTCTTTACTTCCCTCCCGCTTCTCTCGGCGTCGCTGTATTGTACGTACTAAACTCTCCGCCCTATCGGTTGCAAGTTTCTTCCTCTTGGAGAAGTCTCAACATCAAGCAAACAGCAGCATCAATGGTCGACGTCGCTTCCAATTAGCAGCTTGCTCTTCGCAGGTGGGGGTAAATTTGATATAGCCACTAGTATACTATACCCGCCAAGGCAGGTTAGCTTCTCGGGAAGGCTCTTGAGACGCTGCTGGGATATCGAGATCGCTATAAATATATTGCTGTCGCTCTCGGGTTCTCGTTGGCATTCGATGTCTCAGACCGCTTAGGCCAAGAGCGATTCCCTCTTCGATCCCTGAGGACCTGCGTCGTTCCAACAGACAACAAGGAGTAGAGTCCTGTCTTCACTAACTCGAAATAATCCTACGATTCGCTGGTACTTTTATCGAGAGAATCCTTCGCACCTTGCTGACTTAGCGAGGAGCTCTTACATTAGACCTTTAATCTCTCCCTCAATCGGTTGCTTGCCTTTGCTGTTAAGTAGTCATGACTCAGGTTAGACTTCCACGGGTTTGAATTGAGTGAAATATCCACCTCAAGAGTACGATCGGATTCGATCCCACACAGAGAATTCCGTTGATAATGACAGTACGTATTATCGGAGGAAGAATCCGCTCAGCCACACAAGTAGCGGTAGCGGGCGAAGTCGAAGCCCCACGTCTCTCATTTCGACGGGTGTCGTCGGGGTCAGCGAGGAACAAGGAGCCAGTGAACGAGGGAATCTTCGAGCAGGAGACGATCGTCATCGCATGATTGGGCTCAGATTCGATTACGTGTCTTTCCTTGCTCCTCATTCTTCCTTTCCCAACTTCCCATCTTCATTCGTTTTTCCTTGCTTCGGGACTTTCCGTTGTTTCTTGCATTCCCCTGCGATGGATCCTCAACGTCAGCATTGACATTCATCCCTGACTTTTTTGCTCGAAGAAGTTATTCCCTGGCTTCGATCGTGATTACGAATCTCTGTACCGCGAAGATATAAAATGCCACCCGAAGTTTCTCCGCTCCCGATTTTCGCCGCTTGAGAGAGATGATGCACCGGGAACATAGAATACTACCTGGTGAAATATATGTACGTTGATGGACGATTCTCGTTCAAACTGCTGTTTGGAAGAAGCTCCCCCCAAGAAAGATGATAACTCGTCGTATTTGCGAGCCGTCAGTTTGTCAAAGTCAGGTGGTCTATTCCAAAAAGACTTTGTATCATCAGTTTTGCAAAGTCGGCTTAGTTTAATCATCGTGAGCCAGGATGGCACAGGCATTTGCGGAACCTCCCATCTGAATGTCGCATCTTGTACGAGGAAGCAATCCAGGAAACTCAAAGTCAAAGGTAACTTTGCGAGAGGTATTTCAGCGCTTCTTCGCCTATGAAGTCGATACCGATTGAAACTCTCAAGTCCGCGCAGTAGCCCATGCTGGCTCGCGTGCTTCTCTTTTCGAATTCAGTGGTCCATTGTCTCTATTCGTCCGGTATTCATTGTGTCATATCTGCTCATTGAATCTGAATGAGTGGCGATTCGAACAGAGTTCGCTTTCCAATTCAGCGGAGCAGTTGGTCAGAAAGAATGAAACAGCTGGCACGCGCTCCAGACTGATTTGAGAACAAACCTCGCCAGTCAGATGTGACGATCTGCTGTTTTAGCGAAATAATGTTATTTTCCAAGTGTGGAGTCGTCGATTCATCATCTCCAGGAGACCGATGGAAATTCTTGGCTTGGGTTGAAGTATCGCCTTGATCCGCTTGTTGGTCAAGTGGCATTACTCGGTGGTCCAGTTTCCTTTGTTTCCACGGATAGGCTCGACCGAAAAACGGAAACAGAACAATGGTGTGCTTAGCTCGCGTCCGTTTCGTTTCTCGCTGTCCGGCTGCTGAGCTCACCTCATCTTGAGATCGACGCCAAATCTCGAATAGAGTCAGTTGCTACAAGAAGTTACCTCGGGGCGGTGTTCATGGCTTCAGAAAGATGAGCTAGCACTCCTTTTTGTTTTGCCGCGGGCGCTTCACTCCCAATTCGATCGAGTTCTTGCGAACAACAGATCGACCAACGAAGATTGCGTCTAGTCCGACATTGGAGATATCACCAATATCAAACTCGCGAATGACAGATCGGAAGATAGAAACCACACTGCGGAGAGCGGCGATGATTTCCAGAGAAGTAGGTTGTCGTCGAAGAAACCGTGATTTTCAATGAACGCTCTCCTTACAACACTCAATCATCGTGTCGACGGTGTTTCGAAACGAATCCTCGATCTAGGCCGAGGGTATCATCGTCATTCGACAACTTCCCGTTGAATGGAGCACCGTATTTGTGCACGTGGCGCTGTACAAAAAGAAGAGCTCCTTCTCCGAAGTGAGTAAACTAGGAACTCGAAGACAGGAGCCATCTCTTCCATCGAGAGAATTTCAATGCTTCCACGCTGGAGAAGATAGACAAGACGGAGAAGTGGAGTCTTGCGAGAGACGAAGCCCCAATTCTTATACTCAGTGCTACGTTCTCATTCAGCTTTTTTGTGCTCTCAGTCAGCCTACTCTCGTCTCGTTTTTCTACGTGCGTGTGCCTAACACTAACGTCTTTATGAGCGAGAGGTCTCTCGGGTGCCATGGCACCTACGTCATTTTGATGGAAGTTGGACTTTTACCAAAAAATTGAATTAGTGTTCGAAATGACTCGGCGGCGGTGGTTCACGCTGTGGCGAGGATTCGGGAGCCTGTCATTGGACGGTATCCTCGTTAAGGGCTCTCGAGGTAAGTGGACCTGGTGGCGGGAAAAACGATGACAGAGAAGACGGTAGGGGCGGCCCTGAGAGTCGCCGCCGATTTAAAAGCAGTTAGGATTCAATTTTGAAGCCGAGCGTAATAGGTTTCAATGGATGACTCCAGCCTTTTCTGACTGCGTTCTCTGCTCTCTTCTGGCCGCCGGCCTCATTGTCCTCCGGAAATTCGAGTAGATGGCCCCGTCTGTTGTCCTAGAGGTCGTTAGTTTCGCAACACTCATTCAAAAAATGTGCTCGCTCAACAGGAGGTGCTTCCGGTGTTGCGAGCTACGTTTACAGGGTCCTTCTCGGAAGTGTATTCTTGCTTCAGTATGCCCTACAAGGACTTTGAGAGTGCGAGTTTCCACCTCGGTGGGAAGAAGTTCCCCGAGAGGAAAAGCCCGGGAGAAATTTCGAAATCGTGTTCGGGAACCGCGACATCGTCTTCACGAGACATTGTTTTTCCACGTCAATTCAAATGCGTTGGACCGTAAGTGTAGACCGGTCTGATCGGTCATACACGAGGAGTTCCCTCCTCCGAGAAGGGAGAAGCCCGAGAACCTCACTTTCAGAGACTGGCTTTCCGTTCATCTCCCCCGCACAAAAATGCTACCTTCTCCGAATCATTCGTACAGCTCGCAACGCAGGATATCCAAAACCGTTCGTCTTCCTCCATTCAGCATTGGACCAGCGCGGTCGTTCTATCTCGTCGGATCGTCCATGTCTGTACTCCTTGCCTCCTCAATCATGCTACCTGCGCACAAAAACAGGGCTCCTCTATCATGACAAGCCAACCGACCCACCAGCAGGCAAGCAGCCAACCAACCAACCAACCCACCAACCGACCGATCGCCCGCCCCAGACAGACAGGAACCGGAGCAAATGAAGAATCATCGCACATGCGGCGTGGCGGTCGTAAACCGCTGTTCCTCTACCTGGCGGCTTCCGAGTTCTTTCACTTGCAACGCGTATGCGATTTCAATTCAGAGAAACAATGTTAGATATTTTCCACGAAAAGAGAATGCTATGCTCCGCTGAGCTATTCGACTTCTGGCCGTTACAATTCGACCAAGATTTTACGAGCAATGAAAGTTGGACGCGCCATAAACGCTCTTCATCCTTTTTCCTTCCCATACTCTTTGGCTGTGGTGATTATCGCTTCGCGTTGACATGGAAACACTTCCAGAATCACCCGGAAAACGACACGAGTGATATTCCTCCTTGATGGGAGTGCTTAGGAATACATCAGACCTGACTCCGGGTCGGAATCAGGGTCGTCCCGAGACTTCCTTCATTTGGAAACGGCTTCCAGAACTGTCGAGGACTGGAGCCGATTGACAAAAGCGACGATGCGCACAAATCATTGGCGGAAACGACGGCAACGGAAAAATGATGAAGGGAGCATTAGACAGTGCGAAACAAAATTGGCAGCAGCATGAGCATCAACAACAACGGCGGCAATGAGTACAAGAATGGGAAGCTCAACGACCACAACTGCGGAAACTATCAATATCCACAGCCTGCTGCGTCTCGCGAGAGCTCGATTGAGAGAAGATGCCACAAATCTTCAGATCGGCCAATCGACGACGTCGCCTTCCCCTTATTCCTTTCGTGTTCCTTCAATCATCGTGTCCGGAGGACCGCGTATCGTCGAAGAAATCCGAGGGCCTGGACGTTATTCGCCCGTTCTCTTCTGGCGTTGTGCGTTTCTACAGTTGTCTACATGCAACTCAGATGCTGCTTTCTCGGCTCGCTTGCTGCTCGACGGCTTGGCTGTCCGGGTGGCGAGCCGGGTTGGTGACGCCAGATGCCAGGCAAGTAATTTGTTACCCTGTGTCTCTTGCGCGGCGTCCGCCACGACGCTTGATGGGTTGCAAGAGCGCACTTGTCCCCCTTGAACAGTTCTCCTCCCATTTCATCCTTTGCTGCTGCTGGTGCCGCGACCGCCACCACCACGATGCTTTCTGAGCTTAAACCCTTTGCGCCCGTCCCTTTACAGCAGCTCGTAAAAGATGATTGAGACTTTCCGCCGCGGTTGTTCTCGTTTCTCTTGTTTCTCTGACTGGTTGATGCTTGCTAGCATGCTTTTCCCTCGGCTGTCCTCTCGCTTGCGACTTTCGGAGCAAAATCGTGGACACTCTTGAGCAGGCGTGCCAAGCCAACCGGTCGGACAAACAGCAAGCTATCCACTGACTGAGCAATCCAGCTGTTGTCCAAGGAAAGTGGCGACTTTCTGAAGCTGCTTGTAAGCGATCAATTTTTCTTTTGCCACGAAATCTGCAGCAGATGGCCGACTGAGTGGCTGTGTCCAACGCGCTTAAACACTCTCTGCCGAAAAGCGACGAATCAGCAATCGTTCGATAGCCAGACGTTGGGGCAGTAGACGTGGTCGATAGCTTCGGGTGGAGATTCAACGCACCACATTTTCCCGATTCGGGCGACCAACGAAATCATCAGATCTTCGCCAGCTTCCGAACGAGGAAGGAATTCCGCGATATCGGTTTCGATCTCCATCTCGTCATGCTCGCAGATAGGTCTCACTGCAAATGCTTAACAATCCGCCAGTCGTGGTTCGAGCTGGCGATCGAGTGAAATGAGCGCAACAATGAAAGGAGATGACGAGTCATCTCGGGAGAGCCTCGCGGGCGACGATGAACGCGAGCAAGTAAGAGAACAACGGAGCAACGGGCTCGACTGAGACGAAAAAGGTCGATCGAGAAGGAGTCGGTGCATTTATCAGGTCTGTCTCAGATAGTGGAAGGGAAGAAAGCCTGGTTGCCGTGCAGTCCACCCTCCCTGGTCATCTGAGTCGCTGCTGCGGCGCGGCGACAGCGGCGATGTCGTCGTTGAGCACGTCGGTGGGAACGTTGTCGTCGCCGTCGCTAAGTCGTTGCTGGCCTCATCTTTTTCAGCAAGAAGCATTAGGGCATTAGGATGAGACGGACAGAGTCAAGCCGCCACCGAGGACCAGTTAAAGACCCATACACCGGTCTGCTGTCTTCCTGGACGACTTTCGCAGCACTTAGCAGCAGCAGCAGCGGCCGCCGCCGACAACGGGTACAGGATGACAATGAGTCGGCGGCGTGGGTGTAGCAACATCAAATCAATTTTTCTTATTCAAGGCTGCCCTGCACCGACTCTGGACACACTGTCCTCCTATGGCGCGAGTTCGTTCGATCGGTCTGTAGGTCTCATCCCGAAGACGACGCTTTTTCCTGTTCCCCCGCCATCACTGTACTCTGCCCTAAGGGACAGTATCACACGCATTCCCGAATGGCATCTTCGAAATGGATGCGTGCGCGTCGTCTATCCTAAGTAGGATATGAAGAGCCGCAGCTATCGTGTTCTGCATTGGACGTGGCGACGAGCCACCTTTTTAGGTCCGTCAACAATTTTCGTAACGTGTACCGCGGCGTCCACTGTCGACAATCTGTCGACGCCGCTCCTCCTCCTGCTTTCGTTGGAACAAGCTACGAAGGGTTTGCTCGCTTCCTTTCCACGACGAATCGAATAGCTCACGACAGGAGCGGAATAAGGAACGCCCGCAATTTGCATGCTCCGGGTTTGCCTAGTCGACGGAAACGGCGGACCCGCGCAGCATCAACGATACACAAACGTATTCCTTGAGCAACCGTTCTCTGCTCGACGCATTCACGTTCTCCGTCGATCTGACTGACTGACTGAGATCTTTCAACAAAGAACGCAATATGAGCTGCTGCGCACCGTCCGTTCAGCCAGGGGAACAATTGACCATTTTGATGAAGGCGCATCGTACGAACGAGGTTGCGACCTTCTGTGAATGTGGATTATTTCACGGCGTCGGCAGCGATTTATTCTTGGTTCACTGAACCTAACCCGAGTCGTAACACCCCATCTGTCACGCAGGTACCGAAGCATCGAGGAGCGTATTTTAAACTTGCTCAGAGGCTGAATCGGAACTCACCATAACCGCAGGTCCCAAAGCAAGCCGAGGCTCAACTGTGTCTGCGTGCGTCATCGCTCGAGGAAGGCGAAAGGTGGCGTTGAATGGCCCTAGCTCACGCAGCTAGCCAATGTGCCAGGATGCCTTGGTGTCCTGCGAGCCCTTGTATTGCGAGCTATTCGAGTTCGGCGAGAGCACCTCACAAATTTCGATGCTCCACCTGCGGAGGACGCCTTTCAGACTTTTTGAATGGGAGCGTGCGTGGTCGAGTACCGAACCAAACAATTCGAGCATCGGAATGAAAGGCGTCATGAGCTCGAACCGAACCGCGAGTTCCTTGATATGTTCGAGGCCTCATGAACTGCTTCCAAGGTTGTCCATTCGGCAGATTCCGTCGTTCTTGCGGATTATTTATAGTCTATGTTTCACTCGTTTTTTGTCTTCCCATACAGAATCCACGGTCAGCGATCCTGAACGACGCACACGCATTCAGTTTCCAACCTTCCGAGCGTGAAACACTGCTGATTCAATCCATAGCCTAGATCACATCCAACACGGTTCATAAATCACATCAAAGCAAAAGCCAAAGTGAGTGCTCGGCTATCCTACGCCTCAAGGTCTTTGCCGGAAGATTCATTGTTGCGAATCAATCCGTCGATTTCCGATGTTGGAACTGAGGAATTTCGAGCGTGCCTTTGCTGTTTACAATGTTGACAAAATAGGGAGACGAACATAACCAGGTGGATGAGGTCTTTACGTTAGAACGTCGCGTTGAAATCCGACTCGTTCGCTTCATGTGGGTTAACCCCGAATGCAACATCAACGCTAGTTTACTTCGTAGTGCTGCAACCAGTCCTCGAACAGTCTTCTGAAGTCTCTATTGGGAGTAATTGTCTTGCGTGCTCGGCCGTTCCCCGTGCTCTCGACGGAATGATGGCGGTGCGAAGTGACATTTGCATAGACGTTGCTGGTTCGCTGAATCTCCCCAGCTGCAAGCGCCAAGTGCATTCTCTGGAGCGGCACCCCATCTTCCAAGTGGATCTCCCTTTGTTCCCGTCGCAGCCGTTCTCGAATGCAACAAGTCATTCACCCTTTTCCATGAAATTCACTCGAAAATTAGAGAACCGGACCACAGTCGACAATGACGACACTCGTGTAGAGCGACAGTAGTGGAAATTTCGGCTCAATATGTGCGAACGATGTCCGTTGAAACTTGATTTTGAGAAAATCTGTGGGTCAACAATCCACTGTCGGAGGCTGACGACCGTCGCCGTTGCTGCTAACGAACAAGCCAAAGCCATCGGGTCCAACGAGCGGGAACGTCAACCGGGGAACCAGCCGCGTCGTTACATGACAATGGTTAGGACGTTTGTGTGATGGGTCAGCGAAAGTGTCCCACATTTTCAATGCCGTAACAATGTAAAGTTTGACAAGTCAACCAACACACTACACAACAACAATAGCGGCTCATCGTTTCAGAAACTTCCGCTCGCTGTCAATTGATATCCGATACCGAGCGCCTTTGTTCAGATTTCTCGCGGATATTGATTACATCCAAAAAAGTAAACACGGCTCTCGCGTAAACTGATGATAATACTTGATATGTCTACGCGTGTTGGCTCTAATAAGTGAGCAAGTCTTCGGCCATCTCGTAGTCGTCCGTAATTACATCCCTCATCTCGTGCTTTTCCATCATGTTTGATCGACATCGATCCGCTTCTTTCAGTTCGCTCTCAATCAAACAATGAGCTGTCTTTGATTCTATCTCAGCGCTTTTGACAGAAAGTCGCTTCCCTAGAAGTTGATGACCGTGCAGTTAGATTCGAAGACGTCGTCTTCCAACATCGGTGCATTCACAATTCGATCCGACGTGCATTCATTCGAACTCTATCGTATCAAGTGTTAGACTCTGTTGCTGTTCTTGATCGAGCCGCTTGGGTGACACGACCGCGTAGCCCTACGGCAAGGATCTTTCGGAAACCTCGATGGCAGGCCATTCATCCTTAGGTTGGGGAGACTATCTGTCAAACCGAGAGCAGACTGACAGACAGAGACAGGTGGGCGACCATGTGACAGGGGCATCTGACGTCGGCAGACCTAACCATCTTTCTGCTGATTTGGAATTGTTCGCTTGTATGCCTTCTTGCAGGCCAGCCGATATGCTCGCCGGCCCACTTGCCGGCTCCTTGGCAATCACGACCAGTCAGTTTGGCCGTTTCGATTGACGGATGCCTGGTTGCCCACTCTCCTGTTGGCTTTTTCGTTTGTTCGTTTATTTTCCCGTCCGTTCGTTCTTTCTTTCTTTCATTCATCCGTCGTTCGCTTGTCGGGTTGCCGTATACCCCAAGTCAGGATCGGCAACAGACTCCTGAAAGGCGCAACACGCAAAGTGGGCAGAATGCCAACTCAGGACATTGCCGCCTTATTCCAAGCGAGGAAGCAAACAGCCCGATTACAATAAGAGAGTGAGAAAGAACGGGTGAGCGCGTGAGTGAGTGAATAAGTGTGTGTCTATGTGAGAGCAACGGTGCCGACGGCCGCGGCGACGACGACGGCGGCGGCCAAGAAGAAAAAAAGACTCGTCTTTCTTGGCTCAATCCGAGGCAAACGACGGCGGCGGCGGCGGCAACACACTTTAAATCAGTGCTCGACGCTTGTTGGCTTAACTTTTATTCCGGTGTTGATTGTAGCGACTTGTCCACTCGTTAAGCGAGTCGCTTCGCTAACATTAGACGCGCGACTCCCACGACCATGACGGCGGCAACAACAACGGTAGCAGCGGCGATGAAAGTGACAGTAACCGTGTGATCTCATCGACAAAGGATCACAATAATTACTTGAAGCCGTAGATTAGGGCGGAATTCGAAAATGAAGTTCACAGCTCTCGGTCTCGAAGGGTAATCGTCAGCGATAATGATAATTTCTACAACATCGCTGCCAACGAATATCATCTGTATGGTAATGAAGCCACGACTCACGTCCCGTAATGCTACTGGCTGGGCTAACCGACGAACTTGCTTGCTCATTGAGTTGTCCACCTCCTACAATACATACTCGGGCATTGCTTCGGAACGGCGGATTGTCATCAACCAGAGGAATCACCGCGGCTCCACAAACTATTCATGAGCGACCGGCTGCGGTCAAGACCAGAACATTGATCAGTTCGCTCCCATCTCCTGCATTGATCCCTCCGCGGAGCTCTCTAATTAAATCAGAAAGTACTCAGCTAGCTTCAACGAGATTATATTTTTGAAACTTTGAAGTAGGTACATCGAAGCCATGTTGTCAGACACGCGCAGCACCAGCCGGAAGAGGAGTCAAGTGGATTATTCAAATACAAAAATTCGGAGTCAAATACAAGATGCCGAATGTAATCAGTCAAAACCAGTGAGATTTCTGTACTATCGATGATTCGGTCAATGTCCAGCGTTCTTCAACCGAGACAGCACTCGATGAGCCAAGCAATCGAATAACTATCGGGTCTTCCTCGCTGTTAACTATTACGCAACGAAGAGCCTCTTGATTTTCAAGGTCCTGGTCAAAAAAAAAACACTCCGGCAGCGTTCAGTTACTCCTTTCCTCGTTCACTCACGTGGTAGTTGCCCGTAGAAGAACCAGAAACTGTTTTTGGAAGCCGTTTCCGACGTAGATCTTTTTGCGCGCAAGCTCTCTTCAACGTTCGAATGTCTTCGGTTGAAGCGAGTTGAATCGAAAACAGTGACACCGAAACGGAATCGCGCGTACGACAATCAAGACCACAGTAAAGTGGCGGGAACAGTTGGAGCTCTGCTAATGACTCATTGGAGTTTGTTGGTACGAACGTGATTGACGTTTGTTGAACGATCACCCGTTAGAATCGGAGTGACTAGCTAAACCGAACTGGAAGATGAAGCTGCAAACATAGTTGATGTATTGGCACTCACACGGGACGGTGTCGCGCAGATGCCCGTTCAGAGTTGTGTTGAGACGAGCGTGAAGTTGATGTCACTCGGCTAGATTGGATGTTGCACATTGCCCGACTGCTTACTCGCTTGCCTGCCTGCCCTGCTGGCTGGCTGGCTGTCCCACTCCTGAGGTGAGCCCAGAGGGAAATGGAACGCGGAGCGAGGGGATCGAGGCGAGGGTAGTACCGTCAGCGAAGCTCTCCGAACACTTTCCGACCCGCTCTCGTGCCGGTGTCGTTTTCCACCACCGCGTGCTGCCGTTTCGTCCTTTCGAACTCGAACACAGATCGAGATGAAATCTCTGATTCAGTCCTCCATGAAAATATGCTGCGTTCATCGACGAAGAGGGCGAGAGAAGTGTCAGGAACTTTTCGTCAAAGAACGATATTGTCGCCTGAAGAGTGATCCGAGATCGTTTAATAACTTCGCTTGAGATCCGATTTACTTGAGCCGAGTGTGTTTCGGAAAGATTCGTTTGGGACCTCGCTTCGGAAATTGATGGGGCCTTCTTGCGATCCGTTTGCTTGGACTGTAAGCAAACTGTAACTTTACGCCTCGACGGGGAGTCACTCGGTGCGAGTCGAACCGTTGTTTAACGGAACGCTGTTGTTGAAATTATGACTCAGCGAATTAGGCAAGACCGAGCTTCATTCATTGATCGAGCGTTCCAACTCAAGCGTGAAGTGTCACACGGTCGTTAGTAGCGTCAACATAATTCACACCGCTTCCACTTAAACAGGAGATTCAGCTTGTGGGCTAAACGAATCGTTGTCGTTCGATTGCAGCTTCGACGCCCATGTGATTGCAATTTTCCGCAAACTTAGCGTCGTCGATTGGGTTCAACCATTCAACGTTGGGTTCTGATAGCATTGAACTGATTTAGAGCAACTGAACGACTTATTTACGTGCGTGAACGCCAGCAGCATTAACAGCCGAAAGTCATGTTCCATGAATAGCCAAACGTAGAGTATGACGCGCTTGCATAATTCACTTATCCAAGGCTGTCCCATATAGTCGGAGGCAAGAAAAATAAGCATGAGAACTTTCGCTCTTGACGGAAATCTCGAATCCATCGGGATTAGCATCGTATGACGTAATAGGCGCGAATCGAGGCGGAAGTTCGGCGCCAAACGAGAGAGACTCGGACTCGAAAATGAAAACAGGCAGCGAATGAACGGCAAACTCAGATCCAATCTCGGACAGTTTTGATCGCTTTCGATCTGGGCAATTTGAATCGAAGAAAATCTAAATTCTTGACAATAAACCATTGATCCATTTTATAAATATTTTAGTTTTTGGATGAACAGTTTTGAAAATTCTCATGAATTCCGATGGCGCTACGGAGACGTCAAGAGGAGACTTGGATGCCGGTCCCCGATAGAGATACACGGAGACGACACTATGAAAGTAGTCCGCACTTCCCCGCCAAGGGGTTAGGAAAGAGCGCGTGAGGGAGGGTATGGCGGTAGTTTTTGAACCCCGTGTTTCCCGAGCTAGAGGGCTCACTGATGCTCCTTAATGTTGATGATACACTTCGTTCTGATGTGCTAATGATCTTTCGATACTCCCTGATGGCTCTCATTTTTTGCCATCCGTTGTCGAACAGCAGCATCGAGGTACCGATCTGGTATCGACGGGCATCACGAGTCGTCGACGTCGTTACGAATATTTCTCCTATCTCTTCCGTGTACTCCACAGCGCTGATCTCACCATCGTTCAGATATCTGAAACGGAAACAGGTTCTCGTTGTCGAAACTGGGGATAGAGCCACTAAAAACCTCGTGGAATGTTCGTGGTTCTGAATTTAGCTTCGCGTCTCTTCGTCACAGTTGGATGCATTCGAGAAATTCAAATTCATTTCTTACGAAGGAAATTGTGAAACGATCGAAACAAGCGGCTCCAAGGAGTTTTTCCCCATCGTCCATCGAGAAAAACACCGAAATGCCTTCAAAAGCACCTTAGAAACGCTCTTTGGTGGAAGTCATTTTTTCCAAAATATCGTCTACTGTTCGACCTATTTCTGATTTACCGCTTTCGACTCTGACTCTAGCTCTTGCGCTGTCTCGAGCATCGATCTCTCTCTGGGCTAATTCCATCTCCTGGAAGTTTCGGAAACATTCAATCGATTCGAATCATGTCGTTATCTGAAGTTCCGCGCACAGTCATAAATATAATGGTCCGTGTCACGACGTCATTGTTCCATCGTCGATGTTCACTCCCGGTTTTACCTGAAGGTCGGGAAATGTACGTCGGCTGGTGATTCCTCATCCAGCGGATTGGCTGCCGAATTTTTTGGGAGGTGCCTTCGACCGGCGCGGAGAGGCATAGTTCGTTGGCTCATTGATGTGGAATCTGCTCTTATGAAAATCACGTTTTTAGTGCTCTGTTTACGAAAGGTCCGCTTAGATTGAATTAATCGCCTCCACATGAAATGTCACGTCAATTCGTACAGGGTGCAACTCAAATGAAGATCGGAATGAAATCAGATCAAGAATCTTAATCGTCAATCAGAATTTTCATTACGGAATCCCGAACTCCAAAGTTGCGCATAGGCTGCGGAGGAGAGAACGAAGAAGTAGGTTCAAGTTCAGGCCGCCTCAGGAATTACGGGACGCTGAGCTGCTTGGGAATGCTCGCAGGTTTCGTATTAACTGCCAACGACTGGCAAGACTCACACACGTCTGGGGCGAATGTTGAGCCGACTAATGGGATATGAACTCAGAACAATTCAGGAGCGATTCTCGGTTCATGCGATCCCGAGCCCTGGGAGAACAAATTCTTCATTCTTAGCATTACTCTCGGTAAATACCTATCAGCGAAGTACAGATGCCTTTTTGAACTCTCGTTATCATTGAGAAGAGCTTCGTCGCAATTATTGAGACGAATTTGGCCATTCAATTAGCAGCGAAAAGGTGATGCTCAGAAATCTTGTAGTTCTGGCACCACTATGAGTTTCCCGTTGAGCCGCCTTCAGGCACAGGTCCAGATAAACATAAGAATCGAATTTCCGCAGATGGGCACTAAGAACCTCATGAGAGCTTATCTCAAATGACGTCAATGGTCTTGAAAGCAACAGAGATTGTCCTCAAAAAAATTCCGTATCATTCTAATGTCCTGGACAAGGAAGAAACCATTCACATAAGATTCTGATATGTTTGCCGCGAGAAACTTAGCCGAAGCATCACCTGGCCGCACGGAACTTTGCTCTGGGGTGAAGTCTTGCTGCCGTCAAGTTTTCTCACGGCTACGTTCCGTCACGGCAGGCTCATTGAGGTAAACTTTCCGCGTCAAGACTTTTCGTAGACCCGTTTTTTTGACGCTTCTGCCCCGCTATCATCACATCCTACCTCGGATTCTACGGTGCTCCTGACCGCCGAATTTCGTTCCGAAAATTTTTTAACAGGCAGCTTCATGACTTCCTCTATGATATTCCAGCCGAGGAACCGGCAACGCCCACCACCTTGAGCGCCTTTGTCGAGCGCACGGCAGTGTTATCCGGCCGAAGAATGTAGCAGACGTGTTTCTTTCTCCAAATATTCAAGAACTATCGGCAGTTACCTGTTTGGACCCAAATCACTCGAGATCTGATATGCAGTCGAAACTCATTCCTGAGAACATTTTTTTCCGATCGAGGAGGTTTTCTCAAAATTCTCAGCAGAGCTCGTCCGCGCTGTGAGTTGATTTCGACCACGATTCGATCCAGTTCTCCACAGTTTGAAGGACTCCGTTCCGTCCCACAAGTGTTCGATTGTCGCAGATTATTATCGACCAGTACGGCCTTACTGAATGCTACATTGCGCCCACCATGATCAGAGCCCAACTCGTCCGCCTCCGTATGCTCGTCACGGTTGAACCTGTCAATCCTGTGGCTTTGTAGTTGTAACATCGTGGATACCTCTTGCCAGACTAAAACAGGTAGCCACCTCGCAGCAGCCGTTTCCAGCAAACCCGGCTTATCGAACGTTCCGTTCTTCGGAATCGACCCCGCCATTCTTGATGAGAACGGCAAGGAACTATCGGGAAGTGCCGAAGGCTATCTCGCCTTCAGAAGACCCGGGCCGTCTACCATGGGAACTATCTTCATGGACAATGAAAGGTTCGAGACGACCCATTCCAAAAAGTTCCCGGGATACTATTGCAATGGTGACGGTGGTCGACTAGACGAGGATGGCTCTATCTGGGTTATCAGTCGTATGACAAGTTGAACGTGTCCAATCATCTTCTATCGAGTGCTTCAATGGAAACCAGAGTTTTTTTCCGTTCAGGAGAAAGAGTGCAATGGCATTTGGCAGAGCTAGAAGAGATGAAAATGGCAGAAATATCAACAATGAATACCAGATAGAATTGAGGCTAATAAATACAGGTAATTGAAAGATGGAACACGAGGAAGAGTGCTGCGCAAGGCGCAGAAATGAGATTCAGATCCGCTTCGTGCTCCGCCAGAAACCTTCATTCCGCCCAAACGGAAAAACTCTGATTGAACGACTCTCGAAGATGTTTCGAGCTGATCGTACTCATCAATATGGCTACGATCCTCCGACCTGCTGTCCGATACGTCCCTTGTTATTAGGTCATTGCAAGAAACCCGAACCCCCTTCTCAATCGACAGAATCCCGGTCAAATGCTCATGTTTTTCAAATGCATGGTTTTCGTAAATGCAGTCGATTCAGAAAAAAAAGTTTCGAAATCGTCTGCGATATGACTATGATATGGACCTCTGAAACTAGGAGCGTCGATGAACCACCTAAATGATATCGCAGCCGATACCGCCGATATCGCAATGGCCCAATAGTGACGAGTCGCTGAATCGCCTTTCATGACATGGACAGACCATGCATCCTCGACATCTACCCGGAATCGAGGGACGCGCATCATGTGCAGACTTCACACTCAAATATGGGGTCAAAATCCCGATGGTGTATACAGAAAGATTATTTCAGCCTATAATGAGATTATTTGAATAAGATTGAGAGAGTATCCCTCATTTGTAGTGATCTGTCGAACAAACGGCGACGACGTGGCCTTTGTTCTCAATAACGGCGTTCTGTAACCCTCCTTTTCTATCCTAGACCCATCGGTACAAATCGGATGCAGTCAACGATCTGCGATGCTCCAAGACTCGCGTTGATTGCGAGGTATGGTGTTTGGTTCTCGAAGGGAGACGAGTCTGTCTAAGGGAGCTCAACGACGACACCGAACGGAGGCAGATTTAACGGCCCGCAGATGATGGCAACAAAGTTGAACGCCCAGTCTTCGGCAGGAAATTGGACCCATATGGAACCACAGTTAAAGAAATAGCATGCGTACAATCTTGCGTTCCATCAGGACCACGTTACTAAATCCGCCTACGTTACTATTTCCGACTTCGCTTCGAGGACTAATATGCGCCTCTGTTCTCCTCGCGGCAATCGGAGCACGCACACGATCGATATCGCCCACCTGTGGACCAAAACCATAAACCTAGGCTGGAGTCCAGAAAAGTAATATTGGTCTACATTCTAAACCACCGGCCGTAGTGCGAGTCAGAGCCATCAGACCTTTAACGTGAATCAAACTCAAAAAGCAGCAGGATCACCACGAGGAGGTTGTGCGGGGAAGCGGAGTTGACAACGTAGAGATTCTCGTAGCCTGGAGACTTCGTGTAATGAGTATCTCCTTGTCGTCGAGGCGCTCGGAACGTTCTAGACATCATGCACCGGGAGAAGATTGGCAGCTCCCAAGTTTAGGGAGAGGGAGGGAAAAATCTGGGGAACTTACGATGACGATTTGGCGGAGAGGAAGGGAGCAAGGGTGCTAAGGTGATTCCCCTCCGCGGAAGCGGATCTTCCACCGGAAAGTGAAAGTTAAAGGAACACCAGGTTTTTGGTAGGGAGGCGTGTCCCATCGTCCCACGTCGGGGCTGTGGTTGGTCGAAACCAATCTTTTCTTCCTGGTTGCCACGAGAAGAAGAGAGGAAAAACCTCCCAAGTTCGAGACTCGTTATTCCAGGATTTGATTGATTTTATCCCGAGAGACAACTCCAAAGATGACCTGTCGGGTAACCCCTCTATTGCAATTCGTCTGGAGACCCCTCGCAATTTCTGATCGCGTCGAAGTCGTTGACCGTGTAGAGGCGGATGCCCGGCATTGTTCCTTGATGTACGGCTGCTCAATGATTTCGAGCTCCATCAAGACACCCTGTGACACCACCCTGTGTAGCTTTCAAAACCTTAGCAAATATCCGATTCGATAGATACGACGACACCAACGGAAACCAGAACGTCGACCGCTGGTTGAGTCCGAACGATACCCTTTTCCTGTGGGGGGAACACATCGATGAAACATGTAGGGAATCAGGATCGTTTGCAGAAGTAATCGGTGCATCTCATACATCTGGCTGCGTTCGTGTCCAAAAACGATGTCGGAGACTTGAAACTGAAATCAAGTCTCAGACGGATGAGCGCGATTGCGCCACAAAGTGTCAAAAGCTGTTCGCTCTCCATTTAGTGGTTGGTATCGTCGAATGATGCACCGGCGAGACCGCCAGATACTCGACGACTGGCCGGATCCCATCACGACGAGTTCGTTACTCATGTCAGAACGGGAGCGGCCGTCGATGCTACAAATCAGGACGGCTCCACGGCGCTGTAGACAGCCTTTTTGAGAGCAACTGACAGAGAAGAGGTTGGTGCGATGTTATTGAAAGCCGGAGCCCTTATCGCCTGAGGAGGTTCCAGAGGGCAGGTTTCGTCGGAGTAGTTTAGGAAGAGCGCTTCCTGCGTAACAGTTCTGAGTCCGCATCGAAAGCCTTCGAGGAATAAGCGAGAGCGGTGAGGGTTCGATATTCAGCTGTGACTGATTTCTCTCGAGTATGCCGGTTCTACAGTGCCGTTCGGGAATGAGAATAAAAGGAAAACGATCGACGAACTTCTCATCTTATACCCCGTCTTTAGGCAATCAACAAGATTTTTGGGTGTAATCCCTCAAAGATCCAATCTGATCACGGAAGTTCCTGGCGTCACGGAAGTAATATCAAGAGCAGATGTCCCCAGTCGTCAGCGAGCGGAGGGAGGGGTTTTAGAGGAATCACCTCATAACCAGGGCA
This sequence comes from Neoseiulus cucumeris, assembly GCA_021527715.1. Taxonomy (NCBI): domain Eukaryota; kingdom Metazoa; phylum Arthropoda; class Arachnida; order Mesostigmata; family Phytoseiidae; genus Neoseiulus; species Neoseiulus cucumeris. Next base: position 189,890 of record JAJSRV010000061.1, on the reverse strand, counting down.
ACGGACAGGAGTCCCAACCCTGTGTATCCGAAGGAATCTCCCCTCCCGCCAAAAAGAAAAAAAAACAAAAGTTCCTGATCAACGCCTAGTTGTGCGAGTTCGGTTCAGCGCAGGGAAGCCTGCGTCGACTTCGCCTGAAACCTCAAGTCTCTGTTTACCATCATCCTTGAACGCAGTCTTGAATCTCCATTAACATTTGCCCCGTAAACATTTGTAAACCCCAATCCCGAATTCCCGCTTCTGGTCCACTAGAAAATTATCCACGCGCTTCAGCAATTCCGCGCTTCCGACGTCTTCGCTGTGGCAGCCTGGAGAGCTTGAGGGTTATCAAAGCGAACGCAACGGTCGTCTCGTTAGCCTGCCACGAATACCGCAAAAGTGATCGTGTTCTACGTGGTATCTGGGTGACAATTTCTGGTTTTGAACCCTATGGAAACTTCATGATAGGAAGTCAATTTTGCAATAAAAACGTCGCTATGGTCGGGTAGATTGTGACGGTTCCAAATATCGGAATGAAGCTGATACAGCATGAGAATGAACAAACGACCTACCACGTCAGGTAGAATGAGGCTCACGGTCGGATAGCGGAATCTCACAACTGATTTCACTTCCTAGATCCCTGAGGTTCTTGACCGCCGGCCTGAACTTGAATTGGCTGAGATCACGTCTCCAAAACGTCACATCTCCGCCATCTGTCGAAGTCAAAACGTCTCATCTACATAGCGGTCGACGATTCCGGCACGGCGGCTACCGTTAGTCCTGTCGTCGTCGATTCGCAGTTCATTGACGCTCTGAAGCCTTCCCTAACGACGCGCAGCAAAACAGACCCCGAATTCGCGATCCCGAAGTCAACTCCAACGCAAAAGCACGTATCTCTGTTCTAGACAGGGGATGAAACCACATGATGTGCGGTTAACATATGCTCACTGTTAATAACACGCAGAGACTGTTAGGTAGAGGCTTCAGAAGTTTTAATATCTTCCATTGTCCCCAATAACACGATTCTCTCATCATATTGATAGCAATGAAAGTGATGAATGTATATGCTATGATCATGATTGAGGATTCATAGAGTATCTATGCGGTTTCTTACGATACAAACGGACTGCTCCGACCAGTGATAACAGTTTTCATCTTCTAACTCTTGCATGCGAATTCTTCAATTATATTAGCCGGAAGTTTCTAGAATGCGGAGGTTTGTTTGGATCAAACCTGCTCTCCGGTTAAGCCGATCGATTTAGCTCTCAACAACAGACAAGATTCTCTCGGGACGGGATCACTCAACTTTACAGAGCAAAATCTTCAATATACTAGCGTTTTGAGCTGATCACAGTGGGCGATCGTTTTGTGTCGTTTCTGTCGGGAAATAGTCCTCCGTTTTGAAGATTTCGGGTGGCACAAAACGAATCTGACGTCTGTACTGGTTGGCGTTCTCTCCCGAGGATCCTAGAGCGCTTTGCAAAACCTGCAATCCAGTCTCATCATTTATTTTCCAAATAAAAGTTAGTAAACTGCTTACAGAGAAATTCCAGAGTTGAAATCGACGAATATATGTATATTTAAGTTCCCCACTTACTTTGAAGAACTTCTTTTGGTATGAGGTTGTGAACTGGTTCTCGGCTTCCTCAACTTTCTGTTCCATACTTTCAACGCTGGATTTCACTTCGGAAACGAGGGTGTCCAGTTGATCGATTTGTGCATAAACCTGTGGTCGAATTTTGTGCTGGATTGTCGTATTTATCTTATGCACATTCAGTCAGCTGTCGTAAATGGAAGGAGTGTCCGGAGCGTTTTGACACAAAACTTACCTCTTTCATGCTCTCACGAGCTGCGACAACTTTAGGCAAATTCATTGATAGGAACTCTTCATTGTCGCCGACGGTGCTGATTATTTGAATGAAGGCGTCCAACTTGGTGAGCAAGAAATCACATCGTTCATCCAAGGTAGATTTCCCTTCCGAGATGTCAGCCAAAGCCATTTCGGCAAAGTCTCCGCTGATGGAACGTGCCAGACGAGTGGCGTGCAACGGTGTTTTTTCAGTCATTTTGTCCACAAACACTCAGATGAACACGAAACCCAAGGAACTCTATTCACAGTGAATATGATGCCACCGTCCTCGGTGTTCTGTGCTCGTCACCGCTGAACTTCGATCGAACGAATTCCTCAACATGAAGAATTAAATGTCAGAAAACCGGTGTTTGTGACAATCAACATATTAAAATGGAGGCTTCCGATGACCTTTAGCACCTAACACATCTTCCTCGAGACTCCTCAACCTGGATTGGCCTACACAAATGTGACGGTGGCGAGAATAGAACTCATCAGCTGATTAGTTAGACAGATGGTGGAGAGGATAATCGTACCGGGAGATGTTGATGTTGCTGCGGCTTTGAGTAGAACCCTTGTAGCTTCTGGGAGAAGCTTAGCTCCAGCCAAGCTTGGAGGACTGTGCCGTAAACTTTCGAGACATGCGAGCGTCGCAGGTACATGCTGCGTGACACGTGAACTCGGAGAAAACTCTTTGAAACGCAGGAACATTGTTCCGTGAGATCAGAGGCGCCCCTTTAACCAACCTGGTTCAGGCTGATGAGTTTGTCGGAGTCCGGAGGAATTGGGAGGGGAATAGAGCTTTCCGAGTTGGGAAGCGAACTAGGATCAGCGGAACACTCACCGTTAGATAAAGCGTACCGTAGCATAGAAGATTCCAGCAAAAAAAAAGATGGATCGAAATTCTTTGGTTCTACGATAACAGTTATTAGTTGAGAGAGGGAGTCCGTACTCTGACACGAAACTCCGGCGAAATATTTTCAGTGTGGAGCGTTTCCCCTTGCAGCGAGATGCTTCAAGTCATTTCGGATTGTCTCGGACGCTCTTCTCGGAATTACAAGGATTGAGCGTTCTCGAAGTTCAGCTTAGCACCTAGAAGTGCTCTTCGAAAGCTCTACGCAGAAACCATGGAAACGGGCCCGACAGCTTCGATGTTCAATCGTGCAAAAAGCTTGGAGTTTCGATTAGATGGACATCGACCAGGCGAGTTTCTAATCAGCTTTCTCGAGTTGAATCTCCTGGAATCCGCATTGATCTTGGACATTTTTGGTAATCTTGGACATTCTTCTTCTCAATAAATGAATGTCGTAATCGATCCGAATGATATCGGAACACGTAGTGTTTATTTTTTTTTTTTTTTATTTTTTTATTTGTTTAATTTCTTTTTTTTTTTTTGATTTTTTTTTTGTTTTTTTTTTTTGGAGCGCGACTTGAAGACTGCTCCGTGGAGGGGATTACATTTTTCAGAGGCTATGTCGAAATTCTCAGATTCGTTCAGGAAATCCGAACGTCACAGTTTCGTAGATTTCTTCCGGCTACTTTGACGGCCAAACAAGTCAAGTCTTATGAGGACGGTTCGAGTGTTTTCCAAACGGAGACTCTGGCGCTGCGAACCTTTCCGCTATCGACAACTTCCACACTGCGTTTCCTAGATAATTAGGAAGTTCTGTTTTCGTGGATTCCATAATTCAGCCTCATGTCGCTGGATTCCCCTTTTTCGCCCGCTTGGACTTCACTCAGTTGACACATTGACGATTGATAATTCTCAAACAGGGTCGCATGCGGGAGATAGAGATGAGCTGCGCTGTAGACTCGTGGTGTGGGCATGATTAGTCGGAACTGGCCCGATGCTCGTAAAGAATAGCAGAACGAGCAACGCTCTCTTTTTCACGAACACGTATTACGTTTATTTTCATACGCCATTATCTGTGGAGAGGGATTCCCACACTGATCATCGCTGTTTTACAGCAGTTCAGTTCAAAGACATTTTGCTGTTACGTGTCCTTTGGTGGGCGCCTAAACCGCGTCCACAAACGGTCTCGCTTTCAGGTGCATCTTGAGGATCTCGTTCATCCGGAGCACGATAGTCACATATAGCCAAACGTTCTTCGATCCGACCGTCATCTGAAGCGTCAACTGAAAACACGTTGAAGTCATCAACCATCTTTTACTTTGACACAGCCCGGAATCCCGCTCAGACATGGGTGAAGCACCTGCAAAACGCACTTACGTGGATTACTGGCATAGTTTGAACCAGATTTTCAACATTTTCGCTGTGGTATGCCTGTTTACATTCATAATATCTCAGAATGTGTCTAAATTTTATAACCTGTGACTGTTAATTGGTAATGCTGGATGAACGAGCTTCCTCTAGGGCCTCGCGATGGGAATATTTGGCCCGGCTTTGTTGGACTTGGCGGAAATTTATAAATCAGAGCCGAACGACATCGCTCTCGTCAACTCCATGAGAGCTTTTGGCGCCTTTGTCGGCTCCATCGCCGGTGAGTGTGGCAAGAAGTTTTCATTCGTAACTTCTGCGGCTTAGCCACCATTTTCTTAAATAATGTTCATTTCTTTCCCTAGGCGGTTATTTCTTCAAATTCATTAATGATCAAATTCTGATGTTCATAACAATGTTCCTATATGCACTAACTACGGTGCTGACTCCCTTCTTCTCAAATCTTGTTATACTGCACTTCTTGGGATTTGTGGGTGGATTCGTTATCGGAATATTCGAAATCGGTAAGGAGTCGCTGGTAGAGTGATGCTTGATCCGATCACTGCAGTACAGGGTCTAGGATTCCAAAGTTCACAGCACTTTTCATTCAGGGTCGCAAGTACGTCTGGTCAGAGTTTGGTTGGAAAAAAGCGCAGCAGCTCTCCAAGCGTTCCACACGGCTTTTGGCATCGGAGCTATGCTTGCTCCGTTTGGCGCAGCGCCTTTCCTAAGCTCGATCGAGGATGGCGTCCGTGTTCAGGTATTTTCAATAAGGAGCTCATGGATACCGTATTTTAATCCCTATCTCGTATGCCATGAGCTTTCTTTACCTTCATTTCGACTTTATCGGGTTTTAGGAAACCCGATTGTGGATACCTTTCTCGGTGTTTGGCGTGATATTTCTCCTCGCCCTCATATCAATGATAGGCGCCTACATTGTGGATCCGGTCGGCATCCATGAGTCGAAAAAAGTTGAACCAACTCAAGGTGAAGCCTCGAGGAAAACATTCGAGAAATTCCTCATCACCCTCCTCTTTTTCTACATCCTGTTCACAGTGAACACCGAGATCACATACAGTAGTGAGTACCTGTTCTGGAAGCGGTTCCGCTTCCATCCCCTCGACGGACCATTGAGAAGAACTCTTTGGAGTCGTCACCTTATGCTGTGCTCTATTTTCTGTTGCGCGCAGGTCTCCTTTCGGTTTTCGCCGTCAAAAGCCCCGATCTCCAATTCACGAAGTCGATGGCCGCTTATTTGGCGGGGGTATTCTGGACAACGTTTACAGCAGGACGAGTCGTGAGCATATTCGCTGCAGTGCTATTCGACATACCAACACTTCTTCTCATATCGCACGTCCTCCTATTGGTTGCTTCAGGTGAGTCAAAGCTGTCATCGGGGCGGGAAATCCTTCCTTATAATCCATTCAAGCTCCTGCCTTGCGTGTATGATACGCTCAAGACGCTCACTCCAATGAGTCGACGGAGGGAACGATTCCACTGAACTGCTTTCAATGTCAAGGCTTGATGGTGGCTTTCGAGAGTTCAGCGCTCTGTGTTTGGCTCGGAACGGCGCTCCTTGGACTTGGCATCTCTTCGTTGTATGGAGCCGCCAGTGGCTACTGTTTCCAGTATTTCACGGTCCGCCACTTCCACGTTAGCGTCATCTTGGTGGGTGTTGAAGCTCAGTTGTATCATCTAGACTGGCCAACTACTCGTTCTTTTCTGCGTTTTAATCCTCACGCTCTGTATTCATAGAATGTTATTAATGACTTTCAGGTCGCCGGCTGTGTCGGCGTCACGCTGTCATCTTACTTTGTGCCACCGGTTGTAGATACGTGGCCTATATTCTTACAGTGGTATACCGGGGGAGGGAATATTCTACATTTTGTTGTGCTCATCGCGATGTTCTGGTGTACTCCAGGTCACGAAAAACTTCGGGATGAAAAACAATCAGTGGAGTCGCTGTAAAACGGTCGACTGTCTATTTGAGAATCCGAAAACTCTGTTTCTCAAATAAAACGGAATTTTTTTGCTGTAAAAATGTGACTTTACTTTTATTCTTGAGGGTCCCGTTGCAGGGCTGTGCATGGACTTTAGAAAACACGTTCTAATGATGAGAGGCTATAAAGAACAACATGAGTAAAACCACGTGTTCTCAGGCTTCGAATAGCTTATCAATTGCATCGTTGTACTTAAGTCGGGATTTCTTCACGAGAAAGTAGTGATAGGACTTAATCTGTCGAGCTGCCATTGATGCGTACGATGCATGAGTCGTTTCCAAGATTTCCTTTGACGGCGCTCTTCAAAGTGTCCCTTGATCACTTCGAACATCAGAACGACGCTCGAGAAAATCCCTCCCAGCGTGAGGAACCACAAGTACGGTCGGATTTCAGTAAACTTCAGCGCAGAATGTTCGAATTCGTTGACAACTTCAAATTCAGATTCGTCGTGACCTTCGTGCTCACTTCTGAAACAAATACCCTTCGTAGATCTTGCAGATCGTTTTCGTAACTCGTCTTGCAGTTGGAAAGTCTTGTTGAAAACGTAAATTTACATTTAGAGTATATTTGCCATCTTATTTTCTAAGGAGAGGGTATGGAACTCACGTGTCGTGGGCTTTGGCTGCTATGGCTCGGTTGACCCGACTCATGAAGAAATACGCGAAATCCGTTTCGAAGAGCTCGCGCATCTTATGCTGCAAGCTCCGACACGCATACACGATTCCTTTTCTGCTTAAGCACTGCAGGGATGTTGTTTGAAGCCGATAGGGATTGATTCGCGTGGTGTACGTTGCTCTCGTGAGACCCCAAATGGATTGCAGGAACTTTGCAGATATGGCGGCGTCGTACCAGGCTCGGCCGCCACGAAGCGCGCTCATGAAATGGACAAAATCTGGTTCCATGAAGCTCACTGTCTGATTGGTCCACCCTGCCTCTATTTCAGCGAATTTTAATTTCTCTTCTCGCGGAGGCTTCTGGAGTATCGATGCCAATGAACTTTTATAACCCGTTTGAGGTATGATACACAGAACTGTCCACATAATGGTTGCGATCGCGGCGGTCATTGATTTGAACTTTGACGGTTGAGGTAGCTTGAGGGTTGTGAACATGTGAGAGAACGCATATATGACATTCTCAACGAGCTTCAACAGCTTGTTCTTGTTCGTGGGACATCGAAGCGAGTGGGTCATTATGATTGCGATTATCGCTGAAAACAAGCCCATGGACAGCCAGATCTCCGGACTGAACGGCAGCAGGAGTACGAGATCGTTGCTCAGAGTTTTCGGATTCAAGTATATAGCAACTTGGTGATCCATGTATATCGGCACGATATTAGGGAAATAGCTCCAAGTGTAACCTCGGATGACTCCGCTGCCAGCCCAGACCGCTCGACCGGGCCTTGAATAGTTTGTGATGTACCTAGGAGTGATTTGCATGTATAGATTCTCAGTGACATAGATACTCATTTGGCTGTTGTGGATGGACTCGTTGAATATCAGCAGCCTCGATAAATCAATCTGGCCATCGGCGACTTCTTGTCGTGAGACGATTATAGGCTTCCATGCCTGCCTCTCACCATGGAAATCTGAGTCGACGTGAATCTCAAAGTAATCACCTTCGTCCTTGTAAAGCACACATCTGAACGGGCCCGCTACAACTTCTCCTGCGGGGAACTCGAAAACTTCTTGAATGGTGAAATCGATGAGAGTGAAGTATTGGGCCCCGTAGCCCCGAATGATCATTTTGTAGAACGTCGACCAACGACGGAAAGGTTTTGCATCACTGTCGCAGACCACCATGATGATATGGCTTGGGTATCTTGAGTGCAGGAGAACTTCATAGTTGATTATGGATGCTGGAGCGTCGGAATAAGAAGAATGCTCGCATCCGATGGGGTACAGAGCAAAGGTCCCTCTTGAGGCTAGATTTCGAGTGAGGTCTTGAATGAGAACACGGTGATTCACAAGTGCCGAACTCAGATGAAAAATATGCGGCAATAGAATCAGAACTAAACGCATCTTACGGAATGCGCACTCGAGCGACTACATGGCCCGAGTGCTGCCGTTTCAAAGATGTCGAAGGTCGTCACAGCTCATGTGAGCTAGCAGTCCCGGCCAAGAACGCTATCCATGCAGTCAGAATTCCGCCTTTCAAAGCAGCCGTTGTCCCAAAATCGATGCTCGTTGATACAATGAATGACGCCTATGTCGTTAGCTTGCTCTCCCGAGTTTCTATGGAAGAGGTTATTTTGTGAGCTTCAAAACATCGCCGATCGTTATGTGGACCTGCACTTCGCGCGGTACTCAAGGACAACATTTTTTGTGAGTCCTCGAGCTGGCGGTCGATGCCTTCTTTGAGATGCCCGTGTCTCGTTGCGCATTCTTGGTCGAAATGCGATGCGGTGCAGTCATCATATATTTCGCGGTTTCCACTGTTTGCAGTGTGCACGTCGTTGAAAAGTTGAAGGGTTCACAACTCAGCACAATAACCGCTGTGCTCGGCAACCTTCAAGCAGGCCCATCGTTCTCCATAATTGTCAAACATTGCAACTTCAAAGAGAAACTGATTGAATTGTTTCGTGCGACGATTCTGCCATCGAAAAGTACGCAGGATATCGTGCGTTGTGTCAACAGGAGCCTCCTAGCTGTTTGCGACACCGGGAACAAGAGCGCGTTGACTTACTGGACTAAATTCTACACTCATTACACTCGATACTGTGGTCCGGAAAACTTCTCACTCTTGGACCTCACAGAGGACTGTAACTTGAACCTGAATTTATACGAAACGGCAGCTGCTCCTTTCAGCTACATCTGCTTGTATGCTAAGACGCAGAACTTCGTAATCCGAGTCGATTCCGATTTCCAAGGTATGCGACCAGCTCGAGAATCAATTTTCGTACCTTACCTCGAGGTCCGTGAAGGGAAATTCTCCTTAGCTTCGGTTATGTGGTACAATCCCGAAGTGCACGATGGTCCGATGAGTTTATACGTGGTGAATATTGGCGAGGTCGTTCTGTTCTCGATGACTCCGAAGTATCCGACAAATTACAGTGAACCCGGGACACCAGTTTACGAGCAGTACTCTGCCGGAGTCTATGTCTACGATGAGAGTCATTATTCGCATGCAATCCCGTTTCTGACACAGGACGGCGTTGCTGTTTTCTTGAAACCGCCATATGTCTACAAGCACACCCTCCTTCTGGATATATTCGACACCGCAATATGGATTTCCCTCGTCGTTCTCACGTTTCTGATGGCTATGATCGTAACGATGTCGATTAGAAGACCCCCAAATACGTTCGCTTTGCAGAATTTCGTGAACAACTTGATCTTGATGTTCTGCCAAACTTTCACCAGTGTTCCGGTTCCGCAATCTTCTAAATTCAAATTCTTCTCCGGTTCCGTTTTGGCAATTCTATGGTCTATACTCGGGATAACACTTCTCACCGCATACAAGGGCAGTCTCGCCTCTTATTTGCAACATCCTCCGAGAGCCCCGAAACATACACGGATCCGCCAGGAGGATAATGACGTCGGGGAAGAGATATTTTTCCGGAATCCGCGACTCGACCTTGTCCTCAAGAAACTCCACGAGGGAGGTCACTGGACCGGGAACGATGTGTCCATCAGGATCCTGATGTCGACTTGGGGCTTGGAAGGTGACACCTACACCGTTCCTTACACGACCGAAAGTCAAGTTTTGCAGTGCCTTAACGATGGAGCTTTATTCGCATGCAGGTCAGTGAGGAGGCAGATTCGACGCTTGTTTGAGAGTTGCGTCATGTTCTACTACCTGCGGAAGGTTATTGAGGGCTACATGAGCTCCGCAATCCGAGGTATCAGCTTCAAGGAGTTGTTGGTTCATGAGGACAAAACCGGTCGTGGCCTCGAGCTCAGTAGATGTATTCCATTCTTTGAAGCACTCTTTATAGGCATCGTGCTGTCATGGGGAACTCTAATCTTCGAAATGGCGACCGCATCGGGATTGAGGAAGAGAGAATGCGGGAACTCACAGGGCGCACGTCAAAACTTCAGGAAGAGGCTTTACGGAGTCCACCGAAGTAGTTGGGATGGGAGCTTGTATTCCGGATAAAAAAGACGTTGAAATATCCGATTAGAATCCGGTCGTAAATTGAACTTATTAAGAGTTCAACAAAATGTTAATCTCGACCACAGATGTGTGCAGTGAGAGGCATCTAATGAAATTATGTGATTGGCTGAATAGGATGAATGAGGGCGCGTGTTGTTGTGTATATAAGGATCAGGAATCAATGACTCTGTCTAGATGCCGGTATATTATTCAAATTCAGAGTGCCGAATAAATATGTATCAAAAACTCGTGAAATCCCGAAATAGATATCATAAATAAATGCAGTAAAACCTCGATTATATCACCCTCGGTTATATCACCCCAGATTTTTTCACCTCTCGATTATATCACCTCTCCATTGTATATCTTCTTGATCACCTCTTGGCACTGGAGCACTTTAAACCTCTGAAAATCTCGAACCTGACGGCACATTCTGGCCACTCAACCCAACTCCCGAAGGGTTGATTTTGCTTTTCAAGGATTGGTCTGACTGCCGCATATTCGAGTCCGGAAATCAGGGATTTTCTTGACAGGCCTTTGTAGAACACATCAGTTTTATCGGCGTTGTAAATGAAGTACTGATCGATTCCTTCAGCCATGGGTCGAGAAACGTCGCAGAACAGATTCGCTCCTGCCTCATTGGCTGACATTCGTTTCCCTCGGAACTTAAGTTCGCGAATAACATGGCGATTTTTGATTTTTTCTATCCATTCAGGGATACCTTTGAAACTAAGAGAGCCGCCGAATTTTTGGTTCATCTCGATTGACTTCTCGCGGAGCAAGGAGCCCGACACTGGGAATCCCATCGAACGCTTCTGACTGAACCAACGAAACATTGCGATCCTAGAAGTCCATTGTGTTCCTTTCATGGTTTTCGCTTTAAGGGGGTTCCCTACCCAATTTTCGATTTTTTATGGTTGTGAAGATACGGTTGATATAGTATCACCAATCGAGAGAGCATTCACGAATTACTACGCATACCAAAGCAGAACGCCAATGAACTTCGTTGTTTTCTCTTGATGACAGAAATAATGTCGAAAAAGGCGGCCCCGGCAGTGTACCTGTTTCCCGGAAACGACTCAACGGAGTTTCCCGAAGCTGGTGCAGAATCTCAGAGCAAGGATGGGACCACAATTTGTGCTGTATGGGATCAGAATCAAATCCTCACTTCTCCTGAAGCAATGTCGTGAACTTCGTATTTCGGAAAAAAACTCGTTTTTTCGCTCCAATTTCGACTTCGATCACATCATACCAGGAGTAGTGACAATTTGATTTTGATCCTATACACCTTAAGTTGTGATCCCATCTTTGCTCTAATATTCCGCAACAGCTTCAGGAGACTCCGTTGAGTCGTTTTCAGGGAACAGGTACACTGCCCGGGCCGCCTTCATTCAATGATCAAAAGAAAACAACGAAGTTCATTGGCGTTCTGTTGTGGTATGCGTGGTAATTCGTGGATGCACTCTCGATTGGTGATATTTTATCATCCGTTTCCTCACTTCGTTTCTCCGTTTCTTCACAACCAGGCAAAGTCGTAAATTGAGTAGGGAACCCCCTTAACGGAACCGTCTTGCGCGGCGAGGTTTGCGACTTGGACTTGGATATTTGAAGCTGTTTTTTTGATGTGCGATATGGTGGTCCGTTGCGCTCCGTACTTCTGGGTGAAATCCACGATTTTTGAAGTTTGAATGGCGCACCGGAAATGCTCCAAATCAGCCTTTCTGTATCCGCCTAGGTTGCTTCTGGTGCTGCATGGTGGCCTCCTCTGGAGACACCTACTGTGGAGCCCTCTCGATTATATCACCTTCGGTTATTTCACCAAATTTTGACATCAATTAGGTGATATAATCGAGCCTCTACTGTATCACATTTGATTTTATTTCCGAAATTGACGTATCATGTCTGTTACCATCAAGCAATGTGATTTTCATTCTTCGAAGAACATATCGTGAGTCATCTATCAAAACAACAAGTTCCGATCTGAGAATAATCGCTGATCTTCTGCGATATGCCATTTGACATCCCTTCTCTACTCAGCGCATCCTTTGGTCTTCAGCGTAGTCTATCAGCATACTTCCAAGGGCCATTCTTGGAGAGAAGCACCGAAGAACGCGAATTCTTAACAAAAAAATGGATTTTAGGTGGGTAAGATTCAGTTTTCTGCACCTCATCCATACTGTAATGAGGAAATTCGTACCTTTCTCTGGAATCGCATCGAAACTGACAAACAACGGGTGGAAAAAACGAAACGGACGGAGATCCTTGGCATTGGTCCGGCGTAGGTGCCCAGACGGGCCTCGCAACACGTAGGTTTGGGGGGCGACTTGCCGGACTACCGTCCACAGACCTACAAACCTCGGATGCAGTTTTCTGGACAACCCCGGGCGGATTTCCCTGAGATGAACCAGCAGTTTCTCACCAGCGCGCCACAACGCGGGCTCTTTCCGGACCGCGTCAAAGACGTGTTTCATGCGGTCCTGAGCCGCTAGAGCTAGAGAATGGTGGCCCTCCTGTCGGATTTGCTCGATCGGGCGAATGGCCGCTGCAGGCGCCCGCCAGGTATTCGGCCAGCCTTGTGGCTCGGAAACACGAGGCGTTGTCTGTGACGATGGTACCGACGTGACCCATGGTGTTGCGGAGGCACTGGAGGCTCCGGATTACGAATTTTGCCGAGATCCGACCTGTCGCAAACAAGCACACGTACCTGGTGCACTAGTCGATGGCGACGACGACGTACGCCGGCCGATGCCCTGGGACGTTGAATGGCCCGGCGGAATCCAAGCCAACTTTCTCGAACGGTCGAGGAGGCGGGGAGACGGGCCGTAGGCTCCCCGCGGCTGGCCGCGGCGTTTGCATGCGTTGACAGACGGGGCAGCTTTTGAGACGTACCGCCGAACCTGGCGGAAGGCGCCGCCGCCGAGATCCTTGATCCTTGAGTTCCTGGAAACACAACTGTTTCCCCTCCCCCCCACCTGAAATTCGGCGAAGTCAACAAGCTGTACAGGGGGGCCGCCCTCCCGGCGAAATTCTGGACGAAACGCCCGTAGTACGAAGCGAGGCCTAAGAAACTCCTCGACTCCTTCAAACAGGTTGGAGGTCTTACCGCGGCCACCGCCTGGATCTTTTCCGGGTCGGGAGCGATACCCGTAGGCGTAATCCGATGTCCCAAATAGATCACCTCCTGCGTCCCAAACAGACACTTCTTCGCTTTGAGCCGGCGGATCGCTCGGATAACTCGGATAACTCGGGAATCGAGAGGATGCGAGGGCTGAGGTCAAAGGGTCATTTGTAGAGCTCATCTTCCTCTACAACTTGAGATGCTTTCCAGACAAAATGGAAACCCGTTTTTGAACGGGTCAGAAAAAACGTGTTGCTCTAAACGGGCATTTGATAGTGAAAGTTATGAAAACCGCGCTCTGGAAAATTTTCCTCCTTTCTCCGAAACGGCTCGACTTTCGGATCGCTTCTAACACTGTCCTAAGTCAGTCACGTGGGAGTCGAAATCTCTCGAATAGATTATGACGTCATCCAAATAGACCTGGGCCATCTTGTCCTTCAGAGGGCCAATCAACCGTTGAAAAGTTGCCGGTGCATTGGCTCAACCAAAAGGCATCCTTCGAAACTGGAAGAAGCCGTCGGGGGTGCAGAAGGCTGTCTTTTCTTTGTGGTTCGTGTCCATCTCGACTTGTCAATAGCCGCTAAGCAGATCCAAAGTCGAAAAGTAGGTATTCCCCCACAAGGTGTCGAGAGCGTCGACGATCCGCGGCAAGGGATAGACGTCTCTCTTGGTCACGGAGTTCAGTTTCCGGTAGTCGACGCAGAAGCGTATCAGACCATCTTTCTTGGTCACCAAGACAACCGGGGAAGCCCACGGGCTCGAAAAAGGCTCTACAATCCCGGCTTCCAGCATACCTTTTTTTTCCTTGGCTATCACTTCTCTTTGCACTGGGTCCCCACGGGGCGGAGAGGTGATCGGCGGCGTATCCCCTGTCGGTATTGTATGTCGCACCAACTCCGTGGAGGACCATTGGTTCGGACGTCCGAACAGGTCCCCGAACTCGCCAAGTAGCATAGTTGTCAATCGCTCTTTCTGTATCCCGGTGAGATCTTGACCAGAACGTATCATCTTCCCGGACTTCACTTGACGACTCCGATACGATAGTCGAACATGGTCGCCGGTAACAGAAGGGACACCGATCTCTACTGGGACATACACGGCCGCCTGAGGGGTAACGATGGTGCCCCCCTTCACCCGACAAGAATGACCGCGAGTCGAAAATGTTGTTGCCCGTCTCTTTCCGGGTTTCTTTATTCACTAAAGTAAACGACTTCATCAAGAAAGGTTTCCCAAGGATTACGTCTTTCGACAGATTATCCATGATGAAGAATGGCTCGCGGACGCCATCGACTGCGCCCAGAACGTTCATACTTCGCCGCTGGGCATCCGTCACCTGCACACTGGCGTCTGGTGTGATCACGCCGAGAGTTGGGCCGTCCTTCTCGAGTTAAGTTTATAGCGTTTACGGACGACCCAGTATCCAACATAGCAGTCCGCGTCCGCCCCAGGATGTCTACCTGTATCTCATAAGGATTCGGTGTCTCGATGCACTGGATATGCATGTTGCTGCGTGTACGTATCGGGCATGTAGCCGCGAAATGGCCGTTATTGCCGCACCGGAAGCAGACTCTTGTCTCATCGGAGTGACCACCGGCGGAACGCACTGGATGACGATCGCTCGCACGGTCAAGCCGAGGCTCCGAGTGTCCGTTGCGCAGTCTTTAACAATTCGAAACTCTGTATCACTTTGATGTTAGTTGTTGGAAACTCGAAATTTTTGGGGGCGAAGAATTTTACTTTGTATCACTTTGTTGTTGGCCTCGGAGAGTCGCAGGAAGGTATTGTGAATACTCGAAGGCGGCGAATGTTGCCATAACGAATTTTGAACGACGGTCGCTAGACTTCCAGTAGCCTTTAATCCTTCCTCAATTTGAAACTCTGTATCACTTTGTTGTTTGTCGTTGGAAACTCGTAATATTTGGGGGTGAAAAATTTTACTTTAAAGTTCGACCAGTTCGCCTGTGTGCCGACTTCGTTTACGAACCATGTCTTTGTATCCTCGTCCATGGTCCGATAAGCGAGGCGGAGTTGCTTTTCTTCGGACCAACCGTTCACGAGAGCGTCCATCTCGATACGTTTAACCCACTTCTTGGGTTGATCGGGGTCGAAATGTGGGAGCTTGCTAACTGGTTGGTGCCATCAACGTCGTGAGACTTTCCAGGCCTGGGGCGCTCCTCCAACCATCGGAAGAGGCCACTCAGGGCTCCAGTCGCATCACCTTCCATTTCTATCCCACCGCTGCCACCACTTGTAATGACTCAACAACGACGTGGGTGAAAAAATGACATTTATTCGAAAAACGACGACCCTTTATAGACAGACCCAGTCAGCCTAGCATTGCGACACTTCAATACAATGGACGGAGTATCCTCTTCAAAAAAAAAAAAGACGGACTCGAATACCATGTGTTGGAAATGATTCCAAAACGAGGTTCGATTCTGAAGGTTACGAGTTGTGAAGTTCTCATATAAGGCAAATCCGCTCTCAAAATGTACGATGACGTCAGCGTTCTGAATCTCGAAACATTCATCTGGAGGACCAAGTCTTCAGTAACGAGCTATCTGATCCCTTAACGAAACCTTTCCTCAACGAAACCGACCAACCGTCATCGTCGGTATCCCCAAGGCTGCCGTGTGAGGTTGGTTATAACATTTGCTCGAACGGATTCAGGATCTGCTGGCGCAGCTCGAACAGTGTCTATTCAGATTTCGTTTGGGGCAGGTGTTTATATACTCAACTCGGTCGGCCTCTGATTTTTCCAAAAAGCATAGCTCTCGAAAATATGTGCTATCCGCTTCAAAAGTTTTTTTTTCTCTTACCACTGTCCAATGATTTCAGCGACGACGTTGGGCGGTCGTAGAGATGGACGGCAGACTTGAGTCCGACTCGGACGTAAGCCTAACAATGACTCGTCCTCACTCGAAAATTCTTGAGGTGGTTCTCTATACATAAGGAGAACACAACTGCTTGCTTGGATCAGCGCGCACACGTGGGCACCGACATGATCGGATGTCTAACTGAGTTGAACTGCCCGGTGTTTCGGGACTTTTTTGAGTTCGTTTTGTACTTCTGACACCAAAAACTGACACCCACCCTATTATCTTAGAATGAACACCACCGGTAAATGATTTCAGTGACGACGTCGGGCGGTCGTAGAGATGGACGGTAGACTTGAGTCCGACTCGAACGTAAGCCTAACACTGACTGATCCGAGAAGCAGAAATAGGATTTTTGCCTCTGCTAGCGTTGAAGAGAACAACGTCTCCGGCGACCGCCAAGACTCGAATATTTATTTTCCAATGAGAAGAACGATGAATCTAGCAGTCCCAGTCATCCGACAACCCCGGCAGAAAGAGGAAGGAACGCGACATTTTTGCAGTACGTGACACCAGAAATGGCTCGTGGGACGGATCCTGTATTGTGCCGGCGTCGCGTCGCAGACAACAACTGGGTATCGCCCACTCCACCGTCGTTGAATGCTCTGACTTATTAGTTTGGCCGTAGTTTGTGTCGCGTAAGATGGTTATCACTAGCGCTCGGATGTTTAGGCATTAATCATTTTTGAACTTCCATCAATCAATATGAATTGATGGATATTTAGTGAAATAGTGCCTGATTATTTCAGCCCATGACTTCGTTGGGTAAATATCATCGAAGTAATCGACCTCCGACCAATTTATCCATGGATCGATGGAGGCTGATCAATGAATCATGCCTAAACTTCCAAGCTCTAGTTATCACCCTAAAGTGTCGCGTCGGAGAACGCTGACTTGGATGCAGAGTAAATACGCCTCACAGTACTTTCTGCTGCAGCTGCTCCTCCAGGAAGGAGACTCGGCAGGAGGCCCTCCTCTCCTTCTCCAAGGTGTTTTTCATTGTTTTTATTCAATGTTATTATGCCCGGCCTCCGGAGGCTCTTATCGGAAGCTCCTGTCTGGAGTAATGTCTCGGCGAGCTATCCTTTCTGCATCCAAATCAGCAGTTCATGCTTCCTTCTCGATATGGGAGAACTAAACGTCATTCCTAATCCTTGGAATATCTCCCTCCTCCGAACCCGACTCCCACGAGAACTTTCGAATGGAAATCTGCGACAAGCCGTGGAAAAATGAAGAAAATTTGGCCGAGCATTTCTAAACTCAAGATTAAACTTTTATTGCTACTTTTGTATAATATACATATATGCAGGCGTATGTGACATCGGTTTCGCGTATTCGCCATTCCGTGTTACACATGGTATAATGGTTTCTCAGAGCGAGAGACGTCACAAGAGGACACGTTTCCTTCTACTTATCATTTTTATGAAATGGTTGATGACGTACAGATCGACTGACTGTCGTGTTATTCAAGGAGGTGGCTCGAAGTTATCCGTGGCTGAGCACTTGAAGTCGCACACCATTCAATCATGCCCATCCGGAAGTGTTCGAGATACAACATCGAATTAAGTTCGGTACACGAAACTCTGTACCGGCAGATGCTCTGAATACGTATCAGTGAGATCTTATTTGTTCACCGCGAGAGTCGGCTCAACTTCAACTCAAGATATTTGAGCTGAGTGAACGGGGTGTTTCATCTTTTTCAGTTATTTCGTAAGGTCGGACTAGGTCAGCACAAACACAATGAAGTTAAGTATGATCAAAATGCTCCAGTGAGAAGTCATGCTGACGAAGTAGGACCGGCTGAGGACCAGCATCTTTTAAGGTATAAGTTCACCGGAACTTTCGAAGTCCACGGGAAATTTCAATTCGCAAATCCATCGCCTTCCCAAGCCGGTTGAATCAATTCAAACGTTGGGAACAGGAGTATCGCTTGTAGAGAAGTCCTTCATGGGATTAAATTGTCGAGGAATGGTTGCGATTTCTTCCTTAGAATTTCAGGCTTCTCGAGAGAAATATGGGCAAATTGACTATTTTTTCGATTGGCACTGATCAGTCAATAGTCCATGCCTCTGGTTCAATCATTCCAATGAAGCTTTCAGGATTGCACACACTGCGACCGGCGAATGCTGGAGGCTTTTGTAGCAACATGAGCTCCACGAGGGACTCCTCTTCGCGTCCTACGAATCTTTCGGCAATCGTCCCGGTGTTTTTGTTGAGAACGAGCCCCATGCGCTCTCTGATATACAACTGCAGATCCAGAGGGGGTGCATTCACAAATTTGATTAGTACGGTGGCATGGAGATGGAAGGTTTCAAGTCTTCCAATAAGCTCGTCAACGGACGTGAAGAAATCTACCACTTGGGCATCTGAGATCGGAATTTCGATGTTTCTTCTGTATTCGGGATGCTCCTGGTAAGCCTGCGAAACAGTTGTGTTTCTGGATCCGAGACAAAGCTGCTTCACATTCTTCTTATCGGCGAGGCTTTTCCATAGGTGTTGGCTGTGCAGTGGGAGGAGACATGAATCGAGCTTGAGGTTTCGTAGATTTGTGGAACGGCTGAGGAAATCCGGTAAGCCGTCAAAGCAGGTCTCCGGCCCGAGGCAGAGTTTCGCGGTACGAACTGTCGGATTCGCCAGTCGTACATAAGCTGAACCATGCACGTTGACTTTGTTGATGATGAGTTCTTCGAGGTATCTCAGACCACTGAGGTCAGGAGCGTTGGAATATGTCATGACGGTATTGTAGCAGGCGTTACAGCGAGAGAACGGAGCTCCCTTCAAGCAGAACTTTTTAAGACGGAGCTGCTGTAATCGCTCATCAAGTACCACCAGTTCGGTGATCCGGCGTTTCTTATGACTAGGCGTCCGCAAGAAGCGGTCGACCGTCGACGTATCGTCCAAACTCCAAAGAAGACAAGGCGGCATGGCTATCGCTTCCAACAAGGGTGAAAGCTGTATTAGTCTGAAATGCGAATCCCTCACGTTGACGAGGAAGTAGTGAGACTCGGTGAAATCCAACTCCACAAGCTCAGAATACCACGGATGAGGAGTTCGAAACAGACTTTGCATCTGCGCTCCTGACGGCCCTTTCGTGCCGATGATACGAAGTTTCTGCGGGCGTCCCCAGGGCAGTTGGAGCGCTCCTTCGCCGGGGGGTACTCTCACCACCTGTGCTCTTTGGATTAAATCAGAGTCTCGATCCGGCGTACCGCTGCCGTAAGAAATCCCGTTCAAGTTCCCGTCCTCATAGATGTAGGTATACTTCGTTTCTTTCATCCACTCGAGCAATGTTTCTTGAGTGAGCTTGTGTTTGAAAACACGCTTCACGAATCCATCGAATCGTGCGTCGCCTGGAACGCAACAGTCGAAAAGAGAGATGATCAATGTTCGCAGCGTGCTCCAACGCTCTGGATTCAATTCAGACACACCCGTGTCGATTCGCCATCCGTTCACGATAACGCTAATGTGTGCTGTTTCAAGAACAGGGCAGCTGTTCATGAAATCTACGGAGAAATCGAACGACTGCACGTTGCCGACTATTTCTAAATAAAACTTTTTTAATTTCGCGAGTCCTCGTTTGAGGAGTCGTTGATGGTCACGTCTTCTTTTGGCTCGTCGTGTTTTGCTGCGATCTTCTGGAAGTGAAACACTAATGCTCAACATCTGCAGCTTTTGGAGTTTTGCTACGGATGCTATAATTTCCTCGCACGATAGCATCGTGCCAACGATGCGCAGTTCTGTGACATTGTAGCAACTTGTTATGACTTCTGATAAGATATGAGGGGCACTTATGCTGTTAGAGAGGTTCAGCGAATTCACAACGGATCCGTTCAGCCTCAGATATTCTTGCATCTGGGACGTGATGATTTTCAACTTGAGTTTCTTTGCGAATCTTGTCGTCGCCTGCCGAAACGGTGTACCCATCGATCCGAACGCCATCAACGATTGCGCATCCAGCTTCCCGGCAATCTCTTCGAGCATCACTTGCGGGAGAAGACGGAGCAGCATACTGAAAAAGTTTTCGTCCTACAATTAGTCACAGACAGAAGCGTTTGCAGAATTTCTTCTCGGGGTTGACTGATTCTTCTCAAATCTCTAGAGAATTGAGACTCCAATCCGTGATCTCAACTTTCATGGTTTTAGGCTCCGAGCTTGGGAAGGGGCTATAGCCTCGCCAGCTGAACTCATACTGAGTGCTCAACTGGTCACAGAAGGGTCCATCTGCCAAACTTACTCCAGTGCGACGTATAAATTCAAGAACGTCGCGGTTGGGTCGACGAAGAGATCCCGACAAACCGAGAATACCCAAGCTTGCGGCCGCACGCAAGAAAAATTAACAAATCACGAAGTTTCCTAATCTTCCTGGAGAACAATCCAAAATACCCTGAAGAATATGAGCACATGGACTTGGCATTGAACTTTTCGAGAATAAATTGTTCTACGTACTTGAGTGTTGAGGTTTAGGATAACTTTTTTGATCTTCTAGTGAGCAATCCCTCTTTGGAACATATGGTGCCTAGGCGAAAAGCGCACAGATGTCGTTGTGGCGCATGTCGCGTGCGTCCCTTGACGGAACGAGCACATGAAATCTCAACGCGAGAATCTCCCTCGGTAAACTGTACAGCCAAATCGATTCGGTACCATAGAGCGACTCGCAATCGGCAACGAAATGCAGTGGAAAGTGTGAGCCCTCCACGATTCTGCGCTGCTCAAAGAAGCTCTGCAAAATGTTTGGGGCCAATGTTTGCTCACTATAATTGGCAGGTTTTTCCGACTGGTGGATTTTCAGGCTAACGGGTTTTCGGGCTACTGGGCGGCATTTGAAATGAAAGGGAACATATCTGTATATGTAAGATCGAAAGAATAGATCCGATCCAATCCAAATCGTCCGAATGCAATGGCCTCGAGATTGATCACGTGTCTCAATGAATTGTGAGAATTTGAGCCCCTGGTTTAAACATCGAATCCTCATGAGCTTCAATGGGAGTGCCCGAACGAAATCGCCCTGGTGAGAACGCAGTTTTCCAAGAGAGACATTGAGACCTTCTTCTCTCAAAGTCATGAGATCTGTCGATTGATGATGTTCCCCGGAGGCTCCTATGGGAAAAATGCGGAGCTGGGTTTCCAAGCGCGAGATCTCGTAGAAACAAAGGTCTTCGAGAAAGTTTGATAAGCTTATGTATGATGTGTCTTTTTGAATTTAGAAAAGAGTCATCAATGACGTATATATTGTGGGGAGAGCCCAATTCATAAATACCACATCTTATCATGTATGTATTTCAAGGATTGGAGTATTGAGAGACTAGCCAGAGAATGCGCTAGAAGCTAAATAGAGAGGAGAAAAATCTGCACGAGTTGCGAATAAAGCTGCTATGCTTCGTTTTCAATGACACTTGTTCCTCAACGACGCCGACGCGACGCTCCCGCGCGGCGAAATGACCGGGAAACCTGACTAAGGCACCACCCTGTATACATATATCCCATCCCACACCAATGTGAGACGCTAAAAAAAACTGCGGAAGTCAAGCCGAAGCCGAAAAAAATGTAATTCATGTTTTCAAATGAAGTCCTCCGATGCGACGAAAATAACGAAAGAGGATTTCATGCCATGTTTCGAAGTGCTTTCGAAAGCTTATCATCGTGCTGGGTCGCCAAGAAAGAACATGAAATTTTCCGGATCCAGTACTTCATGGAAAGCACGAATGAGGAAGTCGATCAGCGGTTTCGATTCAACCCCGATACGGGGTCGGGAAACCACGGTCCGTCTTCGTTTACTCCAAAAGCATAAGAAGCTGATTCGTATCTTCGAGGCAACCCTTCAACGAGCGACAACTGGCTTTCGTATAACCATAGCAGCAGCCAGCCTGGGGGAAGCGCTACCGGCGAGTTTTAACACGCCGGTAGCAATTTTTATGCAATTTAATGTGTACGACTGAAGCGTATAACGGGTATTCTCCGATTCAGTGTAGAGTCATCGATAGTTTCGAGTGCCGAGCTCCAGAAGTCTCTTTGTAGTTGACTTGTGCCGGTGAAAGGTTTCGCCGTGGGCGTGTCGTGGGTAGTCAAATTATATTCCCATTTATCGATGTCTGGAGCCGCAGCATTTCGGAATGATTCGGCTTAGCCCCACAATGTGAGAGTCACCTGTTTCCAATTGAAGATCGCTCGAAGAGAAACCAGACCGAGGGACAATGAAACCGTGGAAGCGGCGCTCGATAACCGTCAGGTAATGCAGCTGCTTGGACGACTGAAGCAGCTTTGACTTCATCGGGCTGAATCGATTGTGATCGGGAAAAAGCCTCAGATTCCTTTGAGGCGCTTCTGCTCCAAGTGTACCAGCGTGTAATTGCATCTTTGCAGAAATCGATTCTCTTCCTTTTTGAGGCCGACAGTCGACGCCTCAACCGTGTGCCTCAATCGTTTGAAATGAGATTCGATACGATACTCATGTTTTCCGTGATTTGCGTATTTTCCAAGGAGACGCCCGTTGAAAACTCAGGGGAGGCGAAACTCAGGTCGAGGAGCGCTGGAAAGTTGAGGAGCTCACAGCTCAGCTCGATAACCGCTGTGCTCAGCAACCTTCAAGCAGGCCCATCGTTCTCCACAATTGTCAAACATTGCAACTTCAAAGAGAAACTGATTGAATTGTTTCGTGCGACGATTCTGCCATCAAAAAGTACGCAGGATATCGTGCGTTGTGTCAACAGGAGCCTCCTAGCTGTTTGCGACACCGGGAACAAGAGCGCGTTGACTTACTGGACTAAATTCTACACTCATTACACTCGATACTGTGGTCCGGAAAACTTCTCACTCTTGGACCTCACAGAGGACTGTAACTTGAACCTGAATTTATACGAAACGGCAGCTGCTCCTTTCAGCTACATCTGCTTGTATGCTAAGACGCAGAACTTCGTAATCCGAGTCGATTCCGATTTCCAAGGTATGCGACCAGCTCGAGAATCAATTTTCGTTCCTTACCTCGAGGTCCGTGAAGGGAAATTCTCCTTAGCTTCGGTTATGTGGTACTATCCCGAAGGGCACGATGGTCCGATGAGCTTATACGTGGTGAATATTGGCGAGGTCGTTCTGTTCTCGATGACTCCGAAGTATCCGACAAATTACAGTGAACCCGGGACACCAGTTTACGAGCAGTACTCTGCCGGAGTCTATGTCTACGATGAGAGTCATTATTCGCATGCAATCCCGTTTCTGACACAGGACGGCGTTGCTGTTTTCTTGAAACCGCCATATGTCTACAAGCACACCCTCCTTCTGGATATATTCGACACCGCAATATGGATTTCCCTCGTCGTTCTCACGTTTCTGATGGCTATGATCGTAACGATGTCGATTAGAAGACCCCCAAATACGTTCGCTTTGCAGAATTTCGTGAACAACTTGATCTTGATGTTCTGCCAAACTTTCACCAGTGTTCCGGTTCCGCAATCTTCTAAATTCAAATTCTTCTCCGGTTCCGTTTTGGCAATTCTATGGTCTATACTCGGGATAACACTTCTCACCGCATACAAGGGCAGTCTCGCCTCTTATTTGCAACATCCTCCGAGAGCCCCAAAACATACACGGATCCGCCAGGAGGATCATGACGTCGGGGAAGAGATATTTATCAGCGCTCCGCGACTCGACCTTGTCCTCAAGAAACTACACGAGGGAGGTCACTGGACCGGGAACGATGTGTCCATCAGGATCTTGATGTCGACTTGGGGCTTGGAAGGTGACACCTACACCGTTCCTTACACGACCGAAAGTCAAGTTTTGCAGTGCTTAAACGATGGAGCTTTATTCGCATGCAGGTCAGTGAGGAGGCAGATTCGACGCTTGTTTGAGAGTTGCGTCATGTTCTACCACCTGCGGAAGGTTATTGAGGGCTACATGAGCTCCGCAATCCGAGGTATCAGCTTCAAGGAGTTGTTGGTTCATGAGGACAAAACCGGTCGTGGCCTCGAGCTCAGTAGATGTATTCCATTCTTTGAAGCACTCTTTATAGGCATCGTGCTGTCATGGGGAACTCTAAGCTTCGAAATGGCAACCGCATCGGGATCGAGGAAGAGAGAATGCAGGAACTCACAGGGCGCCAGTGCAAGTCGAAAGTTCGGGAAGAAGCTCCGAAGGATAGCACCGAAGTAGTTGGAATCCGATCTGGCGATACGGTGGCCAATTCTCGGAATGATTTCCCTCACCGGATACAAACGATGTACAACTCTTACCATCGCAAACTCCTAGACATCGCCGCATTGACCAAGAGAAGACTGACGTCAGAAGACAGAGATGAACATTGTTGAGGAATTCACGAGTTTCGCAATCCATTGAAGACGCAGCTCTCCGCAACGTTCGAGGTCTGGCATGCAGAAGAGCTTGGCTTCACGAAGTCGGAGCTCATCATTGACTCCATCAACGGAGCCTTTTTCGGAAGGAATACCGAATCAACAACACCGAAGTCAAACGCGCAGACGGTTACGCTCAAGCATCTTTTCCCCTATCCGAAGCTTGTCACATCTTCGAGATGAAGCATCGAGGGCTTCATCGAAGTAATTATGTCTAGTTCGAATATCATCACCTCAAAGCATGAGGGAGTAAAAATAATTAGACTGAAGAGAGTTCTTTGAGCTCATAGGTCGACTAGAAACAGACTGGTTCATCATACGTTATTTACTCTAGACCTCAGAAGATATCTAGGCCCGGTAACTACTACCGCGCTCGAACAACTTGTCGAGGAATGGAAGACAAACATGGACGAAGTACAACGAAAATCAAAGCTTCAGCCGGCATGACCTCCACAGTATGTAAAACAGGAACTTCATCACCAGATTCAGCATTCATGGGTTCCATCATGTTCTCCGTCGGACGAAGAATTACTCCCCTCATCTGCTTGCAAGCGCTGTCATCAAAGTTGTAGTCTCCACCACTCTGCCTAATGTTTCTCACTCACCTTTCCACTCCTCACATGCCTTAGGGCCACGGGATAACAATTCCGCGTGGTAAAGCTGCGACGAGAGATCAGTTGTACACGTTATACCTTTTAATCATCGGTGTGAAAATAAACTTCATCAACTATGTACTATATATCGGGGTCGGACTCGCCGGAAAATCTCGGAGAAGAATCTCACAGAAGGCTGTGTTGAAAGACATTCATTCTGTGTCATTTTGTGATCGCATGTGAGTCTATCAGTGACGTTGAGGAATAGATGGTTAGAATCCAACTTGTGGGCTCTTGTGAAATTCCGCGGAGCCTCCAACGATGCGTGGATTCTGGCTTGCCCTACCAGCTTATATCGAAAAAAATTATTCTTCTCCAGCTCGACAGGAGGAGTTTATTTACAAGTCTCCGTTGATTTTTGGACACCGATTCTCAAACTAAGATCGCCTCGAGGATCATCGTCGGCGGCATGAGGAACATTCATTCACTTCCACGCACGCAATAAAGTATTTAGATCTCTTTGGTTTGTTTTTGTGCAGATTCCATCGAGATAACCGACCCGCCACGGTGCAACGAGAGGTGAAACCGACGAATCACACAGAACTTAATCAATCATGAGTTTCTTGTTGGATTCTCCGCATCGATGCTTGTGCGTTTCGAAGATCTCGCGCAGTTGCTGCACATATTTGCCGTGGAGTTCGTCCACTTGTTCCCGGGTGGGGTTGGCGACGCGCTCGACTCGAATCGGTGCTCCAACTAGAAATGCAGCGATTTTTAGTAGCTAGATTCCGATGCATGGAACTCAAGGTGTTAAGCTTCGGATTCTTCGATAGGTTCATGACCTAGTCGGGACTTGGTCGAATCGGAGAAGACTTTTTTTGAGCAAAGATGGCTGCACAGCGAGTGTACTCACCGACAGTGGTGATTGGTGATCTAAAAGGAACGTAGCCCCAGGTGTATTGGAAAACACCTCTGCCGTGGAAGAATGCTGGGGAAACGCCGCTGATCTTCTTGATGAATTCCTGGAACATCCGAACTTTCGAGCCACGTGGGTTCTCCACTTGGGTGAAGATGTCGTTTTCTCCGAAGGAGAAAACAGGAACCAAGTCAGCTCTGCAAGAATATTCCGTTTTCAACTGGTGGATGGCCCTGATGAAGAAGACGGCTCCAGATCCAGCCATCCTCGAATAAAGCATCACACCTTGCAAAACATCGAGAAGAGTACGGCTCCCCGAACTCGTGGTACTCACCCGTTCTGGAGCGCGACCCGTGCGAATCCTTTCCGACCTTTCAGAGTCAGATGGTAGTCGTCTCCACGATGGGCATCCAGAGCTTCCTGAGCACCGCCGATCACAATAACGGCAGCGTTGCCTTTGCCTTTGCGATTGAGTATCCACTCGATGGATTTTTGAGAAACACAACAGATTCCATAGAGCAGAGGCAACTCTCGATAGAAAGGGAAAAGGAAATTCATGCGCAGCGTCAGCGGATGGGTCACGATTCCTGCAAATTACGACGCTTTTCACTCTGAGCCAGAAACGAAGGGTTTTCTTCAGTTGAGCGCAAAAGATTCGAATCACGGCAAGCATCCGTACAACTCGTCGGGCTCGATAGAGCACGGTGTCGAATAACATGTTTTCTAAAACTTTGACTCACCCGGGAAAACTTCGCTGAATTTCGTGCCTTCGGTCGCAAAGTTGACTATGGCACCAAAACCCATGATTCCGTGGGGATGGTATCCCATGATGTAATTTCGGTCCGCAGGGAGTTCGGCGGTTTTAATAAGACGAACCGGGAAGTAATCTCTCATGTATCTCCAAATGCGGAGTTTTCGTAGTCGCTGCCATCGCCGGCCGCCTCGTTCACAGGTGTCCATATCGTACACTTACCACACCAAATATATCAACGGTATCCAATAATATTTTGTAAAGAAGAATAAATACAAGCTCAACAGGATTCCTCCGAGGCCGGCGAACAGGAACGAAAAACTCATGAAGGCAGCCGAGAACGTTTGAAGCCGCCGTTCCAGAGGGGTTTTCATGGGAGCGAACTCCACGCCCATGATCCGAGTCAGCTGAGGAAACGATTTGTTTTTTACCATCGTGGGCCAAGTGAAACCCCTGATTCTGAATCAGCTTTCCTCTCTGAATGTTCTTCTCATCCCGCACTTGTTGTCAAACGATCTCGATTCACTGAGTGCTGATGCATCTTGCCAAAAGCTGTTCAAACACCTCCCTTCTATATTTGACATATAGCCGCGATGGAGTATGGCACAAAATATCTATTTAATGATATGAGCTGTTCTCACCATTGCGAACTCAAGCTAGGCATGTGTATTAAACAGTGCCAATTATACGATTTCTAAACGCTCACCTTTCTACGCGGCACGACCCGCGGCTTGACATCGGCTTCAGGATTCACCTCAGACACCGTTTGCGTTGCCATGATTTCCAGTTTGGCACAATTAGTCTGCTCGAAAAACACTGAACTCTAAAACACCGATTTGTTTTCCACCTTGTGACAGTTGGGCGCTCAGTCCATCTAACCGGCTTTCTGCGGGCAGACGACCAACGATGGGTTATCGCGATAGCTCGAGTGCGTAGCCTAGAAAAGCAACAAAGATTGCGTTTGATCCACCTTTGGAGAACTGACTCTAGATCGGTGCTATTTAAGACCAGAGGAACGGAAATTCACAATGCACCAAGAGCAGGACTCACCAAAGCGGTGACCCGGTTGAATGAGTGTCAACTTTCGGTTTCTTTTTGAGTAAGTTCGCTTCGAGATCTCTGTCTCGCCAGCGTGTATTGGAATACTCTCCAGACAACTAAACACTTTCCTCGTGGTAGCCATACGCTCTTTCACCGGTAATCTGTGAAACTCACCTCCATGAACCTTGACCTCCAACGGAGAGCGGGGCGCTGCTTACGAGTTCCATGATTCGTCACAAAACAAGGCTGTTATCAATCGTGTCAACTTTGAAATATCAATCGCTTGTAAGGAGATGTTGAAGGAGGACTCCTTTCGGGTGATCGACTTGTCATCGTAACGAGAGTTTTTGGGCAACGATACGACGTCTTAAGGCGTGGTGGAATCTCATTTGAGTCCGATACTCTCACGACGGTACAATCAGTCTGTCTTCAGAGAAAGTTCAAACCTTTATCACTGGGATATCATTTTTGATGATCGCTGAAAGTACAATAATATGGCTTCGATATCGTGTTTTCTATTAGCTGCAAATTCGAGGAACAATGGATTCATTTGGAGAAAGTTGAGTGTTCCAGCTGCCTCATCAAACCAGATCAAGGAGCGATAGATGCGAAATCCATACCTAAAGTCGCTTTTCTGTGACAAAAAAGCGACTAGCCTTTCATCACTAGATGGAAGGCTTATGAATAGGGATGAAAATTTTTCGCGGAGAGCAGATATATCGCGGAATGCCGCGAATTTAGCGGTCCCGCGAAATCCCGCGAAACCTCGTATTATCCCAAAAAGTCCCGCGGAACCCTGCAAAATGCCGCGATATCCAATTAACTGCCAGAAGCTATGTTCTTCCCCGATCATTTATTTGAGATTCGGATCTCAATTTTTTTTCCAAAGAGTTGAGTATCAATAGTCAATAGCCAGTCGAAGCAGTTCAAAGCAAGACGGCAGAAGTAGGCTGTCTCAAACTCTGGGAGGACCCGAAAGCCTGCTCATGTTTCACAACCGGAATACATTTTTTGCGTCAAGCGCGGTTTGCGTGCGATCACTGGTCGAGGAAAGTTGGGGCCATTTAGGTGTATGATAGGTCGGAAAACGTCAGTACTACAGGTAAAAAATCGATTACGAAGCATTCGAAAGCTTCTCTGAGCCATTCTAGCCCTGATTTGGATGTTCAGCGAATCCCGCAAAAAGCCGCGAAATGCCGTCCCGCGACACGCCTGCGGAATTTCCCCCGCTTAAAATTTACATCCCTACTCATGAATCAAGTCGCAGGCACTTGTGCAAAGCGTCATCGCTACGATGACTTCTTTTGGATGAATCGCGAGGGACCGTTTCTACCTACGACTTGGAACGTGTTCGTCCAAGGCTGTTTGCGGGCGTTACGAGGGTTGCAGTCGTCGAATGGTGAAATCATTTTCGCTGGGGGCAAAAGTTTCAAGTACGATTCCTCAATCAGGCTCAAATGATATTTTTTTCCTGTTCAATGAGATCCAATCTCGGAAAATGGCTCTACAATATCAGCCATTTCCACGAGAGTTTAGCGTTCATGACCTGCAGGAGAATACACAGAGTCGTCCAAAAACCATCTTGGGATAGGAGCATTTGCACACATTCGCGATCACGGAAATCATCTCGTTGTGACTGAGGCATTCGGAAGCAATTCGCAATTTAGACCGAAATCATTAATGATATGCTTCCGGAATGCAAATCTCCGATCCAAATATGATGAGCACACATTGCGATAGGAAATTCGCTCTGATCTGTTGTCTAGATCTCGGGCATGGCCGACTCTTTTCGGAGGTTTCCTGAGATTCCTTATGACGTGATTCTGATGGAAATCGAGTATAGGGTGTCGAAGAGCTTCCGAAAGTCTCCCGAGGCTTTAGCGCGGAGATATAGTTGTAGCGAACATCTACTAAGCTGTAAGGAAGCCGATCAAGCTCAAAAAGGGTATCGATGGAAATTCCGAAAACTCAAGCTGGGCAGCTCAAGCCAGACCAGCATATCATCATCCGAAACAGGGAGAGACGGGATTTAGTGTGAGAATCATAAACACATAGGTGTGATCGCAGGAATTCCTCATGCAAACCGAGTTTTTATAAGTTTATTAGTGCTCAGAAGCAGCTACGCGGACTCTCCCCTGAAAAAGAGTGATTCTTCGTTGTATTCGGAGCTTCGGAGGTGAAGTTCCAGTTCGAATCGATGAATCCGAGAAACTACAAATAAAGGTGCTTCTAGGTGTGTTCTGGGATTCCGACGAGGCTTTTTAGAGGGGATAGGAATTCATGAGCAGACAATTAGAATGCATGACGTATTGCAGTAATGTATCGGGGTGTTCAAATAATAATAATTCAATAGTAATAGTAATACAGTAAAATCTCGTTACAACGAAGACGTTGGGGACCGAAAGTTGTGCTCGTTGTAGCGAGAGGCTTCCAGCATTCCTCTGAGTGGCGTATCTCGATGGAATTCGTTTTTGAGGTTTCTAAGGATCGTACCCGGCCGGTCATCCATTGAGTCATTTTGAGCCGGTCATCTGTCGGGCATTTCCTTCAAAAATGTGTCGTTTCCGAGGAAAACACGAAAACTACCTCTCGCGTCTCCCATAGAGAAAGTGGAAAAAACGAAAGGGTTTTGAGCAGGTTTAATTTCGATGAAATTTTTTTCGGGGTGCGTGAGAGGCTTATCCGATGTTAAGTCAAATTTTAGGGCCGGTCATCCAACGGAGATTTTTCTCTAATTGCAAGACGCACCGTTTTTAAGAAAATGGCGAAAAACCCTTTTACTTACCACCCTGTCATCTCGTTACAACGAATTCCGTTACAACGAAATATAGTTACAACAAACACAATTTTCGGTCCCCAACATCTTCGTCGTTACGAGATTTAACAGTATGAAATAAAGTAAACATTCCGATATAACGAACTTATGGTCGTGCTCTTCTTCAATATACCTCTATGTCCGTTCGTATCATTAACCGCTCGTAATGGCAAACAGTTTCTGATGCATGTTTCAGTAATAACTGTTCACTTCATCAAGACATCATTGCATTCTGTTCAAGTATAAATTACTTATGGGTGACGTTCGATTCCAACAAGCGGTCCGAGTTCTGTGCCAAAAACTCGGAGGATCTAATCTGCGAAGGCAGTGTGTCCCACGAAGAAGTGTCCCGGAAAAGATGGATGAGTTCCAAAGTCGAGGAAAGCTGTTCGGTGGGGCGCTTGCATGTTGGGCGAATTATTTCGAGAGAAAACTCCCTGAGGAAAAAGACAGACCTCGCTACGGGAAGACGTGAATAGCTCAGATGGTTATCCACTCATTACCGAGCTCGTGGAAGTTCCTTCTTCAAAATTCGACGGCTCTGTTCCACAGTCGTTCCCTCCACTGCAGAATCAAACTTGATTCAAATTTTCCGGAACGACGCCCCTCGCCAATGTGCTTCCCACGCTCGAATCGATGCAAAATCGAATTCGTCCGCGGCCATTCTGATTCACCTCTCTTTCTCAATCTCATAATCTAATCAACAAAACGAAAGTCACAATGTTACACAGTTTTAGACGCGAAATCAAAAAATCAATGCTTCATTACATCCGTGGAGAAGCGGGCAAAAAGTATCTCTCGTCCAACAAATTTCTCCAGTTGCGGACTGAACGAGATTAGATTCCACAGTCAGGTGCAGGTTCCCACATCAGCTTTCTCCTTCTGCGCTCGCTTACAAAACACAATGACCCGCCTTGCCGATCAGTACGCCGCGCCGGTCGATCCTCTAGATGTTCGCGATCAATCATGAATGCAATCGCCGTGCCGCAGCCGTCCGACCCGCCGCGCCGGCCGCTTTCGCGGCTGCTCCCGACGCGGACGAAGCCACGCAACCACCTTGTCTCCTGATAATCCAATGGGGCCGGAGTGAATCGCTGCGTGAAAGTCTCCCCCGCAACGGACCGTGCCGTGCTGATGCGTGGATCGAACAGAAGGCAAACCGTTGAAGAAGCTTTAACAAAGGTGGCGCTTTCATTCGATTTAGTACTGTAGCAGCCCTGTACAATGCGCTCTTGCACAGTGCTCGGGCGAGGACATTAAACTTTTGTTGAATGAAACGAAGAGAAGATCTTGAAATGCGTGGACAACTTCAATTCTAGATACGTATCTGACTTCAGAATGGAAAAGGTGCGAATGGAACACTACACTCGCTGATCGGAAAACGATTCGTCTTGGGGCAAAACACCGCGAACTCATACATTTTGCCAGATCCAAGATATGAGGTCAAGAAATGAACATGAGTTCCAGTGTTTGATGACAGGATTCTGAAAATAATGATTCGTGGCCTCTGGTTCGTCGTCTCAGCGGGCATATGATCCCAAGTGTTTCTGCAAAGCAATACGGATCATCGGTTTCCCGAAAGATAATCCAAGAATATTCACGTCCACTGGTTATGGAAGCAACGGGATTATCATGATTTCAGGTTCGGTTGGTCTCGGAAGGGAGGAGTCTGGTGATTTCCCCGGAATGGGCTCGATCGAATCGAGACTCGTATCTCGATCTGGAGCCTTCCCTCAATTCCCGATGATTTAATGTAGATTTTCAAGTTATCGAATTTTGTCGCGAACGAGTTTCGGTGCGATTGCTCCGCAGTTCAAGATTACCATTTCCAAATTTCGAATATTATGGCTCTGATAGTTCTATTTCTCCACTGACGCGCATCCTCTGGAAACAGTTGATCGAAGTTCCACTCAACCGAACGAAATGCAATTGAGGTGAACTTGGTTCGGCTTTCGCGCGAGAGGTCCTCATGCTCAAGGTCGCATCGCGGTGACGAGCGGCGATCTTCGAGTGCAAGTAACCTGTGCGACGCGATCTTTTTCTGATTGCAACAGTGTCCTCAGGATGATTTTAGTTCGGTTTTGCGTGCTGCGGGACCCAATGCGAAACCTTTCTGTCGTGAATTGCAGTAAACGATTCAATTTCGTGACATATTTGCGTCGCTTCAAAGTTGGAGAGGTGGCCAACCGCTGGGTGTGGGAGCTTCTATTCACCGTTAGATGCCACGACGAACGTTCGAATTGCTCCATCAAAACGAGCGAGGGATTCTGACTTCAAGTGGGAATTATTGGCAGCTGGAATGGCGATCGGGTACCTTCAGCTTCGATGGAAATCAAAGATCTAGTTCTTCTTGACCGAAAGAACTTCCTCTTCCCGTTCGATTAGGCTGGTGATACTTCACGGCCTCTCTTCCTTAGATTGTCCCCGTGTGGTTCCGTGGAAATCAAATTTCCCATATCTCAGTCAGCGAAGAAGTGAGTTGGATATTTCCACTCAAGTGGAACATTTGATTCGTCCGATATAGCTTTGCCGGTCAGGCGTTCTTCTTTCGGTTTCATT
This sequence comes from Neoseiulus cucumeris, assembly GCA_021527715.1. Classification (NCBI taxonomy): domain Eukaryota; kingdom Metazoa; phylum Arthropoda; class Arachnida; order Mesostigmata; family Phytoseiidae; genus Neoseiulus; species Neoseiulus cucumeris. Next base: position 156,744 of record JAJSRV010000061.1, on the reverse strand, counting down.
TCTTTGGGAAAATTTCAGCACCGTGCTTTGCTCAATGCGGACGAGGTGTTGATTTGTTTCATCAGTTGTGAGAAACACTGTTTGGTTTGGATTTCATTTTCAAAAAAAAGTTTCCATCCATCCGCTTTCAGTTAAGTCTAAACTGCTGTAGGTCGCTTGTGTTCCAAATTCTGTTTGATTCGAGCAAGCCGAGAAGGCGATGACAACAGCAGCCTGTCACGGTTCGAGCATTTGAGGTTGGGCTAACGTCTGCATTGACGTTGTGATTTTGTCCTGACCGTGTTTATTTGCCTTCATGTTTTCTATTGAGTCGGCTGTCGACGCCGCCGTCGTCGTCGTCTTCGTCACCGTGCCCCTGGCGGGCTACTGTAAATAAATCTAACATCAGACAGAAATCAGATGTTCCATCAATTGTTTTCGGGCAAAGCCTGGCGACAAGCGTTGGCGCGCCGTCACACGATCACCACAAGCGCATTTTATGAAGTCGCCAGCGGACAAACTCACAATAAGGTGCCGTCCGCCTTTGACAGCCCGCCGTCACCGAAAGCTTTACGCCTTCTCTGACCTAACACCGGAGAAAAAAAAAGAGCGAAGACATCCGATGCGGGGGAAGGCGATCGAGGCTCTCATTGATGCTAAAGCTTTTCGAGTTTTGCCCTCATCGAAGCGAATCTCTCATCTGGAACCGGGCTGCGTACCCAGCGGGGCCGCATGATGACTTCTACAAGGGTTTCTGGAGCAGACTGCGACGATAGGTGAATCACGGAAAACCGAGCGAACGTCCGATCAGCCGACGAAGCGACGCGACGTTGTTGTTGATCGATCGCAAGAGTCCACAACATCGACGTGGTGATCGGTGAGGCGGGTCATTGTGTTGCGAGCTCAGCGCAGAAAATATTCCTGATGTGGGAACTTTGCGGCCGACCCTCTGGTTCTGGCTCCGACCGACGTCTAATCCCGCTCAGGCCACAAACAGATTTTGTCTTACTTCAAGGCAAACGACAGGCAGTACTATCGCTAACAGTCGAATTCGTACGCCAAAGCAAACGAACCACATTCAGTCACTTTCGAACGGGAAACGAAATTGAATTCCTTTTTTTTTTCAGTGAAAAGCGCTTTCTGGCGACGGAATACTCGATCGAAAGGTCACTCAGGCGGTCGATAGATCGATCGTTCGGTCGGTCGGTCGGTCAGTTGACTCGTCAGCCAGAAAGTCAACATTCAATAGATCGACGGGGCGAAGTGAATTGTCATTGTTGGCTAAAACCGAGAATCGCTTTTCAAGCAGCATCGAAACTTCATCCACCGAAGATTGGAGCAATAATCGAACGGGTCAACCGCGCCGGCCCTCAAACCGGTAACGACCCACTGCAAAAGAAAAAAAAATTCAAAATGCGTTCCACGTTTGCACCGCGTACGCGCGACACGTCGGCTCGTCTGGCGGTACGTCCGTCGACGAAGGTGTGGATTTCAGCATCGCCATCAGCACAATGCATGTACGCTCGTGGATGACGGCAACGCCATGGAACGAGTCCACTCCTTGCGAAGGGACGCGTGAAGAAAAGAAATAAATAAAAACCACTGATTTGAAAATGCCATTTATTATGTTCCATCGATTTTTAAATTAATCAAGGTTGGTAATGAGAGTCGTTCGGTCGGCAGGTCCATTGTCCGTTCGCGATGTGTTGTTTTTGTTGTTGTGGTTCTTGTTTCGAGCCTCGTTTGTTCCGCGCTAGCTCGTTCCCTCAGCGATTTGATCATCGAAGAGATCTGGAAATTGAAATACTCTGCAGGAGGTACTACACTTCACCGACACGCCATAACATTTCCAAGAACATGCACGTCCCTTTGTTGAGCGTGTCAAAACAATTCGATTCGATCAAACTCGGAAGAAAAAAACCAAGTGGTGCGGTTCCGCAGAAATGCGGAAAAGTTGAGGACGAAGTACCTGAGCAGAGGAACGTTGTCGAGAGGGACCGAAAAGATAGATTCATTAGCGGTGGCGGGAGGGCGTTCGAATCAAGGAAATCGAATCAATGTGCTAGAACTCCACGCGTAAGAAATAATCGACGACCGCATACTGACCAAACGGACTGTGTCGTTTCGATTGCAACAGTCGGATAATTGTGCTCACCATCTTCCAAAAATAGAGCCACCGTTCTCCCCTACCCTTTCTAACGTCCTCGTTATTCGATTTTCCCTCTGAAATACTCGTTTCTCGCCACCTTGTAGGCATCCCGTTGCGATTTTTTCCGATGATTTGATGATCTTTGCTGGATTTCATGGCGGGAAATTCTCAGTGAGGATTGCCGAGAGTTGGTGTGGTTGTGGGTGCCGGATCTTTTTAGTGATGGTTCGGAAGCGGCGGTTATCGTTACACGAAGTTTCATCCGAAGCCAAAAGAAAGCTGCAGAGACGCCTGAGCAGCGTGAACGGACGTTAGAAGCTGTTCGACAACGGAGGATTCGACGAACGAGGAAGCAACCTGAAGTGAGGGCGGAAACCGATCGAAACCGGCGCGCGGCACTCCGGTCCGTTGAAAATGTTTAGCAACAAGAACTCAGACTTGAAGCTGGTCATGGATTTAGCTTTCGTCAGTTGTTGTTCGAGACGGAAAAGTAACGTCGATCGAGATTGGACGCTGACCGTGAATGACATGCTGCACTCCGTTCTGTTGAAACGGAGGCACAGATGAAATCGCGCTGGAGGGTGCTCGAGAACGTTAGAACCCATTCAGATTTAGAGAGACGCACGACGAACGACTGTTAACGGAACAGAGAACGAATGGGATTAATGGAGGAACGCTTCAGGAAATGTTTCTGTATCTGGTGAACTGGCAGAGCCTTCCGTTCTATCCCAGGCACTGCTTTTGACCGAGGCAACGAGCGAATCGTCGTTATGTGGAGATGAACTCCATGCATCGTTTGTTCCTCACCTGGCTTCCGAACTCTACATTTAGAGATATTTTCGTTTAATGTTCTCCGGACAGTTCATCCATACACAATGATGATGCAACATTGGAGTGCAAAAGTAGTGGCCGGGAACGTGGAGACTTTCATCGCACCGCGGAACCTCCGCATCACTGCAGCCTTTGGAAACCCTGATTTGGGTACCCGCAGAGCACGAGTCTCGCTCAGTAGCGTACCTAGGGGGGCGGGGGACAAAGGGGGCCATGGCCCCCCAAAATTTTCAGCTGGCCCAAAGGACTCTATGGAAATGATGAGGATGATCAGCTTTCAGCCCCTTTCAAAACCTGGAAACATAGGAAACTGGTCTCGCCCCCCCCCCCCCAAAAAAATCCTGGGTACGCCCCTGATCTCGCTGCGGCAAACAGAATCTCAGGAAGATTTCGTGTACTACATTACTCTGGCCATGGACCATAGAGAACCTCTCGCTTGGTATTTCAAGGAAGACGAGGAATTCGAGGTGCGGGTTTAGCTCCTCGATTCTGATTACGATGATCGAACTCCAGCCTCAATCACTCTCCATGGCCTCCGTGAAGCCGAATTTGCCCCAGAGCCGAGTGCTGGCGTCGTCGCCGGGTTCAGGAAAACAAAATGGTTCTCTCGGCTTCGAAGTCTGTAGTTCTGGCTAAGGGTGACGTCGGATCCGCAGCCCCTGACTACCACATGCTCGGAGCCATTCTCCCGGTCGTCCGTCCTGTGCGAGACTTGGGTGTTGTCAATCTTTTTTCGTGGGGCATTTGCTCACTCATCAAGGATGGCCGCATCCCGAGTAACATTTTACTCCCACCACTGTGATATATTGGAGCCGATCTGCTCCCTTGCTACTGTTGTACCGAGCTCATATATAACTTTTTTAAATAAAGAGATTTGAATTGAATTGAACCGTTCACATTTATTTAAGGAGGCCGCGATCGAGAGCTTTTCTGATGGCGAGAGTTTCTCATTTTGAGCCGATTCATCCCACAGTGAGCCCTCGGGAACGATCCGTTGCTCGGAGGCTTACTTAAGAATCTGAGTTTAGGGCTCGGATACTTTTTGGGTGGAAAAAGAAGTTTTCGGATACATACCTAAATACCATCGACGTGCGCGTGTTTAAGCTTCTCAAAACGCAATAGACTGGAAAGCTTCACGGGGTGTGAGAATGTTGACAATTTCTATCTGTTCCGTATCGCATGTTTTACTCACCGCTCCTAATACCAATCCCAATCCTTCTCCTTCTCCGCCACCAAACTCTCTGAATCCTCTTCCTTTGCTCGCCGCTACAGACATCTCGATCTCTCTTCCCCATCATGTTACACCGCCTGCGCTCAAACTTCCCCCAACGCTCAACTTGCGAAGGTTTGGAACGATCTCCCCCCTGAGATTCGCTCCATCCCTACGCTCACGCGCTTTCGCACTGCACTTAAAAGACACCTTCTTTCCCTTTAGCCCCAAACAATAAATGCGGCCAACCTCTGGCTTGCGTGCCTCGGCATAGTTGTTATCCATGAAATAAATAAATCTATATATATAAAAATCTAGGATCTGTTGGTTTGTTTGTCCTCAATAGACTCGCGAATGAAGAGTCCGATCGAGATGAAACCGTCTGCATCGCATGGAGTAAGCTTCTGGAACGGACATAGGCCACGTAGGATTAGACTGGCGCTCTGTGATACAAGGCAGCCTGACTGACAATGAGAGAGGTTTTCTATGTCACCGGAGTCTCCCGCCACACAACGCGCTGCAGTCTTTCCTGAGCTTTCGGTGACGTGTTATATATTTCATAGGTGAACAGTGCGATCTTACGCCGCGTAACCAAAAAGGAAAAGCTGCCTTAGCGGTCTCTTTCGTTCTTCATCATACTGATTCCATTTGATTTTCAATGATGGTTTGGACACTTCACGCATGCGCAAAGGGAGGGAAGATACGGCTGCGCTCCTTTAGAAAGCTCAACTCAGATAGTATGAACCCAAAGGTCTTCGAGGGGCCAATGCCTCATTTATTTCAATGTAGCTTCGATTTTTGACAATGGGCCTTCGACCCTGTAGGCATCTGACTTCTGAGACCAGATGTCATCTTTCCCGAAACGGAGGCTTTTGACTTTCTCGAACACGTCTTCGCGATCCATTTCTTCGCTCAGATTGCAGGGGAGCTGAGTAGCGAAGGAGAAATGGATCAATCGCAACGACTACGTCGTAAGGTGAGAAGTACTCACGGACGATCGGGAAACGATCACTCCTGCGAGAGGTACGCTCGAACGGCCAGAGAACGATATCTTCCGCGGGTAGTACTCATGGACCATCAAAGAAGGATGTCTCCTGATGACACCATGCAGCGACCACCAGAAACGGTGTCTTCTGCGGAAACTACGCAAGTATTCTGTACACCTTGCGAGTGCGATGGACGGAGGAAGATGAGGAAACGTTGTCTCCTGAGAAAACTACCGAAGGACGTTCACGGAATCTTCCGTGATAAACGTAGAAGAACAATGAGATAACTGTGGATTGGATTGTATTTATTTGGATCTTATATATACACAGATATGTATATTCCCTTCCATTTTAGGGGTGAATTGTCTTGCATTCACAGATCATTTATTGAAGTTTTCCCATCGTCTTTGGATCTGATTCGTCCTCCTTAGATCTTCCGGGGTTGTTTCGGATTGGAGTCCAATTCGGTAGGAGAATTCCTGCTGGGAGTATTTTCCTTCCTCGCATTCCAGAATCACGTGCAGGTCGGTTTCCGGGGCTCCGAATCGGGCGCATTTCGTATCGATGGAAGGATCGCGAGCACGTTGTCTGGTCCTGGTTTGGAGCATTCCAGCCCGGGTTAGAGCGAGGAGAGATGGATCTTGTTTCGATTATTATGCTTTTGAATCCTCGATCTGTGTCGCTCATTCGCGGGGAAGTCCAGATAAGTCGACCCAATGCTTATGCTACCGATTTATTCAACGCCACTTAATGCCGCAACTCCATCTGCAACACATCAGAAGCACATCCCCACTGAGAACTGTGTAGTGAACACCCTTTCGAGACAGCAATTCTCCTCCGCCAGCACGGGCTCGTCGCCCGAGGAACACAATATTTGAAATCCTCCCCGGGTGTCCGCTAAGCCGCATTTCTTCGGCAAAATAGATCAGGAACCTTTCCGATTCGCGAGTGATGAACCGATGCGAGAGACAAGGAAGATCGGAGGACGGAGTCAAGAATTAAAACTAGGATATCTCTCAGCCGGTTTGAAATCATGCTCGATATACATATCTAACTACATTTTGTCTTCGATTGATTCTTGGACAGCGTCCGTGATGCGATACTGAGGATTTATCGCGCTATGAATCAGAGTCTTTTCCGCAACTGCCTATGCTTGAAGAGAGAATCCGACGCTCATGATTGTTGACACCAATGGACCTGAAAATCTGCGGCCACGGACAACTGGGCAAAAGACAACTGGGCAAAGCGGACAACTGGGCAAATCCGACAACTGGGCCGACGGACAACTGGGCCACAGACAACTGGGCAAAAGATGACTGGGCAAAAGACTATTGGGCAACGCAGACAACTGGGCAAACCGACAACTGGGCCAGACCACATGATTTTTGTTCAGTGGAATGCTGAAATGGTGTAAGGCGTACCACAGCTGATTCTGTACATGCTCGTTCGCGCGTGTAGTCCGTTGAATCTTGAGAAGTGCTGAAATAGTTTTCTTACCGGCAGCGAGAATCAGTCATCTCGAAGAAATAAACCATTTCGACTCCGTCTTCTGACGAGAACACACCTCTGGGTCCCTTTTTCTCTTCCTTCATACCGGTTAAAATTGCAGCAGTAGGTAAACCACTTGATTAGCATTAGTCATCATCCACGGCTCTAGCTCTCGAACAAGGTTCAACAAGATATTTTCGGTCTCGCAGGCCGAATGTTCCTCTGAATTCTGATATCCACCGAATAAAACACCGCACGTGATTCCTCAAACTCCGAGTGAATGATTCCGTCCGTTCCTTTCCATGCAAGACTTTTTCGGAGAATATGGCGACGAACTTCAGCGTATCGAGTCAAAGAGGTCGAGACAAGCTTGAACTCGATGGCCATCTGTACGTTAGGGGCTATACCTCGAAAAACGGCCGACAAACTTGGCGCTGTATGTACAAACGCGCTAGAATTCCTTGTGAAGCCTTGGTGTACACCCTTGTCAGCACCAGGGAAGTCAATTCAGATTGCCCAGGTGTCCTTTGCCCACTTGTCCGCGTTGCCCAGTTGTCTTTTGCCCAGTTATCTTTTGCCCAGTTATCTTTTGCCCAGTTGTCCGTTGGCCCAGTCGTCTGTTTTGCCCAGTTGTCTTTCGCCCAGTTGTCTGCTTTGCCCAGTTGTCTTTTGCCCAGATGTCCTGTACCGGAAAATCTGAATCCTCCTCGATTATCGCCACATCTCTGGTTAAGATTGTTTCCAAAGTGCGCGTAATGAACTTCTCATCGCTTCCTCCATTGTGCAGATCATAGATAGCGAAATGAAAGCTCTTGCAGACCTTTGGCGTACCCAGGATGAGGAATGCGTAAGGCATCGGGGTTGGGTATGCAGGGCAGTAAACGCTCACTTCTCGTCAGGTCAGCTTGTACCAAGTCATGACAGTTTTCCGTTTCATCTGAAATGATACGTTTCAATCCACCAATGATTTGCACAGCTCAGGCGTCAAGGCTGCATCGAAAAAGTGGTGCGCAAGTGATACCGTGTGTTCGAATCCCAAAAAAAGTGAAAACCGATTTAGATCTTTGGGTGGCAGCAGCTCAAAATGACTACCACCCATTCGAACTGGGGGTCCGCGAGAACATCGTCACGCATCGCGACGATTCGCACAGAGAGTATGATCTCTCCTGGGTGAGACTCGAGGGCCTAGTCTACGGAAATCCTTCATCCGGAATAAGTTCGACGGAGCTCACTTCTCTTAGCGGTGTCTGTAGAATTCGTCCACTCTCGATACGAGTTTGAGATCCCAAATCCGAAATTGGGTGAGTGTCACCATCCTGAGCCTGCCGAGGCTATGGAATCATTTTCGCTGGAGCAGAGGAGAATTTCGCACGAAAAAAGGGTACAAGTCCGGTAAGCGCCCGCAGTGAAAAAGTCGCCAAAAGGGCGGCTTAGGCGCCCGTTGCCTCAAATGCGGGCGTTTACCGGACTTGGAGATGGATTATAGGGAGCGAGTCAACGGAGACCAAAACAAACGGAGAGGAGAAGGGGAAAGGGCGACCGGACAACAACATCGAGTCTTTTTCGTACAACATTTCGAGTCTTTCACGGAACCAGCTTAATCAGCGAGGACACGAAGTCAACAGTCGCTAAAAACCGTTATTGAATCCGTCGAAACCGTTGGTGAAAATATTCCTCGGAGCTTTTTCCCCGTCAGCCACCGCGCAAGTAGCCCGCCCGCGATCTCCAATTCAGTAGTCTCCGAGACCCTCGCTTTCCAACCCCGGATAGTTAGTAGCCCTCGCTTCGCTCGGGCTCAATTGATTGCATCGGCAAGGGGACCGGCTGGGGGTGCCCCCTAGCTGCGATCCCCGCTGCCGTCTATACTCTAAGACCCCGCGCTGTGCACTGGTGGATTTGAATCCCCGCGCTGTTGGCCGCCGCTCCGCGTTCCCGTTCTCCGCCGTGTGTGCTGGCTCACTCTCTCTGCCGGCGGCCTTTCGTGGTCTCAAGTCGCCCAAAAAAGAATGCGGGCGTTTAGCGGACTACCACCGAAAAAAGAAATCTATTGAATAACCCGATACAGTTTTGGGATGAACTAACACCCATCGCTCAAAGGTGGTTTATGATCGCAAAAAACTTCAGTGTGTCCGAATTTCAGGGAACGATTTATTACAACACATCCGGAAGTGCTCGTAATTAATGACTCCGCGTCAAGCGAAATATGTTTACCAAAAGAAGTGCTCAAAAATGAATTCAGTCGCTAATTTTGTTTTCGCGCGGAGCCGCTGAATTTCGGGGTGGCTATCGTGATGAGAGGGTTGGCTTTTTTTTCGAAAGCGTCCCAGCGACTTACATCCGCCTCAAACTTCAGGCCAACGCTCGACGCCTCGCCGCCATCTCCGACACCACCACCGCCACCACCACCAACAAGTACAACAAGAACAGCTCATTGGCTCGTAGACGAAGAATCAACACTCCCTCGTCGCGGAACTCCGTCAATTGGTTCGAATTCGATCCAAATACAGAAGATTCGGCGCCCCAAACAGACGCTTCTTCAAAGAGTAACTCGATAGTTTGAACATTTTCAACTTTTTTTTCTTTCTTCACATTTTGCCGATGATCGCTGGCGGGAAAGCTCATGTAGCAATCCAGGAATCACGTCCAGGCCTCCCCCTCGGGTTCTAGCCTCGAGGAGAATTTCATTGAAGTCATAACTCAACAAGAGACACATTTTGATACCACAAACGGAAACGATAGGCGGAAGAAAAGCAATTGAATCGCTCACAACAAACGGGATGACTTGCATGACACTCGGAAGCTTCTGAAATCGCTTTTCTTTCTTGAGGGGCTAAAGTTGAAACGCAAACATTGTGATGACTCGGGGAAATGACATTTCGATGAGGACCAGCATGATTTCATATTCCGGAAACTTGTGGTGGATGAGACTTGTCACCAGGAGGTTCGGTTGGTTTTCCTCTCGAAGCCCGATGAGATGTAGAGCATTAGAGGATTCGAAACGGTATCCTTGAGAAACGCGTTCCGACTTGGAAAGTGGACAATGGAATCGTTCTACATTCAAGAGCTTTGAAAACAGTTTCGCGCGATTTACTTGGGATTCTTTTGTTGCATTTGAAGAATTCGAGACGGGATCCCCTTCTGAAACTTCTCAAATGAAGCGAATGATCAGAACAACGATACGAAAGCAAGGTCTGTCAGAAGTACGGTCTGCTGATTGGTCCGTACAACTAGGTTTCGTCGGTTTTATGACACGGCTACGTCTATCACGTCGTCCTTGGTCGACAGTTAAATTTCTCTAACGGCCGCTGACGTCTCAACGCACAACGTCGAGTCTTGTTGCTAATATATTTTTACATATCGACCCTATCGATGAAATAAAGAACTGAAAAAAAATTTCTCTAACGGTGGAACGGGCAATTCGCCGAAGTTGGACAATTTGCCTCGATCGGCGATAATTTATAATAGCTGTCTTCTTTTGACAAACGCCTCGACAAACGACAAAATCATGCGCGAAAATGAGCTTTTTCACGCTGATCCGCTAGCATGAAATCATCGGAGTGTTCAAGCCAACATCGTATACTTCCAGTTGGGCAATCGTTAGAGAAAAATTCGCGCGTTCTCGCCTAGCTCCGCTTCGTCCGTTACGCTTTCGACAGATATTCAAAGAATGAAGAGCGCTGCGACATTACGACAAAAGATATCGTCTTCATAGAAAGCGCGTTGCCTGCTCGCTTCCTTGCACCATATGCATGCCCGCCATCCAGGACGGTTGAGTTCCTCCGCAGCCGAGTAAATCTGAAGTTTTCAACGTCCGAATCTAGATAAAGGACAATAGTCCGTCGTTTCGCAAAACGCGCCATCTTTTCTGTTTTTATTGCGTGGATTTGCCTCACTGCGACAGACACCACGTGCTGCGCGTTGACCGTCTACCCTCTGGAGTCTTATTTTCGGTTCATCTCCCTGATAGAGTTGGATCTGCTTGCTTGAGAAGAACGCCTACCGTCCAGTGAGCAGGAAACCAACGATTTCTTGCTCCTTTTCCCCATCTTCGTTCCCCTATGTTTGCAGTGTCGCGGAATTGATTTTCATGGCTTCTGTTCTGAATTGTGACGCTTCCTGCTTCATTCTTCGAAAAAAGTAAACAATCGAATGAATTCAAAGAAAGGAGCGTAGGAATAGAAAACGACAACATCATTCGTAATCGCTGTCACGGCAGTCGTACACAGAAAGAAGAACAGCTTTTCCATCGAAGTCCAGATGGAAGATGTCAGAAGCCGACGCGGTGGAAGAACTTGAATGTCAGCGATGTCAACTAGATCCGGACGGATCGAATAACTGTTTCCCAGGAGAAAATCCCCAAGGATATTGAAAACGGGGAACTTCGGTGGTCGAGCTCTATGATCTCAGAAAACCCGATTGTCCACGACATTCCATTCAGCCAGTCGAGCGTGAGTCTCCATTCATTCAACGATCAGCCGTTCACAACTCCCTGTCGCCCCTCGGTTTCCGATCCAATCCTCAGCTTCAATGTTTTGCCGCTAAGGCTGCCGTCGACTTCTGATATTCAGAGTCGAAATCAGACATGGAAAGGGCGTAACCGATCTGGTAGCGAACGGAAACCGAAACATCAAGGGCCTCCCTCGCTTACCATCTTTCTGTCTCTTCCGTTGTCGAAATCGCTCGGCGTTCATTCTCTCGGTTACTTGCATCTTCTGGATCTCGACATTTCACTCGGTTGCACATCATCGCCAAACTGTTGCTCATCGAGTCTCTTCGAGCGAACCTCATCAGAAATCATTAATTAACGCCGTTGCAAGTTGATGAGTTCGAAGACGCGTGGGTCGCGCGTTAGAAACGCGTCAGCTTCTGGGCCCTGGAGCGAGGGCCGCCGATGCTGCGCGAAGGGCACTCTGGCAGTTTCCATTTTCATCAGTGAGTGAGTGTCAATTGGTTCGGCACAAATCGATGATTCCTTCTCTTTTTTGTAGTTGCTCGTCCCCGTCATCGTCGACAAGGCGGCGGCAGCAGCAGCGACAGATTTAGAGCTCTCTCAAAATTCGTTTCGGCTTTTTTTCATCTGTCTGAAACATCGTTCTGAATGCGCTCATCCGCACGCTGCTTCAGCTTGCTAGCGGAAAATATGGCCAACTATCTCATACGAATCTCGCAGGGTCAGAAGAACGGAGGAAAAACGACCATAAATATTATTTATATTTTCAGCGTGTGTTCTCTGTCGTCGCTGCCGCCGCCGCCACCACCTTCATGGGTCGCTCGCTTGCCTGTTTTGCCTGTATGGTCCGGTGCCTGCGCAGGATTGATACCGCGGCGATTTGCGCTGAAAATTTGGGAAGAAATCTCTCGGCCGATCGCCGGTCATCGTTGACGGGGATCGGAACGAGGATCCAGTCCTCCTTGTTTTGAATTTTAATGAATTTCACCGAGTTTGTTTCCATGCGCTCGAACATGGGTACACACCTTTCCAGAATTCGAGGGAACCAACACCGACGCTGCATCGCCAAACTTTACGATCGTAACGAGAGAACGAGGAGAGGAGAAAAATTGAAAACTCATAAACTCAAATTTGAGAATCGACCGACGAAGCGATCGAAGTGATCCAGCTTACTTTCGAAGCTCATCATTGTCTTGGACTTTATTTTTTTATTGTTTTTCTCTGCGTGTTTTTATGGCTGGCGTCAGACTGGCAGCGGACCACCACGGTAATCACTACAAGATGCAAAGAATGTGCTCTTTGAAAAAGTACAAACTCGGCGAACTACTACCCACAGCCACGGTCATGATTTCACTGAACTAGCAGTCGTAGAACCAATTCGAAATTCCTCAGAAACTGGGAGCGATAGTGAGCGAAATCTCTCTCTCTGTCTCTCGAACATTCTCGACGAAAAGAGAACTCTTGAGAACGAGGAGAGTTCGCACCGAACTCGCGTCCGAAAGGCTTCTGAGTGAGCCATGCACACCGCGTCAAGAGAAATGAAAAAGCGAAAATGTTCGAAATACGATTGAACGAGCGAGCGAGCGAGCGAGCCAACGAGCGGACGAGTCACATTTAGTGGTCGACACATCGACTTCACATCCGTCAAGTTATGTTCGTCGTGTCCAACCACTCGCCGTGTTCAAAAAAGGAGGGGGCTTCCCGAGAAACATCACACAAGTGACAAAGACTTCGCCGTGAGAAAAAAGAAATTGCTTGCCCATTCCGACGAGAGAGGTCTCGACAACCGCGCAGCTAACACCGCACCGTCGAGCTAACATCGACGTGACGAGAGCATATCGAGCGTTGCGAGACAAAACCCAAGAGGAATAAACGTACAATGGACGGATACAGTGACGGCTCAGGGCGGCGTTTTGCTGATTTCGATGATACCCTACCGGCTCCGACGTCATTTAGGTCGACTGATTTTCTCTCGAAAGATTCTCCTTTCGTTGCGCCAGTTTGTGTATCCGGCTTCGACTTTTGTCGAGCGCCTACCGATTCTCGGCAATTCACACTTGCTTAGAAATTGTCTTCAACTTGAGACTGGATCCTAGATCACAGGGTGATTCAAATATGCGGTTTTGATGATCCAGCGGACCGATTGAGCGGTGCTGGTTTTAAGTTTTCAGAACGATCTCGATCGTATCAGCCTCGATCGTGCCACTCCCGACAGTATCGACTCTCTGAAATCTGAGAAATATATTCTGGAAACCAGAATTATCTGATGAAAAGTCGGGCGTCTTCTTGTTCTCCATGGCTCAGGCCAGAAAGTCCGAGGAACCTGATTCGGAATCGAGAGAGTGTTACAAGTTCGGCCGAAAAAATTCAGTTTGCAATCGACATCCGATTATACATGCGACGCGCATTTTTTCAATTTTCGTTGATATATGCACAATATAAAGAGTGTGATCATGTATACCGATACCCATTGACATTGGATCATATCAATATTCATTGATATTGTATCATGTCAATATTCACTGATATTGTTTCATGTCCATATTTATTGATATTGTATCATTTCATTATTTATTTATATTGTTTCATGTCAATATTCATTGATATTGTATCATTTCATTATTTGTTTATATCGTTTCATGTCAATACGTTCCATACCTCCGTTAGAGATAGCCCGTCTCTCAAATCCTTCAAAAGGATCATGACGGCCTTCCTATATTCTCAAACTCAACGCTCCGATGTCACACACACATAACCCATGTCCGTGATACTTTCCCATAATTAAGTTATTATTGATGATGATGATGACGAATAGTCATTGATATTGGATCATGACAATATTTATTTATATTGTGTCATGTCAATATTCATTGATATTGGATCATATCAGTATTCATTGATATTCGATCATGTCAATACTCATTTATATTGGATCATATGAATATTCATCGACATAATTATGTCGCAACTGCTAATGATTATGCAGATCGACGACCATAAAAACGGGGGAAGCGTGAGAGAATGAAGGGTCATTCTGGGCTCTTGGTGGAAGATGTAGTAGTTCGAGCACATAATACACTTTCTCTTGACACTCCTCACGTTCCTACCACAATCAGATTCGCTCGAGTCATTCTGGCGTGATTGCTTCCTTCTCCTATTCATGGCGATTTCAAATCAACAGAATCCGTATTGTCTCGATGTCATAAACGATGGAGCTCACGTCATTCATGATTTCGGAGCAGCGTTCCATCTTGCCCGCTCTGAATGGACTCTTCAAACTCAGCTCAAAAGCCGTAAACGAGCGAAAGTTTGTGAATGCATGAATTCTCGCGTCAACCAAGAGGAAGATGTTTCAGGGAAAAAAGCAAGACCAAACGGCGGCAGGAGATCGCGTCGATCACTCGCAGCTTACGTTATTCTCACGTAGTCTGGGTGGTGCCGTACGTCGGTCGCTACGAGTTACGACATGAATCTATTAGCTGGAGCCCGCGAAAAATTCGGAAGGCCTCTATCTCTAAATCTTCCTCTCTTTTTCCTTGTTACTTACACGCGCTGGAGGGCTTCACCTCAAGGACCGCTGCCGGTGACGTCGCGCCGCCAACGTTGACATCACCGTTGGCAACCAAGGCACCGCTGCCTCAAACGCATCCAGTTTTAGCCACAACCACCCAGTCTTCGGTGGCGCGTCGACCTGTCGCGTTTGCTCGATCATATCTAGGCGAGATTTACAATGTAGCGGAATTCTTCAAATTCTACGGCTCGGCCGTAGACGAATAAGCACTGCCATCAGGCGACATCTCAGCTGGAGTTCGCAATTCGCCAGTCTTAGGTCTTTACGGCTTTCTTTTGGTTGTCTTTCGAGCGGCCGGCCGAGCAAGCTAACTTGGCAACACCGAAGAAGAATCAAGAGGAGTACCAGCGCAGACGTAATTCCTACAGCTGACGAAACAGGAAAACGCCTGGGCCCCGTATCAGACATTCAGTTTGCTCAGGAAGGCGGGCGGACGAGTCAGCGATCTATCGTTCGATCGATCGATCCGAGGATTCGTTGCCTACTCGGTCCGTCGATCTGTCCTTTGGTGAACTACCCGATTGTCGGCGTCGAAAGATTCTTCGCCACCGATTCCAGGAACGTTGTCGAGAGCGATAAAACCTCCCCCGATGACGAGCGGAATCTCGGGTCTCGACGTTTCAATTGACGTTCGGACAAATGGAGCAATCGGCGGATCAGCGGATGCCTGGAGGTCTCTTTTGGTGAGACCGGCCGGGAACGAAGTCACACAAACAGGTGGAGGGACCGACGGCGAAGGCGGCAACTACGAGTGAACGATTCGAAAGCCGGCGAGAGTGTCGGATAAGTCAAGCGCGAAGTTCGATGTTACAACTCATCCGACGATTCCTCTGTCTACTTGTATTCTTCCAACAGAACACGACGCACGTAGCGACCAACATGCCGCCACCGCCTCAGCCTGTTAAGACGACGACGACGAAGACCAAAGCCCGCCGACGTGAAAGACGGCTAGCGACCGACGTTGACTGACTGACTGACTGTGATAGAGACGTTTGACGCTGAGCCGACAACAATTTGAGTGTTCGTTTTCTCTGAAGACAAATCTTCACGCGCGGAAGTAAGTCCGCGCACAGGAGGAATCCTTCCCTGTTACAAAGCCTTTGGTTTTTTCGGCACATCGTTTTTCCGCCGATGCCATAGCTGTCGTCGGAAGCGAACTACATTCGTTGAACTATTTCGCTTCTGCGCCCTGGCTCCTGCATCCTCGACTCCAGAAGCTTAGCTTTTCCGAGCTTTTGCGAAAACTTTAGCTCCTCGTGCAGAAGTTTCTGTCAGTGATCGTTTTCAAGCTGCCAAACCGATGGATTCGCCTGGAGTGATGACTGAGGGATGGCCCAGCATAGTACCTGGGGAAAACATCGAATCCGGTTAGAGGTTCGAGGAACGGGGATTAAAACAGGGCCGTCCACAGATTTGCACATTTGAAAACTAAACGACTTTGACGTACCGATCGAGTGATCAATGTCGTTCTGAAATTCTTCGTCAACAATTAGTGCCGTCAACATCGACAGCAGTATGGGGACTTTCAGCGAAGGCAGCGGCGAGCCATCAAACCCACGTTAGAACACTTTGTCGGTCGATCGATCGAACCGTGGAAAAAAAGGGCTCGAAGCAAAAGACCGAGACGACTCATCAATGATTTTGACAGCTTGATGCAGTCGCTTAATCGCGTATATTTCGCATCGGCTCGAATTGTGCGTAAATTTTGGAATGAATCAGAAGAGTCGAATCCGCATTCTGGATCCAACGATGAGTTTTGGCACGGGAGCTCTTGAATGCTTTCACACCGCGGAGTGCGATGAACTGCAGAATTGTCTCATCCGAGTATGTACAATGTTCATCATCTGGTCAAAATACAGAAATGAGAAGAAAGTAAATCACGTGGAAAAGCCTTGTTTCTTGGAGAGCCTGTCTCCCAAAAACGTTTTCTTGTCGATGAGCGAGGGCTTTGAATCTGCTTCGGTCGAGTCTGGGCAGCGTCAAATATCGAGCGAAACAACAAAAAACAGCGCCTTATGAGTCGAGAGAAGACACGTACGTGGCAACAGAATGACTTATACACGTTGATTCATCGATTCGTTTCTCCTCGGCCGCTGCTGGTAGAAAGTGCCGCTTGTAAGAAGCTTGCCAGTGCCCAATGATGTAAACGGTCCAGATGGTGTCTGTCTTTGAGTTCATATTTCTTTTTCGCGGCCAACAACGGCAACGACAGTCGAAACAAGCGGCAGATTCTTCATTAAGGCTTCATCTTTTGAGGGCTGGTCGACCTCGTAGTCGTCGTCGACGCCGCCGCCGCCGCCGTCCTCCCTTTTACTTCTCGTGATTCCTCTTGCTTCTCCTTCTACTTCTCATTTTCCCGACGAAGGGGTGGTACCTTACTTGCCCGCCCGTCTGCCTCATCGGGATTTTCTCGATTGGCTAGGAGTGAGTTGGGCAAAAGAGTCTGCCCGTTCATTTATATATACACCTGACGTTTTTTTCTTTCCGTCGTCGGATGAAAGCGGCTCGTCAGACAAACTCTGTGTCAAACCCAGTCCCATGTATCGCTTCTGTTGAGAGTATTATCGGGTAAGTACCGCGATGTCCTGAACCGAGAAAGATGTAGAGAAGGAAAACCAAAGGAACTGCCTTCATCCACACCCCTTTGAGGCACCTTAATTGTCCGCCTCAGCCCGAAAGATCTTTATGGCTTTTATGCTGTAGCTTATGTCTCATCCGTCCAGACCGTTCATTACGGCAGTTTATTTTAGGGCCGCTCGTGTTCTACGACGACGGAATCGATGCGAAAGCTTCTCGGCGGCTGTTCGAGCACAGAAAGTTGCGAACAAGTTTCTTCTGATACAACTGATGGGGCAAGACTCTCTTGACTACTACTTGGTGGCCTTCAGTCTTTCAGCCTTGCCATGATGATGATCTGATGTGATTGAATTCCTTGTCGGCATGCGAGGAAAAACCTCACAATCCTTCAAAGAACAATCTGATCAAGGAAGGAAAGTATTCGTTGCTCAGCTAACATTCGACTGAGTGAGTGAACGAGAAAGTTCCCGCATGAAAACTTTCCGAGCGTGTTCGCTTCCCTGAGCAGCCGGGTGAAGCCTTAATAACAGATCCGAATCGATAGCCAAAGTGCTATTGGCACTGGTGGTGAAGTTTCCAGTTACAGAAGGTGTTCAGCCCGCTCCCATTCGTCACCATCCGGTTTGAAATCGCGCAGTTTTTCCTACAGAAAATCTTGCTGCACCAACGTTCTTGTCGTGTCTACTATTCTGTGGCTCGGAATCGGAGCAAAGTTGAATTTTCTCTCGGATCGCATTCCTCGCGATTTCGGATCCCATATTCCATTCGGAATGCTCGTCGGCACTAACGAAACAAGACCGGTAATGTTATCGCAGAAATTGTTTATCGATTCTCGCTCTGAGCATTGAATAGCGAGATGTTTTCATTTTGCTCGAAGACGCGTTTGCAAAGACGCGTTTGGAAAGAGGATCAACAGGTTCCTTCAAGATATCAAAACCGCTGAATGGAGGGAGGTCCTGGGTCGGGAAACCACGAGTGAGGACGGTAGAGAGGGGATCTCAGACAAAAATCGAGCGAAGTAAGTCGGGGAACGCGTCTGATCGGACCAAATCGTCGAACATCTACTCTTGATGCGTGTCCCGGAGACGCTCGTTCGACATCTTTCGATACTGAAATGAGACAAAACTTAACATTCGCAATAGAGGAACATCGGTCATATAACTAATCCACCGGCATTTGTCTGAAGTCTATCAGCGTCCTAGGTCGCCGAGTTTTCGAGCAACTCATTCACGGAACCTGTCTTGATACGATGCTTCTAGAAATGAGCGACAGGCTGTCAATCTCGAGTGTCGTTTTCCGGCTTCCGCGCGACGAAAAATGAGTCGGTGAGTCAATGGCGTCGCCGTTTCCTGACGGATCGCGAACCGCTTGATGACAACCTGCGAGTTTCGTGCCCAGAACTCGACGCACGCCTTTTCTTCAATCGCGTGCTTTTCATACCGAGAATTTGTTGACTTTCGACCTCGGGCTAGTCTTATGACTTGACTCTGGTTTTCATAATTCGTGCGCTAGTTATCGATCGGGACGAGGTCCACTCGGTGAATGGATTGTAAAACAGAGCGAAGAAGATCAGCATGAACGAAATCTGAATAAACAGAAGAAAGCTGATCTTGATTCACAGCAAGAGGCGCACACACAGTGTTTCCGCGCGACGGGCAGCATTCGCAACTCATTAGCGAATAGGGAGGGAGCGAAGAGAGGGGAGAAGTTTGGAATTATGGCGGAGGTGAACGTTCAAAAAGAATTTGTTTCCAGCGCTGTGGTGCGACTTTATCGGCATCGTTATTGGTGCTCTGACACCGTTATCAGATCGGTGACACTCTAATGACTCCCTCGTACGGCTGTTTTCTTCTTCCACCGTCTGAAAGAAAAATCGCCCCGTCGGGACACTATCCACGCTTAGATCTGCTCTAGCTTCTCGTGCCGACTCGAAAGGGAAACGACTTCATCACGTTCGGCGCAGAAAACATTGGGTGATACTGCAAATTTCGGGATCCCGGATCTGGTTCTTTCAGAATCGGATTCAGGGAGTCCGGACCTGCCTCGAGCAGCGTCGTCGCCTCGAACGAAGGAAAGAGAAACCGAATCAGAGTAGAATCTCGATGAGTTGAAGTCCATGATTCTGTACTTCTCGCTTGTCAAAAGTAGAGTTTCACGCGAAGATTCAATATCTTCGAGCGCGAGCTATTTGCTCCTCTCTGCATTCTGTTCTCGCTCCGTCGTCGGACTTTATGCGTTCCTGGGAATGCGCAACGAAAATAATTGCGTTAATGATGCCCATGAAGAACTGTGGCTTCACGGTGTGTTATTGAAGCGCCCGCCCGCCCGCCATCGAACTCGGTAATATTTTTCGCCCGGAATCTCGGCTGGCGAAAAAGAAAAAACGAATTCATTGTATTTGACAAATCGATGGCCAGATGGATAACGCTTCCACCCGACGTCGTGACTTGTAATTTCTTGCTCGCAAAAAGTTGTTGTTGCTGCGGCGGCTGCTGCCCTCGCACAAATGGCTCGCTTGCGGTCATCTCGTCTTCTTCCAGCGCTGGTGGTGATGGTATCGTTTTCAGTACCGAAGACTTCTCCGACGGTTCCTTCACTGATAAATATTCTACTGACAGATCGCCGGCGGTCTCCCCGAGCGTTCGTCCGTGGCGCCGATTCAAAACCTGCTGTGGGAAAGTTTTTTCCCTTCTCGAATCCCGGCCACAAGGCAAAGTTCGAATCGGGAAGCAGAACTAGGGGTTCGGACCCCCTGAGGACAGTTCTTCAACGGTCCCACACTCGCAAATTGACCTTCGAAGTATCGATCATCATTCACCGAACCGTTGAAGTGAGCGAGATGAGTCCGAAGCAATCTCCAGCTTTGTGGGAGAACGACTTCGGAACGAGAGGAATACAAAACATCCAACGAACTTTTTCGAGAACGACGAACGAACTTCTTGGAAATTCCGCGTGACCAACGAAGCGGACC
Source organism: Neoseiulus cucumeris (assembly GCA_021527715.1). Taxonomy (NCBI): domain Eukaryota; kingdom Metazoa; phylum Arthropoda; class Arachnida; order Mesostigmata; family Phytoseiidae; genus Neoseiulus; species Neoseiulus cucumeris. The sequence goes on along the minus strand of JAJSRV010000061.1, from coordinate 136,532 downwards.
AGCTCACCTTTCCTCGATGGACGGACTCTCCCCAGCTGTCGTCAGAAATAAGATCTAGTCGCTCGCCACACGGATTGATGCCATAAAAGCGGCAGGACGTCCCGTGTGGCTTTGAAGAGCAGAGAATCAAACAAACAAAGTATACATACAAACAGCACGCGACGCTTGCACAACAACCTTAACTCTCATCGAATCGGAAACCGAACGATCATCCGTTCGAATGCATGGGATACGTTATAGCCCTGTATGCGGTGCACACTGATTCCATTGAAGCGGATGTAGCAATGTTAAAATTTGAAATTCCGGGGATAATAATAGTTGCGTGACTTTTACTTTGGGGAACAATTGCAGCAAGACGATGGAGAACCAGTCTTGGTGGATATGCATGCGTGTTTCGTACATGTTTCGGATTGACGGTTTCCAGAACGCTTGCTCGCGAGTTCGTTCAAAGAGAAAGTATGACTTCGGCCGTGTGCGGGAGTCGCCATCTATTCTCCTCTGAAATTACTCGGTTTTCTGGCGAAACGAATCAGTGAGAAAATTTACATCGAGTTTGAGGAAAGCAAAGCCGCGTGCGTAGGCGGCTGTTTCAGCCCTGCTACTCCAAGTCTTTGCGTCAGTCGGAGCGGGTTTTGTCGTTTTTTCTTTCCCTCGCGTCGAGGTTCCATGAATACAAACCAAGAACCCGATCAAAGACGCGCACGGGTTTCTCGAACCCGATGTGGAATCCGAATTCCCACAAAGTCTCATGTTCGCACAATCTAGGAGGGGTCTCGAGCTAAGACTTCCCGGTGCACTTCCCAATCTCCGAGGGATCCGAGCACATCTCTGGAAGTCGGAAATTCCGCGAGGAAAAAAAGGAAGCTTTCTGCAAGATTCCAACTCGTAGCAAATCCACGGGGAGTACGTGTTTCAGCAGTTCTGTTGGCGGAAATATTTATGGTCGCTTCTCGGGCTAAATGTCCCATAGAGCGTCGGAACTCCTCAGGCGACGGAGAATCGCGAAAGACAATTGTTCCATAGATCTCCCGACAAGCGACGAGACACCGGGAGCAATCGGACAGTTTAAAGACGTAGAATTGAGTCGCGTGATGTTTGACCGCCTGCTCCGAGGTGGTGCGATCCGCTGAAATCGGCTGCAGTCATTCTTGGGTCGCAGAAATTCTCCAGACCAAGCAACGGAAACACGAACAAGCGAACCCACACGAGATCGATGAGACAATGTACTTTACTGTTCGCCGAGAAACAGCAACTGCCTGAACAAGTGGCGTTGAGTGACCGTATTTTTCGCGTTCCTCTATGTTGCCACAAGTATTCCTCGAAGTCGAATTCAGTCCCACAGAGAAAAACGAAACAGTCGACGACCGACCAGCCGAGCAACCACCCTGGAGACTTGACAGAGAGTTTTGCCGCCCGCACCGGTGGTCGCGCCCGAGACAATGAAGCAAATCAAAACCGAATTTATAGCCAATCCAGTTCTCCTTTTCTCCTCCTTCCGCGGCGACTCTCCTTTTCTGTCTTCTCCTTTACCTTTGGCCGCATTCTCGAAACATCCCATGTCTCAAGGGGTCATCGACGACGCGGACCAAACTCTTAGATAAGTTTAGACGACGTTCAGAAATGTTCAAGTGGCAATATCAGTTCTGGTTTAGGTGGCAGCGCTGTTGAGGTTGTGGTCGCCTCTTGGATACGAGGATCGACAACGATTGTGACAACGAAAACGACAAGAAGCAAAAAAAGAAAGCAAGAAAGGGAGAACGAAAAAAAGAACACCCCACCCTCCAGAGCGCGAGTCCCCTCCGATCGGTCATTGTAAGCGTGTTTGTGTATGCTGGCTGATTTCGTTCGAGTCGTAAAGTGCAGTGAAATGCTGCTTCGGCGTAGAACTGAGAGAAACTCGGGCTGGTCCCTTAGGCTTGGCCCGCTGTCTTTTACGTTCATCTTGTAGATGGTCTCAGTCAGCCTACCTGGCCGACCAGCAGAGTCATGCGAACGCGATGAAGTACTTTTCCATTCAGCAGTGAGTGGCCGCAGAAATGAGCGATGAGGCCCTCGGTCGTCGTCGTCGTCGTCGTCTACAAATGATTGAAAATTTACCACCAAATTAATCGACCGCCTCTCCGTGAAAGATTTCTGCCATTTTCAGCTTCCTCTCTTCATACACCTGATGGCGGTGCCAATGGTGTGATGCTGTTAGGGTGGCGTGTGGTATAGTAGTGTGGAGTTGCGGAGACCGAGCCTCCTCTGAAAGAGTGGACGAATGGATCGACCCCCGCGCATAATCTTCGTTATCACCGTTGCCCCGGCTATCTTCGACCATTATCTGTTGAATGCTTGCGTTATCTTCGGCGTTTTCTCTTTCAGCCAGGGGCTTGTTCGCCTGCTTTGCCGAAGGTCTGCTTAGATTCCTAACCAAGTTGACTCTCGATTCTTCGGTTTCGTCTTGTTTATTTATTTTTTTGTCAGAATATAACTGAGTTCGAATCAAGTCGTCAAACCTCGATGATTGCTTCATACTAGGCCGTATTCTTTACGCTGCCCACCGCTTATATGTACATAAACTATGCCGGTTGAGGTTTCTTCCCCATTTTTTATTGTCGAAGATTTATGTGGTTTTGTTTTTTTCTCCTCTCTTGCCGAGTGCTCATTGTTTCGTAACACGCGCTGTGTTCTTCACGGCATGCTTTGAACTCTTCTCCAAACAAAGTTTCTTTCCAGCAATTATAACCGCAACGATCAGCGTAAATTTCCGATACGTTCGCTCACTGGGGTGGTCCGCTTCTGCCGCCGCAGCTGAAATTGTTGCTTTCTTTAAAAGCCACAGAGTACTCTCTGGGACCGACCGGTGGGAAGATTTCGCAATTCAAAGCTACCTATCTATCTGTCTGTCAACAAACGACAACCAGGAACTCCTGAGCTGACTTCCAAAAACACTAAATGAGCTTTTGAATTCCATTCAAGTGTTTGTTGGATTTTTCCGCGGCACAAGTTAATTTTCTGATCGCGTGGCGGCCTCGAGTTTCAGAACACTTTTGGAAATCAGCAAGTTACCTTCTTTGCCGCCACCGAGAGAGCTTAGCTGTGCATTTTGTTGTTGTCTATCGTTCTATCTGCGTTAATAATCGAGGCGCCTTCAAGTTCCGACCTTGCGTTGTTAGTGCTTGCTACGGGATGAATTTCAGAAGCGAGACGACTTTCCCACGCTCAAAAAAAAAAAAGCAGCCTCCTAATGCGTTATGGCCCAAACATGGCACGGCCAGACAATGTTTTCAGCAACGCGAACAACTGGATCATTACGGATGAAACAAGTGGAAATATATTCTTGCCAACCATGGTGGCAAGCCCCCCAGCGCCTTGTTTTCACGCGTTTGAATGACCGTTCGAATGCGGATAACGTTTCTTTGACATGAAATGTTATATAAATCAGCTCGCGTCGGGGAAACTATGGTCTAATATAACGTTAATCTCAACGTGGGAATGCAAGGTTCCCGAAGGGGTTCCGTCCGAATATTTACACAGAGATAAGAAAGTTTCGTGATTTGATCATTGTAGACCCGTGGCTACATCAGCTCATCGGAAGCTTCGCGAGAATCGAATTCCGCGGTTGCCTCTCGAGTGAGGTTCGCAACAACTCAGTTGCCGTCGTGGAGGTGGCTGCGACAAAGTGTCCGGCCGTCCTGCTAATGGGAATTACCAACAGCGATTATGAAATATCATGAAGGAACTCGTCAAAACTTTGGGAAGAACTAACAACTTCCTAAACCAAGTTGAGTGAAAGTAATTAAGGTATATTTTTTGAAACATATTTCACCGTCCATTTGCGATGCCGAACCTTGACATGATTTACCTCAGTTGCGCACGCGTCAGTGCACAACATTCTTGAATGAAGATCCCTGTTGAAGACAGCAAGAACAGGAGGTAAATCTTCTCTTGTTTTTCGCTCACTCTTTTAATAATATAATAATTGGATGGGAGGGAAACAAACTAACACGAGGAATCGGCGGGCAGGGATCATCCCGTCCATCATCGTTAAACAATGATCGGTGCTCGTCAACCAGAGGCGTCACAATGAAGAGCAAAGGCCATCCCTCGGAAAGCGTTAATAAATCCATCTTGACTGCTTCACGGATCATATTTGTGCGACGGAAACAAAAAAAATGTTTGCTTTTACTTCTCTGGAAAGAATACTTCTGATTTCAACAAAAAAAAATGTGCCCCAGGTCGTGATCTGTGTTGATTGCAATTTTGTTTATTTTGGTGTTGGATTGGTCAAAACGTGTTCTTTGCTATTGTTGGGTCTTTAGCTCGCACAGGCAAAGAAAAGCGACGTCAAGTGTTTTTGTTCTTAACTTTCCATTGGTTTAACCACCCATTAGTGTTTCCACGCGCCCGAACTCTGATGAAAGGCAACTCCTTGTCGTTTTGCTTGAACAGTCGAAACTAAATAAAGGAGATAAGGGAGAGAGAGAGAACGTTTCTGCGTGGTCTCTGAACATCCATCCGGCTGACAGAGATAATGCTTTGGGAATGTTAAGAGCATTCAGGTTTAAGGAGAGTTTACTCGGTCGAAACAAGTCTGTTCGTCTAAGTTTTTCTCTTCACTGAATAATCACGCGGCAACTATCTGTGTATCTCAGGTTGTTTCCCGCCGAGAGTTACGGCATCCGCGCGAAGCTCTTTTTCAACGACCAAGTGTCAATCCAGGTGTAGCGGCGCGCCGGCGCCGCGACTCGCGCAAATTTTCGTAAAACATCTTTCGAGTCGGATTCACTGCTCCCGTGACAAGTGGATTCGTTTGCTCTTGGCTTCTTATCTGGAGTTTCCAACTAACGAAAACTCAAATACAAGAGCACAAAAGTCACCGAGCTCATCAGGTCTCATGACCTTGCCCTTGTTACGATCCATGTCCCTGTTCGCTTCCTCCGGTGGAATGTGTGGCTATCCATCGTATCAGTGATACGCTACTTTTTGAGAATGGTTCGAATGGCTCGTGCGGCTTTATGTATCTGGTATCTCTGAGTCGCACCTCGAAACTTGAAATCTTAAGCCTTGCTATCTACTTTAACAGAAAGCATTAGAGCAGTATCTCAGACGATTTGTATTTCAAGCTTACGAGTTTCATTGAGACTCGCTATCTCCTCAACAAATCCTGTCGCGTCGGAAGCAGTAGTCTGATGGAAGGAGTTGAAAATAAAAATTGAGCCGAAGTGCACCCTACATACGACATTCATCGTCTTCGCAGGCGGGAAGTCCATCTTTGATCAATGAACTTGGACTTTGATTGAGGAGACAAGAATCACTTGCTGCGAGAATAGACGGCAACAATCACAGAAGATCCCACCGACAAATGACGTCGGAAGATTCGTGTTGAGACCATGAGACTTTCGGTTCCCAACGGAATGGTCACTGCTTTCCCTTGTCATTGAATTCAGTTTTTACCTCTTCCACAAATCAGATAGATTTATTCCTTGTGGAATGCCGGTACACGACGCAGTCGCTGTTGCTCGTTCGTCGAAACGCGCTGGAAAAAACGCAAATCACAAATTGAAGCGAGACACGATCAGCTGAGAAACAAGGGAGAATCTGTCTGAATGTGAGCGGAAATTACTAAAAACGGTTTTTTGTCGGAGGGATCGCGCTTCGCTCTCATCCCTCTGGGAGACGCGAAGGAGGATTACGGATTTGCTGGCTGTCAGACTGAGCCATCGTTGGATAGTTTGATTTTTGCGTGCGCACCCAATGTACTGATTCTCGCTCTTCGAGCCACTCACGGGCGGAAGGGCTCATGGACCACATCACACACACTTCTTGCAGGAAGAATCTCTCAACCACTTCGCGGAATCGATGTAATCCCACAATCGAGGACATGCATATGGGTCAAGCTCACCAACTTCGTGCGAAACTTTCGCTGCTTCGAGTGCTAATTCCCGATGTTTTCTGCGGTATCGTCCTGAACATCACGGTTCCATCTTGCAGCTAGTTGCTAGAGTTCAGTCTTCTGTCTTCAACTCAGAATTCTTCGATCATTCGAAATTGGGGAATTATACCTCACGTTATACAACGCCGCATTATCTATATTCGATTTTCTGAGAAGCCCATCAAGTTCTACTGGACTGCTGGAAATTTGTCGGCCGATGATTTATTGGCCCATCGCAAATGAAGTGATCATCATTGTTACATCTGAGCGTGAATGTCAAGAGCGGCAGCAGTAATAAATCGCTCACATTCGTATCATTACTGCTCGGTATCACTATTTTCTGAACGTTCTGGACACGCAAAACAAGAATAACGATCCTCCCCGTCTCAAATACGCGCGGTCGTATCATGTTACTTTGTCCACTTGATGAAGTGTGTATCAAATGAACGTAAAGAAAAATATAAACAGTATCAGGGTCGACAGAGAGATCGACGCACGGAGCAAATTGTAATGAGAAAATACTTCTATCACGTGGGATCCAATGTCTGTATTTTAATCGCTAGCTGTGAGTGAAGTTCCCAAAGTGAAACGAATTAGCTCGCTACGGCGGGAAGATCGAATGGAAACCTGGTGGAACACGAACGGGGAACATTCATCCATGAGGAAGCTCAGCATGTAGTCTACATTTGAGTATTTTATGCAAACAAAATCGCGGCGAGGAACAGACAATAAATCACGCCGGTCGATCAGAGATATGAGTGAACGTTGTTAGACTCATTATCGATCATGATTAATTTTTGTTACAGTCAACAAGTCAAGTCTGCTCGTAACCGCTGCCTACGTCCTATGAATTAACGGGATTATTAATGTCGGATCGGAACGTTTCTAGTCGGCTAGGCCATAGAAATAGCCGCGATGCAGTGGAATGCTTGGAAATATCCGGAACGATTCGGCTCATCTGAAGAGTAAGCTTCTGACCACGATCCGGGGTTTTGTTTGGTTTGTTCAGCTCATCAAAGATTGCGGCGGAGTAACTAACACGCTAGTAAACAGCGGCGGCGAGGAATCGCATTCCAACGAACGAGCGGATTGCATTCCAGTTCGTAATGCGATATCCTCGACTGCATTGGATCAACTCGAAAGGAGTCGATTAAAAGATCATCCGCAGTATCTGAAGTGAATGAATTCCGATCGCCGCATTCCGAACTCGGACTAGTTTCAACAAACGCGAGTCCGAGAATTTCCAGCGAACTACCGGGAGGACTCCGGGGCTTGCAAAACTCTTGCGTACTGGAGAACAATTTGCGCTAGAAAATGCTGCTCACCACGAATGGCCGCCGCACGCACTTCTTAGTTCCAGTACAAACGGGTCTCCCGGTCGTTGAAGCATTTCGCTTTATTTTGGAATCGTACGCCGCACATCGGGTGAAGAAAACGGGAAAATTAGCACTCTTCCTTCAGCCATGGAAAAACCTTGCTCAGTGAGGCTCCATCCACAACGTAGAAGTCGTAGAAAGCACGACTCTCTTCTGGTGCGTCTCAACCAGAACGAAATTGAGATACAATTGGAGTCGCAACTTGGCCACTTCAAGATAGATAAAATCTGCGGAAAACACAGAACTGAATAGACAACAGTAAACAAAAATTATGGCCGTCATGGTGAATTGCTCTAAGCGTTTCCTCTAATCTCTTACAAAGCCATCTACAACAGCGACTGCAACAAAAAAACACGAGGCCCACGAGTGAAATCAGGAACGCAATGCAAGATTCTCTCATATTCCTCCTGTCCTTCACTTGCCAGGATCTGAGTCCTGAAGTTCCACTTAATCCGTTTATCAGTTCGGTGTTATCGTTGGCAACATCGCCGACCGCGGTTTGGCACTTCCAGCGAGGAAAAGTATGAAATTTCGACGGACAGGAAAAGCCTCGATACTTTGGAGGAACGATGTAGATCCAAAAACCCGGTGTCTCACGATGTTTTCTAGCTGCGGCCTTTCAATCTTTGAAGTCTTCATGCCTTCACTTCGGGTTCTTTTTCTGATCTTTGGGTGCTAGTTAAGTTTTGATTTTTCTGGAACCCGTTCCCTTAGTTTTCTGGAACTCAACCGCTAAAACAGTTCACAACATCGAGTCGAAATGACCTGGTAGAAGATTCTACGACGGCATTCATTTCAGCGTCAAGGACGGACCGGATCACATTCTTCCGATTCATACAACCAATGTTTAAAGTTGATGTGGCTTTCCGCAGTCAGAAACGAGATACCGCGTCAACTTGTGTTTTGGTCATTTCGCTCACTTCTGGCTCTGTAATTATTGCGACGAGCTGAACATTGATTGAATTCTCTGTTACGTCTTCAAGAAACGGTAACAGTCACCCTTTCTTCTCGGCCGCCGAGAAAAAGTTCCGTTTTTTTCTCAAATTTCCCGCGGTCTGCGCTTCGAATTTGGCATAAATTACGGAAACCACAAGAGATAAATGTGAAGTCCATATGCCTTTTCAAAAGAATCGAGAATCGGAGAGAATTAGTGCGAATATCGCATTCGTGAGCTTCGCCAAGCACTCACCTCGCACGAGTTGGCACAGATTTCGTTCATTGTTGGGTGGATTTGCGAATTGTCGCAGCCGGCGTTCCGTATCAGGGCTTGAAGCCAACATCAGAACGACAATGTTATCGAGGGGAAAACTATTTGCTGCCAGAGCAACCCACGGATCGCAAGCTGATGACTAGATAGGTGGGTCGCTAGACGGATGGATGGATGGATGGATGAAGACACAGATAAAAATATAGATAATAATTTAGATAGATGAGCGAATGGAAAGTCAGGGGCCTAGCCCGCTATGTCGAGGAGCTATCCCGCGAAGACTGAAGAGTATACCACAGCTAAATCATCTGATTAAAAACCCGGAACCAGCCAAGCAGAAAGATCTTCCCTTTTTTTCAGCAGCAACATCTTCAAGTGACCACTTACGTTGCGCCGTTGACCACCGCGAATAACTCGGTGCGACGCCCTCCGGAACGACCTTGACTTTGTAACGAATGAGGTTCCGATTCGTCGTTGAGTTCAGTGGCATGCCTCAGAACATCGAAGGAAATCCCGATTTGGGAATTCACGTTCAGACGCTGCTTTCCAGTTGGCGGCGACCGTGAGTCCCTTCGAATCGGTTCAGTTGTCGAAATAACACCTCGACGTGATCGCGGCCCCGCCGAGTTTGAGATTCGAGGAGTCATTCGGTCCCTCTACCGGAAATGGAAAGAAAACGAATTCGCATAATTACCAGAAGACGGAGGAAATAAAAATAAAAACGCTCAGGGCGATGAAGATGCTACGGCTGGAAGCATTGCATCTACAGACAGAACACGGATCATCCCAGTAGAATGTTTCCCTTTGTTTGTTGTTCGGATTTCCAACTGGAAACTGGAACAAATCGCAGCATTAACACTTCGCGGATGACTTTGTCGAAGACTGTTTGAAGACGCGGTTAGCTGACGGCTCAGAATGCTCTGCTCGTCCGTGTGGGGATTTCGCCGTCAGTTCCGCCGAACGCAGAGGATTCGTTTTTTTTTGTTCTCTGATTCTTCTCGAGAAGATTCACTTCTTTCGGACGCAAACGACGTCGGTACTAGTAAGTATGAGAGTGTGAATGAGTGGCGGAAAGGAGTTCACCGGAACGAAATCGAACGGGCGCGAGTCTTGTCGACGTCTAGTCAGAGACTATCCCTAGGAATGCACCTGTCCGATTGGCGAGCAAGGGCCACACCCTGTGTAGGAGGATGGATGCGAGCTGCGCGGGACCTCACAACCCGGACCTAAGTCTGCTAATGCGAGGATTGCTCAAGCCAAATTACCGGTCTGCAATCCGGCAGAAAGCGCCGCGGGCTGCGTCTACTTCTGAACTTTGTTTCGTGGTCACTCGTTCGTTCTTCTTCGGTTGCTTCCTTCCTTCGCCGATTCTTTCATTCGCCGACTTCCAACTGCTGGAGCCGCTGGAAAAAGGAATCACTGAACAGCGACTTCAGTAGCAACAACAGCAACTATAACAACGCTTTCAAAGAGTTGAATAGCTCAAACAAAATTGAAATTCCCGCACAGCGAACAAACCGTGCTCTTAATGCCCAGAAGTGAGACATCCTATTTTGGGTGGATCTTCCTGCGGAGTCAGTCTATGTGTCCATCTGTCCGCTTGTCTGGCGGGCGTCGGCGTCGCCATCCTCGTAGATGGCTTGCTTGCTTGCTCTGTCTGTCAACAAACCGACGGGCCGGCTCGCATGGCTGGACCAGCGTGCGTAGATGCGTGAGGATTTGTCTCTTGTGTGCCCTTTGCCGAGGCACTTCCGTCTAAAATCGTCGTAGGAGAGAATGCGTAGAGACATCACTACGCGACAATCATTCAGTCTGCTTGCTGTTCAGTAGGTCTCGTAGTGCCCATAGACTGGGTGCGGGATGCAGGCCGAAACCGACAGAGAGACAGACATCTGCCGCCGCCGCCGCCATCGTCGTCGTACGAAGCAGCAAACGACGTATTTCGGCGGAAACGTCACCAACCGCACATTCCTGCTGACTACGACGAAGTCACGCCCCTTCCGAGGGAGAATGCGCCGCGAGATCGTACGAGCACTAAGCGAGACGAACCGAGCGAGTTCTTCAAACAGAACTGAAACTACTCAGAAATCAAACAACTGTCAGCAATCGGTCGATGGATCGATGAAAAGTTCGAATGGGGTGCGCGTTCGACGAAATTTTCTCTCGCAGATGACACCAACCCCTTAAAAGAATATCAGATTCGCAGCACAGCGCGCAGAACCCGTCGTATTTTCCACTCAAGCCTTCTGGAGAGAGCATAACCAAATAGAACCAGCGGTGACTTCCGGCTCCTGTCGTTGTTGTCATCGTCGTCATAAACATCCCCGGGTTCGCAGTTGTTGTGGTGGCTATGGAGGTATAGATATAGGTAGTGAGCAGCCTCACTTCATACCGGTAGTCATCCGGTATTGGTGCCTGGGCGTCATCGTCATGGCACGGGTCTAGTTTTGGATCAACGCTAAGCAAGCCAGAAGAGGATGTGGCTGACTCAACTCCAACAGAAAGAATAATTCTCATCGAAGGAAGTGAATGGGCGAGCGAGCGAGCGAGCGAGCGACCGAGTGATCCGGTCGCGACCTCCGGCCCAGCCCGAGTTGGCTCGAGGTCGTGACAACCGCCGATTGGATCAACGGAAGGAGCTCGAACCAATCCCGGACCACGCAGCTGATCTCGAGCATATCCATTCACAGAGACGTCCTTCAAAAATTCGCCTCGTTTTCCCCGATGTCGTTGTCGTGGTGGACGGCGGCGGCGGCGGCGGCAACCGTGAAAGAACATTCGGCTCACTCTCAATAAAACAGCATCACCAGCGACGGCAACGGCACCTTTCCCTGTCACTGACGTCGGAGATTCGGCTTGATGATAACCACCTGCAGAAGCGACAGCAATCGAAGTACGCGAGCTGAGATTCCACGCATGTCCATCCGTACACACGTTCGCTCTCCGACGAAAGAATCGTCGACCAACGAGCCAGCCAGCTGATAAGATAGTCGAGAACGAGTAGTCGTCATCTGTTATCACCGGGCGTTCCCCGGAGTAGGAATTCCTGTCACAGACATCGTCTCCTCCATCGGCTGCTCTCGGTCGACGGTTCTTTCTGCTTTTTCGTTCATAATTTTCCGTTTCGTCGAGATGCTCTACCTTCCACCGTTCACAGATTTTCCCCCTTGTTTTCACCGCTTTTCTACAGAGCTGGATCTGTCACGATAGATCCGACCAGAACCTACAGTCAACCTTGAATCAGAGCTCTGCGACCTGAAATCCAGGTATTCTCCACCCTAAGGTGCTCGCGGAAATCGATGTCAAAAACTCAACGACCGAATTTCGAACGGCGGAAAACAAATCCGACGAAACCTCTGGTAGACTCTTCAGACGTAGGTTCGAAGAACCTCATTGAGAAGCACGAGCGAATGCTCTGCCAGTGGGTCCGCCAAAAGCTCCAGCAACAGGACCGACACCAGCACCGGGATCAGCCGCCGCAGCGGCAGTCGCCTTTCCACTCGCACTCTCCCAGACTAACAGAAGTTGTTCGTGTGGTCTATGACGCTTCAGTTACGAACCAACGAAGTGCGCTGGCAGTGTCGCGTCTGATTTCAGTGAAAAGTGCTGCAATCTCCAAAACAGAGTCCGTTATTTAGGTTTTGTAGTGCTTGGAGCGTTCGGTTCACGCATCTTCGGGATTAGAAATCACCCAGGACCTAGGGCAAGAAATGTCAACAACGTGACCTAGCGGAACTTCGTGACCTCCATTGGAGAGTGCTTCCGTTCTTAAGAGGTTCTTGTAACGATTCAGTGACATCATAAGAATCGACAACGATTGAAACCGTTCGTGCTTTTGCGCAGCTTGGAGACGAAGCGGTTTTGTTCGCGCGCGAAGGAACTGTACATCAGTGTTTGATCTTCATCTTCGGAATCCTCGAAGAATCGTCATGCGGTCCAGTACGGCTGCCGCTGGTTTTTTCTTCGTGCTGTCAAACTTGGCACTGTTCAAAGGTATGTTCGGCTCGAGCACTGAGCGCTCAAGAGTCTATCTTCAATCTAGTTAATTAATCCGTCGATCTCATCTGTTCTCAACTGACTCGGTTAGTCAGCGGAGAGTCCTGATCTCCATGTCGCGGCCCTGGCACTCTTGGCGCTTCAGTCGTTACCGTTCATAAGTGTCCAGCCGGATCGCATGAATCTAATTCATCGGCTGGAATTCCATATCGGCTTGCCGAACGCCAGCGACGATGACAACAGTTAAGAAGCCGATGGTAGTACAGCCGAGACGACAGCACCAACATCGAGGGCTAGCCGGTTTCGATTGACGGAGCACGGTCGACCCACGTAAACGTAAGACCGAACCGTGGATTTCGAAGACATATCTTGAAACGTCAATTGCTCGATGATGGATTAGCCATCCATCGTTCCGTCGCTAGCTACCAAATAGATTGCCAAGATTGTTAGAATGGAAGGAACATGTCGTAGACGCTCGTCATCTCTTCGGCGTTTTCAATTCTAACGGTAGTTCGGGTAGATTGGCAGCGACATGAATTTTGCTTCGCGTTCTGTCATGCCCCGTTTGGACGGCACGACTGTTTTTTGGCAACATCTCTATATTTTGAAGCGAATCAGCCGCTTCCGAACTGTTAATGCGATGTTCGACAGGAATCTTGCGAACAGTCTCTTTCCCAGTTCGTGTTTTCCGCGCACCCTCGAGAATCGATGAAAAGCCGGGTCGGTCGGGAAAGGCGAAGCCTGATAGGAATTCCGAATTCCAGGAGAAACCTCCGGATTTCGGCGTTTGCTCAAACCATGCTCTCGCTTCTCCCACGGTGGACGCTGAACCTGCCGACAAGAGATCGAGAGAGTTCTGCTAGCTCGCGGACCGAACCAAACTCGCTATATGTCAGTTCGCTGAAGACGTGTTGAAAAGTGATTTCGTCCGATTGGCTAAGCCTTGTTTTTCGGGAACTGCCGCTTCAAGTCCAATTAGTGGAACCCACAGAGCCCGAGTGTCTCTGGAATCCACAGCTTCGATCAATACGCGAACGAATTTATGGATCTGAGCTTCTACGACTCCGTGCATGTATGCAGAAGAGCGAGAAAGCTAACTCCCAATCGTTTCTCGACGTTTTCTTGTGTTCGCTATCGGGAAACACAGCGAAAAGGCAGAGGAGGTTCTTCGGCAGTCGGGAAGGCTAGCGGCGATCGGCATACCGGTCTTATCTGCTGACGAAATGACCCTCGTAGCTTTTTATGTCTCGCCAGTGACTGGCTATGAGCTGGCCAGCAGCAGTCAACGTGATTAAACGTTCGAAATAAAAAAAGAGAAAAAAAAACATCGGAAAATCGAGAAGAAAACACCGACGTGACGACCCGAGTTCCAGGTGCACTGACTGCCCGCCCCAAACAGCGACTAACAGAAAAACGTCATGAGTTTTGTTGTGACCGTTTACGTGTCTTGCGTGCTGCGATGATGGTGTCGTACGGTTCCGTTGTTGTTGATGGTGGTCCACTGTATCGGTGATGTTTACTTTCTCAATATTTTTCGCCTGCATCACCGTCTTTCCGCAAGATTTTATCTTCGGAAGAGACCTACATATCAAAAGGAAAGAAGCTCTATTTTGTCTCTTAGTCGGCTACGTTCATTCTCGCGTTCGGAATTCCGCGAGAGGTCGAAGGTGTCGGCACTGCTTAGCGCACCGATTCGAAGTTTTCGGCGAAATCCCCGGACGGACGCTCGATTGGCTGGCTGGCTGGCCGTCTTCTTCGCTCTATCGCGGTACGTTAGCGGAATGGACGTTGCTGAATCAACGTCGCCGTCGTCGTTTTCGTCATCATCATCGTTGGATGATCGCAGCAGTTGTGGCGGCCGCAGCAGCAGCAGAAGATGAAGAACGCCTTCATCATGATCGGGGTACGTTCCCGTAGTTAACCAACATCTACCGGCGGCGTGATGAATTCGCCGCCGCGGGTCTTCCCGGGTACGAGTGGAAAGAAAACGAACGCTTCCTCAATACTCACGATCACGGAAAACGGCATAGCCTTGAACCACCCTGGAATCGAAAATGCAATCGGGCGCTCCTCGCTGAGTGAGATCTTGCCCTCTGAGTCGATGATGGCGAAAATCGACCTCGGGAAGATCCGGAGAAACTTTGAAAGACTCCGACTTCGATTGAACTGTTGGAACAACTCCACAAACGACTTCGATGTTTTGTTCGCGGAGACCTCTCCCAAACTCCCAAACATGTGCGTCCAAGACTTTAATGCGTATTCTGCTCACGCTCATAGGGCAACAGCATATTAATGTTCTTCTGCCCACCTCGAGAACGTTCGTTGAATCGAATCCGACCGCCGCCGATTCAGTATTCTGGCCTTTGGTCGATGACGCTCGAGTTCCAGCGGCGGAATGCATGCCTGGTGCAGCCTTTCTTTTTTTGTTGTTCTCGTTTTCGTTGCGTGTATCTTCGATGCTGTTCAAGGCGGCGATGATTTTCGTGCGTGGGCCATTTCTCTTTTCAAATGTGTTCTTCAAACTTGCCCTGGACAGACGGCAACATTTATAGATATCGACCGAGTCGCCGACAAACTTGACGACTATGACGATGATGGTTTCGATGCACTTGCGAGGGGAAGATATTTCCACCATCTTCCTGCGCTTCTTTATTTGCATGGTTCGCCGTCCATCCTCTCCGGCTGTCCCTGAGGATTCCACAATCAGACGAGCGCGTGGACGTGCATTTCCACCGCCAAAACTCAAAAGAACTACAAAACGAGGTCCAAATCGCTGAATTCTATCGATTGACGTCGCCGTCATGACTCACAACAGAAGACGCTCTTGGTGAAAACATGGTTTCGTGAGCTCACCGACGACTTCGTCATTACAAACCTTCGAAAGGGCGAATCAATGACATTCACGGCGAACCAAATCAATTATGAACTCAGAATTCGCAGGTGACTCAATGTTGAGCGAGCAAGCATATCGGTTTGTAGATATTCAAGCGAAAGACAATTTGTGTAGGCGTCCAGTCTACACGGAGCCGTCTGTCGCAGGGGAATCGAACTTTGTGTTCCCGACAGGGCTGCGGCGACCAGAAAAGTGATTGTTGTTCCTCCCGACAGAAGTCCCATTTCGCGCGCACATCTGCTGCCGCCGCTGCTGTTGTTCTCGTTGGGGTCAGAGGTAGGTGGCAGCGTCGATTAGCTGCAGCAGCAGCCGCAAACGACAACGGCGGAACAGTTGCGCGGAACGTCCAGATCTTCGATAGTGTCGTGCTTTACTCTCCGATCGCTCTGTTCTATCTGAGAACTGATAATTCTCCAGACCACGACAACGACAACAACGGAGCCCCGTTGTTCACCTGACAGCGTGTTGACGGCAAGCTAATGTTGAATGATATGCTTTTGATCCGAAGACGACGGCCGCAGGAGACGTACCGTGTCAACTCGTTTCGTGGCTTTTTGTAATCCCTTATCTCCAGCATCACCAACATCGAGTTTGACTTTGATGACCAGGGTGATGCGGGATACTTGGTACCATCGTCGTCGTCAGAGAGGGAGCCCTCTGTTTTCTTCAACTGGAAGTCGTCCGTCTGACAGTTCTGGAAGGGAGCTTTGTCCGTGTTCGTTGTCGTTATATACCGAACTTTCGTTTAAGAGCGCTCGTCTTGGCCGAACTTCAAAGGGTGACTACTGACCGTTGACGAACCCTTCGAGCAGCACGCGACGAAATCGCACCCCCGTCGCATGCGCCGCACTGGCTACCGTTCGATACGGGGCGCCGTATCGTCGTTCGTGAATGAGAATCCAACCGAGAGCTTTGAAAGGCTAGAGCACGATCGTAGTAACTGATAAAGAATGGAGTAGAGGTCTGTCGCGATCGTCGTCGTCCGTAAGCGAAGCCATACGACTTTTCTAGAAGAAGCGACCCAGGGGTACCTGAGCCGACTGCTGCTGAGCGAGTCAAGCCGAGGCAGGCCGGCAGGCCGACCGACCGACCGATGGTTGAGCTAGACAGGCATCTCGTAGTAGGGAATCATTCCCTACTAACATTCAGAGCATCTGGCGCGTGCCTCCTGCATGTGTGTGCGCCAGATTCAAACGGGCTTTCGTTGATTCTTTTTCTTGCTGCCGTTCTTCTTCTTGTGCTTCTCCTTCTCTTCGTCGTCCAACTTGGAGTGACTGAGCTCGCGGTTCGAGGAGACTGGAGTTGTTTCCATCACGGATGACATTTCTTCTTCGCCTCCAGAAGGCCCATATGTCAGCCACGCGGCACTTGCTTTCTGTCGAGGACGAACGCGGAGCGCGGTGACTATTTTACAATGAGCTGGCCCGACTTGAAGACAAACAACTGGATCGGACACCTTGTATTCTCGCCGAAGCACCGCTACTTCGATTCGTCCCTCTTGTCTTGGCCGTGAGCTCCTACGGCACAGACCAAAGTAGCCGTTTTGAATCTCTGTTTATGGTTTTATATCTTCCCCGTGTAAAGATTTGCTCACGTGTCGCCTAGTGACGAAGAATTTCATTCTTATTGGATTCGTCTGGCAAACTCGGTCGTAGACGACGCTGCTGCCGCCGCCGCCGCCGCCGCCGCTGTAGTAGCCAGCGGCAGAAAGGACTCTCTCTGTAGTGCTCGTTTCTGGTTCCCAAAAGCGCCAGCTGGATTCTCTGAGGTCGAGGCCGATCCACCGTCTGGCTGTGCGCGCATTTTGTGTAGCTTTCGGAGTTGGCTACCGTTCATTGTACGCACCCTCGACCTGCTTGCTGGCTGGCTGGCTGGATGAATTCACTTCAATGCTGTAGTAGTCGTAGTAAGAGCTCCGCTAGGATGAGAACGGAGTCCAGTTGGTTGGTCGAGAGTGCCGTCATCTGGCTCAGGGAAGGGAGCAACATCAGGCCGACAGTCAGAATGCAGCTAGCCGTCCAACCACCCAGCCAGGCTGACAGCTAAACGCCTGCCTGCCTGCCTGCTCGAAAGACAGATAGACAGACAGACCAAGCGGGCAGATGGTTCACCTTCCGGTCAGACCTGTGTGCAAGGACAGGTCTCGGAGAGACCGATCTGCTGCTCGCTGATCCGGCGTACACAAAGCATGAATCGAGAGAATTCCTTCAAAGTCCTCAGGTCGTCGTCGTTTCTTGAGTTCGAGACTGCATGCGGAGAGTGACGAAAAAAAAATTCATCGGAAACGCGAATCTCAAAACGTACGTTCTGACGTCTGGAACAGGTTTAGTTATCGTGTTCTTCTTCGTATGCGCCCTTTTCTGGTCGGTAGCTAGAATGAGAGAGCTCAGTGAACCGCTTCGAAGCCGAGTGTTCGGCACCGTTTGGGTGATACCGTCAAGTTTCCCCCGGTCATGGTTATGGTGAGGCTTGTTTTGGACGTCGTCGTCGTCGTCCTCTTCTCATTCTTCGGCAAACTCTTCCATCTTCTCAATTGATTCGAGAAGTTCGTAGAATTGTCCGACTCTCACCTTGTGTACCGGATGGCCTCTGGTTCGCTTGATCCCCCTCACAACTGCCTCCTCCCTCGCTTGCTTGCTGGCTGGCTGGCTGGCTCGTTCGTTCGTTCGTTCGGCGGCTCGACGATGCCGTTTGCGCACGCTCATTTATATGACTCCATGTGTACCTAGAAATACTGGCGTTCGAGTCGGGACGAGCCAACGGGTGGACGAGAGGGTCAAGAAGCCGAAATTCCAAGGTGCCAACAAGCGGCTCAAAACCCCACTTCAAACATCCGAAAGGCAGATCAGAACACGAGCGTTGTCGTCTTGGGTTTCGTGCAAAGGAGAGAGATCGACTTTGGAGGTGTTCCAGGGCGATGTGTTCCTGACATTTTTCTTCTGAAATGCGGGACCTCCGTCCTGGATCGTTGTGCTCTCTGAATTTCACTCATGTCTGCGACTCTTTTTTGTTGCTCGTCTCAAGCCGGTCGGTCGGAGGACGTTCATGCCCACAATGAGCTGGGTCCGACCCCTTTCTTTCTGCTGTATCCCTACCACGGTACGACGGCGTTCGGGAACTGTAAAGGTTTCAGTCGCGAGAAGCCTGTGTGGTTGGTGTGTCATGTTCATTCTGCTTCGAACTGACACATTCCACCGATCCGAGCTCCGTGATAACAATGTCGACCAAGCTTTCTTCCCACACCTGCGGCCGAGATGTACAATCTCGGAGCCGGCCCACGGCCGTACTCGTGTGAGGAGGTTTTCACACAGTTTTCTACTTTTGGCTGAAGTCCCAGCCGAAGCTCGTGCTCGAAACTCTTCGGCTGAACGAAGATTTTTTAACCTCGCCGAGTGCCGTTCACTCCTTACCCACCTGAGTGAATGTCTTCTGTCTGAGTATTTTCGCTTTGGGTGCGTTGAAGTTTCGCATCTTGTAGTCAAATGATAGATCGAGTCTCAATTTCGTCGAAGTGATTACCATACGTGCCGAAGTCGGCTCCGTACCCGAAGGCTTCCCGTCGCGATCCTAGAGCCCCTCGTTATGCGAGCGGCAAAACAGGCCGCAATCTCGTCTCGAACCACGTTCTCATCGTGGTTTTCCCTATCGACCTATCGACTTCCTCAGTTCGCGACAGTCGGGGCGATAGAATTGAAATGTTGTGCAGATCCTCGAGAATGCTGGACCGATCGCTGAAAATTCAAGCGTAGGAATCTTTGACCTTTGGAGGATTCTTCAACGGATCTTTCGCCGCTCGCTTATTTCGCGCGGCAGCAGTTGTTCCCTCCTCTCAGCGCGTACTTTGGTGATCCGTATTGATTAGGCACAATTAACGCTAAATCGTCTCAGCCGGGCCGTGCTTAAATTCTCTCGACGGAGAAAAATGAAAGTCGCCGGCCTAGTGGCTTGCCTTACTACAAGCGACGCAGCGTCGAGAGGCAAGTTTCTTCTCTCTCTCTCTCTTTCTTCGTTCTTCTGTTATCAATGGCCATTTGAGGGGCACTTTGCGAGATGCGATCACGACGTGGTGCTCTATGATGATAGCTAGCAACGAGCTAAGCTTCGACAAGAACCTTTTTCTTCTGCTTTCCTGCCAGACCGCTTGTTCGGGCCGTCGGCCTTGTTGACGGGCAGATCATATCGAGCCTCGATCCTCTTCGGAGTCACTACCGGGCCAAAGCATGAAGTAAGTGAGGAGCAAATACTCTGAGACCGTTTGTCCGTCGCGCACGCGGTCACTAATCGATCGTTGGGTAGCCATTAGACGATTAGCAGCGGCGTAGCCATCGACTCCATTTGTTCTTCTTTCCTTCCTTCCTTCGATTCGAGTTCTTCATTGTGAGCGACCGCAAAACCGGCGTCCACATAAACCATGACCGACACAGCTTTGATGGAGGCAACAACGGCTTGTCGTAGGGTCGAGCTGTTCTTAAACGATCACACGAAAAATAAGAGAACTAAATACTTGCCCGCGTCTGTTGAGATACGAATCGAGTGGAGTCGATCGCCACAGAGTCGCTACTCACAATGGACGGCTCATTGACGGATGGCAAACAGATTGGCAAAGTGACGTTCGCAAGAAAAAAAAACACACAACGTCCATCGACCATGATCTGGTACGGATCACCATCAGGGTCGTTGTGGACACAGCGCTGGCACTGTCTTAGCAACTCGGAATCGCGCGTACGTTGAGAATGATGAAGACTTCGTACACGGTAAGAACGCCACGCGATTGTTTGTCCCTTGAAGCAAAACTCCTCAATGAGAGATTTCTTTATTTTCATTCAGCTCGCGCACTTACGCACGTGACTGAAGCCACGACGCCCACACCAGGGACGTCAATCCGTGGATCACTTTGTGTTGTATTGCTCGAGGGAGGGGCCGATCGGTCGTGCCGTCAAAGTGCAGGATAGCTGACTCGGTTGACCGAGTAGACTCGACGCCAACAGACTTTTTGTGATGAAGTCATCGTTTACGATGATTGTCGCTTTTTTTTTCCTCTTTTTCTTCCTCCTCCTCCTTCTTGTGTTCTCATTCATTTTGCTCTTCCTCGATCGATGTTACGCTTGATGCTAACATACCATGTCGCTTGTGCTCATGTCTGCCAAGGCACTTCACGCCGCGTCGTGCACTCCCGCTTCTGCGCCGCCGCGCCGTCGCTTCGGGTCCGTCGTTTTCTGCGTCCACGCGTCAAACTTGTGGACAGATTCATGAGCTCATCGCGTTGATCGCCGTTGTCGTCAACGCTCGTCACCCACTCATTTTTTCTTTCACTTCGATCCTGTTCCGCAGTCTTCGGAAACGACGGCTGATTTCATGGAAGATTTGTACACGAGAAATGCGACAGAACTTCGGATTGATTGATTCACAAACTCCGAACTTCAGTTTTGAGGCATCAATCTCAAAGATAGGGTCTTGACGAAACTAAAATCATCTCAATGATCGAGTGATCCACCGGTGGAATTAGAACACCGAACTCTTCGATCTTGGCGTTAATTGAATTCATTCTGATGAAGCTTCCTATTGTGAGCTGCGTTTACTTTTTCACTGCGGCGCTGTCGTCGTGGTGTTCGTTGTCAACTTGTTCAGTGGGTCGAATGACATCAGCTCCCGTTATTCAGGTCAGTCATTGATTTTTACTGACAGACAAGCTGGCTGGCTGGCCGACCGACCAGCCGTCCGGGTGGTTCTTCGACTGCCTGACTGAGTAACTGAGTGAATCAATGAATGGAAAGCAGTTTTAATGGATGAGAACCGGATCCACTCATCGATATCTGATTCATTTGGCTCGGTTTCCGAGAGAACCATCGGAATCGGAAAACACGTCCACCGTCGAAGCGATCTCGATTCTTCGGCGATTGGGATGTGAGCTCATCTTGTTTCAAAAACGATCAGAATCCTGTTCGAAGCGGATCCGCGAGCGGGTGTCGCTAACTTTTTAATGGCTTTGTGTCGGTATCTTCTCATGAAGCTTGCTCATGCTCGCCGCCGCGATTGCTCTTCCCGTTGCCTCGAATCGAACAGAAATGAAAAGTATAGAAACGCTTCTTCGATGGCCGAGGGAGATCGAGAGAAGAGTGAACACCCTTCTTAGCCATGGACTCACCAAACGCGTGATTCTGCATCGTGAGACAGTCAGTCAGTCAGTCAGTCAAGCCTGGATTGCAGATTGTATGAAAGACAGGGAAAGAAAGAAAGAAAGAAATAGATAGCAAGCAAGCAAGCGAACCAGTCAGGGAGCGACCACTGATCCAGAGCTATGGAGTCGACCACCACAGCGAGCAGGGTGTTCCTTCGCCGTGATTATGTCGGGTTGCTCTCATGCTGGAGCGGAGTCTTAATCCTCATGAGAAAGATCGGACCGCGCGTATCGTCGTCGACTCGCCGCTTTTTTCCTACAACTTGCGCAGGGCCTGGCGTGGCTTGCTGATAGCGGGAGAAACGGCTATCACCGCCGCCGCCGCAATGAGTCGAGCTTCCCGCGGAGTACTCACTACCATCGGGGTAATGATGATGATATTTCGGACGAGCAAGCGGCTCCTATTTCGGATATCAATCCCGTCGGTCGTCAATCCTATAAGTCAAAGGAAGAACGAAGAAATGAGAAGCAGAAAAACCTGCTCGACGGATGCGGCTCACGTACGTCTGCGCGTGGGTGGTTGACTCGTCGGAATGAGTGGATTGCGAGGAGACATCGGGGCGCCTGATGCTCGAAGATCTTTGATCTCTGATCGTGCTCGTGATCATGTACATGATGAGGATGATCGGGATGGTGATTGCGACAAGACTCACCACCTCTCTCTCTCTCTCTCTCTCTCTTCGAACTGTGCACTTGGACACCGTTTGTTGTCATGAATACTCCAGACCATGTAGAGTACTGCTGCAATGCGCATACAGAGAGGGAAAAACTTTGAAGACGGTGACAAGGGGGGAAGCTGAGAAAACGTGCGATCACGACCAAAACATTAATTCGTGTTTCTTCTTTACAGGTGAGTTGGACGGTTTCGAGTCCACGTCTTGAGTTTCCTCACATCCAAAGTGAACAAAACTTCGGTCGCAAGGATCCGGTCGATCTGAGAAACGCAAACTAGCCTGTCTATATTTTTTTTCACTCTTAGTTTCACGCCCGCTGATTGTTGTAAAACGAGTGTGCTAACTCGCGGGGGTGGGAAAGTCGAGCAAAACAAATCGGAGAAAGTTTCAGGAAAAAAAAGCATCGCGACGCACGCGGGCCAGCCGAGAGGTTATGCAACAAAACCCAATCCAATCGTGAGCAGCGGGAACAACCTATTACCACAATAAACTTGCAACAGCTGACGTGTCGCTCGGAACACGGTTCCCACGACCGAGAAATGTTCGTGCGGGAGTCATCGGCTCTGGTCCATATTCGGTGCTGGTGCTGCCGCGCCGATGGTGGTGGAGCAGTTCGTTCCTTCTCCTAACGAGTGGCTTCGATTTCAAAGGCGGATATGCTCGACGGATGCTGGCATGGATCTATAAATCCATGGTCACCGCTTGTTGCCTACCTGGCTTTGCTTTTCTTGCCTCGCCTCGCTGATGACTGTCTGTCTGCCTCATTCTGGTCGGTTTAGTTGGCGGCCGCCGCCGGACAAGCCGTCAGCCACAGAGGATTGATTGTTGGTGACACGCAAGCGGCTTTCTCACGTTGTGTTCTTCTTGTCATAGCAATAGCGTCTGTGACGTCGTCGGCGGTGGCGGCGGCGGCGGAAGCGACGGCTAACTGACTGACGAACCTCGCGACCGTCGAACGGACACATGGAACGAACGAACGACCGACCGACCGACCGACCGACCGACCGACCGACGTACCAACCGGACTGAACCGCTGACCATACGAGGAAAGCAAGCGGCTCCAGTGTTCGGAATCTTCGACAGCGGGGATGCCGCGGGCTGGAGCGTTTTATGACAACAACGACGACGACGCTGGCGGTGGCGGCGGCGGCGGTTCTAAAGACTTGCACTCAGTCGTCTCACTTTGTGCTGCTGGTCCGCTCGTCAAGCGTTCGTCCGTCCGCCCGCCTGCTCTGTCGGCTCGTCTGTTCTTCGGATTTGGACGTTGTAACTCAGAAACGAAGCCGACGTAGCTGAGTTTTCGGTGGCGAGAAAGTGACGAAGTGTCGCTGCTTTCATGAAGACACCGTTTGCACCGTTGACGTCTCTGGATGCGTTTCGTCCTTGTTGGACAACGATCGTGTCATCGGCAACTACAACGACATCGTCGTCCCCAAAACAAGCCGACGCGATCGATACACCTCAGTGAACAACAACGGTTTGGCAACTGTCTTGCCTTCCTCTCTCTCTCTCTCTCGCTCTCACTCCTCCTGGACACTGTCGGTCATTGGTACCGTACACATTTTAAGCGACGACGGCGACGACGGTACGCGGTCTTTGGTACGAATCGCTCGGACAGGGTCGGACCGACCAATAGCTTCAGCTTCTGACTTTCGACAACGACGACGTGAACGACGGTACGGTCCGAGCAAGGGCCCCATGTTGTTCCTCATGGGTCCCTCCCAACTCAATACGGCATAGGTCGGATTTTTAAATGGCTGAGCCTTGTGCTCCGCGTTCAAAGTGTTCGTTCTTAGTTTATTTTTTTTTCTTCTTCTCTCGATTCTTTCATTTTTCCCTTCTTTCACCGTTCCTCGTTAAGGTGTGGTACAAAACTCTTGTCGTGACTTCAAACGGGATCCTTCGGCTTCGTTTTCAGCCCACTTTACACTTCGCACGTTCGTGCCTCGCTTCGGTCCATCGGATGACGAAGCGTATTTCTCTGCCAGGTCCGTGAAAGTACTCACTCAGAAGATGTCACTTGATCAAATACTTTCTTCTCTCTCCGATTTCAAGCGACGATTCCTCAATTTCCGATCGAATCGGTCGCCGATAATAATAATCTATCGGGAAGAAGAAAACAATTTAGACTCGCGACAATTGCTCGATTGCGCTGTAATGGCTCCATTCGATCGCCGCATTCAAAGACAGAAATCCGTGTGAAATTGCGACGGCAATCTTTCCCGACTGTTGACAGCTCGGCGGACTGTCCAACGTCGCGCGTCAACGGCCTACCGGCAATCGGAGTTCTGGGCCAGAGAACTAAGATCGCGGACTCTCAGCTTTGAGCGGAGATTCATACGGTTCCAAGTAGTCTGTTGGATTTTTTTCAAGCGCAGCTGTAATGCTCTTTGAACTTCCTGATGTGTGTGAGCACTGGGCGCAAACCCCGAGGACGCATCGTGAGGCTTCACATAAAAATCGTGTAACCTTTTTTTTTGGTGTGAGAGCGTGAGTGCCGTGTCAGACGCTCTCGAGCCTGCACGAGGTGTGCTCGCTCGCTCACCTGATCTGTTGGCGCCCTTGGTGTAGCTATTATCGTCGTGGAATCTACCTACCCCACGAGTTAGGTAAACACTCGGCACGGCACATAGACAAGACAAGTCAGAGAGTGAATGGTGAGTCGCATCAATCAAAGAAACAGTTCTAACTCCCTTGCGTCAGCAGAAGCTAATAACGAAGGATAACCAACGCTAAGGATGAGGGCGATTGACGGCCAAGCCTTGCGCTTCATTGTGAAGACTGAAAGTCGTTGAGTGACCACACCTTCGAAAGGTCTCCCTCCGCTTCGACTTTGCCTAATTGGCTCAAAACGTCAAATCGAATCGATGTTCTCCCTTGTTAATCCGTCCGTTGCCGTTCAATGAAACCAATCCTCAACGCAGCGTATCCACTGAGAGGCCGCTCTTCATCCAGAGGTGATTCCGGCTCGAAGTTTCTTGAACACGTGCGCTGGCGTCTCGGTTCCATCGCGGCTTTGAACGCGATACCGTACGCTGGAGCTGGAATATCGTCGATTTGTTTTCACGCACAGAATGTTTCGAATACAACCGGATTTGGGTTGTATTCCCTCGTTTTCTGCTTCGTTTTGGTGCTATCCGCCGATAAAGAAGTAAGCACGCAGGCCAAGAAACGAGGTGTGGAAAATGTTTCCGACTCTCAATTTGGAGCAAATGTTTCCAGTTCCCAGGGAGCATAGAGAAGCGAATCGATCATGGAACGAACGAATACCCAGATGCAAATCGAAAGCGCCGATTCCCCTCTTCGTCGTCTGTTTTTCGGGAGCACAGGATGGGATCTCCAAGTTTGGAAGGGATTTCGGTTACTGAACAGATTAAGCCACTGTGATAATGATGGACGAAACGGCAAAAAGCAATCGTTCGTGAACTCCTGCCCTTTTTCCCGATTTGCGGAAACAGATATCATGCGAGCGGTAGTGTCTGTCTGACACACTGAACGAGAACCCGGCGATCATTGAAGAAGCGACAGAAACGAAAAGACGGGGTGTCTATTGAATGAAGAACATTCTGTAGAAGCGGCTTGCTTGACGAAGTGTCGATTGATTTCACAAGCACAGTATTTCTGCAATTCGTCTCCCAGGCACGTCCCGGAGCGATGTCTGTTGAAAGCTCTGTATTGATTCCTTTCCACCGAATCAAATAAACATAGCTGCAGCGATAGGAGCACCGATCAATCGAAGAAAGGACAGAAAGCGAGCAAGACAGATAGATGGACTTTGTCCGATAACCCAGCCATGAATTTGGCACTGTGTTGAGCCCACACAACATCTCCGCGGAAAGTTTTATCAGCAGCTGCTGCTGCTGCAGTAGCCGGGCTCCCGGTCCGCCAACTGGTCGCTAGTCTGTTTTATTTCTCACGAGAAGCAAATTTGAGAAGAATCCAGTTCGCTTCGGATCATCTCTCTGGGTCGTCGAGTTGACGAATCGTGATGGCTCCATGACCAAAACTTTGTAATGACATCCAGCGGCTAGGATTACGCTGCGTTAACTACGCTGGACAAATATACGACAAAGTGCTTAAAACGTCTCGGAAGGGAGGGAGGGAGGGAGGATCAAAGCGTGTGTTTCCCCGAGCATTCACCATTTAACCCTAGATCGTATCTCGACCCGAAGTCATTCGCGTTGTCGTCGTAGCCGTAAATGGGCGTTTACGGATGGGCACGCTTGTTATTACACGCGAACAGAGCAGGAGTGGATCCGTGGAGCCTTCCTGTTGCAAGTACGGTTTGAAGTGCACCCAGTATGAACTCAGGAACTATTTGGATCTCAGAATCCTCCACGAAAGAGGACATCATACCTGGCGGAGGAGCAGATTCCGGTTTCAGAACGGTTTTCGGTTCATTCAGTTCATGAAAACAACAGGCAGAACCTTCCGGAGTACGAGACTGTTGAGGAAAATGCTTACGTCTCACGCTAATTTGCTTTTCGTTTGGAAAATTTTCACTTCGCGCGAATGCCGAACATTTTGCCCATCTCGTTGTCGCAACCGTTCAGTCCCCGTGAATCCCCGGTGATTCATGCGATGAGTTCATAAATGTTTATGAAAGAATTTGTTCCCGTGCGTAAGTGGATAAGCGCGTGAGTTTGCCGATGACGATGTCTAAGTGGAATTTACCGCGTTCGTGAGACATTCGGCATCGTTTAAACGGTCATCCAGGCGTTGGTCCGTTTGTTCGGGGTTAGCCGGTGAAGCACAAAAAAAAATTTCGTCGCAATGTTCGTTCTGGCCGTAGCCGTCGATGTGTTGAGACAGAAATGGAAGAAGTCTTCATCCGTTCGTTCAGATCCGCTACGAAGACGGCAGCATCAATAGGCGGCGACGAAGTCACCAACGATGACGACAACAACAACAGCAGCCGAAGTGCCGTTAGCGCGGCCACGAACGACCAAGTGTACCCGGTGACACAGAAGTCCCTCGGCCCGTGCGTCCATTAGGCTTTGCTCCGCTCGCTTGTTGCCTGGCTGGTGCTGCTCAGCCGTCTACGACAATTAACGTTTGCCTTCCTTTCTGTCGCTGGGGTTGTCCCTTCATGCCAAAAGACAGACAGACAAGCTTCTATCCAGTCCGTCGAAATCCGTCAGATATCCAATCCGTCGAAGTCAAGTACAACCGGTAGCCGCAGCCGCCGCGCCGACCGTTGATCATGTTACTTCGCGGAGGCTTGCTCGATTCTAAATCATTGTGATCTGTGACTTGTATTCGAGTTCTGCGGTGGTATTGGCGGCGCCGGAATCCGACCCGCTGGCTATCTGTTCTGCGTCCGAAGGTCGGAACAACGCCCCCTTCTAGAAACTGAAAAACGCCGTTTGCACGGTTGGTTACGCCGTTGCTACCGGTCCCGGTACAGCCGTCGCTAGTTTCGATAACACAATCGGTGCAACTCGTGACGAGCGATCAGCTGTTTGACTTCTGGGCTTTGCTGTGGTCATTGCGCAACTGACAGAAGAATCGAAGCTACCAGAACCAGCCAGCCCGGCAGGTAGTCAATCAGTCAAAAGTCCGCTATGTTCAGAGGTTTATCCTTCAGTGGTCATTTATTCATTCATTTGTCCATTGTTCCCTGATTCCGTTTCGTGAATGATCTACTTCGTGGAGGTAGACAGTCGATCGATCGATCGGTCGGTCGGGCAAGCGGCCAGTTTTGTGTGAATCAACTCTGAAACATTGTTAGCTTCGGACACCTGTCAAGTGGTGGCGTATTAACAGCGTTCGACGTATTTGTACAGTCGTTGTGGGGAAACTCTCGTGGTGGTCGACTTTAACAGCGTTTTGAAAGTTGATCTCGCCTTCATAACCTCGCGAAGCTTACGGCCAGCCAGCGTTATCGTCCGTTCCGGACCACCGAGGAAGGAGTGCAGAGCACCAGAAGCTTACCAAATGACTTCAACAGTGCTAACCAACTCGCAGGATCGCTTGGCGTCGCGGTGAGCGGCTTGGTGTTCCGTCGCTGGCGAAAAGCATCAAAATCCCTCGCTAACAAGTTCCGCATACCGGAGAGTTTTGCCGGTCGCGCTGCGGTTTCATTTAATCCTAACTTATGAAATGAATGAGCCGAAACACGAAGGATGTCCGAGACGCCGATGCGGACACGATCGAACAACAACATCGAGGAACAAGCAATGCAATAATATGTAGTAGTGATCATCATCATCATCGTAATTAACTTGATCTGAAGCCGAGAATCGACTCAGGGCAATCCGGAATCCTTCGGCTCTGAACACCGCTAAAACGGCGGAACGCTTGGGAAAACCCAAACGTTGTTGCCGCTTAGCAACTTGAGAAACTATCTGTCTCACAACGAACGAAGGTGGACGGGCGGCGCTGCCATTGGAAACAGTGCTAGCTCACTCGGGGTGAGATGGATCTTGTTAAGAAAAGCGAGAAATTTTCATGGAAAAGAAATGGAATGGTCGCCGCAAGCAGAAAGTTGGGAAATTAAGCGAGAAAATTCGAATCGGAATCGCGAGTTTTATTTTATTTTTTTAGTTCTCTCTCGTCAAGCCGAGTCCATGAGCGATGCGATGCGCGGGTTATCCATATCTTGGCCGGAATTTTCCCACTGGACACAATTATGGAGCTTCATACTTCGTTCAGACGTCAGTTGTAGTTGGTGTTCTTTTCTATTTTTTTTTCGCGCCGTTTCGGCTCATTCCAGCGTTCCACGGGTGTCGCTGATGGTGTTGTTTTTGGTGTGGCGGCGGTGGTAGAAGCATCTCGCCACGGTGCTGATGTTGGTGGCGGTGTTTCGTTCAATGATTCAGTTGTTCAGAGGCGCTAAACGATGCCGAACTGATCTTCTCACCGATACGAAGCCGCACACAGAATCGCCCCAGATGTAAATCAGATCCAGTTTGTGAGAACTCGATCCAATCGGCTACGAGTGTCGTTTGCCGTATGGCAAGAGCGAAACAGAAACTGATAAACAGCGAAAATTGATCCTCGACCAAATTACAACAAAGCGAGAAAGCTGAAGAGACGATTCGATTGGGATCGAAACACAGAAGAAGTCTGCAGATCTTCTGTCGCTTGTTTTTTCTTTCTCTACATTTCTCACAATCGAGGTACGCGATCGGTAAATCGCTGTCGGAATACAATTAGACGCGCGATTCCGAATGCTTCGACGATCCTTCCTCGGTTCCTCCCCCTCGCTCGGTGTTCAATGTTTTCTCCAGTTTTCTTTTCGTGTACTTGGCCGCGGAGCAACGGGATGCCCCATCCATAGAATAGAGCCATTTAAAAGGAAACGAGCACGAAGTCGATCGAGACGGCGGCGAGGCAACGGCCTCCTTCACGCCCACCCAAATACATTCTTACACAGCGAGCACGGACTTGTGCTTCGGGAACAAAATACTTTGCTTGCTTGCCATCATGTCACCCATCCATCCATCCATCCTGTCAACCAGCCAGCCAGCCAGCCAGCCAGCCGTGCAGTAAGTCATGAAACGGGCGTTTGCTTCGTTACAAAGATGAGCCAATTGCTTGGAGTAAGAGCCCAGCGGGTGGCGGGGCTTTCGGTCTCTTCCAGACGAAGAACAAGAACGATTCTCGTCGCGAAAGTCCACTTCACCGTGCCCTGGACGAACCGACCAACAAACGAGATACAGGAGAAGGAGAGGATGGAAAAAGAATTTTCAGGAGATACATCTGAATTATAAATCAATAAATTGACGACAACAACGACGAACAACAGAAAATGCTAGCCAGGAGAAGGAAAATCTGCAGAAAACGATGTAAACGTCGACGACGAAGGAGAAGAAGCGGAGGAGCTGACCGATGGACGGAACGTTCAGGAACGCCGAGAGCCACTCCCAATCGTCGGTCGGTTGGATCGGACGGACGGATGGACGAACCGACGACCAGTCGGTATCCAACTCACATCAGAGGGCGGAGGCATCTGCCGCCGGTGCCGGCTCGGCAGAAGACTGCTGTGGAAACGAAGACCGCCGCCGCCGCCGCCGCGCCGGTTGAGCCTTATGGACGCTGTTGTGCATTAATTCGATCGTTAATATTTCACCGTCGATTGCCAACTCAGACCAACACAACAGACAGATGATACGACGACGACGACCACTACCACCACCACCGCCGCCGCGGCGGCTACGAGAGAAACGACGAAGGCGACCAGGGCGAAACACTGACGCCAAAACGGGCGTCAGACTTGGTCTGACGAACGAACGAACGAACCGCCAGAAGAGCGTACGTTCTTCGATTGGTAAGCCTGCCTCGGTGTCTGGCTTTTCTTCTGCCTCTTCGTCCGCCCGTCAAACATCATTAATATACGAAGCATACCAAGCATTATTATGTAATATATGCACATCGGAGAACGCCTCTTAAAAGCAACGAAGATCCCTCCAGGGAAAGGACGACTTCGATCCTTTTTTTTGTTTAAGAAACCTCTCTCGAGAAACGATCAGTCACTTTTCCCCAAAGTGGTGAACGAATCGAATTCTGTATTTCCCCAAGGGGCACGCGGTGTTCTTCCGATCTGGAAGATTTTGTCCAAGACCAGCCCGATGTCATGGGTGTTAACGATGTATGATGCGAGGGCCAGCTTCGAAAGCTCGTGAAGAACTTAATTCTCAACGGGATATTCTCGGAATAGGTCTCGTTTGAGCGTACCTTCCCCTGAACCATCTCGCCGCGGGCTCGATCAACAGCTCGTCGAAGTCAGCGTGTTAAGAATTGACGCCGATTGGACTTCAACAGCAACCATCGTGTTGAACAGTTGTCTCTAGCTAGCGTCAACAAGTCATAGTGAAGAATGGTTCATGTCCGTTTGTCTGTTCGTCCGCTCTACGGTCTATCTGTTCATCTGTCGGCTGAGTTGATTTTTCTTCTGTTTCTTCAGTTTCTCAAGTCGAGTCGGACTCTCTAACCAATACAGCAAGCGGTGAACGACGACAGGTCGCTCACGAAGTCGAGGAACCACTACGAACACGAGGACGACGGCAACTCGATCAGTAGCTACGTCGGATATTTACGAGCTGCTCGAAGGAAACACGCGAATCTCGCAGAGCTGCATGTTCATCACGGAGTCCATTCTCTCCTGATCTGATTGAAAGCGAAATAATATGATGACTTGCGCTCTGTTTTCGTCGTCAATGTCGAAATTCTGCCTCAAGATCAGTGTCCACAAGTTGCAATCGGACAAACTCGGCGTCATTTTACGCCTCTTAAGTCGATTCGAACGTAGGCTGTCTCGGAAAAGGAACTCCGAGCCCTTTGTTGAGGAGTCGGCATCCGTTTGGTGAGAATTATTGCACCCGCCAGGGGGCGGCTCACAAGCTTATCATTCGCTCATTCATTGAAGAACATTCGACCGACCTGAATACCTGGTCTAGATGGGATGCCATGTCGGAGATCGATTCGCATCGAAGCTTTTGTCGCGCTGACTGACTGTCTGACTGCCATCTATTCAAGGGACGGTCGCCGTGGATTCGGCTGATTCCTACTTTCGACCTAACGGAGTCACGGCTTCGTGTGTGGTGTCGTGTCGAGAAGAGAGAAATAGAAGATGAGGGGGCCTTGAAATCAAGCTAGGTGATGTGGTGACGAAAGTAATAATTCTTTTGGCCCAATGAGGCGAAACAGCCAAAACAGTGATTCATTCATCTGATCTGTTTCTCAGCTTGTTGGACGACATCGGAGATGGGGTTCGTCTCAGAGGAGATCTCTATCATCTCCCTCGTCGTCTTCTTTGATGTTTTCCTCTATTTGGGACCTGTTCTGTCTATCAGAGGATCTTGGATTGCCTCCCTCTCTTCGTTGATCGAGTTCCGGACCCGGGATTCCACGAGCGCCGAGAACGCTTAGCGAACGACCGACGCTGTTGTGAAGCAACAGGACCTGCACGGTGTTGATGGAAGAGTTGTTCCTCCGACGCAGATGAAGAATTCATGAATTCCTCTCATGGCACCGAGAGTCGTGAGATGTAGCAAACGACGGCTCCACGACAACAACAACAACGATAACAACGGCCAGGACAGCAAGCGAACGAACAAGCGAGCGAGCGAACGAACGAACGAACGAACGAAAGTCGATTCAAAATTACCGCCTTTTTGCTTGGTATGTGGGACCACAGCGAAATTGCCTTGTTCGACGGTGGCAGCGGCAGAAATGGTGGTGATGGCATCGCGTTCTCTTCAGAGTCTGCCATCCACCCCATCGGCCGGTAAGGCAGCCGCCGGAGCTGATGCGGGGGCCGCCTGTTCCAATCAACGAATTGAACAGCTGAGGTACATCTTCAAAGACCATTCCTTCCTTCCTCCAGTCACTCACACATAGACTCGCACTGCGGAAGATAGATACAATAACAACAACAGCAAGAAAGTTTGTGCCTCTTACTCCCACGAAGTCCTCGGCTCCGTTGCCTCTGGTCAGAAATTTACTTCGTTCGTTCTTCATAACCCGTGGTCGTTTGTCAGACAGAGTCTTCGCTCAGTGCGTAGCGCGTGACGTTCACGTTTCCGAAAGCCACACTCCAGATCTAAATTCGCAATCTTAATTGAAAACCGAGCCAATCAACAAACGAATCACGGATGACGTTAAGCAAGCTCTAAATGACCAATGGAGAGGCATCATCGCCCGCCAAAGCAAAAAGCATCATCCACCATCACACACCTTTCGAGTTAAATGAGAAAACCTCGTCCTCTTGCCGGGGTCAAAGGTGACCCAAACGTCGACAGCGACTGCGAATCATTTCTCTCCGGTGTTCATCCGCTAATACACTGCTGTTCGAATCCCATCGGTCGTCTTTAGCAGCTCTAATAGAATATGCAAATGAGGAGAATTTCCGAGAGCGGAAAACTACTCAAAATCCTCTGATACCACAACAACAACAACATCACAACCGACCATGACCATAACTGCGGCACGAGCGACTGCGCATCACCTAGAACTCGATTCAAGGATTTCGCACACGATTTACGTTTCGTGCGGTGTTCGCGCTCCTGCGACATTTGCCGCGAAATGAGCGAACGTTCGGAGTTCTGACAGCAGTAGGATCGTAAACGTTCTGAACTGATTATTCCCCTCGCTTGGAACGAGTATTTCGACAGCATCTCGATGATGAATGGCAATATCAATATTCATGGTGCGTATTCACGAGCTTTGAAATCAACGGACGCTCTCACGGACCCTCGGTGGAGTTTTCCGATCCTACTCTCTCACGATGTGAAGGATCGATGGTCGAGTGTCCCGCAGATACAGAACCATTGTTTAGGGTCGCTTGAACTCCCAGCTTTACTCCTCGAGAGAAACATGAGCTGCTCGCTTGGAAGTCAATCGGAATGCCGGTGGAAAGCGGTAGTCATGCATCATAGACATGACATGACCATCCTGAATCCGTTTCTCGGTGTTTCCTCTCCTCCCTCCGAGTATTCTTTGAAAGTATGAATGCAGGACTCGCTGTGCGTTCCCATCTGCATCAGGCTCTATTCAAGCGCTTACTCCCGAGTCGTCGTCGTCGTCGTCGACCAGAGTCAGTAGATTTTGAGTCGACCCGGTACCCCCAGCTCCGAAACAGCCAGGAATAGAACTTCCTGTCTCACCAAACCAACTCTAAAGCAAGCGGCCGGCGAACCGGTCGGTCGGTCGGTCGACCCACGAAACCAACAGAAGCAACGGCCAGAACACAGAGAGTTTCTTCCTTTTCACTCGAGTCACAATAAGTTCCTTAACGAGCTCAAAGCGATAGCGGCGACGGCGGCGGCGGTGGCTTGATTCGAGAAGTCGATTCGCCGCCGTCTTTCAGAAATGCTTTCGAATTTTTCTTATTTTAAGCGCTCCAATTTGAGCACTCGCCTTTCACAGCTCGAAAATCGTAAACTCAACTTAGAAAATTGCTTTTGTTTTGTCTTAGGCCCTTGCTGCTTTGCCGAAAGCTTCATTTGGTGAGGGAGGATTAGTCGGTGGAAAACATGCTGTATCTGAGCACTGACGTGGGAACTGAAGCTAACGGAGCAGACTAAACGAACAGCACGTCCTTTCGGCATTCATTCAATTGAACGCTGTTAGAAATTCGGATGAGAAGAACCACCCAAAACGTGTCTCGCTCTCGGTTCCCAAGCCGTTCGCGATGCCGCGATAGACGATCCGGGAATTTTCCTCCTTTTCTTTGTTTTCTCCGACTTCCAAGCTAACTCGTTCCACCCCCGACGAATCACGTCGGGAAAGTCACGTCATGCGCTCCACTCGAGTTTTGCGGCGGAATAAAAAAAACTGCAGCAAAAGCAGTTGTTGTAGCTGAATGGAGAAAGCCGGCTCGGAAACTGAAGCGTTTATGTCGGAACGATGTTTATACTTTTAGTAGGATCTTCATCTTCTCTTGAAAGAAGTTCAGCCGCTGCTGCCACTGTTCCCGCAGTTCAGTGGATCCGAGTGTAAGCGACTGAGGGAATTTGCTCTAGTTGAGAAGTTTACAATCGACTGACAGAGCGACCGACAAACTCGGTCCGGTCGTCCGGCCAACGCTAGCTGCGAAGATTGACTCGTAGTCGGTTTGTCGTCGGCGTCTGGATTTGCCGACGGTTCACTCGTCAAACGAGAACAATTCGCGTTTGTCAAGCCGAAGTCTTTGTCGAGTCGAATAAAAAATTAAAACGTTTCCACAAACACTGTCTCGTTTGTTTATCCGCTCGAGCGGCTGATTGACTGACTGAGTGACAGACAAACGATTTGAGCCGTCGTTCCGAGCCAAAAATAAAGAAAACTTTCCCCAATCGTCATCGGCTACGGTGGTTGACGGTTACGTAAAAACAGCCTGGAACACGGCTTCGTTCCAGAAGTATGGCTGTCCGATTGGATTCAGTGTTCGTGCGAAGAATGGGCCGAAACAACGAGCAAAAAACTGCGAAACCACCGCCACCACCACCTCCATGTGGCATCAATCGCGACCGCATCGCAGAAGACAGAGAAAATCACGTGTCGTTTTTACCGTTCGCCGTCCATCATTGTCGAGGTGGTCCTGGAGGCCGATAGCTCCCATTGTGTGATCTTCATCGAGCGATATTTTTCTGGCCGTTCTATTTCGTTCTCCCCGCCGCAAGTGCTGAAGGTGAACTCAAGCGATTCTTCGACTTGAATCTTCCAGAACAATCTCTGAAGCGCCGCCGCGCCGTTAGTGTTCGCTTAGTGCCAACACGACAACAGCCGTGTCATCCTTGAAACGAACGGGAAGCTCAAGCCGATTCGGCGAAACTAGGAAAAAGATAAAACCATAAACAAGCATAGACGCTCGGAACCGAAGCGGTATACACCGAAGTTAACTCTTCTAAAGCGTAAAAATTTCCCACGCTCGATTGTGACCGCTTGTTTGGTCCTTTTGGCTTGGTCATCGTCGCTTTGATGGGAACATCTTTTCTCCCGGGTCGGCGCGAGATGAACATTAAAACAGCTATTTAAACGCTTTGACAATTACGTTGAAAAACGCTGCTGACGGCGCCGTGTTTGTTTGCTTGCTTGCTTGCTGTCACCGTCTTCACCACAACTCCACGAGCTAACGGCAACCGCAGGAGCCCATTGACCGCTCGGGATAGTTCCCGGTGGTCCCAGCCAGTCGAGTTCTCTTTGGACTCTGTTCGCCTACGGCAACGCTTGGGTAATTGTTTGACAGTTCATGAGATCCAATCATTCAGAGTTTTGTGTTCTGCAGAAGACTGTTTTCTCACTCGGACGATGCCTCACTCAGAAACATCCAGGCCGTATCGTGTGGGCGTTCACGTTCAGCCCTTCGAGTGAGCTTCGAGCGAAAATCAGTGCCTGGAGACGTTCGGCGAACTGCGGCAGATCCTCTTTCGATTCATCGCGAATACTCCGAGATTAAAAAATGAAATGAGAAAAATGTTTGAACCAACGAGCGAGCGAGCGAGCGAGCAAACAAACAAACCGCCTCGACCTGCTGTTGAGCAAAAAGCCAACCAATCAACGGAGCAGGGGGCCAATACATGTTGTTGGTGTCGCTGTTGAAGTTGTAGCTGCTCGCGGCAGTAAGTCTTGACCGAGCGACCAACAAACCATCCAGCCGTCCGTTCGACCGTACTTCTGGGAGAGGCTTCAAGCGAAGAACTGTCTCCCACGCATTGAAGAGCAGCCAAGTGAGCAAGCGAGCTTCGGCTGGCAACCGCGCAGTCAGTCAGTCAGTCAGTCAGGCAAACCAAACAAGAAAACACGCACGCATTCCCTCACACACACACGCACGCGATTAATGAAAGCACTGACATGAGAGGATCCGTCGGTAAAGCGGGGCTCGTCGAATCATGGTATATCCGTCCGTCCGTATGGAACTTGGCGTCCTCATCCAAGGATGACCCCTTTCGTGTCGGGGTGGAGTAAGCTGAGCAGACGCCCTTGCTAGCGCGAACTTCAGAAACTACTCAGAATCCTCACACTTCACTCTTAGGAGGACATGGATACATACTTCAGGCTGGCGCTGCTGTTCACTTTATTGACTCACTCGATGGCCCGCGAAGTTCAAGATGGTGGTCGCACGGTGCCCACTGAGATTGAGTAAACAAAAATTTCGAGCAGCGTTTTACTTCTCACCCGATGTGAATTCAAGGAATCGCGAATGCGATACCCCAGAACGCTTGTTGAGATTGATCGGAGCCTGCAGCGAGGGATGTGGTGTTCCTTCTTCTGCCACTGCAGTTGAGATCGCTCTTCTGAGCCTATTGCCTAAGTTGTTGTTACTATCCTCACTGACGGGGGTAAATATGCACGTGCGGTCCCGTGAGGTTTACAGCTTCATTCTTCTTGCAATGCCCCCGGCCTTTTGCTCCTACTGAGTTGCCCCACTGTGCGGTGGCGGTCGTAACTGTCGTTGTTGTTGGTGCGGCAGTAGTAAAGCTGATCCTTGTGAACAGAAGAAGGAAGCCTTCTGCGAAGAAGGGCGGATGAAGTCTTTTCCTTCGATTTCTCAACACTGTCAACAATAAATAACTCGATCTCCTTTCTCGCTTTCAGATTGCCGGGCGGAATGCTACTTCCCGATCGACATCCAGGGCACCTACTTGCTACAACAGTCCAATGGTCAAAACGGCATCAGCTACTCAGAGGTCGTCATCGACTCGGACTCGATACCGCCCTGGGGCCACTGTCACAAACGTCGAGGAGTTCCCGGAGTCATCCTGAGAGATCCTACGGGGGTCATGGACTGCATGCGATGCTTACATCTCTCGGTGAAGAGTGACAACGTCATCCACATCCAAGCCGAGGGTTTGGGCAAGTGCTACATCACAGAGGAGGCCGCGCGGGAGAATTGTCCCGACGGAAACAGCAAACACAACTACGAGCTCTTCATTTTGTACCGCAAGGAACCGGCCCAAGGAGTCTTCTGTCCATTCACCGGTCGCTTCCGGGTGAACTCCTACCAAAAGGACGGTCAGGAGAGTCGATGCCTGGCGCCAAGAGCTCAATTCTCCGAGGTTTCGAATTGCCCGCGAGGAGATCATCTCTCGGTCAATTTCAGGAGCTGCTCCTTCCCGGATCGATGTAAGTTCGAATCCTTTGAAACCCATCCCTTAGGCTCGCTGAACACGTCCTGGATGAGCAAGTTGTTCGACGCCACCGCCGCATCAACGACAACAACAATGACCACAATAGACAAACACAAATGGCGGCCGCAACGACAACAATAAAGCAGATGTATCGGAAAATGTTTTTGTTACAACAGATCCATGCGTTCTTTGCGGCGGGCTGTCATGATGACGAGGAGCATGTCGTGGAGAGAAAAGAAAAAAAAAAGCGTTAGCCATCCATACATCCAGAAAGAAAAGGAACCAACCGAAGAAAGCGAGCCGGCTCAGCAAATAGTTGTTGAGTTCGGGTAATGTTCGGGTGGCCGAAGTCCCTTGCTCGGATTGTGGCTGGCCGGCGTCACTCCGTCGATCGCGCAGTCGTAAGCTGTGGCACCGAAAGAAGGAACAACCAGTCGTTAGATTCGTCAACCAGCGCAACTTTGTTCTTCCTTTTGTCGACGACATAGAGATCATTTTGAAGCCGCGCGTTGCTGCCGCTGTCATGACCACATAAGCCAGAGATGTCGTTGATGCCACTGCGATCCAT
Organism: Neoseiulus cucumeris; assembly: GCA_021527715.1. Lineage (NCBI taxonomy): Eukaryota > Metazoa > Arthropoda > Arachnida > Mesostigmata > Phytoseiidae > Neoseiulus > Neoseiulus cucumeris. The sequence goes on along the minus strand of JAJSRV010000061.1, from coordinate 98,169 downwards.
CCGACATCCCTCGTGTTCGGCGCCATCTATCCTTCCCTTCATTCCGGTCGTTTGTTCAGTGGTTTGCGACTTCGATGAACTTGTCGTCGACTGGAAGAGAAAACTCACGAATCGAGTCCGGGTGGCCTGTAACATGGGGTCGCCAGGTCGCCAAATCGGAACTTCGACATTCCGGACTTGATGCTTCTTCTTCTCAAACGCTCGTTCGTGTACATTCGAATGCGGCATTGACACGGCGTTCACATTGGTAAATGATTCGGTAAACGAATCGTTTCAAGAACGATCGAGTTTGAAGAAAACATGCGCGCGCCGATTCGGGATCGACGCTGTATTCTCGAGTGAAACAGAACAAGAATGCTTTCTCGCCGCGATAATTCGTCGTACAATGCTGTTGTCGGGCAGAATTTTTCCGTCGTTGGGCGCGAGCAACTCTTCTCCTGGGTTTGTGATGGACAAGTCGCTATCGGTCAATTTTTCGGCCGATTGCGAGCGTTTTGCTCGTGGACACAAGCGAATCTATCTCTCCGTTGAGCAGACACGGCAGAACGATTTTCACCTGTGTTGAAATTCCTCGACGGAAATCGCATCGATGACGACAAAGGGATTCCTGTGTTTGGAAATTCGCGGCGAATCAGTCGCGAACATCGTTTGCTCGTCGACTCAGCTCCCAACTTCGCCTTCTGCGTTTCATTTTTGCTTGAGTTTCTCATATTGAACGAGATTTCGGTCCGGGCCGTGTTGGGAGCAGGATTTCAGGAGGGGCTTATGCTGGTGTTTCACTTTTTGTGGAGAACCGACATCAAGAGAGTGCGGCTCGCTTGCCTTACTGCGTTTCCCTCAGGTTTTTTCGTCTGTTGCGCGCACGAATCCACCTACGACTTCTCTGTGACTGAGTGAACCGATGTCTGTCAGACTGGTTGGCAATTGGTGAAGAAGAAGAAAACGAAAAAACGTAGACGGAGACAGCAGCAGCGGCGGCGGCATACGTTACGTTCTGCTTGAACGCGACGAATAATTTGGCCGTGGTACCACAAGCCGGGTGGTATGAGCGTGGCGCTGAAGGAGAGCCGCTCTTTGAGAAAACCGGAGAATTAAGGGAAAAACTTTTGCATCTGCCCATTGTGCCACACACACACACACATGCACCCCCTTAATCGAAAGCGATATACTACTCGAAGATAGTACGCTCGAGTTTTTGGAGGAAAATTTTCGATTGAAAACGTCCGATCTTATCGCATGGCTCTGGCGGTCAGGGTGGCATCTAGAGGAGTGGCGAAATCCATTCGAACGGACGAGGCGAATCATCTTCTAATCCTCCCTCGGACGCGTCTACTTCCAGATTGTCTTTAACTCACTCTTCCTCTTCCATTACAGCGGAGAAGTTCATGTGCCTCGGCGACTGGGACAGCAACAACTCCGAGGATCGATACGTGGCCCTTATGGACACTTCGCACGATGATCCGAAACGGCCGAAATACCGCTGCGGGGTGAGTGTCATTTTCTCACTGTGATTGTTGTCAAGTCGATTACATTACTGGTCAGGGTGACGAATTGGACTGCTTCTCTACCGAGCGCGTCGTTGTCAATGAGAACAGGAACGATCGAACGAGATATGGAACAATGTTTGCTCCGGATGCACGGGTGCGGACCCCCTACAAGTTTCATCGGCGCCATCGTCGGCGCTCAAGAAGATTTACAATATCAAAACACTCCTTTTGAACTTGCTGGCTGACTGACAAACATTCGAAACTGCTCGCTCGGCTGACGTTCGAAATCGAATCGAACGGTGATTCATCATTGTCTTTATCTCTAATTTCTCTACGCAGATGTACCGCCAGGACTCCGCCACAGGTCGTGTCTACATGTCCTTGACGTCCGATAGCACCTGCAATGTCCTATCAGCTCACAACGGATACGAAACGTTCATGCTGTCGCCGATGGATTCCGAACCGCTTCCCAGCATCGTCGAACGCGCTCAATGCGTGTTCCCAGAGTACGCTCAGGGCCCGTGGGGAGATCAGGTGAACATCGACGAAGGCACAATGGTGCTGCGCGACTCGAAGAACGGCTTCTCCACGCAAACGATACGCTGCTTACGCCAAGGCCAAGACAGACGCTATCCGATCCACATGATTTCTCAATGGTAAGCTTCTATCGGCAGTTCCAGGATAGAGAATGTGTTGCTCAGAAGCGGCGGCAAATTCGTTTTTTTTTTCGTTTCGTTGATTCTCCCCACCCTTGCTAAGTTCAAGTTCTGGCGTACTTTCCTTTTGTGTGGTTTTTCCTCTTGAATTCCCGTCTGGAAACGTGCCCTCAACGGACCGCTCAAGACGTTCTATATCGTCCACGTTCAGAGCCTTCGGCCGTGAAGGGCGACTTCCGCACAGACACGATAACCAGAAACTCGGTGTTGAAAATTCGAACAAAAAAAAAGTCTCCATCTCGCGACTTGTGCGCATCGCTGCTTCGGATCTACTGTTTGAGATGGGCCTTTACGTGACTCTAACGCAGACGACGCTTCATTTTCTAGCGGTGATGAGACCTACGCGTGCATCAAGTTCCAGAGAAGGTCCGCGACGGTCATCGAGTTTCAGTTCGGAACATCTGAGTCAGCTCCGGTCAAGAATATCTGTTCAGACGATCGTTTCGCCAACTCGGAATGGATCACCCAAGGACGTGAGTAAACTTCATGAACTTCTCTGGATGACGGGAGTCCGCAGTTTGTCATGTCGTTCAAGATCAGCCATCAATCATTCGCTAGAGTCGAGTTATAACTACGATTGGAAGAGAATTTTATCGATGCTCCGTCGTCTGAACGTGTTCTTCTTTTCGTTTTTCGACCGAATACTTCGCATCCAACGAGTTGACGGGGAACGGAGACGATCTTGATTCACTGGTTCTGCGGTTCACTACGTTGTCTGTGGATTCGATTCAAAAGATTTCTGGATCTGTAGTGGACGAAATCGCTGAGGTGGAAAGCAGAGAAAGTCGAAAAATAGCCTAACAAACCCTCGGCTGATGCCGCTATTGGGTTTTGAGCGGCAAGTTTATTTGTGCTCGATTCGTGTTAATAAAATTTAAAGCCCGTCGTTCCCTAAGGGGCTCCCACACTAGACGCCACCGCGGCGTACAGAAACAACGCCCCAAATACCAGACACCGACCGACAGTCGAGCTAGCAGGTAGTCAGATAGGCAGACAGCCAGTTCGCCCCCGAGGTGCTCCACCCGCTGTACCCCTGGCATGGGTTCGACGAGCGAGCAACGAAGATGAAGAGAGGAGACGAGCAGAATATGCTTCCCTGTATTTGATTGAAGTTGTCAATGACTTGTCTGGCTCAGTCAGCGGAAAATAACTCATCGCCGACCTCAGGGGTGCATACTACTTACTACCAGTCTGTTGGCCACGTTTCCGTTTTCGACGGCCATAGAATATATGGCCTGGACATAAAACAATTATTGTAAGCTCGTAAAACTTACCATATTATAGCTTGTCATTACTGTCGCTAATCACATGCGGTTTCTTCCTTCCCCCGGGTTCCACGGGTGCGTGCGACTCCAGTCGCTGGTGCTGGTGCTGGTATGAGCTCGCCAGCTTGCGTGATTGTCTTTGCGTGGCGGTGACGATGACGCGTTGAAACGTCAAAAAGTTGACTCGGTCACCTAATGAAGGGAAGAATGACATTTAAGTTTTACGAGTAGGAAACCTCTTTAGCGAATCTCCGTATCTGGCGTTCATCATTTCATTCGGTGGTGCCGCTGCTTCACAAGGGAACTGAGGTTTGCGATTCTCGTCAGCGTTTCGTCGTCGACTCCTGGACGGAACCTCGAGGGAACCGTTGGCCCAATAGCCACCGCTGCTGTTGCTTTTTGTTGTTGTTGTTGTGCTGTTGTGCTGTTGCTGGTGGTCCGAGAAGACCTTTCTATCTTCCAGCGGCGCTCTTCATATCAACTGTCTTTATCAACAGCTTCTCATATCCGACCGACGGCCTTTCATGTCGCTGTCTTTTCTATCGCTCGTCGACCACGAAGAAATTGTCATGCCAAACAATAGCTTTCCTGAGACCCAGTGAAAAACCTTTGTGGAACTATTGACCACAGGGCATCAGGTTCGCATGGGAAACTCACTCATCAGTCTGTGGCTCCTGTTGCGGCTCTTGAAACACCACTACATGTGTTCTCTGCTTCCTCGGAGCGAGCGGGCCACATTCGAAATTAGGAGCGGAGGGAACGATTTGCTTTATCGGAGCGAATACTTTCCCACGTCTATCTAAACTGGCCTGCGATTTGTCCTGCTGCTCTTGATTTTTCTCCGAGTTAAGCTTCGCTGTTTTCTCGCCGCAAACCAACCAGCGACTCACTTCGTGGCAAAATAATTGTTAATAAAATTTGTTATTTCTCAAAGATAACTCGACCCCGGACAGATAACATTGATCATAATGTGGGAAACTGATAGCACTTCGGAAGCGAACGGATGCCGAAGGCATCTCTCGCCGTCTCTTAGGGTGTGATTCGGCGTCGGACGCTCGACGTCGAGCCGGCAGATGCGGTGGCGGGAACTGCGATAAGTGCGGATCTTCTGAATTTGCAGTTGGAACAAGTTCTACGTAATTGGCGCCGCGGTTGATCCGAGTCTCGAGGAGCACGAAGTTGGTCGATCAGAAACGCGTCCTTTCGGAAGGTCTTCGATTCTGTCGACGCTGTTTTGAAATCGCGAGGAAGACGAATGATCTTTGCAAATCATTGTTCGATGGACGCTACCGATGGATGACCATTTGAAGTTTTTCTGTTTTTTCCGTGAACGATGTCGAGCTGTGTTGGTGGCGTGGCTTTGATTTTACGGATTCGTTCTCCTCAACAACAAACGATTGAGGTCGATACAACGCAACGGCTGAATGTTTCTTGATTGTCGAAACATCACGGAGACACTCAACCGGTCACCGTTCGTTCGGTAGTGTTTCCGATGGAAATTCTTCCAAACATCGGGTCCACGCTCGAAGTTTCGCGCCGCCGTCGCCGCGTGGTATCTGTCTTTGCGTATCTTTCCGAGGTGCGGAGAACGAGTCTGGCGAAAACAAACTTCCAGCGCGCGCCTTTGAATAGATGAACTATTTAATTGAACCAGACCAATATAGCGTTCGTCGAATGGAAATCCGGGTGAAAAGTTTTTCTTCTGCTTCTTCTCTGTAGTTTCCCCCGTCCGTCTGTCCGCTTGTTCGTTCGGTCATTGTGTACTTCCATAACAGATGTGACCTGGTTGAAGATCTCTCGTTCTGGCTCCGAGTTTTCCAAAAAAAGAGAGAGATTCTCCGTTTCTCATAAAGGTGGCTTGTTGTTTCCATACGGCGAGTCTTTAGGTTCTGAGCGCTAGCTAGAGGAGCCGCTCCGCCGAAACCTTTGAAGAATTCGTTGAGAATTTTAAGTATTTTTAGACGCTTGCCGAGGAGCCCGGTGACATACCAGCCGGCATTTAATAATAAATTGTTGCTCGTTCCGTAACAGTGCCGAGCTTTCACTCCCTCCCTCCTCCCGTCCTTTAACGAGCGTTCTGACAAGATTCGCCGGAAGTCACGCACCGAACTTGAAGCGTGTTGTCGCGAATGCTCATCCAGCACACGACCAATGTCACCGAGAACTTTCGGTTTGCAACTGTCGCCGGAGGCATCGGCGCTCGCGGCCGAAGAAAGCTGGCGGGCTTTCTCTGTGGACGTGAGCACGTTCTGACGCTGCCGGCGCGGCGCGTCGTCCTCAACGCTGCTTGAATAGAACCTTAATAATTTGAAACACTAGTTGAATTAATATGACTTGTTGTCAAAGTGACAAAAGAGAATCTCGGAACAAAGCTGCCTTTCAATTCACGGCGACGTCCACACCCTTTCACCGCCGAATGCACCAAAGATGGTTCCGAGCATCAGAGTGCCCGGGTTTTGAATTCAAAGAAAGAGAGGCGACTTCATCTTGAGCGAGTCTTTCATCCAAACTATAAACAACCTCAAGTGTATTAACAGCCCGACGCAGAAAAATCCATCCATCCGCCCGGTCGTCCACCCACTGGGTCGTAGCACCTGCAAGTCGCCGTCGTCGACGTCGCTTGTGCTACCGCGCTCATGTTATTGTTGCGCATTTGTCAATAAGTGGTTCAAGTCAAGGTTGAGAGGCTGCGTTAAGATGTTTCGAGTCCACGAAGGCGATGCTTTCAGAATTTGGAACAAACGTTGCTCTTGTGCCTGCTTTGTGTTTCAAGTCGTTGTTATTTTTTCTTTTATTTTTTCGTTTCTATCCAATGTGCGCTTGCCCAAGGGGCGACGCAGTAAACCGAACTGAAACGCTGATTTGATTGCCGCTAATCGCTGCCACAAACGCTTCATTTCTCGGCTCCGCTCAGCTCGTACTGACGAACGCCGGCGCCGCGTCGCTCAAAGCAACAACTTCGTGGGAGGGAGGGGTCCTATTAAATCGTTTTCGCCAATCATTCGAGCGTTTGTATTCACAAACGAGCCTGTCAACGTTTGACATATCCATTGCAGTTGTAGACCAGCGCTAATTGGGTCGAAAGCGTTGTTTTGAAATAGGCATTCTGACACGTTGCGCCGCAGCCGCAATCGGTTCTGTTTTCGTCTTTCGTTCCTTTTGAATAATGCTCCTGAATTTGGAAGATAGATGTGAGTCAACCGAAAACCACCTAACGCCCTCCTTCCCCCCACCCACCCAAAGTTTTGTGGACCGCGAATATACGTCACCTTACGGAAAAGATTTTCCGGAGATGAATGTTTCATCTTTTTCCCAACTCTCCTGAGTTCTCCTCGCGAGATTGGGGAAGATCTTACATAGAGGCTCAAACTATGGGCTCGAATATAGATACTTGTGATTGTCGTCGAGGATTTAAGTTTAACATTGACACCCTTTCACTCATTCAAGGTATTTCAGGCATCCCGGCCGTGCAGCAAAGCCAGAGCGGTGGCTGCCCGATTGTCGGCGACTACACGGGAACCATTCCTGGAGCAATTGGTTTATGTGCGAGGATAGCATCAGATTGCAACAACCCCGACATCATGTTCTACACTGTCTACAACTGCGAGAACTCGACACACATCATCGAAGGTGAGAGCTTCATGAAAGGTGAAGTTAAGGAACGGTCTCGATTCTTTTCGGATTTCGTTTCGCTTCTGCGACGAGACAGAAGAAGAGTTTCTCGTCACTTAAAGATTCGTTTCGAAGCCGCTCTGAGAAGTTCACTTAGTCAGTTGAAGACTCTTCTCCGGTGCGGGTGTTTAGAAAGGCTCTGTTTAACCTGATCCGTAATCACCAAACTTCATTGTTGTGGTGTCGAGGCCAGACCTCCTTCGTCAATGAAACTTTTCTCTCTTCTTCTACTGCTCGCTCGTTTGTCTTCCATTCTATTTCTGTGCTCGTCGTCTACGCGGAGCTTTCCGACATATTACTCACTCAGCCAACCTGCGGGTGGCTCGCTCGAAAAGATCGAGAAATTTTCTGGTGTGAATTGCGGGAGCTCTGTCCACTTGGTCCAACGGGCTCGATTCCCAACATCGGTAGACCTTAGACAGAACTTTGAGGGAGGGAGGGAGGGAGGAATCCGACGGTCCATTTCACGTCCGATCTGTCGTTCCACGAGTCCGTTTCTCTGTCGTCTTCGTGTATGTGAACTGGAAGTCATTATGAGTTTTTGTGTGACGATCGAACCGCTCCACTATGACGTTTACCGCCGTGTTTTGGACTTGGAGAAGATGTTAAAGAGTTTTTAGGTTGTCCTGTCGTCCGGTCTGTCTGTCGGTCGGTCGGTCGGTGGACGAATCGACCGACCGACCGACGAGTCGTCTCGCTGGTTTCTCTCCGTGTCAGAAGCGAAATCGACTGTCGCTTGCCCAACCTAAAAAGCTCGCGAAAGAGAAAAACCTCCTGTCGCTACGAGAGAGAACGCTTGCCCACTTGACTGTCGGTCACATAAGCTTCACAACAGTTTTTTTTCTTCACGAAGTCCCCGAAGTTGTCTACTCGTGGTGAGCGGAGTCAGTCAGTCAGTCATTCATTCACTCACTCACTCGGTCAGTCAGTCGGCTCCCGCCGTCTCATCGTACAAGCAATCGTAGTAGAATAACGTGCCTCGATGTTGACCATCGGTGTTTTTTTTCTGAGTTTTTTGTTGACAACTGACGGTCGGACGGACGTTAGTTTGCCCAGCCTACAGATTCACCGACTGACGAAACTACGGTGGCATACTCGCTGGCTACGCTTCCATCGACGACGACAGCAACAACAACTGTGGCTCAGACGGCATGAGCTAAGCACAAAAACGCGCAAAACAAATCACGTGCTGTGACGTGATTCGGCCGCCTCCCGTGCATCGGTGAGGGCGGCTTCTGATTTCTCGTCCGTCGAATCGAGAGTTGTCCGCCGAGCTTCAGTCAGCTGTAACCTTCACTCCAGTTGACTCCGGTTCAGCGAGTCGGCATCGTCGTTTTCTCGTTTGTCCGTTCCGTACCGTAGATCTTCGACTTTGGTTCGGCTTCGTTTGGTCTCCGTACCGGACCGAGATACCCATAGTGTCAGTCAGAATACGAGAATGGCAGAAATGACCGATTTCGAAATTCAACTCACTTTCGTTTTCCATTTCAGAACGCGAGTACAACTGCCTCGGTAACTGGGACGAAGACGGCATTACCTATTCGTTCACCCACCGTCGAGATGTCCACGAGTTCCAATGTTTCGTGAGTATCGAATGTCCATTAATCTTCAAGCAACAGGGCGACTCGAACGAGAAAGTTGTTGCAGAGGTAGCAGAAGTTATCGTGGCGCAGAACAACGAGGCCAGAGAAAAATACTCAATCCATTGATGGCGATACACTGAAAAAACAAACTGTTCGCAGTCTCTGCGGTTTCACGTTTCAATCTGGCAGCAAAAACATTCCACGAGAGCATCGTCTACGCGATCGCTCCATTCAGAGAGCAAACACGGCGGAGTGGAGTCCCCAGCCGCCCATTCATTCATTTATTCATTCATCTTCTCGTACCATCTCTCTCTCCCGTCTTAGGCCGTCGTGGTTTATCGTTATGTCTGTGTCCGCTCTCGGTTATCGTTGTCGTAGTCGTCGGTGCCTCTCGACCGCATAGTTTACACTGATGGTCGGCTAATTCGATGACCAACGACTGGAAACAGAAGCCGGGCGGCTCGAACCGTCGTCCGCGTTCAGCAAGCTCGTTGTGGAACTGAACCAAAGTCTCACTCAGTCAGTGAGATCGTTCGCTGCTTGGAGGCTTTCCAACCGCCGAGCCGCCCAGGTTGTCCAGGACGTCACGGTCTGGAGCGAGTGGTCGTGCCCGGCACGTCTGGGGTGCCTCCCACGCTCACGCCACCAAAGGTTCGAATCGCATGAAAAAACAGAAATCCGGTTTTCATCCGAACTCGTATGACGAACGGTCGAACTCCCTCTTGTTCCCACAGAAACGTTTGCTGTTTACCTGCCGGTCGGTCGGTCGGTCCGTCTGACTGACTGACTGACGACGCGACGGCGAAAGCAACGACGTCGGTCGCCGTAGAAACGTCAACGTAACATAGGAGCTACGATTCATTCGGTCGCTTTCGTTCGACGGTGGCATTGACTGATCGTCTCAATGAATAAGTTCCTCATGAATGTTTCGATCGTTGCCGAACGACGAGTCTCTGCGGTTTTCCAAGCATGCAGTCCGCTACCGCGCGGGCGGCAACTTCTGGCTACGTAAGACACAAGCCACGCCGCTAGCAGTCCGAGAGTTATCTTCTGCCATGGTGGCGGCGGCTCCTGGGGGCAACCGCACTTTGCAGGAAGACATAACTCCACGACGAGGATGACGTCGACGACAAGATTCAAAAGTCAGTCAGACAGACACAAGCTATCCAAGTGGTTCATTGACGGACGGAAACACCGACCGGCCGGATAGAATGACTGTTTGACATAAAGACAAGCAGGAGGACGAGACAGAGGCGGAGGATGAGGAGGAGGCGCCCTTCTTCCTGCGCCTCTGCATGGCTGCTTCTGTGCCGCTCGTTCGAGTCTATGTTTACCCAAACGTATTCAAGCCGCTGGATCCTTTACAGCTTCCATGCGTCCCATCTTCTTCAGCAGAAGCAAACTTTTGTTGTGTGTTCAGCGATTCACCACCTACAGTATTTATGCGTTGAGTTCGCCGAACACCCACGGTTTACTATCGTAGTATCCGTCGATTCTCTAACCACGGAAATCGCCAGCCATGGGCTTCGTCCGGGTTTGCTTCAGCGGTCATTCCTAGTTCGGGAAACTTCCATCCATCCAATCGTTATCGGAACGGCTTTGAATGTTTACTGCAATTATTGCAATTGTGTTTGATCCTTCGGAAATATTTCTCCTCCTCCTCCGGCTTTCACCCCTAATCTCTCATATTCGCTTCGTGCCAACAAGCGAGCTGTTTGTTGCCTCCGAGTGAAGACTACGGGCACCGGTGGTATCGGTGATCAAATTAGGGAAAATCGATGGATTGAGATATCAGTCAGTCAGTCAGTCAGTCGAGCTCGTTGTAGTGCCTATGGCGGTGGTGGTGGCGGCGGCGGCGGTGCAGGCTCAACCGACGGCCCCTGACCCGCGGCTGTCTTTTTGGTCGGACCTGCTCTCATCATCCTGATCAGACGATTATGATGATCTGACAATTTGCGGGCGCTATCAATCTTTTACTGTCTATGAGTTTGTCTACGAAACGGAGCCAGGCGAGATATCCGGCGAGGGCAGGTGAGACCCTGCGGAACTCGAAGCCCTACGGTCGTCTGGGCTATCGTTGTTACTTACCACCACCACCATAGTGGTAGAGCATTCGGTGGCAGCATCGATCCATACTGACCGACGGACGAACGGACGAATGGACCGAGCAACGGGCCGACGACGAATGCATTAAAGCAAAACGCACCGAGATGCTTATTGCTTTCGATTTGCGGAGGCCTACGTCCGCTCCTTACCCTAGCTCTTTCGGGAGGTTTCCAAAACGGCCAAATACACAAACAAATTGAAATCGTGATGAGTATCTACCCGGCTTTCGGCGTTAGATCATTCGGCGCACATTGGTAAGCTACGCCAATGCTGCATCGGCTCACCGTGCTCGACGTTGATTCGACTTCGGCGCTAGCGGTTGTATGTTTTGTCTTCGTTTTATATTTTTTCGCTTCTTCTTGTCGAATCCATGCGTTTACCGCCGCGCCCTACTGATAGCGCACCGAGGCGATCAACAACGAACGAAACAGAATTGACCGAATCAACGGAGAGTGGGGTTTGACCGCGGCCCGTCGGTCGGCTCGCCACTCGACCGACCGACCGACCGACCGACCGGCCGGCTGATATCATTTGATTGAATCACATAATTTCGAAGATTGTTGCCTTTGTTTTCGGTAGGCTTTGTCGCCCTTTCGGCACGTTGCCCGTTCGGATTGGGACCGATGAAGGCACCGGACAACAAGTTTTATCTGCGACGAGTTCATTATTTGTCGACTTTACACACTATTTGTTGTAACGGCTTCGAACAATGAGTTGATCGATTTCGCGCGTTCGCTTGCTCGCCCTACCAACCGACAGAACGAACGAGAGGGAGAAAATACGTTCGTTTTTTTGCTGTTGTTGTTGTTGATGACGATTATGATGATGGCGACGACGATGTTCGAGAAGAGAGACAAAGAAGAACAAGAAAAATTAACTCAATCGTTCTGAACGCTTGACTCACACTCTCTCTTCACTTGTTCTGCCCAGCCCTGCTCATTTTGAAGCAGTGGTTGCGATTCCAAACCTTCGTGAGATCAAACGAGATCCAAAAATTGGAAAGGACGAGGGAGATGCTAAGAAACTGGAGGCTTGCTCTAGAACGGACAAGTCGAAGGTTCCATTCCTTGAAATCGGGTAAACTCTTGACGACACCATGGACGGAAATCTCTTACAACCAAGCGGGCTCAGAGAGATCGGCGAGATGTTGGAGTGGGTGAATGAATGAATGAATGAAGTCCACTGAGTCGGGAAAGATTCCCTCGTGCCGCGTTCTTTTCGCGTTCGAGATGGGAGATTACAACGAAGATTGATCGGCTGTTAATGATATTTCTAATGGCGTCTTTCTTCCTTCGATGCTTTTCCTCCTTGGCTGGATAGAAAAACGAAGAACGAGAAGAAGACACTCAAAAACTTCAATTAACTCAAGACGAAACAGAAGAGAAAGCCTCCTGACTGGCTCGATCGAGCTCTGCTTCGGTTTGCTACGCGGGCCGTTCAGTTCGCTCCAACGGCGAAGCGGCACGGTCCTTCTCTCAGTCGGTCGCTCGATATGGCTTAGTGAACGTCGGTACCGCACCTCCTTAATCGCGAAGCGCATTCCTCATTTTGACGTCAGTCCGCTCCGCCATTCGAGCAGTCGGAGAACTGCCACAGACGAGTGAAGAGGACAAGTCGAAGTCTTCGAGTTGGACTAACCCTTGTATAACCAGCTGATCGGACGGACGGATCGACGATGAGATTGGAAATCGAAACGCAGAACAGGATTCGATCAAATGACGCCAAATCGAAGTTCCTGGTTGTTCGACGCTGTCCCAACAGTTATTTCTCTGGAGGGTCCCTCAACCAAAGACGACGACGACAACAACATAGCCGGTGATGAGGATAATGCCAATGATGATGAGCGCGTCGACCACCCTCGTTCTTTCTCCGTTCTGATGTTTTTCGTAGATCCTGTTGTTTTCTGTGCGTGCGGTGAAGCGTCGGTAATATCCTCAATTTCGCTCTGGGAACAAAATAGAAACCGCGACGACTCGAACGACCTTCGATGGGCATGATCCGTAACAATAGAGCAATGGGGAAAGAATCCCGTTTATAGAAATGCGGATCCTGAAAGAAGTCTCTTCAATTATAAATTATTGCTTTTGTCTACGAGTACGTTGCTTTGACTTCGGAGTCGATCTTATTCTCTCTCGGCCTCTCTATCTCGGTGGAGAATCGGGATTTTCGGAGTCTCTTCTTCGTTAACCCTTGACTCGATCCCCTCGAGGAACTTTGCGCCCAAAGAGAAACGGCGGGCGAAGAGCCGAGATGAGTAAGGTGTTAAGGAAGCCTCAAAAGTGACAAATGGCCTGCAACAGTCTACTCGATTGGAAGGCCCGTGTTCTATCTTTGTCTTGGATCTATCTCGTTATTTTTGGCTTTTTGTGATGATCGTGGCGGCGGCAGCAGCAACAGCTCCGTAGTCGTTGCCGCCGACGTCGGCACCGCCTTGAGGTGAAGCTTGCTTCGTACTTAAAGAAAACGAGAGCTCGGAGAAAAGAAAGAGCGAGCAGAAGAAAAAGCTCCGAGAAGGAGCCGTTTCCATCCGCGCTGCTCCCAATCGATGTGGTCTACCGACTCGGAGATATTTATCGCGTTCTCGGCACGAGGAATCCGAAATTTCTCACCGCGGCACCGGCTCAGGTCGTCGCCGTCGTCGTCGTTGTGAGTCGATCTTGGCGCGGATCCTCGGGCGGCGACAACGGCAGCGGCGGCGTCGCGCTGAAATAACACTCGGAGCTTGATCTCGATCTTCGGTTCGGTTTCCGAATAATTCTGCTTGTCCGGTGCGCTTTGTTGTTGCACAGCACCGAGACGACAACTGAGACGGCCGGCGTAGCGATGATGATCGATACTGGGTGCGTGGTCGGTTCGACGGACATTTTTGTCTTTCGTACAAGATCATCGTTCGTGATCTGGGCTCAATGCATTGTCTGATAGGTGGCTTGTTGGTCATTAGCGGCCGCAGAGATCGGCGGGCCGCTGTTTCGGAACTGCTTCTCTCTGTTCACTTGAACCCAGACAACATCATAGCTCACTCAAAGCGCATGCGGGCCGAGCCGGCCGTGGGTTGATCCGAGAATTCGCCGACTTCTTCACTGACGGACGGACGGAGCAACGAATGAATGACGAATGATCCGCTGTCAGGTAGACATTAGGAGCTCTGTTAAATGTGGGCAGCTTGATCAGCATCGTCGTAGCGAAAGCGAGTTTGTCAACTTCATTGACTGCGACGTCGTTTGTTGACGTCGACTCCTTTCAGCGGTGCTTTGAAATGGCGAAGTTTGGTGAAGGGGGAGATTTCGCGCGGTCATGTCGAATTCGTTGACGAATGCTGCTTTGTCTTCCTCAAAGTCTCCTCACACAAGACGACACATTCATTCAGATGGCGAGCTAGAAAGTATTGTAGCTCTGTCGAAAGTCACTGAGTTGGCCCTCCTCGTAAACTTCTTATCCATTGGTTGGTTGGTTCGTTCCATCCATCTATTCATTGTCTGATTCAGACGAACGTCGTCTGGCCGGCCTGCTTGCTCACATCCGAAAAACACTGGCTGCCAGCGGAACAGTGACGCTTGACGAAGCTCGACATGTCGCCACGCGATGAAATGAACTACATTAGCGTCAACAATCGGCTTCAAACGTTGTCGCTGATAAGACGAACACGTCAAAGGCGACAAAGACGATGGTGGACATTTGGGTCAGTCATTGCAAATCATCGATCGCGAAGGTCCGAGATTCCGCAAAACGACCTGGGGCTCGAGCACCCACCCCAAGGGGGGAGTGAAACGTCAAGCCGCCCAGCTTGCTGATCTCAATCCGTCGCCGTTGGCGCGAAGGAAAGCTTTCTCGTGTTTTCATCTCATTTCATTCTTGGACGCGCTCTGAAATAGAAAGATTCTGCATCGTGGAAACATAACGCCTCGTCTTCCATCAGAATCCGCAGTCCATCATAAACGTTTCAGCTGAACAACCGCAACAGCTCGTCAAAGGAAAAGCGTTCGGAAACGAGGGAGGCACACCATGAACTGCAAAGTGTTTATATTTTTGCTCGTTTCCATGATAATCTGTTTTGCCGCCGCCGCCGCCGCCGCCAATCTCGTTCATCTTTCCACGGACGCTACTTGCGAGTTTTTATTCTATGCGAATACTCAAGCACTTCGGAATGGTCGTCGACGAGACGAGGCTTCTCAACAGAGGCCAGCGTCCGGCGAGCAGCTGTGGCAACAGCGGCGTTCATTCCAACTCTCTAGAGAACTTGAAAAACGAAAAAAGAAACACCTCAGGCGCACGGAAACGTGCGGTCGACTGAAATTTCAAGTTTTTCGAGTTGTTCAATGAGCAAATTTTGTGGCTGACCGCTGATTATCATAATGTTTCTACAAATGATGCCGGCCGGCCGGCGACCGACGCGGCGCCCGTTCGTACGCTGAGGCGAGCAGTCAGTTAGCGAGTGAGTCGGTTAACTCTCTCGCGGGGTCAGATGGCCTTCCACACGAACAAAGAACAACTTCACAGCAGAAAGCTGGCGTATGAAGAAACAAAAACTACCATCATTTATTCAACCCCACCCAGTTATCGTTTGGTGGTTATGATGTCGCTGTTGTTCGTCGTTATGGTCGATGTTGTGGCGGCGGCGGCGGCAGCAGCAGCAGCAGTTTCTAATACGATATCTTCAAGAAGCGGTAGGAGCGCCATGCGGGTACTTCACGAGCCTTCGAAATTGTCTTCCAGCCCGGTACCAATCGGCGGGGCAGCGCGACCACGCCGACCGATATCGAGGTGAAATCGACGAACGGAGCACAACCGCAGATCGATTGACGTACCTACCGTTGAATGGCTACGTTGATATTAATGAACGGAATGCGAAGACTTATCGTCGTTCGTTGCGTCTGGACCGACGGGGAAATTCAACTCCCTTAGACTACTTGAGATATTGCATACCTAATTCTGTTAGTGCGGAACAGACAATGAGTGGCGGGGCGAACATCGTGTCAGGTTATACAACTTGGACACTTACGTGTAGAAACATAAAAAAAAGGCACCACTGGCAGTACCGAAGAGCGATATCAACTTGGGGACTCTTGTGTCGAGCACCTGGCCCATGCTAGATCAACTTCGGCTTCTGCTGTTTCTGTTTTTTTTCCGCGGTTATCGCTGCAGTTTGAGGACAGATGCCTCCCCGGTACCAACGGCGGTGCTGACACCGAGATCCTCATCAACTGCAACGGTGGCTATGACGACGACACCGATCAATTATTGGGGGTGATTCCTTCTCCTAGACGGGAGCTAGATTTCAAAACAAATAGGGGGACGATCGAGTCTCGTCGAGAGAGAATCATCTTCCAGGGACGTGAACGCGACGTTTACAACATGGTTGCTCTCACTCACTTTCATGGTCGGGCCTCTCTCTGTGGTGAACTGCAGTGTTTCGTTTTCTGAATGCCAAGCAACAGTTGGCTTAGTCTACTTGACTCAGCAAGTCATCTGTTCCGTTTCGCCTCCGCTCGTAGCGTGTCAGCCTTTGTCCTAGACGTTCATTTATTGCTTGACGTCGGAATCAGTGTTGCATTCTCTCGGCGTGGCTCTTCTTCGGCGCACACACAAACAGCTAGCCGCTCATCGCCGCCATCTACAAAGTTTATGACACCCAGCCTCATAGAGGCTCGATTTGACGAATGGGCGAGCCAGAAACTGAGGACACCTGAACGTTACGGACAGACGCCGGGAGATCGGTGCACGTTCAGATAACAAGTCATCTAATGATTTCGCTTCTTCTTTACAGTCTGGCAAAATAATACGCGGAGGCGAGGAAGCCTACATTCGGGAAGCCGGCGAGAGCTGCAGCCGCGGTGAGGATCCTTTCATTTTCGGCATGAGGGTCACTCGGTACTCGACGTGCTCGAACATCCTCTCGCACCTCAGTCCAGTCCTGAAGACGTCATCGTCTTCTCCGTCGTCGAAGCCGTCCGTGCCCAGGAACCGCCTCCAGAAGCCGTCGTTCCATCAACCGTCCACGGAAAGACCGTTCCACGATAGCACCGATCCCTATTGGTATCGGCCCGTTTCCACGAAGCCCTGGAAACGAATCAAGACTCATCCCATCGACTCGGACCACGTCAACGAGATTCCCTCAGCTGCACTGCGGCTTAGCAGCTTGAGCTCGTGTTTGTTGACATTATGTCTGCTGGTGGGGTTGAAGCAACTCCTGTAACAACTCCTCGAAGAATCCTTTTCCTCGTAACTGTCATCGAGAAAACGCAGCTGGATCAGCGATCGAACCTGATTTCGTTGCGAAGTTTGATAATTTTCGAACAGCCAAGACAGAAAAAATTCAACCCAACTACCTATGTACCTGCCTGAGTTTCGAGCTGGGAGCCTAGTCTGAGACAATGTGAACTTTGCGTGAGAAAGGACGGAAGTACTCATTATCTTCGCCGAAAATGAACTATAATGTTTGATCTCGTTGTACACATAGACGACACCCTCTAAGTGGAGGGATGTCCACTATAATATATTGTACATAAGCAGAAACAAGCGTGGTCGCCCGCATGGATGATTTTGAGACTGAATGAATCAAAGAGAAATAAAAGAAGAATGACCGATGGCATGGGAATGATCGACACGAAGCCAAAAGCGCTCGCTGTAAACTTGCTTCCATGAAATCCCTGATCTGAGACATTCGAAGCCAAGTTGGACATTGTAGAAATGATCGAGAAGAACGGAGTCGGAGGACAACTTCAATCGAATCAGCTAAAGTATTTATCGCGCAGCACTATATATTCTGATGCACGACGATTTCATCATGAGTCTAATATAAAAATGAATACTTTAATTTATCTCCAAAGTATGATCACGTGTAAGAAGAACCCTTCTGTAGATAGAGTGAGTCGGATGAGATGAAGAATGGGCTCATCGGATAGAGGCCAACGAATTCATACGAACAAAGTTACCATGAGAAAAAAAAAACACTTGAGGGATAGCGATTTCTGCGGAAATGATCTTTCCTAGCATAACAAGTGGTAGTGTTCCCTAGTTTTATGATGTCTTCGCCTTATTTTTCAAGATACCTACATCATCGAACACAAACTTTGTTCTAATCTCGTAATTTTGTAACTGTATATGAAGGAGTAGATGCTAGAGAGAGTTTTTAATTTATTCACCACAGTGACCGATGAATGATGAATAAACGTCGACGATTATGAGTTTTGAAGAACAGACATTTCTTCATTTGGGTGTCGGCTCCGCACGCGTTTCGGAATCGTTCATGTAATCTGAATGATGATTTCGGTAGGGAATCGGTGGTTTCATTCACTTGCGAAAACTTTGATTCAGAATAGGTATCATCGTTCCAGTTCGGATTCACAGACGTTCGCTTTGGGACTTTTTAAACGGCATGGAAACTCAAGTAAACAGCAGATCCATCGAGTGCGCGAAGAAGAAGAGTGAGTCCGTAGCGAAATCTGTTCGTTTCGTGACTGAGTTTCGTGTTTGCTCCTCACGAGGCGGAAGTTTCGGGAGGCTCGAACCGGCGGAGAAGGAAGCCAGAGCCAGGTTGCTGGTGAAGTGAGCGACCGGCGAACAGACTGGCTGGCTGGCTGGCAAGCGGGCACGCCTGCAGACGCGGGGGCAGGTGAAGCATAAGCAGATGCTTAGCCGCGCTCGCTCGCTTGCTTGCTTTCCTCCTTCAGTGATGCTGCTACCGCTGATGATGACGACGATGCTGAGTAGCACCATCACCACTGCCGCCACCACCGCAGCAGCGGCCAACGGAAGACACCGCCGACGTAATAGGACAGTCCGGCTACGGTGTTGAATATCGCGACGAGCATATGCAGGCAGACAGGCGAACAGACAGTCAAGCAAGCTTTCCTCCTTTTTTTTTGATCTTCCGCTCACTCTCGTTCAGTCAAATAAGCCGGCAAACGAAGCGAGCATGCGAGCGGAGGAGGCCATTATGAACGTCCGGTCATAGCGAAAGGTCTCCTATTTTTTTTCGCTGGATTTCAGCAGCTTTCGGTCAGCGAAGTGCTGTAACGTGCTTCGTTTGCGAGAATGACGACAAAGACGGACAACCACTTTGCTTGGAAGTCGAGGAAAGCGGACGAGATGAGACAAAGTTTGAAACAGGAGGTCGAACGACGAAGAATTCGGGAAATCGTTCGACTCTTAATCCCAGACGCCTATTGCTCGATTCCAGAGGACACGAGTTGGAGGAAGTGGGCTCATTCAGTCAGTGGAAAGTGACATCGATTGTTTACTCGCGTTAGCCGGCGTCCTCTTCGGCCTCAGACACAGCGCCCATAAACATAAGAAGAGAATCACATGAAGCTCCTAGACGAGTGGGTGGTCAACTCCCGGATGAAAGTATGAACAGACAAGCTTTGCTTCAAACGGTGGACGGACACCGGCTGCCGCCTGGCCGGATGTCTCCTAAGACAAAGCATGAAGACATTAGTTCGGATCGGCGCGGCGCCGCAACAACACGCGGTGCGCGCTTCGCTGAACACGACTCTGGACGAGGTGAGTGAGGTAAGGTGAGTTCTGTAATGCTGTTGAAGGCGAATTCGAAGCTCGCCATCAGAAAAGAAGGAGGAGGAGGAGGAGGCGGCGGCGGCGGTGGTGGTGGCTTCGAGCTAAGTCCTTTTCTGAGGCCCTCGACAAAAACCTTCGCTTCTATTCTTTCCTGCTCGCTCGCCTGCTTACCTGTTCCTCGATTTCTTTTACACTCGTTTCAACCAATCAGCTGCCGGCGGGTACTTCAACCAACGTCCCCCCGCCCCAACTGTGTAATAGGTTACGAATTACGCGACTGTTGTGATAACGCTGTCTTCGCCGCTCCATGTATCCGAGCCAGCTGCCTAACGCGTGCCATCTGCCTGACGACGCCAACCCGGTCGTGGGGGTGTCTGGTTGCTGTTAATCGTTACGGCGGCCTTCGGGAGATATTACTTGATTGATGTTGATTTATAACAACAACAACAACAACACCGGCAGCTGCAGCGGCGAACTGTTATCGACGCTTTCAAAGATGATTTATTGCTGTTCTGGCGCCCGTGCGGTGATCCATCCATAGCACACGAATCTGTCAATGACAAAACGAGATCCACTGTCTCGGGAGCTTGGAGCGTGTGCCTGGATTCCGGGCGCATTCTTTGTCGAATACCTCGCATCTTCAACGAGGAGCACGGTCGACGAACGCGAATTCTTCAAGTATCGCATTCGTCCCCGCTCATTAGTTGAAGTTGAACCCGACAGACTTCCACTATGCGGTAACTCACGCTGACTGCCACAAAACAGGGAAATAGTTTACCAACGGGCGTTTCAAATTAACGCGGTCAAGTCTTGATTGAGACAAGCGGCTTATTTTGGATCATCATTGTGCGATGTTGGAGCCCCGTGAGGCGAACAAACCCCGCCACTGAATGAGTGCCGCGCACTTGATTGAACCGAGGCGACGGCGGCGAGTGAAGACACAAAACAATCGCCGTGTTGAGCAAGTCCCAAATTACTTGAACTGTCTTTAAACAAATTGTATCAAAACTTCAGTTGACTGTTTCAAATTGCGCAAATGACTACGTGTTCGCTCGTCCTGTTAAGAATGTGAAACAAGTTCTGTCACGCGTCTTCGAAGAATCAGATGAGATTCCATCAAGTGGTTATGAGGAGTCTTTGTTTTAACGTGTTTGGACGTCGACGACATTCATTCAATCAACTCGCATTTCCACGCTTTCGTTTTTTGAAGTCGCAGCTCTGGGTCATCCTAGAAGAGCGTTTCGGCAACATCCGTTACGTGTCGAAACGCTGTGACGCGAGAAATTCAGCTCCACGAGGAGCATGGCGAGAAAAATGTCAAGCATTCCACACTTCCGGGAGCGACACCTATCAAGGAAATGGAAAATCGAAACTGGAGCAGAAGTTCATTTCTTTCTTGAAGCTCGCGAACATTTCGATTTTTGTTGTTTCCCTGTCATCGAGCAAACGTCAGTGGTCTTCGCTTCCGTCCTTCCCTCAGGTTGTTGATGCGAGAATATCGCTGGAACGAGAATCGTAGAGGCAGACTTCAATCGGAAACCGGGAACATGAAGAATGGAGACTCTCTGAGGAGGAACTCTTCTTCAATCAAGAACTAAGGTTCTGTATCACACCTTCCGTTCTTCGATGGTAGCTTTTAGCTCTTCGAGATGTTCGCATGACGGAGATGTAAGATTCGGAAACGGAATGAAACTACCGTAGGAGATATCGGAGTCTTCGCATCGATCTTGGAAATTCTTGTTGAAGTCCACTGGAAGTGGTTCCGGGAATGAATTCGAGAACGTACCCGTTGATGTGTTGTTGTCGAACACAGAACTTTCACTTCAGACGCACTCGACAAGAATCAGAACCCCAAGTATGTAGCACCTCTCGGAAGCTTCGTTCGCAAGCATTGATTCAATTTATATATTTCTTTCCTTCGTCACACACGACTAGTCGCTGCTTCCGCACATAAGAACACTGACTCGAGATACATTCGAGGCTAAAATAAAATTACTTCAACCAAAGGAAAATACAACTCAGAAGACAAAGTGAAAAATCAGATATCCTGTCTTCACTTCAAGTGCCGGTGAATGATTTTCTCCCCACAAGACCAGAGTCTTTCGCCATCGAGTGGAAAGCCGAATGCTTGTCATTGATCAGTTCCTTCGGAGCTCCCTTTTCGATTATCTCGCCAGCACTCATCACAATGACCCTGAAATTTCCGGAAGTGAGGAAAAAAGACTCGGGGATTCATCATAAGAAGAACGCAGTCGGGGATTCATGGAAGCACCTACATGTCATAATCGAGGATTGTTTGAAGGCGATGCGCGATTGTGATCACTGTCGAGGAAGCAAACGCTTCTCTGATCGTTCCCTGGATCAGACTATCTGTGGCCATATCGACGGCGGCGGTCGCCTCATCCAGTATAAGAATTTTCGATTTTCGTAACAAAGCTCTCCCCAAACAAACTAGTTGGCGTTCACCGAGTGAAATATTCGTTCCGTCTGAAATAATTAACAGCCATCTGAGTCTGCGGAAGATGTCAAATATCAGATTCGCAATTCAAGTCCTCGTTACCTTCACCGATTACCGATGAAAGTTTCAAATCAGATCTCAGATGCGCGTCACGAGCCGCTTTCTCCACGACATCGTCCGCGAATTCGTTATCGGGATCCAGATTACTCCGCAATGTCCCTCGAAAAAGCATCGGGTCCTGAGGGATCATGGTGAGCCGCTTCCGAAGAACGTGAAGGCCGAGTTCGGACACATCGATACCGTCTATGAGAATGCGACCTTCCGCTGGTTCGATTACCCGAAACAGCGCTAACGTCAAAGAACTCTTTCCGGCGCCAGTTCGTCCAACGACTCCAACTTTTTGACCGGCATAGATGTGAAGATTGAGATTGTTCAGAACGAGGGGCGTGCCTTCCCTGCAAAATGTGGAGATACAATCTAAAGCTCTCAGAGCAGGATGTGGTAAACAGTTCTGAGCAGTCACCTTTAGCGGCAGGAGTAATTTTTGAATTCGACGACACCCTGACTCGGCCACTCCGCTGGAGGAGGTTCCGAATCGCCTTCCCACGACGCTTCAGCTGGCAACTCTCCGTACTCGAAGAGACGCTCCGCCGACACCAGAGCGCTTTCCAAGAGTGTTGACGAATCGATGAAACGCGCCATGAACCGTGTGACCTGAGAAGCAAATAGTTTTCATTCAAGCGAGCTTCGACATCCCTGAATCTTGACGCTTCCACAAGGCATGATGATTGGTACTCATACTTCCAAACTGAAGGGGGAAAACAGGTCAGAGTGGAACGAGCTTTTCCACGCTCCACTCGAGGCTCACCGTCATTGTGTAGGATATGAGCAACCCAGCCGTCCCCATCCCAAGTCTGGGTCCGTTCAAGAGGATAAGCGAGATCATGAAAAAATTGAACATTGCGTTCAACGCGTCAACTCGGACGGCGGCCCACCTGAAATGCTTTGGAGTAAAAAGGTTTTCGAAATTTGTGATACGTCTGGATTGTTAGTTTCAAAAGCAACATCATACCTAACTGTAATCAAGTTGTGGAAAAATGTATTCTGACTGACGTCGACACGAAGATGATTTCGGGTCAGCAGCATGTGCTGAGCTTTGAAGGCCCTGATCACCGAGACGCCGGCCAACGCTTCGGAAAAATCGTTCAGGACTGGAGATCTACACATCAGCATCAGGCGTTTCGATTGACGAGCCGCCTCCAGATAAATGTACTGTAAAATCTGATCTTAGACCAGCGAACAGTGGGGTGATGACATGAATTTGAGGAAGAGAAATGTCGACCAACCCTGATGTAAGTGAATATGAGCACCGACGGAATCAGGGCCACAATCATGACATGCAGCTCGACGTAAACCAGAATAATGCATCCGATGATGGCGAGCAGAAATCCCAGGTAATCATCAAAAACCTGATAGAGCTCCATGTCCATGACTGTTACGTCCTTACTGAAACGGTTGATGATGCGGCCCACTGGAGTCAAGTCGAAAAACGACAGAGGAGCATGGAGGACAGAGTTCAGCATCGTGTCGTGTAGTTCCATCGAGACTCGTTGGCATGAAGACGCCAAGACGAGGAATCCTATCAGCGTCGACATGGCAGCTCCTACACCTATGAGGAGGAATATCACTAATCCTCGGATAGCTTCTTCGCGGTAAAGCTTTCGGAAATCCCCTGAGAATCCCGCCGTGTTGTTGAGTTTGATGAGATCCTCGATGCCGCTTGTCCATTGTCTTATCCAGACGACGCTGCCAATCTGCGAGAAATCCGGGAGTTTCATTCACAGTCAACTTTGGTAGTGAATCTCCGAGATAATTTGTGAACTGCGAAACGGGGAACCATTTCTCCGTCCTCGCGCGGGAGCGATTCTTACGTCCATAACCCGAAAGAGTATGTACATGACAGCGACGATACCCAGGGATTTAGTGCCGAAATGCGCGGCCATGGTCAGGTAGACGTTCCAGCTGATCTTTGGAATTGAGAGAATACTCAAAATTAGCTTGAAATGCTATCGAACACGAAGTGAACCACGAGAATCGCACGCACTCACTTGACCGCCGCGTTTAACCTCATCCTCGATGATGAATTTGAAATCAGTGTCCTCCTCTGCTGGTGTTGCGGACGCCGGCGTTTTGAGAAAAGTCAACATGATCGTAGATTTCGGGCCATCATCAGATTCTCGTGGTGTTACACTTGCCCTCCGTCGCATGTTTAGAACATTGGCGATCTCATCGTAAGTACCGGAGGCCGTTATCGCACCACGATCGAGGACAATCACACGGTTGCACATGGGCAAGATCGATTCATTGTGGGTCGCGATGATTCTTGTCGTATGGCGTAGCATGCCTTTGTTGCTGATAACGTCACGGAATATCACGTCTGCAACGTGGGCATCCAGTGCACTCAGAGGATCGTCGAAGAAATAAAGTTCTGCCTGATGATACACGGCTCGAGCGATACTGATTCTCTGCTTTTGTCCGCCTGACAGATTCATGCCTCGATCTCCGACTTCGGTCTGATCCCCGTCGACAAGTATTCTGATATCAGAGCGTAGAGCGCAGTTTTTGATCACCTTTGAATAATACTGTTTATCCAAGTGATTTCTGAAGAGGATATTCTGTCGTACGGTTCCGCTCTGGATCCAAGCCTGCTGAGGAACGTAGGCGATTTTCACGTCCCTGATAGATATTGTCCCGCTGACTTTGTTCATCTCTCCGAGCATGGCAGAAATAAGCGATGATTTCCCAGTTCCTATCTGACCTAGGACGGCGACCAGCTCGCCACGTTTGATCTTTAGGTCTATGTTTCGGAGTGAAACTTCCTCTCCCCACGCAAACGTCGCCTTCCGGATGTCAATCATGACATCTTCATCTGAAAACGATGACGTTTGCCTTTCACGCTCAGAATGATCCGATTTCATGGCAAGAGAGGAGGTATGGGTGGCGGAAACGACCTTCAACGAAGTCTTCGCTTCTCTCGGGTAGATTATCGCAGTTCAGAAAGCCCTCTATCCTCTGGAGAGCAACTCTTGCCTGCACCAGTTTGGTTAGGACCGCTGGTAGGTAGATGAAGTAGAAGCGGAGGATACCGAAAACCAGAATCGCCGTGAAGGCTGCATCAGCTCGAAGTATGCCGTTACGATCCATCAGCAGGAAGCACGCGTATGTCGTGAAAGCCACCTATGTGAACGTTGATCGAGCTGAGTTTCATCCGATCCGAGTTTGTTCCATCGACCGAATTCCTCCGGAGTCGATGTGGAGCCATCGATATCCAATTTCAATCGGAAGTACTCACAACAAAGGGACTGCTGTTCCAGATGAGCATGGCTACTGATTCTCCATAGAGGAATCTCTTGAGTATCTTATCCTCCGCCTTCCGTACTTCCGAGATTCTTTTCAAGAACGCCTCTTCCCACGCGAATAGTTTTACAATCTGTTGATAACAGTTGAGTTTACGCCCTCAAAACGTTTATCGTCTTCGCAATCGAAGTAAAAACAGGGGTCTAAAGAGAAGTTCCACCTTGATACCGCCCAGGAGTTCGCTTGTCAAATCCATTCTCTTATCTTTGACGACCATGCATTCTCGCTGTTGAACACGAGAAACGATAAATTTGGATTAAAGGCAGAATTGTTAATTTAGCCCAACATCATTCGATTTTCCGTATGCTTAGCTGATCGGTTCGGGAGCAGTTTCTCCGTTGAAATACTGGAAGGCCACGTTAAACGTGATCCCGAACTTACGTTGATAGTTTGGAGACGTAACGCTACGTAGAATGAAATTGGCATCATGATCAGAATGCAGCCCGCTGTTCCGTAGGCTCCCGGACCCAGAAGACTGTATACCATGAAGCATGAAATGCAGGCTCTGATCGGGATTCCGACCGCCAATCCGCAGTATTGCGTGAAGAGGAATACTTGAGCCACATCAACTGACGCCAAGTTGAGGATGTCGCCGGCGCCATAACGATGTCTCGCGTCAGGATGAACGTGTAAACACTGCGGTGGGAATGCGAATGCGACATGTAATCATTTGCTCTCGTCAGGATATGGAATAGAGTGTCCCTTTTCAAGTTATTTGTATCCGAAACGCCTCACTTTGTCATAAAGTGCTGTGAGCAAAGCGGCTCTCTGCTGGAGGGCTCCATAGTACATGCGATAATTATTGTGATTGTTGAAAATTGAGTAGCCGCCCGTCAACAGGCATAGAAGTATAGCCCACAAATAACCCGTGATCGCTCCTGTCTCGCAGCTCCTGATAATCCTCCTGTCGATGCAGGGAATTCAGTCTTACAATTAGTCGCGCATCGATCTGGTTATTTTTAAGCTGTACTTGAGTAGAGGATTGTCAGGGCGAGTGGTTAGAGATGCCAATCGCTTTCGTCATGGAAATTCTAATTACTTCACGACGAAAGCCGGACCCGCAAAAGTAGCGCAAAGGCCGAACTGCACGATGAGTATCCAAACTACAAAGTTGTGGAAAGATGCCAGAAGTGTTCTCCAGAGCGCTCTTTTCGGAGCCGGTTCAGAATTCGAGGAACTGGACTCAAGATCGTCGATTCTGTAAGCGAACGGCACTTGGTTTCTCTCATATTCTGATACTTGGAAGCCAGGATTGTCAGAGTTTATCCGAAGTCACTTACTCTTTGGCGCAATGGAGGAATCTCTCGTAGCAAACCTTCGCAGAGAAATTTATGTTCATCGGTGTTAGATGTTGTAGTCGAGCATCTCCCTTGACGCATGCTCTTATGAATCTAGGCATAGATTTCAGATATCATGATGATTTAGGCAGATTTCATGATGAGCGAGTAACAGTCAATAACGGAGCCGACTGTCGAACTTTAGAGTAGAGCGGAACAATGCATTCGTAGCAGTGGTCCTCGGTAAGAACTCACCCGTTGAATTGAGCGAATGTGATGTGATGAATCAACGGTATTTTTTTACGGGTGAGCCGCGTCCTCGCCTCCGCTGGGAACTCGAGTTCATCGCTGTCACTTCCGCCCATACCGAGGGACCGAGGGCATCTGCCGTTGGAGAACGACAAAAGCTCTTCGTTGTCTCCAAATGTGGAATATCTCGCAGGCTCAGAAATGTCATTCCAACCCGGACCTCTCTTCGAATTCCGTCCTCCCGTCCGAGAGTTAAGGATGAACGCTCTCGTTCACCCGAAAACTTCCGGCGTGGAACACGTATAGCATCCGAATCCCGTTCGCTTTGAATCCTCCCACCCTTTATAAGTGGCGCAGGTTCAAGTGCAGAGTACGTTGGCCGTCAGAATATGTCGGAGTGCTACTGTAAGTACTTCCACCACCTGTTGCGTTATTGGGACCCCAGACGCTCTGATCGTTATTCGGTAACTAGTTCACTTGACTCCCACTGCATGTTGGTGAGTTGAGGCAGTGGACTCGTACCGTTATTCGTACTCCATGTCCGGCTACAGTTTGTGGTTTTCGATACGGAATCAACGCGTGAGCGGCGAGCAAACCTCGGTGCGCCAGGCTGCCTATGCCCCAACTTTGAGAATGATTCCTTACTTTTAGCAAATCGATAGGAGGATCCCCCTCGACTGGCTCATCATGGCATTGATGAGCATTGTGACGAAAAACTGCCATTCCTCTTCAGGATCGATGCCGGGGTCCCGCCCTGAAATCGGATCATCTCTCGGTAGAGATCATTGTCATCAGCGTTTCCAGGTTTCCAATGAGTGGAAGAGTGTCTTGAAAGCGTAGAATCATTGCCGGGAGCGACTTTTTTCGTTCTGTACACTCGTTGGTCAGCCTGATTCTGGGCTCTGCAGCTCAGAAACTTGTGATCAGCTGACATTTGTGAGTCGTCCGTTCTTTTTCTCGCTGACCGCTCTCAGAGAGAAGCCGCAGGTCCAGACTCAGACTTCGAATTCGTCTACTATGCCATCCTCGGTACAAAGTAGAACTCAGCTGTTTCGGATGTTCCGAATGTTTCCACGTGACGTTTCGCTGCCACCAGATGGTGACGCTCAGTCTCAACGAATCTGCTGTACGGATCCTCCGACCTTTCGATTCACTATCAAACAGAAATAGAAAACGGAGAAATGCTGGTGAATCAACACACGATCGATCCTAACATGGGATGCGTGAGTAATTTCCAGAAGCTATCTATTCGAAGCGGGATGGATTCCCTCAAGAAAAAAGTCGATTGCCCTCATGGGCGGCTTCGTTCATTCCCATTTTGAGGAAGTCTGAACGATTCCGCTCGCGGTTGCCTTCAATTTAGAGAACGTCAGTTCAAGCATCACAAGATTTAGGCCCAGATTTCGTTTCCAGCCTGGTTCTCTCGAGGGTCCTGAGTACATCAAACGCGTGAGATACCTGTTGGACAACAAGCCGTTCGAGATCAATCCGGGCGATAGGAGAGCGTTCAGAGTTCTCGTACATCACTTCGCTCACAACAGAAATCGAGAGCTGATAGACGTTTGCATCGATCTCATCATCTGCCGAGGTTTCTTCTCATCAGCCTACCACCCTGGCGATTACACAGGCGTCGTCTGTCGCATCCCTGAACCGTGTTGTTCTAAGACGAAGCTCTTTATCGAGTTCATTCATTTTTTCCGGAAATTTCACAAGAAGTCTTCCGTGTTCTCGGTGCGCAAAAAAGATCTCATGCTCCTGAACACTGTGCTGCTGCTGAGCCGAGACACCAGTGATGAACAACTTCTCGAATTCGAAAACACGAGCGCCGAAGAAATCGCATTGATTCTGGAATACCAACAGATCAGACCGATTGACGAAGCGTTGAAAATGAGCAAAGGTTTCAACATCGATAAACTTGAGGATTTGGATTATTTTCGTCGAGCGCAAGAGATCCGAGATTCGCACAATGTGACGCGTGACCTCCGTCCAGTCCGATGCTTTCAATCGGTAGAGGACATAGATGAACTAGTCGAGCAGCTAGAGCAACAGAATCCAGTCGAGTTCCTCGTTCAGGCCTACGCACTAGGTTTAATGGACGGCCGGCTTCTGCGCACAATGTACCACACAGCTAAGGACTTCAACCATCTCCTGAGTCTTCTCGATCGGACGGCCGACGTCCGTGCATTTTACGAAGATCAAACAGTGAATCGAGAACATTCTCGAATGTTCATCGCAGCCTTCAGTCACATTCGTCGATTGCAGCCCTCATGGTTCCAAGCGATGCTGCTGTTTCTGATCGGAACAAACGTCCCAGACGGGTGGCACCTTCCCCGGACGGACATCGAAACCGTACCCGAAGAATATCTTGACATGTACCTCAATTACCTCCTCGTCTACAGCTACAAGTGTCTCACGAAACCAGAGCCGCGTATCGACGACCTTGAATTAACCAACAACTTGTTGAAGCTGCCTAGCATTGTTGATAGACTGGTTGAGCGCGGTGCGTCATTGACTTTCGCTTCACATTCTCACACCATGGTGAAAAAGTTGCTCTACAGATACTGTCCGAGTATACTTCTCGCAACAGCATATGTCGAGCAACCTTGTCCGATGCTTTCAAGTATCGGTGCCCTCATAAGGTTGGCGCAAAAACGGAGAGAACTCGCCTTCGGAGACTGGCTGACGCACATTTGCTGCTCCGTCAAGAGAGAGGACACAACTGTTCTCTACGACAATACCCATTTGGCCAGTCTTGAGTGCCTCGCTGCGAGGGCTTACAATTTAGACAGAGAGATCACAAAACTTCCTGTGGGACTTCGTGCAATGATTCTCCTCCATCACGATCTCAAACAGGTTATCAAAGCTAGCGTCCCGTGATTCCCAGCTTCTATCTTCCTTTTGATAGAGAAGGCTCACGCTCGCGATGTTGAAAAGCCCTTCCAGAATGATGAGAGTAATAACTTCCTTACATGGAGGATCATTCGTGGAGGCGAAATATATATCAGGAGAATCTTTGCATCCTTTTCAGACATTTTGATCTCGATCTCTGAGCATTCGTAACCGTTTTCGATATTGTGATCGAGGTCTCCGATGACTTCAAGCAAATTCGTTGACCGAAACCGGCCGCTCCGTGTCTGGCACATACCGAGACTCATGCTTTTCATTCATCACCGAGGAGATTCAATCGAACATTTTCGAGAGTGTCGGAAAATCACCATGATTTGATGATTCACTGGATTCTCGAAATACGGTACTATACCCGCATATCGAAGCTATACGAAATAAAATTCAGAGCGGGTTCGGATCGATTACTGTCTCATTATTGATCACGGGCTGCCGAAAAAAATTCTGTCGCCGCTGAATCAATCAAAGAGAATACTTTGACGCGATTTTCTCCTGAAAGGATTATTACCGATCTCTTCCGACTTCCGCCCAGCTTTGAGGCCACTTATCGGACTCTTTCTGCCTCCTGTCGTCACGAAAAGTCTCATGGCAAGCGGAGACTTCAGAACCTAGGAAGATATGTTCTTCGGGGAAGAATTTCACAAACACACTGCTACAGTCGAGTGATCGACTTCGCGACCCTGAACAGATTATTTTGCCAGCTATATGTATACGGCTGATCCTAGAGTTGAAACTACTCCCAAAGATATTCCGTCCGGCTCTACATATACCCTTCCAAATGCTTCTCTCATTCATGATGCACTGATCACAAGTTCGGATATCAGATACATCAGCATTAGTGAAGTACGCTGAGTTCCTTTCTCTTTCACTTCAAGTCCCTCAGCCTGAATCGTGATCTTTGACGATGATCTCCAGATTGATAATCATGATTTTCTTTTGTAGAGTCGAGACCTCCAATCTGATTCAGCAACTCCAAGGACTCTTGTCCGCACTCAGTCAGTCGATTTCTGTGGCCAACAAGCCGTAGAGCGAACGCGTTCACTCGCTGGTCAATATTTCAGCTCTATCCGACGCAGCGCCGATCGCCATGCGGAACACGCCGGATCAGGATATTCTAAGGAGAGCAGACTCTTCGAGCTCATGAGAGACGTTCCCCAACGGCCAGTCACTGGGATGGATTGAAGATTCTAAAACGCGCCTACGTATCAAAACTTGATCATTCATGAGCTATTACAATAGAATATGCTTTAATGTAGATCATCTGGTATGTATGTACATTCCATGAAGTGCGCCAGGAGGTTCCTGGTTCTCGAGTGCAAATTCAGTGTACGTTTGAAGAGCGTTGCCTTTCTTCAGCTCAAAGACCTCATACTTGGAATCGGCCAACTTCCACGAAGAAGGTCTGCGCCGTGGCCGAGGTTTTCATAGTAACAGTGAACATCGTTTTGAGCTGAGGTTGGAGCTATCTCTTTATGAAGTTGAGTGTTCGACGCGGGACTATTTACAGAGGTTTGCGCCCGAAAAATGTTCAATTTCAAAGTTACGTGATAACTGTAACTGGAGGAAGATTGCAAGCGACGCGTCTGACGTAGTCAAGGAGATCAATCTCGTCGGACTCGACTTGTTCGACGAGTCGCGGAAGCCGCTCGTTGAGTGTTCGATATTTATCACGGAGCGATTGTGGCGGCACGCCCATACTCAGAAGCACCCTCTGCGAACGCAACCGCTCCTCTTCTTTTTTGAAGTGTGTGATCATTCCGTAAATATTCATTGGAGTTTTACGCGCTGTTTTATTGAATGTGCGGTGCCAGCCCTCGATGTGTTCCGCGCTCCTCGACGAAAAGCTCCTGTCGAAGGAAAATGAGGTATTCGAATTTTTCCTCGAAACTTCGAAATTCTTACGAGAGAAATGGATATCAGTTTTGTATTCACCTGTAGTGATTCCACAGCCCTCGTGGGAAAACCGCTCTGCTATCCATCCAGGTTTCCGAGAAGTACTCCTTGAAATGGTTGACTGCTTCGTACGCCGCATGATCTCTGCCTGGTGCTTCATTTTCGACGTCCAACCAAGCTTCATCCAACCGCTCCAACGGTGCTAGACTCAGTGCCAGTACTAATTTCAAGAACCTGGAATTCAATTTTCAAAAGGACTCAGACGAAATCGAATTGACTTCTGAACCTCGATATACCGCCGAAATTAGATTCTTGCCGGCGGCATCGTATGGTAGCTCACCTTTCGACGACCGGATCCTCTTGAAACTTTGTCAGCTCGAACTCTTGACCTCTCCTCCAAAGTTCCTGACAGAAGTGAAAAACGCAGCCCTTTACCTGCGTCGCGGGGAAACTCTCCCGGATTGCATTGATCGCTACCACTTCGAAATTGAGCTGCATCTTATTTGGTTGAAACACCAGGCCTGCAGAGTGAGCGTAGCTCTTGAGCAGGGAAAACATACGCACGTAGGTTTCTTTGGTTTTGTTCGGAAGAAGGAAGAAAATCAAGGGCATCATCTGCCCTTTGTAGAAAGCATGGAACGTGTAAAGCTGTTTGAAGGGGCTTGGAACAAGCTTGAACGAGCCGTCCATTTACACGCTCGACGCTTCGCACACGATTTTTATGCATTCGTGGGTGCTGAAGCCGAGAATACGTTCTTCGGATCCGTCGTTGAACAGAAGGAAGTCTTCGTTGTCATTGGTTTTCGTCCATTCGGCTTCCAACGTTAGCTCCGCTAAGCTAGTTGGAGTACCGCAGGGTGCAGGCCGTACTTTCGAGCGGCGCGATCGTTCGATTGTACTACGAACGCCGTCGTAGGAGGGAAAAGCAGCGGTGAGTTCTTCCAGGTCCTGCGAGGGATCGAGCTCGCGGACGGTTTCCGCAAGAACCTCATTGTAAACTTCTCTGCAGGTTTTATCGGGCCGCGACAAGATGGCTCTCTTCATTCTCTCTTTGGCGGTTCGCATAATTCGATCTCTATGCTCTGATTCGTGGTTGTGCTCGCTATCCAGCTTCAGAACCATCAGCTGGGGCTCCTAAGAGAAAACAAGAATCAGAGTAATCACTGATCAGCAATAAGTGACCGTTAATGTCGTGTCATCGGTCAAGTTATTAGATAGAGAAGAACTACGAGTTTGGAAGCTTCGTTACCTTGACAATGATTGCCCTTGCTGAACAGATGTCGGATCTTTTCCTGATGCACCGGCAGAAAAATTTGCTATCCACGCGTTTGTCCACTTCGTACACAAAACCATTCACTCGAAACAGCGGATTCCCGCGAGCCGATTTCGTTTCCTCCACCTCCATCTTGGCCTTTGTTCAACGAGTCAAGTTACGAAAGACAACAGCGCACGAAATCGAAGAGATGAGACGCGATCGGATGCTTCCAGCAACTTCGAACAACGCCAGCGGAGTGTGCACCCATTAGCCCGACAGCTCCGCAGCCCGATCTCCCTCACCCTCGATTCTCGGCTCGCTGAAAAGCCGCGAGGCTTCTATGCCGACCTCGCCGCCACCCAGAGAAGGATCGGCGCCTGGGCAATTCTTTGGGTCTGGAATACGTAAATGCTTACATATTCGTTGATTAGAAGACACGGCAGGGTGCACGAAGCAAACAGACAGCCCTTTTCCCCCGTTTCAGCTTTGGTTAATGTTAGGTAAACTTCTATGTGGAGCGTGGTGTCTAACGTTTGATAGCGAGCGTATCTGGGGTTCCGGTATGCGAGGTTACATCCTCCATGATATTCAATAGCAAGTTGCATGCCTTGTTGCGGCATGTACTCGACGAATCGAAAGGAATTCAGATTGCCATGGAATAATTTGAATCAGAACACATGGGCTGCGACAATACCGCGCAGACACTTGAAAACTGGAGCGATTAATGATCATTACGTACTTTCACATTGCTCAGCATATATCGAGCGCGATTCGATTGCTCGTGATCCGATTGTCATTGTCTGATGCGGCGGTCGATGTTGGATGTTAGTTAGCTCAATCTCGAGGTTGAGTTCTCGAGGGAAGGGAATTCATGGTCCCGGTTGTGCCCACACCATCCACTTTCTGGTGGATCATGAATCATGACCGAAGCCCGCGTTTCTAGTTGCATTATGGAATCTGGTATCCGCTAGTTAGTTCATTCCAGCAAGGGAACTTGTTATCCGATTTTGCAACTCAGATGGATGGCGGTTGCATAGACATGATTCACAATATCGGGCATGAGATGCTCGGAGATACCAACATCCAGCATTATGAAAATACTCTTCGGCCATGAACGGACAATTAGGTACTTTTCTCGTTCTCAGCTCTGTCTAACTTTGCCAGCAGCGGAAACTACGCCTGTGGAGGACCCATATCTACATATGTACTTCGTTTTTGGCGCGCAAGCAGCGTTTGTAGCCACCAACCCAGTAACGGAGTGGCGCCAAATTTCGAAAACGTAACATCAGCTCGACGCACTCTGGACTTGTTTGCGCATTCAACCCACATCAATCCTCATAGCCTCACGGAAAATACGGCTGATACTTCTCAGGAGAGCGCTTTAATCCGAATCGAGAGCTACTGCGAATCACCAATCTGGCCGAGCAAATGAAAATCTGGTTCTGTGGTCGACACCGCTCGAACAGCTGATCCGCAAGAAATCAAGGAGCGCGGTGTTGCGGAGGATTCTGTGTGATTCTGTGTTTCCACGGTTCCAAGTGTTCCACTGTGAATATGAAGTCGTAGCCTGAGTGGATGCTTCAATGAGAATCTTCGTCTGGGACATCTACGGCTCGGGAATGAGGGGCAATTCTTCAAAGATCGAGAATCCGAAACGAATCACCTCCGACAAACCGGCACAGGTGGGTTTTGATCTTTTGATAGACGTTTCCACTGTCGACCCCCGGTTTCCATCTACGAAAGGCGGAGGCATACCGTTTGAACTCGGTACTCGGTGGACAAATCTCTCGACATCATTCCAGGGACTACGCCATGGCCTTGGAATCTACAAAAGTAGTTAGATCCGCGGCTGACATAGACAATATGTCCGAAGTTGAAAACGGGAGCGTGGTCGAGGTTGAAACGGACACTGAGTCCGAGGCAGAGATGGATGAGAAATCCGAAGACGGAACAGAAAGGAGACCAGATGTTGAAAGAGGAAGGGAATCCAAAGCCGAAATAAGAGAAGAGTGCGGAGCTGAGACCCAGAGGCAATCCGCAGCTGAAGCCAACGAGAAATCGAACGTCGAATCCGAAACCAAGGGACCTGTCAGGTAAAACAGAAGTCATTCGAAATTCAAAATATAAGTAGACGGCGATCATCGCCGTCGAAGTTGGTCTATGTAACAAACATCCATCCTTGACAGACGTGATGAGGAAACTAATCAGAAGGAATCAGATTCCAGTTGCAAGCTAGAAAACGGTTCCTCATCCAAGGAACATTCGAGGAGTTGACGGGTGATCTTGACGATGGCCCACCTAAACTGAAGAAACCTCGGTGCGTCGAGTTTCCAAAGATTTCTGAGAACGAATTCTTGGAAGTCGTGAATTCTATAGAAAATGCCTGTCAGGAGAAGAAATGGAAAGACGCTTTCGAGATGGTCGACTTCTTGTGTGCGAGAAGATGCGACGAGCGGGTTATGGAAATGAAAGCACAGGTCGGTGGATGTAACCAGAGGATCGATGATCCAATTTGGAGACGATCGTATTCAAGATTTTAGCCTCATACTGCCAGAACCCTATTCTTTCTGTTGAACGAAATCATCTTCCGAGACATGAAGATGTTTCCCATTCCTTCCGAGAGCTGTTCTCCATGGAATGGACTGAGTAATTTCACTTCTTTCAGCTCCAGATGGAAGTGGGAGAGAACTTTGAAGCTGTCAAAAACTGCGAAAGAGCTATAAAGCTAAACCCTCGCTGGTGGGAGGGTCACCGAACACACGGAAGATGTCTTCTGTCATTTGGAGAGTCTGCACTTGCCGTTAAAGCGTTCGAGAGAGCGATATACATAAATCCAGCTGATGAAGATCTTCGCTCAGAACTGCGTTCGGCTCTCGGGTCAGAGCGCGTCCACTGATGAGGCCTCGACTCACAGTCACGCTGCAACACGGTGATACCGATTTGATTTCAATGCGAACTACGCTACTTTGACTTTGATCATTCTAGAGATTGAATAGATCAACCAAAGGAGTAAAAGTACATCTCAATCCGATTCATTTTTCGTTCTCCAATACTTCACTTGCTAGCCCTATCGAGGGTCGTGAGTCACATTTCATGTCGACAGAAGCTATTTATTTCGTACACGTAGTCTCTCAATTCGAATTGTACATCGCCTCAAGAATGAGACCTCGGGACTACACTAATCAAAAATTTACAGAGCGAACTAAAAACGCTTTTGGAATACTGCGAGACGTCCAAAAATAGGGCATCACTCCACATTTGCATTTGCGTTTGGCGACTAGACGTAGTTTATCACAATTCGAATCATTGCCAGCGGTTGTTTAAAACTGAGCGAATAGAACCCCGCTCCCCCAGTACCTATGCTATTCGCATCTGTTCTTCATAAAAACCTAATTACACTATACACCAGTACACAAGACATCGTCATCCTATCGTGTCCTGGACACAGAACTGTGTCTCCTTCGCAGCCCATCATCGAGTGAGTGCCCACTGTGCGGAAATGGAAAATTCCTTCAAGAACCACGAGAAAAACATTATCTTTACACCACGCGTTGAATTATCCGTCATTATGAATACAGCGACTTCTAGTGAGGAAGTCCAGCTATTGTGACCGTTGATCAACCGATCGGAGAGCACCAATCGTCGCAGAGCGACAAAGGTTGTTTTCGAATATAATTCCTACCTGATTCGTCTTCTGTGTGTCACAGAACCATCGATCGATAGAGTTCACATTACCAATCGTTTTCCTATCAATTCACGTTGTGTCTTTCCCGCTGTTCAAATGTCAACTCCGGTGGCTCGAATCGATGGAATCGATATAGTGTTAGCGATGTGAAAAAGAAAGTGCAAGAGCAAGGGAGGGCCACAGGGGAGTTACAGTCTTGTGACCACATCAGATCTGAACTGAGGTGCGGACTGTTGAGAGCGCTTCGGCGGTAGTGAAGGCGGAATTTCTGTACTACTGAGAGATTTCGTAGCGTTATGGTTGTGTTTGGCTTTCGGTGGCAGCGGAGGTTTCGCCGGTGGAGGTCCATCCTCATCTTCAAGTTCTTCGGTCGATGATAAGCCACCATCTGTCGAACCGTTGTCTGAGAAATCGGTACTGCACGTCCGCGATGCCTTGAAATGGATTCCGCCTGCGGGAGAGATAACGAAATCATAAGTTGAAGTTTGGGAATACTTCCGAATTTTCCATTGATTTCAGAGGAGACGCGTTAACCAGAAACCTGCGTTTATTGCTTGACTCGGTTCGAAGTAGAAAACGGACAAGGTTTTCGTCGGAATTTCGTCGCGCAACTCCAATGTCACATAAATGATCAAAAAGATCGTAAAACATGAAAAACATAATTTCTTTTTGGAGAGAAAAACGTCTCAAGAGTAAAAACTAAAATGAACAGGGGCGTCACGTGTCTCACATTCCCATAAACATCACAGTCATTGAGAATAGGATTGATATGATTCCATCTAATAGGAAGTTGTTCGATAACATGAATAGACAGATCGCGAGGAATATACAGAAAATGAATCTTGTGGCTTTATCGAGGTCATGTGCGCACTCTGACATAATGTGCTCGTGACCCTCTGCCGGATCCGAGCTGAAAGTTTTGCAACAGATGCAGTCCAGAATCATTACCAAGGGACAGGTGATCTGAGCAAGAGGTTTCATTGGAAACACAGCGCAGGACAGACCTTCAGCTTGAACAGTGTCAATTGAACGATGTCTTGGACAATCATTCGCACTGTCAGAGAGATATCCGCTTTCTGAGAGATTGGGATCAGCGGATTTCCAAACACAATCTTCAAGACCCAACAAATCCACTCCGTATACACTCCTGTACGGCGCAACCGTATCCCTCACGTTCTCAAACGACATCCCGGACTCTTCGTTGTTAGGAGAGTTCGAGACAGGACAGTCGATCATTCCCAACAGATCTTCGGCTACTTCCTCGACGATTCCAGAAATGTCTTCGCCAAAATGGTCGGCTGCGCCGGCTGGTCTACGATCTACGGTGCGGGGGAAGGTCAAGGGAATGGGAGTCCAAGTACCTTGTTCCAATCCATCAAGGGAACCGACGGGCGTCACAGCTGTAGACGCCGGAAGACTCCGCGCGGAGCTCCGCCTACCACCTAGCCGCGGAAGTGTTGAGCAAGAAGCAGAGGTGTCCTTGATGGGTCTACCTCGAGTTGACGACGAGCTTGCCAGGTTTGACGCTGAGTCGGAGAGAAGGCGGGACTCTGACTTCGAATGTGAAACGCTCAACCTGAAATCAGGAACTCGTTCTCTGAAAACTCGATCCACATTGGCTCTATCGAGGTCATGAAGTATTCCATCGAAGAATCTCTAGACGACTCGGTTGAATTCTGCCTTTTTTTTCAAGTTATCAATTTCAATCTGAACTCACCTGTTGAAGCTTTTCGAGTGCTTTCTGAATGGGAACAGAACATCTGTGCTTGTCGAAGACAACGGCAAAAGCTCCGACGATCCTTTGACGAGATGCTGTATATCGACACCTTTGTTCCGTAGAGTGAAAAGGATGTTGCGTTCGGCTTCTACGTAATGGTTTTACTCCGTGATTTTCTGTTGATATGACCGTTTCAGTTCCAAAAGCCTGCAAGAAAGTATCGAAGAACGGTGAGGAGTGTTTGTGAATTTCTCCCATTTTGAGTTTTCGGAATGTTCGCCTCTGGAATCGCTATTTTTCGGGATCAATGGATCAGACTACTCGAGCTTCTGGGGAGGCAATGACCCAGCAGCCTTTGTCTGACGGCAGGACAGCCATAAGAGCGACCCTAACAACGGGCGTAGAGTAAACATCGATAGAATACTGAATCTTCGGCGTAAAAGAATTCCATTGCGGCAAAGAACAAAGGCAGCTTTTATATTTGGTCCGATGAAAGAGCAGGCAAGGGAACGAAGCATCGGAAACTTACTTGGCGTGGAGAGCGACTCTCCGTACACAATTTTCGAACAACACCACGATTCGCATTGACTGAGGACAGGCCTTAATCATTTGAATGAGTCGATTGTGATCCACGGACTCGACATCTTCTCCATTGATTGACAAAATCACATCTCCGGCACGCATACCTGCGAAATAAAAAATCACGAAATCTAAACTCCGACATTCAACTTTTATCTTCGAGCGGAAGTCCTTTCGCGCCATTTTTGAATATGCGACTCAATTTTTTTTGGCCGTGAATGACTTGGATTGGGATCCAGTAGGATTTCGGAGATACAGACATGCTTTTTGCGGTCTATAAATCTCTGTACGGTGATCGAGTTGGAGCGGAGCATTTCCCGAAATATCGTCATCATACATTCTAAGACCCTTCGAAGCAGAGTTGAGATGTTTTAACGGGGTCGGTGAATCAAAGTCCGTTCGAACCAATGTTGCATCACGGCGGCCTTGCAGTGAGTGAGCAACCACACTGCTAGGTCGGAAGGCTATAGCCAACACCATCGACGACTTCTCCTTTCTTGACTCCACGCGTTTCATAACATTATGTCAGCGTAAAGCTTTCGTTTGGTTTCTTTCTGTTCCGTTAAGTTCGAGAGTTTTGGTGAAGCATCGCGTTAAGGTCGGATTCCGCGCATATCGAAACTCATGAGAGTTTATCGAAAAAATATGGAGGAACTCGGTTCGAGTCCTCCCGAGAAGAAGCGATTCGTTCGAAGATCCAGGAGTTCGGAGATGGAACACTCACCAGCTCTGGCAGCGGGACCGTAGGGTTCGAGAGAATCCACATAGCTTATCAACTCTATCTTGGAATCATCCTTGTGGCGAATACCATAAGTCTGCAAGGTGAAGCCGAACGAGCCTCCTTGAGATCGGTCCCGATTCACGATGATGGTTCTTCGTCGGTGATCTTCGTGTGCGGAAGTTTGAATTGCTCTGCGAATGAAGATAAATTGGAGATTGACGTCATATGAGAGTAGTTCATCGTTGATGCGATTTCGGATGATGTTTCCTTTGATTCA
The DNA here is from genome assembly GCA_021527715.1 of Neoseiulus cucumeris. Classification (NCBI taxonomy): domain Eukaryota; kingdom Metazoa; phylum Arthropoda; class Arachnida; order Mesostigmata; family Phytoseiidae; genus Neoseiulus; species Neoseiulus cucumeris. Next base: position 58,394 of record JAJSRV010000061.1, on the reverse strand, counting down.
ACAACATGCTGGCCACCATGAGAAGGCCGCCACGGCGTCTCTGCGTTCGCTTTTTGTCCGCTTAGCGGTATTGTTACACGAACTGCGGCCGATGACAGAAGAGTGTTCGATGTTTTGCTGAATTTTGCGGTTAACTAAACCGCATAAACTCGCTCTCAGCGAGAACGGTTTTGTCAGCTCTGATCGGCCAACAGCGTTCTTCGTCTATTCTCAAGCGTCGACCGTAAATTGCTTCGAACTAGGATCCTGAGATGAAACTCACCGGTCTTTCAAGATATCGTCGGGCAGATCGTTGACTCGACTCGCCATGTACGACGTGAATCCTCCTTTTTTGGTTTGAGTGATGAAATGCTTGGCGTGCTGGTGCTGAAGTTGTTTTGACCCGGTCGTGCCTCGCGAACTCTGGCTCCGAGGCATGCCGTCGCTTCGGGGCGCTAGCGGAAGGGTATTGTGCCCACTGACCGGATTCATCTTTTGAATAAGAGTTTCTAATTTAGTAGCGACGAGGCAGACGACGACGAAAGACCAACAGGATACCCTTTAACGAGTATTTGTCACCAACGAATTCCGACCGAGTAAGCGCTGAACAAATGCCTGATTATTGAGTAATGATGAATCAGATGCGAGAACACTGAACGACGAGGATTTTGGTGCTTTCTTGGGATATGCCGCCCTTCGAGCGTCTCCTCTCGTGAAACCTAATCTGTCGAGCTCTTCTGGTTAAGCGCTCTATCTGAATTTCCTCCGATGCAGACTTCCGACCTTTTTTCGTGAAACACTCTTCCGCATCGGAACACAGAATCGCTAGAGCGTTGTAATTCGAACCAGATGGCGAAACGGTTGCGATAGGAGACGGCATTTGATGCCGATTGATGTCAAACTAGTCTATGAGTTCGTCGATCTGAATTAACGACCGACGTATGTATGAGGTTTACTACATACAGCATGTAGATACCGCATTCTATGACAGCGCAGTATTCTTGAGATCGTCCGGGTGTCAACGAGCCTGCTAACTTTGAAATTTCTAATCCTTACTGACTTGGCTGATTTCATCAATGAGATTCACGTGCTGAGCGTTCCACAAACTTTCTTGCAAACAACCCCGTCGCAAGACCAACAGCTAGACAGCGGTCGGAAAACGTTGCGCTGTCAACTTTCTGGATGCTCATAGACAGTTTCGTTCCATTACGTCAATCGGTCCAAAAGAGCTCAAAATATAACAGACGCGGACAGTCAAGCAAAGTAAAATTGCCGACGAGATGACGTCAAGAGGGCGTTTAGATTCAAACGAATGCCACCAACTCACCCTGGAATGGGGATGGAGGATCAGGACCCGTTGGCAGCTTTCCACGGGTCCGCCAGCGGTTCTCTCCTCTGAAAGATTCGAAACTAAACAGCGTTGCTGTTGATGCGGCCGATATGTCGCCTGTGGTGTACTGCTACGGCTTCCACCACCACTGCTATTACACACACAGCCTTCCTCGACGACGCGGGCGCCCTCTACGATCCACACAGAGGATGAAAACACACTCGGCGGACCGCCAATGTATTCCTCAAAGGAATTTCTGATGGGAACGCTGATGCCGAAACTTCCTCACTTGGGAAGGTTTCTGTATTACCGTTACAAGAAAACGCACACCGAGGAAGATGCCCCCGAAGCCTCTGTTACCTCCCATTCGAATTACAATTCCAACCTGGGGTCCACAAAAATTCGCTCGCGAACCACTGATCCGATTCATATCAGACTGGTACCGCATTGTGAAGCGAATATGGGCTTTCAATTCTTCCGTCATTAGGAGTCAGGATGGGGTCTCTCCTGTTTTCTTACCCCAAACGTTGATTTCGAATTTCATAAAAGCTCGTTTGTGAACTCGAACCGCGATTTCGATCACGAATGAACTGAGTGAAGGAATTTGAGTGAATGATATTCACATATTTGGTCGCGAATTCTCTCATTCTGAAGGGAAAAAATAACGCGACTCTCTGCGGAAATTTTCGACAATCGGCATAAGTGGAATTTCGGGATCGAGATAGATGCAGCGGGAGATCCGGAACATTTTACGGACGAAACTACTGCACCGTTTCCATTCGTTAGATTTTTATTCGACTCGTATCTTGATATTCTTCCAGAAGACTGTCCATTCACACTCATTGGAACACGATCTCTCAAAACGTGAGCGAGACGGACTATCAGTCGCAACGCAAATATTCAGAACACCTTTCCTGTGATTCCTTTCGGAAGGAAGTCTGGTTCTGCGCGAGCGGCTTTTCCGAAGACTGGGGAGAAGCCGCTTACACGATATCATCTCGATTCCCGCACAAGTTCGACGGAAAAGGCAAACTGCTCTTGCTGTGAGGTCTGGCCGGGAGCATTTGAGCGTTCAGAGAAGCTACGCGGCCTGCACGAGCTCCATAATATCGTCAGTAACCTCGACCTGTCCCTTATATGAGGGGTTGTCATTACCCGGAGCCTGTGTCTTGTCTTTCAGGTTGTGCCGACTGCTGGTTGAATGTTTGCTTATCCGGTTCATCTGTCAGACTGAATTCCGAACCGGCGCGGTTCTCATCCATAGAACAGAATTTCATACCCGCCCGCTCCTATTCGACGCGAATCTTTTCCGGAACATTGATTTAAACCGTTACGGAACTCCGGAATCGGAAGTACGGAGCAACGAAGCACGCTCGTGCCGCGCGGATAAAATCGGGGGGCTTGGAGTAAACGACGGAATGGGATAAAAGTCGGAACGCGTTTCATGATTTGGAATCTCGTCCCATCGGCGACGATCAAGTTCTATCTCTAAAAGACGAGAGCGTCTTAGCGCGTCAATGGAAGTGATTCCTGGGAAGTATGTAATTAACAAGTTTGATGTCTCTATGATAACCGGGAGCGTCGTCAGATCCAAATCCGAAGTTTCGAGCGTACATATTTTCTCTAGCGTCCTTATTCAACAAAACCAGAAAGTTAGATACAAAGATCGCCGCGAATGAGTAAAACTCGCTTCTCTCAGGAGGAAATACCCCCTGACGTAGCGTCAGGCGACGCGTCGCCTCCGAGGCGGATAACACTACACACGACGTTGCCAACCGCTGACATTAACAAACTCGTTTGACCGTGACCTCTCATCCATTCTAGTATCATCAGCTCGCGGGGGATATTCCGCGCCCTCCAATAGTTTCATCAAGTATCCTCTCTAAACTTCGTGGCCACTTTCATTGGAAGAGAGTCACACTGACAGAATTTGTGGTTGTAACAGAAGTCTAGGCGCGGGGAATCGGGAAGGATGAGGAAGATGGCATTTCTGGTGAAAAGAAATAGGACGTTGGAACACTTCTGGATGGAAAATAATTGAGAAACACTGACCTGGACTGTTCAAGTGTTGTATTCAGGATTTTGGCTCTGATGAGAATCCGAATCGAAAACGATGATACGAGGAGTTCGCGGATCCGCAGAGGTGCCTGGCCACCAAAGCAGAATCAAAGACTGAATCATTTTAATCGAACGAATCGGAAAGAATAAACCCGATCCGGGAAATTCCGGCGAGCCACCTTTTTGGTACCTGTACCGCGCGAAGCGCTTCGCTTTGGTGTGAGAAAGAGAAAAGCGATCCCTTCGCGCGCGGCCCGTGTTCGAAGCAGCTGACGCTGACAGAAGTTTGAATTTTGGCGCGCCACCAAGTTGAGAGCACCCAGGACAGAGGGAGCTCCACCGAGTGGCGGGAGTTCGGGGGTTCCTCGTGCTCGTCAGATTGGGGAATGTCTCCGAGCGGTGAGGATCCCGCTGCGTGAACTCTAGCTTTGAGTGTGACACGTGATTGAGTTGTGACAGTTGGTGATGATTTGATCTGTTGACTGACCATGTGCACTGATTGCTGAATTATGTGATTGATGACGGTGGAACAATGTCTCTCCTGATCGGAAACTATTGTTTGATTTCTGAACCCGAACATTTCGGTTAAGATGGAGAGAAGGATCGCATGGAGAACTAAAGGTAAATTCTCGCTCGGATTGATTGTTTTTTGACCATAGATTAAGTCAGTCCCAAGCTCCGGAAGGCTATCGGTTGGTTGTTATTGAGAAAATTGCGGTCTGGTTTCCTCTGTTGTTTTCCGACGAATCGGGCTTCATCAGATCGATTTTGAACTTCGAAAGAGAGGAATCCAGCTCGGAAATTCATGGAGCGCTATATGTAGTTCGTCACGTTTCTGTCGAGTACTTTCCTTAGCCGTAATGTCGATAAATCGTCGACGATCAGACGCGATGTATATGTTTTCGTTTAGCTAATTATCTTTTCGAGCAGTTCGCATATTCCCATTTTTCTCTCTCGATTGAAAAGAACGATCGCAGAATGGAGCGTCTAGCTGTGGACGGAGGCGAAGAAATAATGATGGCGCTGGGAAGCAAAGCAATCAGTCTAGTGAACACAACTTTCGGTGAAGGAATGCAAGGAATACACAGCTTCACGTAGAGCTGAATTCTTCTGTTGCTTGGATCCCTCCGTGGCCCGTTCCGTCCCGGTAGTTCTCCACCGCCTCGTCCCCCGTTAGTTTTGCCTTTCCTTCTTATCCCGCTGTTCTTCTTGCCGCCGACAGTCAACCTTAGACCCTCTTGGTGGATATTTCTCGACGAAAGCAACACTTTGAGCGCCCTCGAACTAAATTCCATTCCCTCTCAAATTCAGCAACGGGATCGCAGCCTCTGTAAATCTACTCAGTCAGTCCTCGTTCTCAGATGTGGAGCTCATGAAGATTTTCCGAGTTTCTCTCTTCTAAAAAGAGACCGTGTCTTCAAGGAAAGTAAGGAGATTACCGTCGCCGAGACCTTGAACACTTCCATGATGCATATTCGCATGGTTTCCCTCAATGAGTGCTTTCGATTGCTTCGGAATGTTTAAACCCTTCATGGGAGAAACTCGACTCGTGCGCCACAGTCATTCGATGGCGCTTCGACTTCATGCCTGAGGACCGATCGCGAGAGCAGCTCAGATCAGGGCTCTGAAGGGTCGTTAACGCTGACTGCGGCTCGCTTCCTGAGCCATCTGCCTGTTTTGTGGTCTTGTCTCCGAGTCGTTGCTTTGTTTTTGTTTCTCTCGAACATCTGAACAGCTAGGTGGTTACGTATTATCAATCTTCAGCTCAGCCATGAAGTCATGGTGTTCACGATTTCCTCACGGAGTATGCACACACGCACGCGACAGGCCCGCGCTCAGTGAGCAGCTGCCTGAGGTCTTCCGATCACGACCAACGAAATATTTGTTCAAGAGCGAAGCAAAAATGCAGTCGAGATTGCATTATGGCATCGCGTTCTCGTTTCATTCCGAGTGTGTCAGGTGCATCGTTGACAGAAGGCTGGCTGGTCCGAAACCCTTTTGAGTTTTTTTTGTAACCATGGGCTCTCATGTGGATGACGATGATGATGATGATGATTTTGAAGACCGATGCCATATGGCCTCTTCTCAGAATCCAGTCGAGAGCTATGACTTTCACTTCAGCGTCACAGAAACAGATGCACGCCACAGAAAGAATAACGATCTGTCGCCTCCTTGTTCGCCATGTGTTGTCTCCCATTCATCAGCTGGTTTCCACGCTCCATCGGTCATCGAATCGCTAGATAATGTCTCACTAATGTGCCTCCATGGTCTCCAATTAAACGGCGATCAATTGAGAGCTCGCATTCACCGAGTCAAGAGGGACATCATATGGCGAGCGTCGCCGTTTTGTGAATACATCACTCTTCAGAGTGATGATCTTCCGTTCGCGTGGCAGAACGAAACTCCGATAATTTTCCTCGTTTTGGTAATAGTTGCTGACTTCTGTGCGTCGCAGCATTGCCCATACGGGTGGGAGGGTGGAGTTATAATATATTGCAAAAAGAAGGAGGAAAAAAAGCAATTTTATGACTTGCTTGGAGAGCTCCAGCACCGGAGAAGGATATAAATATAAATACGTTGGGGTTCGTTCGTTCCTTCGTTCATCCATTCGTCCGTCCGTCCGTCCGTCACTCTGTATTCACCATGATGTGGCCATCAAGCAAGTTATTTTAATTAGATTGATACACCTCGAAGCAAGTTTACGGCTCTGCATGAAGTCGTTTCCGAACTCCGCGCAAGCAGACCAGTGAGCAGCCGCATCCGAAGAAATGCACGTTTGTTGCCTCGGTCAAATGAAAGCTCGGAACAAGGTGATGCTCGTCATTCCGACGCTCGGTCTTTTGGTGGTTGCTGTTCATCAGAAGTAAGGCTAGCTGTTTCGTCTCGATTTCGATTGCAGCTGTACAGATGGGTCGCATGCCTCGGTGGGCCGATATTGACCCAGGGAAAGATCTCATTAAAGTCACAATTCTTTCCACCGCCATCGTTGCTCCCACCTCAACCACCAGCAGCGGCAGGACTCTCGAAACAGTGGTGGATTGAAATCGGGGGAAATGGTTTTAATTTTCATTCCACCTGATGACTGCCCCAACTAAGGCGCTATTTGTTGCCCCGCTCAATCCAAGAGTGGGAGCGAACCGTACATGAAAACGGTTCCTCTCGATTCGGCATTTTCACATGACATGTATGCTCGTTTCTTTCCGAATGTTTCATGATTCTACGTGTGAACAGTAATTTGGGAACTGACCGTTTTGGTTCTCGGGGAAAAGAAGTGAAGATGAGGGATAACTTCATCGAATGTATTTTATGTGAGAAATTTAAAAAAAATATGACAATGTTCCACACTCCACAGCTGCCAAGAGAACGGCTCAAGGGCCCAAGCGAAAACGGGAGCGATCGCCCATTCCTGCTTGGCTTGTTGGAGATGTGCTTCCGTAGGTTCCAGTGTCTTTGCGGCAGCCGTAACAATGAGGGAGGGCTGTTTGATCTCGAGCGGTCGTGTCTCGGACAATTGACCGAGGAGATTTGTTTTGGGGAGGAATTGGCGAATCTCAAATCCTTCTGCTGCAATCGGGATACATATCGGCTCTGATAGGGTTCGTAGGAGGCACGGTAGTCGTTTACGTCTTGCGAAGTTGGCTCGATATCTGTACGAGATGTTTTCTTTTTTTCCCCCGTGTGCATAGGGAAGACATCTCTCCGTCCGTATCGCAATGACTATCAGACTAAATTGACTTGTTTCCTATCCACTGTGGCGCTTCATCCGAACAGAAAGGTTTCGCGTCGTTTGCCCCCTCGTCGAACCGTCGTTGTCGTAGCCTTGCGTTAGTGTCTTCGCATCCATCGTGAGACCGAGGCGACCGAGCGTAACCGGTCTCCAAGTTCCAGGGTAACTTTTCGGAACGCTGTTCTGCTCTCTCGGGTGATTCTGAACAGGGAACAAAAAAGCTCGAGACCTCGGAGAGAGGAAGAATCAGATGAGGTAAATCGGAACCTCCGCCCCGAAGGCAAACTCGTCCCTTTGTTTTGTAGAAGATGCAACGCGGATCTGAGAACATGGTTTTGTCGACGTGAACCTAGCGCGCGAATTCTGTTCAGATCGAAGGAGCTTGGATGATGAGATCGATCTGATTCAACTCGATTCCCCTGTTTGGAGACGTGTCCTCCGACGAGCTCTTTCCATTCGTTGCTCCTTTCAGCCTTTCGAGAAGTTCAAGAGCGAAACGATAACGAGGGTGACCATTCGGTGTGGGCACGGCACCGTTTTCTTTTAGAGTAGGGCTCCGTTTGGAATATTATGATAATTTTATTTTAAGCATAAGAATCTTCGCCGGAGCAGATGACTTTTCTCTCTCTCGCTTTGGAGCGGCCGACTGCGCTGACTGACTTCGAATGAAGGGCAATGCGCGAAACGAGCACCAAAAGATAAAGACCAAAAAATATTTGACTTTTATTAAAATGGCGTTCCTCTGTCGCTTGCTCTCTCGCCCTCGTCGTCCTGCTGAAGCAGCTTTGTGTCGTCCCGAGCTCTCTGAGTTTAGAGTGAAAACTCTCTCTCTCTCGAGCAGCTACTCAGCCGCTCGAAGAGCTAGTCGACCGGCCGGCAGTCTCTTCAATGGCAGATGTGTTCGGATCGATGCTACTACGTCCGATACTACGCACCGACAAGAAGCAACGGGGAAGTTAGCGAATCTAAGAAACTGAAGTTACCCAAAAACAGCAGATGCCCCGAAGAAGCGTCCTAAAACGTTCGTCACAAACTCTGGTTCGATCTTGTGACGGGTTGACTGACGGCTTCCTCGATGAAGCAGCCTCGAAGGAGTGACATGGTCACAACTTAGCGGTGATACCTACGAACAACCTACAGCTGCCCGGAAGCGATTTTTCTCCGCGTCGACCCCTTCGATTCTCCTTGATCCGGGGGCACTGACGGTGTCACCTCTTTTCCGAACGGATTTCTGGATGAATCGGCTCCATTTATGCCGGTGGCGGCGTGACTAGAGAATCTTCAAGTCTATGATTCTCTCGACCGTTTCGTCTTCCTCTCGATCGACGGAGAAATGTGCTTACTTAGCGAAAGGGTGAACATTTCCTCGAGCCTGACGAAGCTCTGGGAACAAAAGCGAACGCGCAGCTCACCCTGGAAGTGGGGACGGAACTCGATGAACTAAAAAAGATCAAAACACGACTCGTACTACGCGGAATTTCTGCTATTGCGCCTGCTGCCGGAGCCGGTGGTGCCGTTTTAGGCCAGGACTCCAACAACGAGCAAATGTGAACTCCGAGATTGCAGAACTTTTCCGTCATGAGATAACACAAATTAGTCCTGAGAACTTCGTGTGGTGGTCGGTCCGGCTGCCGGGCCGTTATGTCTGTGTGGACGTTTTGCTTTATTGCGATCTCCTCGCGGCAGTTCCCGCTCGGCTCTGATTCCGGTCCCCGTGCAAGTCAGGCAGCGAGCGAGGTGGAGACCTCGCACCTTTCTCGTTGGGATGCTTCGGCCCGCGTTGCTTTGGCGCGTCCTCCGTCGGGTTGGGTCGGAGGTGTTTCGTGTGTTTCCACTACATTTAGCGAAACGAGCGAGCGAGCGAGCGAGCCGACCTACTCGACGCTGCAAAAACATTACGTCCTTTGGCGTGGGACCGGAAAATAGACTGAAAAGGTGACACTACCGGGTAGCTTCGAGCCACCCGCCATTTTTAGGAGTCGTCCGCGTTCTGGGGAGTAGAATTCAGTATAAATCATCAGAAAAGGGTCAGTCCACTACAGAGACCCATCACCAACCCCGAACCGTTGCGACCAACGAACCACGAACCCAACTGCAGTCTGGAAAGAGCAGACGGGAAGTCGTACTAACGTATTCCTCGCGTTGCACGTAGGGCCGAACAAGAAGTTCCCGCGGCGAATTTGAATTGTAAAAGCGTTTGATGACTTCCAACGAGGCTTCTCTTTTCTCTCTCTTCTACAAGCGATAGGTTGATGATGATGATGGCTTGCCATCCATCCAGATCGAACGATAGGTGAGCATCGGCACGAGGACTGTGTTCTGGCCACCGCAGCATTCGAGTCAATCACGGAGGTTGCGGCTGCTAACGAGGGCTCCATGGCTACCGGTCCCCCGGTTCTCCCGATTTTCTTTTTTTCCGTTGCCCTTCGTCTCACGATAAGCAACTTCGCCTCCCCCATAGGCACTGACATTTGTTTTCGCTTTCGATTCTCGCCTACAGAGCCAGCAGGTGTGGTTGGAATGAAGGATGCCTGTTCTTTACTCTCAGAGCCGCGTCGAACGACGACGCCGTAAGAAAGAAGGAAAAGAACCAAAAAGAAATGTGGGAGATTCTTATCGGTAGCGCAAGTAGATAACAGAGTGTGTGGCTATTGGTGTCGCAAGCAAAAAAGAGCCCTTTTTGTTTTGTGGCTCGACTCGAATGTGACTTTCTTTAGCCCACTGCGCTGGTCCTGTCATGCGTAGGGTATGTTGTATCTTTCGATGTGTCCGACGACCTCTTGTTCCGTCGCGAACGTGATGTCAGTTTCGAGCTTCCGGATCGTTAGAATACGTGAGTTTTATCAGTTAGCTACTCGGCCGATCACCAGTGTCCAGCCGCACCGTGTCGCCACTCCATCGACATCGTTCGTGTGCTTTACCATCAAGTGTTGGCCTAGGCGACGCTGTCTGATGACCTCACTCCGGACTTTTTTTTATTCTCATTCCGAACGACAATCTGAGCATCGGACCCTGAACTCGTCGCGGTCGTGCCAAAAGTAAACAGTTTGCACGTAACAGAATCATTACGAGACTCGCTCGGACGCCTACGGTCAAGCCTGATGTATTTGCGTGCTTGGAGTGCTACCTGGTCCCTGATTCGTGCAGTTTTTATACGCACGTTGTGTCACAGTTGAATAAATGACAACGACCTTCGTCGTTGTTGTTTCGAGGAACAGGTTCACTCACGAGAAAGTTTGAATCGACTGATTCTTGTGTAATAATGCAGTTCGTTGGCCAATCGATCGATCGATGGATGCATGCCTGCCGCGAGTTGTGCACGCTTCATCTAGAGAGGATGTCAACGACAATCACGACAGCGAGCTGTAGCACAATGATGGCAACCACGATCGGCTCGGCAACGAAAACGTAGCGTTCGTCGTTGTGGGGGTTTGCCACACGGCGGTTTCTCGAGGCGGAGAGGAAAAAAATCATTCGAAACGAACATGTCTTGCTGCTTCCGCTTCCACATCCGGTGCTTCAACGGGATGGATAGCATACTTGCTTGCCTTCCTCCCTGTCGTCGGATGGATGGATGGTCGGCTGACTGACTCGGTGGGGAGGTCCTGGATGATGACGAGAGTCTTTTGTATTGTTCTTTGCGGCTGCATTGTTTCGTCGAGAGTCCGACGCACAGGCGTGCTGGCAACCTACTCAATACGTCAGCGGGCTACATGAGCCACGACGACATCTAGGTGACGGCCGTTGATTGGAGGAATGTGCAAATCAAGAGAACGCGATCAAAATTGAGCGTTCCACGATTTGTCGCGAGTTTCTCGGGATTCATGACCGAGGGAAATTCCCGTGGCAGTCTATTCATTCATTCATTCGATGTTTGACTTTGTCGAGTTCCAATCGACCGAAGCGCGGCAGACCGTTGATGGCGTTGACAACTTTGTTTAAAGTTGTAAGCTGAACGGCTCTGCGGCGGGCGTCTCGTAAGTTTCAAGGGATAGACAATTAGATTAATTCTTCAGAGTGCTTTTTCGGGCCGTTCTAGGGTAATAGGGAACAACGAGCGACAGAGAAACACGGGCAAGCGAGCAGGCGGACCGAGGGGAAAGTCCGATCCGGGGAACTTATCCATTGTGTCGTCTCTCCCCGCGCGTCGTCTCCGAGGGAGGACATCGCCATTAAATGTGCATTTAAGAGTCGAGACTGAGTGACAGAGGAACAGATTGACAGACCGACTGACGAAGCGGACAAAGACATCGACACTCACTCACTCACACACAACAATCGCTCTCAGACGCTCCGCGCATCGGTGACCTCTCAACACTATACCGAAGGAAAATTGCGTTGTTGTGGTGTTGGGTCAGCGGATGCCGACGAGAGACGTAAAACGAGAGAAAATCAAAGAACGCGGAAGAATCGGAGCCGGATACATCCACGATTCCGTTTCAGTCCCGCTGCTCCCTACGGTTGGTTCTGCGAGGCAAGCCCAAGCCTCGGATGCTACGGCCGGCGTCGCAACTCATTACATAATTGCATTCTTCACCCCGTCAACATTCCTGGCTGTTTATTTGCCACCCTCGCGAGCCGCTGACCCGATCACGATCGTCGCCTTTGTCGCGACGACGGAACTCTGCGACAAACGCAACGTTATCCAACGTCTGAAAGACTGCCGTTCCTCCCACAACGACCACTCCTCTGTTCTTTTTTTCGGCGACAGTTCTTCGCTTAGTGCTTAGCTATTCTACGAAGATGACGTCATCAACTTTCAAAGCCAGAGTGAGAAAGTCTTGTGACTAAGCTAATGGAAGTTTCCAAGATTTCGAAGCATTGTCTCGCCAATTGCGGGATGCTCCATCGTTCGTTCATAACGGTCGCGGCCACCGAATGCGAGACAGAGCTTGTTGGGTCCGACATCCGTGTCGTTCAGAATTGATGTTTCCGAGCGGCCGACTCGTCGAGAAATCGTTGAGTGCAGATTGGAAGGAGTTTGATGTTCCTCTTAACTCCTCTCAGGTTGCACGGGGGCGAGGAGGTTTGCATGAAGAAACAAAGCGCTGACTGAGGACCGGCTTATTAGAAGGAACGTGGATGCTCATTTCGAGGCGAGATCAGGATGAGAGTCGGGGGCGAGTTGGCTCGGGCAGTGTGGGACGTCGCGCCATGGTTGAAGGGGAGCGTTACTACTGCTTCTGCTGCTGCTGCTGCCACTGTTACACCTGCAATGGGGAGTTGTTTCCATCTTAAATGGTCCATAACCCCGAGCGACCACCCACTCGCTCTTTCACTCACTCACCTCACAACAGATCAAGCAGCCGAGCGAGTCCGCTTCAAGCTTTGTTTCGTGGAACAACTCATTGCGTTCCCCGATGATCCACTTCGTGAGTCGGCTTCAGAGGCCATTCCGGTGGCCGTTGTTGTTGGGAGGGAGGGAACGGAGGAAATTTCGAGATCAAAACGGACTTCCCTCTTCGGTTAGGGCAAGGAAAGCGAAATTGTATAGCCGACCTAAGGGCGTCGATATGTCCATATGTCGCTGAGTCGACACCCCTTCTGTTTCGCTGCCGGCGAGGCAAAAGGGCCAGCCGACGGGCAAAACGAGAGAGGGAGCAAGGGAGGGGGGGGGGCGAGGAGAAGAAGGAAACTTGCAGTCCTGTGGGTTGGTGGGGAGTTGGTTGATCAATGTAAATCTAATAAGAGCAAGAGAACATCGAAGGGCAAGTCAGCAGCTGGCTAGTCGACTGGTTGTCTGGATAGAATCCATGGACAAAGTCGTCGTCGCCACTGCCGCGCCGTGGTCGTCGTCTCCGTCCTCCTGAGTAAGAGAGGCCAACCAGGAGAGTGGGCGGCGTGCGGAAACTCGCTTGCTGGCTGGTTATATCGAGACGACCAGTTCAGCGGCAGTTACTGCAATTGTGTATCATCATCTTCCCCTCCTGTTTTGCTCGCCTCAGGCTGTTAGGTAGATACACCGCTTTCGTAATTGGAGTTTATCTTAGTTTCACTCGTCATGATCCCTAGTTCCGTCCACCAGAGTCGACAAATGGAAATTCATCTCGAGGTCGAGTCGCGAACTCTTGAAGCGGACGAGTTGAGCGACCCAATGGATAGATGAATGAATGAATGGCGTATTAGCCCACCCAGTGGGAGTCCAGCCGGCTGCAGGGAGACATCGCAGCAAATATCTTTTGTCCAGGGTCTCGACAAATACTGCTGTTGTTTATCGAATTATCTTTGCCCCGCTTTCTGTCTGTGATACCATCGTCATCATCATCGCCAGCATGACGTCATCGGGTAGCTAACAGTGAGCTAGTTGAGAAGGAAGTCAAGTTGTGAACATCTGAAGATTAATTGAAGCTGGGTACCGAAGATTGATGGAGATCGCTGGGCTCTGATCATTGATTTCGGATGACTTTTTCCGGCTCAACACTCTTCTTTTCTTAACTCTACTCTTTCCGTAGATACCGTTACTCTCACTAAAGCGACTTCCTTTCACTGAGATTTCGAGCGGAAAGAACAAAAACTTCGAAACATCTCCAGATCGGAGATGTTCGATCGAATGCAACGAAATCAGAGGTGAAGACCCCGACCGCAACGAATACCAACCGTGACTCTCTTCTGTCGATTTGCTCATTTCGTCTGCGCTCGATTTTCGATGCGCATGTAGTCATTTCGTCTGCGCGTAGTAGGTCCTGCTGCCGTCGTTGTCATTATGGGAATGAAGGGTCCTGCTGAGAGCGTGTGTGCGTTAGTGAGACACAAAAACCGAGCTTCCGATACCACTGTTCCTGTGAAAGCCAATTAGAAGCCCATGGGGTTTCTCCGCTGTGTTAGCACTGTGTACTTTGTCGTGGCCAGAGCCCCGAACCCACTTTTCGTTCTCTCTCACAAACTTCCGAAGGGAAAACGGTCCCAACCAACGTCAGTGTTTCCTTCTCGTTTTCTTTGCTGATCGCTGTCATCATCGGGAGTTTGCCGCAACCTATTCGGATCCGCGAATTAACAACGACCCGTTCCATTTACGGCGTCTTGTATAGCTCTGAAGACGCTGGAGGTTCCATGTCGGCCAATCGTCCAACCGACGACCACATCTTGAGCTTGCGGGTCTGACGATCACAAAGGGGAACAGGAAGAAGAGCATCATCCAAGCCAGGATCATTCATCATCATTTTATTAATTTCCGCATCCGGGGCGGATCTTTTTAAATTGGTCCGTGATGAGAGAAGAACCTTTTGCTGCTGCTGCTCCTCCTCACGGTAGGAATGGATTGAAGAGTTTCCGAACAATACGGGGGCCACGGTTCCGTATCTCGTCGACTCTTTTGAGATGCTATCAGGACCGGGTCTGATATCCTGACATGAACGAGGGAATCGAGTAGGGCGCACGCGGAAGAGGGAGCCGGCGTATCATGAAAGAGTAGTGGGAGGAGGTGCCGGCGAAGGAGAATCCCTATCCGTGTTCGTTCAAGTGGAAAATTTGCTTATTCTCTCTTATCGGTTGGCCATCTCCTCAATCCCATATGGCTTGGTTGACGTGGTTTCGCACCGGTCGGCTTTACGCCTCGGTCCCGCTCGGTCTCGAGACTACTTCCCTATTGCAACTTTCGCGGTTTTCGAAGCGATATCACAGCGAGTTGAGTTCACGCACAAAACGAAAACGTCCCCGGAGCTCTCAAGCAAGGTCTTGTAACGAATCTGATTCCGAAGATTCTCGGTGAGAAAAGCGTCGTGAAATCTTCGGCTGGATCTGAAATCCTTATTCCTTCCCCGACTCCGAGGAAAGCGCTCAGGTCCTAAATTGACTCAAAACACCATCGGTTCCTGTGGAGTTTTCAAAACGATTCCGAGTCGGTTCACGACCGAAGCAGTAGGACGAGAAGGAACGAACAGGCAAACAATCAGATCCGGAGTTGCCGAGAGAAATTAGAAGCTCTCCCGGAAGCACTCCGAAGCCTGAACCGTCCAATCCCAAACGGTTTCTTCCTACGAGAAGATAAGAACGAAAGATTTTGGGAGTCCTCTCTCTCTCTCTATCTTTTTCTCGCGAAACTTATCCCTTCTCAGCCTCTGGTTTTTCTCTTCGAAACGGTACCGAGACAACTACTTGAGATGCGTTGCAGCAACCATTTGTTTACTTCGTCTTCTCTGGAACGCTAACGACTCGGTGTGGGGTGTGATGAGGGATGGACTCTTGGGAAGCGAGCCTGACTAATTCCAGGGGCCTCTCGAGACCCCGAAATAAGGCCAACACTTCCCTTGCTCCCTTGTTCTGACTGCCAAGCGCAGCGACTCCACGAAGCGGCGATCCACCCTGACCCACCAACTGATCCCTGTTGGCCGGCTCAGAGCTGCATCCAACGCGAGGGCGCGATTCTAATGTTTGCGATTTCTGGCTCTGCGGAGAACAGTGCCGAAGTTTCTCTCTGGATTCGCGAAACTAGAGAATAAGTTGACATTGTCGTCGTCGTCACCGTTGTTGTGGCGGAATATGTCGCAAACGCACTCTTCGCGTTTCAGGAATTCTCACAACACGTGATCTCGGTTTCGTTGCGCTTTGCCGCTGCTCTCGGTGATGGTGGTCGCGGTGGAGATGGCCGCCGCGCCTTGATGATGATCCCATCGTCGAGATGATGTTGATCTATGGCCTCCGTGCTCAGACTTTTATCTGGTTTCACGGGTTTCTCGGGATTTGAACCGACAGCACGGACCTCGAGGAGATTTAGGCGCAACAGAACCCGCGTCCAAATGGAGGAAAAAACGAGCACAGGCGATTTGTCTGGCTAAGTTCGAGCTCGTTGCTTGCTCTCGCTAACAACATTTGGTTATTCGATTTTTGCTCTTGGCTCCTCCCCGTGGACCCGTGGTCTCGCCATCCTCTATTGCCTCTCTTGTAGTTGTCAGTTCGAGAGATTTTGAGGAAGAGGGGTGACTGAAGCTCTTCTCGGAAGCATTTTTTTTCGGGCGTTTCGAGGGCGTGAGTCGAGGCAAGGCCTAAGGAGAGCGGGGCTTCAACTGGAACAGTTTTCTGTGACACTCGTAGACTTTTATCTCACAGACGGTGGAATGCTGAACGACGAGGGGCGTCTGTCAAATTCCAGGTGGTGTCACCCATGCCGACTGCTCGATATTAGCTTTTGCATTCACAAAATCGTTTCTCGCGCGCTTCATGTGGCGCCAAGTTAATCTGACGTTTCGATTGAGAACTTCACAATTTCGGATTCGGGGCGAATTCCTTCCTTCAGATATCGGCGATGAAACGCGGTCAGTATGAACGTTTGCTTCACAATGTCAGGCTGTCCCAATTAGGAAAGGCGTTTATTTTGTCGGCGCATTTTTATGTGATGTTCTCCGACGTTGGTGTTGGAGAGATGAAGCCGATCACAGGGGATTTCCGCTTCCCGGGGCGAATTCCAGATAGACGTGGACGCTATTTTTCTTTCGAGCGTTTTTGGCGGCACCGGCGTTCGACGTTGCGTCATCTTTCTTGCACTCATCTCGAAGGTTCCGCGTCGACGGGTATTGAAAAGCCATTCGCCATTCGGCAGCGTGAACGACTCCCAGAGGAACGCTTAACCCTAGTGGCTCTCGTCGTTTTCACTAGATCTTTGCGTGTTCGCTTCTAAGGAGTTCTATTGAGCGAGCCAACCGTCGAAGCCGAGTTTTCTGTCCCACCTTCGAGAAACCTCTCAAGTGTTGGCTGTCCTGATTGCGTCCTGAAACGCTTGCGTTACGAGGTGTTCGGAATTTGTCAAAGCGGCACCATTACACAAAGACATTACTTCAGCTGAGAGTGCTCACTCGCGTGAAGTTTTTGAAACCACGCGAAGTCTGATTGTTTGAGTGAGGATACCGAATCCTGCGAGGAGCGTTGAGAGTTTTCGAATTGATTGCGACATTCGCAGACCGGGGTCACGTCGGTTCTTGTTCTAGGACCTTTTAATGTCCTCGAGAACCTGGAACTTATGTGCCGCACAAGTTCCTCGAGCCCGCGGGCCTCTCCAATGATCGTTCCGGCTATCGGTAGATAATCTGTATTTATTGTTGGTCGCACTTTAGGTCAGCTCACGAAGTGTTGGGGAATTTCAGGGGGAAGGGGGAAGGCATTAAAGCCACGAGGTGATTTTGGGGCTCTTAACCCGGCAGTCGTTTTCCTGAAGTTTTTCGCGCCTCAGCTCGAGCTCCACCCCACCTCTTTGCGACCATTCCAGTCGACTCCTTGCAATGCCCTCAACAACTGACCCTCAAGCCTGCCTTAGTTGGGGAGTGCTAAGTAAAGGAATTGATAAACAGCTCGGCAACTCTCTCCAAATACAGCGCTTTATAGCAAAGGATTTCCTTTTTCGGTGTCGTCGAGAACGACGTCGTAATGGTTTCCGCGAGGGGTGCAGCGTGGAAATAAAATTGACCGGCAAACCGTAAGAACTCCCGAGCGATCCCTTCACCTCGGAGCGAAACGAAATCCACTCGATCTCGGCTCCGCCCCATCCGGGCATTGGCTGCAGCACCTGACTTCATGGAGCTCATTCCTTCTTTCGAGTTCTGTATTTGTCAAAATCAACTTAATTAGAGTGTTGTAGCTTCCCTGAACTTCCGTTCGCACCGCGGTGCGGTCCCTCAAGGAAGTTTTCGCGACTTTTCTCGAAGCACTGCATCGCTTGTGAGCGTACGAGTGATGTGCTTCCTCTCCGGAAACCTCAGTCTGCTTCACTCCTCAACGGAAATGCTGACGCCCCTTGAAAGGCTTCGAGAAAAGATTAGACGCGTGAAACTAAGCAAGCCAGGCGTTCCCCTTCTCGACTTCGGGTGAAGATTGAGCCTCATCGAGCCTCGCACAATGGAGCTCCCAGAGAAACGGAGCTCCCGTGCAACCGCCTAATAAAGCGGGAATGATCGACTTGGAGGGCGAGAGAAAAAACAAAAAAAAAAACCATGAATGCTTTCCCTCCGGATAACTCTTAGGAAAGTAGGTTTCAGGTAACTTAGGAAGCTTGCGTGAGATGAGGTTTCGCCCACCCGATGATCCTTTTGAGAGTGCTTTTGGAAGTAAGAACCACCCGGCCCGTTTGTGAAATTTTTCTTGGAACATATTCCGACAGCATAAGGGATCGAGCTCTCAGTGTTCGAACACCGAACTGTGGAACTCCCATACGAGTTTACGGTCCTCTCCACCAGGTGAGAGAGCCCTTGTCACAGCTGCATCTTAGGAACAGAGTACTAACCTGGTACTTTGCGGCGGACAGCGGAACAGCTCGATGGCAACTCGGAAAATGCTTCTCACAGCTTTTCTGGTCTCGTTGTGATTTCCGAGCGGAAGGGCCACAACGTTCGCCAACTCGGTCGAAGAGTTCGACGAGATCGTCGAAAGCCAGTCTTATGCCTTGATCCTGCTTTCGAAGAACAACCTTTGCCCGTCTTGCCAGCGCTACGAACGGATTCTTCAGGAAAACCTGGAGGTGTTGGAGGACATGTATCAGTGTTCGTTGACAATCGTACGTGACAACGACGAGCTTGTGCAGAGATACGAAATCGAAAGTATTCCACGAGTGATGTTGTTCCGTGAGGGGCTCCCCGCTACCTTCAACTCCAAGAACGCCGAACTTTCAATCAGAGATCTGATCTTCTGGGTGGATGCTGTTCGAGACTCTCGAGTTATGATTCTTGTCGATGCAACTTTCGGTCGCTTCACGCAGGCCACAACTGGGGCGACAAATGGAGATTGGATCGTGGCTTTCGTTTCTGTTCAAACTCCAGCTCTGACAGCGAAACTCGAAGGTTTGCAAGCAGAGTATGATTTCGTGACAACTAGTTTTGCTTTGTTCGATTACACGCAAAACTTGAATCTAAGGAAAAGGTTCAACATTAAAGAGAACACCTTGCTCTTTCTCTCAAACGGGGAAATGTACAGATTTATGGGTGAGTTCGATCCCAATCGAAAACCGTTGTCTTTGTGGCGTCTTCGTCGGTCCAAGATGACCGAAAACGAGATCGTTTCAACATAACCGTGGTAGTGGCATTTCAAGTTTGGACATTTGTTCTAGGCTCGAAGTGGGACACAGCATCACTCGTGGATTTCATTTATCATCACGAGGAGCGTGTGGAAGCCGAAGATATTCCGCTGGAAAGCTCGATTTTCGATTATTTTTTCGACAAATCTGCGCAAATCTTACACGAGGGCATCGCACCTTCAATCAAGCAATTCACATCGTACTTGACGAGGAGCAAGGCTGTGCTGTTGATGAGTCTTGTGATGGTGTTTGGTCTAATTTTCGCTGTAGTTGTTCAAAAACGGCTCTCTGAGAAGGAGAAGCCGCAGTGATTATAATCTGTTTGTTCCTGAGTTCGAGACTTCTATTAGTACAATTCGGAACTCTGAAACCAACATGTCGAAGGTAGCAAAAACGTGGTTCGTTCCACGGAAACCTGCTCTCGAGAAGGTTCTTCTAAACGAATAACCGCGCAGTTCTCGGGAATAATGGAACGCACGGTGTCATGATGAAAATAAAGTCAGAAACTTCTAACGCAAGCGCGATTCCCTTGATGGAGTTGATCTAAGCAGCCGACATCTGCCAGTTTCGCCCTGCTCTCCCGCTTGTTCTTTGAAATTATTCGACTTGGCGTCAGCGAATTGATTCCCGCATAGCAAAACGGCCTTCGAGGTTTTGGGTCATTTTCTTCAATTCAAACCAGAGGGGCAAGCCTCTAAGATCATCGCGTCCGACTTGCCTCCTCTCGTCGACCGCTGGTAGCCTAAACGAAAGTACAGTCTGTCGCCGTGCGTAGTTAAGAAGAACTTTTCCTTTTTTCATATGCATTCATAAGTTTGCTGGATTCCGACAGTTAGATTTTCAGACCTGCGTAGATAAAGGTAAGAGAGCTCCAATTGCCCTGTAGTTGTCTCTCGGTGTTCTCGATTTGATTCGGCAAAATGATTAACGCAGTGGAAGCTTGAGAATATTTCATAATTCAATCCACAGTTCTGGGGCTCTCAAAACTTTTCGTTCCACGCCAAACAGACTCAGATCGAAGCGTCGTACCACCTGTTCTTGAGAGCTTCTCTATACGCGTTTTTGACAACTGATCGTAATACTTTCTAATCCGTTCCGAGTTCACGAATAGAGACGAATATTCGAAACGAATACAGTTTCAAACAAACTTTCAATCTCATATGTTTCGTTTGTAACCGAGAGTGTTTCTTTTCAGGTGAGTTGAAGCTTTCGAACGAGTCGTTGGGGGAGAACTGCTTCAAATCACACAGTCGCGCAATGCTCTCACTCGTGAGCAGCAACAAGTGTCTGCTAACTCAACGGGTTTGTTTTTAGCTATTCCAGCCGAATTTGCATGATTGCGACATCTCGAGATTACAACCGATGAAATATGTAGGGCGTGTAGGCTACACCAGGAAGCGATCGATGTTTCATGCAGCTGAGAGCACGTACATCGATGCAAATTAGTTCCAATGTGACATCTAGCTCCTTGTCACATTGTGACAACTCGGGAATCCACAACACCATGTGAGCGCCGTCCTCTCCGGCGACCCTCTCCCACGTTCTTCTGTGAAAGAGGGAACCTCAGTTCGCGTCATAGAAGCTTTACCCGGACGTTGTTCCGTAAACATTGGAAATTCGAATCAAAGCATAATTCAGCTCGAAAATTTTCGTATGTCTGGTTCTGAACTGAACGACAATACTCGTATGACACGTTTGAATGACATGGCGGCCGTGAGTCCGAAGAATTTGGCAAACATTCAATGTTCTGCTTAATTTCCACGTAAAGGGAAGCAGTTCCGCATCCAGTGGCGTTGCGTTCATGTTTGATTGTTGTTTAGACCGGCGGCCACATCCGCGGAATGAATGATTCTCGATGTCGAAGCTGGAACTTCGAGCCATGGAACCGACTCCGAGGGCCGCAGTCCTTTCCACTCAGTGAGCGAAGCTTCTGTCACAGCTGCGCAGTCAAAACAGAGACCTGACGTGGAATACGGCGGGCGGGCAGAGCCGAGCGAAACAGCTCGATAGTGTTTCGGAAAATGCTTTTCGCAAAGATTCTAGTCTCGGCCGGCTGTCTGAGCGTGGCCGCGGCCACGTTCGCTAAATCGGTGGAAGAGTTCGACGAAATCGTCAAAAACCAGCCGTATGCCATGGTGGTAATCTCGAAGAAGAGCGGTTGTCCGTCCTGCCAGCGCTACGAACAAATTCTCCAGGAAAATCTCAAGGAAATGGAGGACATGTACCAGTGTTCGTTGACAATCGTACGTGACAATGCCGAGCTTGTGCAGAGATACGGAATCGAAAGAATCCCGAGAGTCATGTTCTTCCGTGAAGGCATTCCGGCCATCTACAACTCGCCGGAACTTTTGCCCAGTGATCTGCTCTACTGGGTTCATAAGGCCCGGGACGCTCGTGTACAAATTCTTGACGACACAATTTTCGAACACTTGACTCAGGCCACGACAGGGGCCACCACGGGAGACTGGCTCGTGGCTTTCGTTTCTACCGAAACTCCGGCTCTGAGAGCGAAGTTCGAAGGCTTGCAGGCCACCTTCATGGGCTACGCTACAAATGTCGCCATCGTCGATTACACTAAGAACGTGAATCTGAAGAAAAGATTCAATATCAAAGAAGACGCCGTGCTGTTCTTCAGGCAGGGGAAAATGTACAGATTTATGGGTGAGTTCAATCTCTGTTGTGGTCGTTTAACCTTCCCCAACTCTGGATCACCGGTTTCATTTGTTTCCGAAACAGGATGACCGAACAATAAGGTGCTTTCAACGATTTCACTGAAACTCTCATTGTTGACTGTCGTGCCAACGACGCGACTGATGACGTCGAATCAGCGACAGTTGAAGGCGCGTGGATTCCATGGAAGCCACACCATTTGCGGTGAAGCGTTTTTCCACTCGATGATTCGTCACCGACTTTGGTCATTTTCAACTTCTGAATCTCACTCAATAACCCGAATCGCAGCTTGTTCGAAGAAGTTTCTGACTTTGCCATTCGTTATTGATTCAGAATGTTATTCTCGACCCTTCGGCGTCTCGCACTCCGAGCACCTTGGATGTTTCGGACATAAGTTGATGTTTTCCCGAGAAAACAATAGCGAAGTCCATGTTTCTCCCGAAATCACAATCTCGAAGCGTTCCTTCGAAAGCTCGAAGTTTCTTTCCTCGGATTCAGGGAGCGGCGTTTTAAATTGATAATTGATTCTAGGTTCGAAGTGGGATGCGAAATCGCTCGTGGACTTCGTGGCTCAATACTACAAGCATGTGAAGGCCGAGAAGATACCGCTGGAAAGCTCGTTATTTGATTACGTTCTCGACACAAGTGTGCGGCTGGTGCGCGAAAACATCGAGCCGCTAGCCAAGCAGTACATGGCTGACTTGAAAGAACACAAGACTGTTGTGTTGATAGGCTTGTCAGGATTCTTGGTGGCGTTTGGTGTTCTGTTCGCATTGTTCAAGAAGAGTCCTCAAAAGAAGGAGAAATCGCAGTAATTATCATAATCCGTTCATATCTGAACCCCGTGATCTGTACATATAAATATTAAACGCGCGGTCTCCCGATCGCGCGTCTATGGAGTGATCTTCGTGAACTCTCCGAGGGTTCGAAGATGAGAAAATGGTTTTATAAACGTTTGTCTGATCAACTGGCTGAGAATGCGGAAGCGAGAGGTTTTTCATAATAAAAATGGGCTCCGAACTTCAAACTCAAGCGCCATTCCTTTGATCTCGTTGTCCGGAACCTGTACAGTTCGTCTCGTTTTTTTTCTGTTTGAACTTCAAAATCATTTGACGAAGCGTCAACGAGTTCGCTCGATTCAACCGGCTTGCAGTCGACGACCCAGCGGAACAAATTCTGCAGTGACGGAATTCTCCCCCGTCATTCAAACTAAAAGTACAAGTGTCTACGAACATCTTTCCGATGGTGATAGTTTCGATGCCGCTCCTAGCACTGTTGCTCCGGCTGCTCCGGTCGGTGGAGAGAAGCAAACGTCTATTTTTTTTCTGGCGTTTCTGACGATGTTTCGCCTGGGCGAGGGACTCACGAACGAACAGTCGATGAGTGACGCTTGGGTACGTGGAAGAGTCTTCGACCGGTGCCTCACGCAGAAGAACGTCTAGCAAGTTTTTTTTGTTTGCGAATTTCATCGCTCCACTGGTACTGCCCGTTCAGCTTGTCTTGGTATGTTTTTAACTCTTCTCTGGTTGTTGGACTGTTGATGCTCACTGTAGCGATATCTGAGAAACTTCTAGTTCCTCTACTGCCTCACTTTTCGCGACAGCCAGAGCCGGCGGTCGTTTCAAACAGAACGATTCACTGTCAGAGTCTCGCGCCGTCTACCACCGCTGGCATTCTTTTCGTAGTTGTGGGAGACTTGTTCTGGTCTCTTCTTATCGCATACAACATCATTGTGTTCATCGTTTTCAATCGTTTCCGCTGGCGGCTCTCCAGAACAATGCTTTTCGAAGTTTGAAGCGTTTAGCAGGAAAAACTCTGTAGGCAAATTCAATCCGATCTAAACTTGATTTCGGAATTGCGTGTGGTCAGTGGCCCGTTTCGCGTCAGTTGAGTCGAACATCGATGTAGTCAATGTTTTTCTCTCCAATCAGGATCTTCTCCAGGATACGTTGAAGACATGGACGTTGTCTACCTCCGCAAGCAGTACCAGAGTATTTGGAAGATGGTTAGCGACAATCCCATGGCCCAGACGGTGGTCGTTGGATCGGTGGTGTCCGCCGGCATCCTCTTGTTCATATGCGGTTGTTTCTCGAAGGGACCCAAAAATCCGAGGGCGAAGAGCGGAAAAACTGAATAGACGACTATTTCCCGCCAGCTGACTTCCTGAGTTTCTAGAATGATATAAATCATTGCTCAAATGTTTCTGAATGGATTACGAGGCGAGAGCGATTTGTGGGCGGCTCTCAAAGAGTCACGACACGAATAGTTTACGGAAATTTTTTCCGCTACACGAATAAAAGGAATGTTGAAACAAGCTTGTTAATGAATTTCTTTCTTCTGAGTCATCGAGCGGGTAATTTCAAAAAACCCATGAGTAGTACGTCAATGGTACGTCATGTCTCGAATGGATATCGTTTTGAGAGTTCTGGATAAATCAGCTGCTCCGAAGTTCAGTGTTCTCCAAGGTTATCATGACGTAGTTTCTGTGTCTTCAATCCCCGCTAGACCGTTCCGAACAAGAGAAAACGGATGCAAGAATGGAGTAAAACGATGTGGGCATTGAGGATTCATCAGCGACCAGGAAATCGAACATCTTGGACTTTCCGATCGCTTCTAGTGAACTCCCTACGCCACATGATCATGGGAAACGATCTTTCTCCGTTCTGCTACTTCGGCTTTCGCTCTTCTCATGATTGACGACATCAAGTTGGAATCGCGGGCTACAAGCCGAGCGGGATCCGACCGAAAACAAACGATCTGTTGAATCCTCCGATCGGGAAGTCGTCACATCCAGAAACTTCGAGCCGTCGATCGATGCTCATACCCGCATCGAACCCTTTCTCGAATTCGGGTGAATCTTCTTCTGCGACAAAAGCGACCCGAGTGACAAGTGTCAACAAAATATCTACTCGGGTTACAGGGGTTCCATCTGTAAATACTCTCTCTCTCTGTCTCTCGTTCGCTTGCTCTTCCTGTCGTGGTCGTTTAGTGTTGCTGACTTTGACTAGCCTATTAGTTTAGCGGTCAGTAAGTCTCCCGACCTACAAGCTAAGCTAAACCGTCGAGTAGTCGACCCGTCCGCCGCCGCCGCCGCCGCCGGTCCGACTCAATGGAGGTAAACATCGAGTAGACGGGCTGACGACTGGGCCTTTGTTCATTTAGCCCGGCCACCTCTGTTCGAATCTAATACTGGCCGTAACAAGCTGATCTATTGCCTTATGGCCTGCTGGCCCCGGTGAGACATATATTATGTTATTTCTTGCACGCTGGCCATATACATACACACAGTCTCGCACGCACGGCAGCACACACGCATACATAGACCCAACGTACACCGAGGCGAACGAGCGGGCAGGCAGGCATCTTTGGCTGCTTGCATATTGAAGATTTATGACCATCTGAGAGAAAGAGCCATTATTATTGAAAAAATCGAGGGCACTGCCCCTGTGCCGCAAAAGATAACATCGAACTCCAACATTGCTTGTCCCGTATCGCGCTGACACTCGAAGTTTGTTTCGGTATGCCACGTGGGCCGCAGCCACGAATTTTCAGCTCGAGCTCCGACGACAAGATGAAATTGTTTGTGACAATGAACGGCTGCACTAGCCGGACGTGATTGAATCTTGAACGCGGTGTTTCCTGAACGAGCGCCTCCAGTAAGTTAGTGAGTCCGAACTTTGACTGACCGGAGTGTAGTAGTCCTGTGTTGTGCTCTTGACAGCGCCGCACTGAGTGGCTGTCGATTCAAAAGCGAACTGTTTGTTCTTATCGCCGGTCATATATAGACGCCTACATTCAACCCCGTGTGGGCATTTAGCCTTATTTACGACAGAGTTCGGAGCTCAGTGCAAGCCGGTCGGTCGGTCGGTAGGAAGACCAGGCAGCTTGCTCACTTGCTTGCACTGAGCGTCGAGCTGCGGCACCATAGCCGCCACTGCCACCACCCGTACCCGCTCAACTGGGGTCTCGGCTTGGTTCTGGATCGTAAAAGGCGATGACTCACGTTGGAGAAGAACAGCTCAGAGGCGGCTATAATAAGAGTGAACTACATTGGCCCGTTTGCATAACATTACATCTGCTTCATCTTGAAGCTCGGGCCTCGTCGCTGCCAATACCGACAACACCATGGGGGCGGCAAAGCCTTCACCTCCTCCGCTTCCACCTGCCATAAATGTCTCGAGGCCATACGAGCTCCGTAAGAAAGTGAGAAAGCGCAGCGAGCGAAACCCGTTCGAGTCCGTGGATGTATAATACATACTTCAAGTCTACGACGAGGCCGAGTGAACGTCGCGCTGCGCCGATGTGAGGTCCCTACATTTTCGACGATCTGGTTGGGAGGACTCGCGGTTTCCAGGAAATTCGAAAAAAATCGTGTTGTGGCTCTCCGAGCGGATTCCGGAGCTCAACAGAGCCACTTCGAGGACCAGTCGCTCAAGTCATTCTGCGATTTGGACGAGAGTTCTCTGTTGGGCCGATGCTCGTTGCTCATTGAATTACCGGCGCATCTGGAGCCGCCTCGGGTAATAAGATCCAGACAGATAGCAAAATGGCCTAGCCTCCCCTCTGCCCCCTCCCCCTTTACTCGTCCGCTTGCTACAACACGACCTGGTGTATACTTCTTGCATTTTATTCGTAGACCGTTCACCTTCGAGTCGTGCGAAAAATCGCTGTTGGAGTCAAAGTTTTCGCGCGGAGCCGGAACGAGCGAATGATCTCTTTGCACTCGTGATGGAAAAGCTCCGAACGAAAAGGGAGCAAAGAAGAACAAAACGTACCGGGCCTTGGAGCTCGGCTTTTCTGATGAAGCCTCGGTGAAAATTGTTGCGGAACCATTTGTTCTCGAGTCGGCAAGTGTTGCAAGATTTGACATTTGGCGTCGTTCTTCGCGCAACGATCTGATCCGCGCATCCGTCATTTTTGCGGTTCCTCCTCCGGCGGCTGTCTGTCCGTAAGTCGCCCCCATCTGTCGGTCTGAGGCTCTGTTTGACGGTCGGGTAATGGTGATTCATGAGCTGGGGATCTTCTCTTTTCCTCTTTGGTCATTTCCCCATTCGCTGCTGTCTGCCGTCTTTCCAGGGATGAACTTCTAATCCTTCGAAGCCGCTCCTTCGGCGGCGATCCTCAAAGCGGTTCTGCGCATTTTTCTCCACAGTCTTCATTGAAGACCTTTTGTATTTTTTGCCCTTCGCTATCCCTAGGAGCTTCTCGCAAATGCTCGCTTGCGAGTTCTCCCGAAACCATCCACCACGAGCTTCTCCATACTCGCCGAGCTCACTGCAAGGTCGAATTCGTAACCTGAGGAGTTTTAGTTTCTCTCGACGTGTTCGGAGATGAATTCCTGTGGTCACCTTCGATGTTGGACAATTTTTGGAGACTAAGACGTATCACACGTTTCAAGGGGAGAGCCTCGATGGCTGGGCCTCGAAGCTAATTCGCGTCTTTAGTGCAGAACCAAAAAGGCAATCTTTGGTTGGCCATTTATCAGACGTTGGTTTTTGGAGGTTTTCATCATCGCCTCGGATCGCCAGGGTGGCGAGAAGGGGGCTGACGGGGAACAAGAAAGCGAGGTGGTGGGAGATGATTGAGAGATGACCGCGCTAGGCGGAACACAAATGGCCAATGAACATCACTCTGCGGCATCAGGAGCTCGACAGAAGGAACACGTTCCCGCGGTCGCTTGATAGAACTTTTAGAGGCGGTAGCAGGCCCGCATTCGGGAGGAGCTGAGGGGAGCAACGACGCGACGGGGAAGGAGCCGAGAGATTCATCGCGGAAGAAGGGAAGGAAGAGACACTCGGAGCGAGGGACTTGAACGGTCTTTTGAATTTGGCAAACGCATGAAGGCAACGGAACCGTTTTCGGGTGGCTTCGTAGGTGGGCGGCCGGGTGGATGGGTGGCCGGCCCGCCGGCAAGCCGGCTCGACGGGTGTGTCACCGAGCCTCCTCGAATTCTCTCCCCTTACATTTGTTCAACAATTGTCGATGACGCGTGAGGCTTTGAGGCTTTTGAGAGATTTTCGTTTCCCTGTCTGTGGCTGTGTCGCCTCGAAGGTCTCGTGTGACGGGCGGGCGGGCAGGCAGAGGAGTGTACGACCCGGAAACCGAGAGAACGAAGAAGAGAAGGCCAATGCACGGAACATCGACGGACGAGCATCGCAGTATCCAACACACGGGGCGTTTTAAACAAGACAGGAGTCGACAGCTCTCAGCTTTTTACGCTGAGTGCCTCTGGAGAAGGGAACGAAATAGGGTGACGCCGTAAACATTTAGCGATAGTCCCGGGACTCGGCAGGACATCGGGAACAGTCGCGTGAACCCTGAGAAACAACAGCAGCAATAGCGACTCTGTCCCCGTTCCGCGAGCCTGGTCGGGCCGAGGACGACCATCTCCTACGAACAAGTGGGGAGGAGGAATTTGAAATTTTGACACTCGGGGAGTGTAATACCGATCGAGCCGCTGCTCATTGGCGGAGCTGAATTCGGTTCCCATCTGGATCTCGCTCGGGTTCCGGACGTGTCTCTCTCTATCAGCCGTTGCCGTGCCGTCCGTCCGTCCGTCTGAGGAAAGGGATCGCATCATCAGATGCCACCAGATAGGGATTGATTGTGTGATTTCTTCTCGTTAACAATTTTCGTTTGCTCCAATAGGGCATGGTTCAGCCGATGATGGCCGGGCGTCTCAGCCGGCTGTTTTTCCCGCTTCTCTTCCTCTGTCTTCTTAGCTTGCGATAAGCTTGCAGGATTAGATCAGAAGGAACGACGCCAACGAATCCTTTCGATACATTATAACACCCAACCAGCCAACGACCCAGCGACCCCCTGTCCGTTTGCACAGTCAGAGCTTTCTCCGCCGCAAGCTTTCGTTCGGCTCTTTGATCCGACGCCAACTCCGTCGGAGATTCTCGACGTCCTCTCAGACGGAAACCTCTCCAACCACAACTTCCGAGAACACGAGCAGCAGGAGCCAACGCATCCGAGGGTGAGCTACCGTTGCCCCTTCGATAGGATTCCGGAGGGTCCTCGCTCACAAACTCATTGCGAGGAAGTGTAACACATGATCCCTCTGATTGGAGAGAGGAAGGAGGATAGTTTTTTGGAGAAACAGGCGACTTTTCCAGCGATTCGAGTGAGGTTTTCCAATCTTCCCCACATGAGCGGGAGGGGGAGGGGGGGAGGGGGCACTTGTTTGTTTTCAGAATGAAAGGAAGTGCTGGAAGTCTCTAGAGTTCGTCTGGCGAAGCGACCGGACACGACGCTCCGCTGCAAGTTTGCGTTTCTCATCAAGTCTGAAGTATGTGAAGTAGAATGGTGGCTTCAAAGTCTGTGGCGCGCGGGTGGGAAGCGGTTGGATGGGCGGACAAACTGAAGGAACTAAGGACGCCGAATGAGGGCAATTTTTTATATGCCGGTCCTCCTGCTCCCCGGGAGAGCTGCCCCTCCGATGTAATCCCCTCCGTTCGCGTCGTATTCTCACTTTAATCTCATTGTACGATGAGATTTTGTCAGAGGCGGGCGAATAAACGTTTCACCACCGAGCCACCACGACAGAAACTCTGTAATTTTCTTCACAGAACGCTTACAACGCCATTCTGAAGCTTCGACGTCAGTCGGCCGTTCTCCTAGGACGACGAGGGCTCCTTCAAAACGAGAGTGGCTGTTGCTCAGGATGAATCTCGAGATCATCAAGCTCGAGATCAATCAGGACAATCCCATCGCGGAATTTCAAGAGCTTCGCGTTAATAGGAACTAGGGTTAGGAATTTGGCGAAGTCCGTTTGCCACCCATCACAGTGCCTTGCCGGGTCCCTGATCGGCCGGCCGTCTACAACAGTCTTGTGGCGACACATGTTGACCCCGCTTGACGGAGGGAGTAGTGATACAATTATGATGACATACGAACCCCCGGCTCTTCTTTTCCCCCGTAATGTATTGTATATTCTTTCGATATATCAATTGTACGCATTGCGAGTCGAGACACGTAGAGAGGGACCCGGCCGACCAGCGAACGGTTGCTCCGCCGACGAGCGGCTGGTCGTTCTTTGGCTGGCACAGAGACTCGCAATCCAGCGTGCAAGCTAACTCAAGGGACGCACAGACTCCCCACAGGACTAATAGCAAAGAGCTGCAGCGAGTGGGAGCGGCGGTCGAGGCATAGAAACGGAGCTCGCTCAAGGCCTGCTCCTGCTTTGCACCCCGGAGCCATTGGCGAGTTAGGAGGAAAGTTGCGAATTTCATACCTAGAACATTTATTTCGGTTTCGGAAGAAACTTCCTCCTTCGTCTCTTCGTCATCAGCTCCTGTTTTTATTGAATGAATCAAGCCTGGGATCTGGAGCGCGAACGGGAAATGTCGAGACGCTGTTCTGAAATGACGAGATCATGATGTCATCTTCTTTACCGGACTTGTCCTGGAAGATTTAACCACCTTCTCGGGTTCAAGTTAACGGAGATCCGAGGTTGGTCATATCGATTCTGGAGAAATCAACGCTTGCCGATGGGTCCAGATGACAACCACGGGCCTAAATATTTTTTATTGTCCTAAAAGATTTGATATCAAACGAGTGGCAAGGAGGAGAAAATATGATAGCGTCGGTAAAGGACCTACGGGAGGGCCACGAGGGAGGTTTCGGAAGAAGCTTGTCGAACAGTTTTCGACGAACGTTGCTATAAAAAGCGTATCTCTTGTAGGGAGCTTTTTATTGGCAGCGATTTCGTAGTGCATCTCACCTTCCACAGTACAATGTGAACCGCTGTCAGTGGCGGTTGGCTGGCTTGGAGGGAAAATAGGATTCGTTTCCCTTGTTTGACCTGCAGTTCCATACGAATGACAGAAAACGCCTATTGTGGTTTCAATTAATTTAGAAGCATTCGCTTTTGTATACATAGTTGTATTTGAGATCCTGCGTGTGATTACTTCAGGTGACACATATGACCTTCCTTTTTTGGGGATGAATAAGCTATGCCTCTGTTCTGCGCGACCCCATCTGTTTGGAATATTGAAAGAGTTTGGATTCCTTTCTGAGCCCGGAAGCCTCTCTTCTGGAATGAACAAACCATCAGTTAGGCGTCATTCGATCCCGATTTCAGTTTCTGAGGACAAGTCATCTCAATAAACTATCCATTCTCGATTTCGAATCCTGTTTTGAAGGTTACGAAAATTTCAAATTACTCCGCTGAAGAGTGATAGCAAAAGAGGAATGATCCATCACGAGAATCAACATTGAACTCTCTCGTTGCGAGAAAGCCATTTGCTCCTCTTGTCACCGAGCACCGTGTGGAATAAGAAAAGCTTGCTCATAAGAGTGAATCTTCTTCTTAAATCCCAGCAGGTACTTAGCACTATCGCTCGAGGATGTTGGACTGAGTTATGTGCTACTACTGCTGCGGCCGCCGCTTCTTCTCCACCGTCGTCGTCGTCGCCGGCTCCTCCACCGGCTGTTGAGGAGGTGCTGGCGTGGTGGGGTGTAGATGTATGGCAAGACGCCCAGTTCTATGTGTTCGTTTGGCTAACTGACTGGCTGCCCGGTTGGCCGACCACTCGCCCGGTCGTTGGTTTCGGCTTGGTGGCCGACTCTCTTGTGGAAGAAGAGGAACGGAGGAAGAGGGAGAGAGAGAAGTGAATGAAGGTAATTAAGTGAAACAGGCCGATGGACACAGCCATTGATCTATTCATCCATTCTTCTTGTGCTAACATTGCGGTCGTTGCCTGTTCAGAGAAAGTCAACGGGGCAGTGGATTGGCTGCGTTGCAAGGTCTGTTTTAGCGACTCCGGCTCGCTTCGCTCTATGTCCTCCCCGTAACACCCGACCGGGTCGTAGGACTTCTGCATAAATCGCCGCGCACACAGCCAGTGAGAAAAGATGTTAGAAGAGGGGTTTGAAGTTAGATCAGTACAAACAACAAGGGCCGCTCGTGCAGGGCCGGCCACATGAGGCCTCAGGTCCAGCTTAGGATGGAATCCAACGGCAGCAGCTGCTTGTGCTTTTGGCCGGCATCACTCAGTAATCCTTGTCGTCGCGGATGTCGAATCATTCATAATTCATAGAAGCTAGCCGGCCAGTCTGCTTGTGAGCGAGCGAGCGAGCGAGCATGTTGTATTCCTTCTCCATCTTGACTCGGTAGGCTTTGGTCAGTTCTCGTTAAGTGGCTGAGCCAGGCCATGCGGGAGGCGAGGAAGAGATTCGAGCTCGGCGTAAACACATTTGAAGGGGCTGTCTCGCTGTTGTCGTCGTCGTCGTCGCTGTATCCGATGCCGGGAAAAAGCTCGCCTAAGGCGATTAGACGTCGC
The DNA here is from genome assembly GCA_021527715.1 of Neoseiulus cucumeris. Classification (NCBI taxonomy): domain Eukaryota; kingdom Metazoa; phylum Arthropoda; class Arachnida; order Mesostigmata; family Phytoseiidae; genus Neoseiulus; species Neoseiulus cucumeris. The sequence goes on along the minus strand of JAJSRV010000061.1, from coordinate 26,349 downwards.
AAGTTAGAACGAGCGGAATCCGAGGTTGTCCACCGATTCTGGACGGCAACAAGCTGAGTCACGATCTCAGCTGGTCGTCGTTCTAATCTGTGTGCTCCAGATAACCCATCACACGATGCGGCTTAGAGCAAACTTAATGACATCCAGAGTTTGTCATGATGTCAACTCGCCTTTCTGTGTTTTCGTTGAGTTCTCTTCCTCGTAACGGAAGAGGGATCGAAACTAACGAGAGATGCCAGAGAGTGGGCGGAAGAACGAGCTTGGCGAGTTTGTTGAATTTTAATGAAAACAGCAATGCTTGCGAAAGTGAGAAATTTCGCTCGTTCCCTCGGTGCCGAGCTGGGTTTTCTTCTTCCGTCGTTCATCCATCAAAGGAGTGAACATCGTCTGCATGTCGTCGAGGCGGCGAATTTTCAATGGAAATTTATTCCAATACGGCCCCTTGCAAGCTTACATATACTCTCACCTACTCGTTTTCCTTTTATTTTCATCGCTTTTGCCCCCGAATTGCTGCTCGGGTCCCTTCCGACCGACGGTGACTCTCGTGTTTTGGTCGACTTGAGACTTTCTGTTCTTGAGCTCGTTCTGGACCGCTGAAAGTGGGAGCTTTCAACAGAGGATTCTTTCAACTATGCTATGACCAACTGCACCATGACGTAAGGTCACGGTAGTTGACCGACCAGCCGTGTCGCCGAGCCCATCTGGAGGCCGCTCCGGCATCCACCGGCCTTAAAGTTCTGACTGTAAAAACGTTTCATTGGAGGAAAGCGTGCTACCCAGAGAGCTTCTCGTCTCTCATATCTCGCTCATAAAGTTTATCCTGGAACGAAAAAGGTGCTTCGCCTCCGTTTTCTGAAATTACGCACATCCTGTCTCTCCTCTGCATTGTCAGTATGCCTTCCTCTTATCGTTTCCGCCATGCTTCGCTACCGTGGAGTTCTTTCGCCGTACTTATCATCCAATTTCAGAGAGCGTCCTCACGGTTTCGATTGATTCCGAACACCTGCCGAACGTATCGAGGACGAGGTTCTGAGTTAGCGGGGGGGTCAGGAAGACGTGGAACTGAACGGAAAACAAGGTTTTTGATATATTTGATCCACGGAAATCTCGGACACCCAGAATGATGTCCCTCTGGACGGAAACAGCTCTGGATGCGCGACGTTCGTCCGAATTGCCGAGACATCGAGCTATATTTGAGAAGTACTTTGGTGGGCGGTAGCAGATCAGCTGTTCATTGAGAAAGCTATATTTCGCCAAGAAACTCACCTAGCTCACCTCTTGACTCGGAGTTCTCTTCACCCGGGGTTTAAGCCTTTGCCCTCAGAAACGCTCAGGGGAATCCATACGCGCAACAGCTGTTATGAAGGGGCCTTCAGCTCTCACAAAAATCCAAGACGCAGAAATACGTTTGTGTCTTCGAAATAATGTTGCAGCCACAGCGCTGAGAATGAAATTGCACAACGTCTAGTGAAAAAAAGAGGAGATACTACGTTTCGCTGCCGAGAAAAAGTCAGCGAAGACTGCTAGGGCTCCTCTGATTCTCTCGATGGAAGCTTCTGATATTATTGGACGCTCTATGTCAAGAGAAAAGAGAGGAACCCTTCCCTGCGATCGTGAATCAAGAAATTCACTTGATATCCTGCGCTGTGAATTTCCCGCAAGAGTCGATGGACGAATCCTCTTTGACTTTCGTCCTCTGGAATTTTGAAATTCCAGTTTCCACTTGAAATTTTCGTATTTCGTGCGAATGCGTCGAATTGCGAAGAAGATCTTCCTCGGTTCTGATCTTCTCTAGATGAAGACTCCCGATGCGAGCCTGTCTGCGGATCGTTTTTGATGCCGCGGATCCATTTCTGTCCTAATGTCTTCATTCCATTTGCGAATTAACGTTCGATTTCGGGTGGGACCTGTCGTGTTTCCTCATTTTATCGTTATTCTTCCGCCCGACGTCCGTCGCCTCGTCGGAAGTGCCGAGATCCCATGGAACAGACCGAGTGACTCTCCGAGGGAATGTTCTGCGTGCGAGTGAGGAGATGGCCGAAGCCAAGCGAGAGCTTCTTTTGAATGCGCTACTTCCAGGGCTCAATTCGTTCTGTGTTGATGATCTCGATCCTTGAGAGACACGTCATGTCTGTCGTCGCCGCAGCTGCAGCGGAACAGGCGGCGATTTCGCAGCTCACGTCACGTAGTAGTCGCTCTAATCAGAGATAAGTCCAGATGGACTCGTAGATAGCCATCCGGCCCGCCGGCCGGCCGGCCTGCGTGCCTGACCAGTCGTCGGTCGCTTGGCAGGTCGTCCGGCTAACAGCCAGCAGAGATAAACCAACCCGTGAAGAGTTGAGGATTCATTGGTCGAACGAGCGCGGAGCTTGCTTTCTCTCATGGAACTCAAATCTTGAGAAGTTACGCAGAAACTCCGAGGTACATAGGTTTCCGTCGGTTTTCTCCTCCATCGTGCCTCGAAATCTGGAGGAACCGAGTGCGATTTCCGAGTTTTCGATCAATCTGCAATAGTCAGACGGATGAGGCTGATTTCTCCGTCACATACATCCGATACAAGCTACTTTGTCTGAACTTCGTCTTGAATTTCAGGTGAGCGAAGTCGCGCATCCACGTGATCATCATCCGAGAAACGTCGCACCGCAGCGAGTCCGGTTATCTTCCAAGTTGAGTTGTATCCGTCAGTAGAACGGTTCCGAGGTGATGGAGCGAGGTTACCTTTTGGGGACGATCACTTAAACTCGATCAACGAGCTCGGAGTTGCCTCTGTGGAAATGGAACTGCTTTTCCTCGAGTCGAGTTTTCAACCGGCCACGTGGCCGAGGGTTCGCCGCTTCCGCTCTATTTTGGAGAATGGTTGCTGTTGATCACATTGTGGGTCTTTTTGGCCATCCAGGGCCTACAGACCTCCAATATCCGAAGCGCCACGGACCAGAGAGGTTGTGTGATCGGTAGACAGCAGATAACCTCGACGGACTCCCAGTTGTCGTGCATCGGCCACAGTAACAAGAAGTTCGGAGTGTTTCCACTCAACTGATTTACACCAGCGAACCAGGTAGAGAAGGGTCTTCGGTTCGTCTGGAGGGAACATTTTGAAAATTTGCTCCAGGATTTTTGTCTCGATGGGTTTGGCGGCTTTCTTGCCGAGCATCGAGACTCCATTTGGAGCTGTTCTAATGACCGCATTGGGAAATGGCACCGCACGTTCACGAAACACGGGGTCGATCGCGTAAATCGCGCACGGAAGCCCACTGAAAAACACAAACAAATGCAAAACCGAATGAATGGATGAGCAGACGTTTTTGGCGCCGTTAACGCCTCCGAACGTACGTGATGCTTTCGGAACTGGTTTTTCTCAAAGCATCGAGCGAAACTCCCTCGTTGTGAAAGACGGAAGAGTCATATTAGGAAGCGGCTTTTTCCTCGAGTGTCATTATCGGTTTTTGCGAGGAGAACGACGCGGGAGGAGGAGCTTTTGAAGGACGTCGAGAAGCAAAAGCTGCATGGAAAAGGGAAGGGGATTAGGATTTTCAATCGTTCGACGTCGGCGTCGCTTCGGGGACCGCGGCTACCGAGGAAACGCGACGAACATCAGAGGCGTATCTTGACTATCGAGGGAAAGTGGGCAATAAGTGTACGGAGGTTTCAAAACAGGTGACCGGGAGGCAAATGATCGTTGAGAGCAGCTTTTCGAAAGAAAAAAAGGAAATTGCCTCGGAGAGAGACGATCATTGGAGCGATGTCGACAACTTCGAAACAATGGGTACCTACCGCCGTGTTTGAAATGACGATCATGCTGACGATGAGGATGATGTGGAACCCATTTAAGAAGATTAATTGATCCTCGCTGGCCTTCATTACACTGAGGTCAGCTGCGGCGAGGGTGTTCTCGCCGGTGTCGGTTTGTATGGATCGTTTCAATCAAACCCGAGAATAACCTTGCAGATGATTTCCAACAATTAATCGTCACACCCTTAATTGACAGAGCGAACGTCGCGAAATCGATTGTTTCGCCTCGCTCGGGGGGAGGGGGTGGGGGACGATACTCCGGGCTCTGCGGTATGGGGATTCAACATTGCGAGGAAAATATATGGGGAGGAGGCGGCGCTATACATCCATCGCTTCCCCCCCCCTCCCATGAACACGCCACTGAAGTTGACGTACAGAAGGAAACGAGACCCAACATAGAAATCGGGGGTTTGGCGAATCACTTCCATTCCGATTGCTGTAACGAGGTCGAGCCGACGATCACGAGAAACAGCTCGATTTCGCTTCGGAAGAGAAAGCAAGATTTCTATCTGGAACTTTAACACGGAGTGTCCATCTCAAAATGGAATCTATCCCGGCTTTTAGAGGAGATTGCGCAATTTTCGGAGTGGAAGTCCGTTGTCGCCCGACGAAACGAATGACGAGAAAAAGAAGCAGGATTCGCTCCCTGGCTCCGTAACTTGCTTGAAACACTTGAAGCACGTCGACTGCACTTGCGTTTCTTTGAGGAGTTCATTTCAACTGTTCTTTAGTTGGCGAAAAAGCGAAGGCGAGAAGACGTCGTCGTTTTATCTTTGGCAAGACACCCGATACTGAAGTTGGCCTTCCCCAGCAGAAGTTCCATTGAGATCGCTTAGGTTGCCAGTCACGTTAAGGACAGGGCGAGGGAGACGGAGGGGATCTGGTGAAGACGGAGGCACGAAGGGCCGAGAGGGACTCAGAGATGGCGAGTGTAAGAGAGGGTTTGGTTGTTGGTGGGCGAGCCAGCCAGCGAGCAAGCGGCCGAATTACGGGGTCCACCCCGCAATATAGTTCGAAGCCGCGGCATGAGGTCCCGCAAGGGGGACCGCCAGGGATTTACTCACAAGTCTTGGAATACTTTGAAAGTTGGCGCACAGATTATTGAAATCGCCATGGTTTTAGGTCGCGGCTTGGGCTCCTTTCCTCTGCTCGATGACTTGCGACACTGTCACCGTTTCGCACAACCACCAACAGAGTCACCCCGAACCCGTTCCGAGTTCCCATCTCGACACCGACAAGACATCTTCCCGTCGATTTAACCAATTCGTCTGCGCCCCTATTCTTTCGGCGCTACTGATGACGACGACGACGACGACAGAGGAGGAGTCGAGGAAGAGGAACACAAGGAAGACGTTGATGGCCACGAGGAGCTGGCATAGGGAGGAGAGGCAATAAAAAACCACATTTGAGCAAAAGCGAACAGAAGCTGTAGCAAATGTGAGAACTGACATACCGGGGTGCGAGGAATCGGGAAGGGCCACAAAACGGTTACTTCGTTGATTCGAGTAAGGCATCCGAAAACTGAAGAAAACTTCTAATCTTTCATCCAACGTTCTGCTCGTGTTTGTTCCGCGACCTGACCTGGCTATCAATTATGAGATAGAAGGTTTTCGAAGGTCAGAGGTGTGAAGGCTTTCTTGGAGTCATTTGTTCATATTCGTGTCTTCTCCGAGAATTACCTTCCACGGAACTTGGATTGAGGAGCGGAATCCGCTAAAGCTTCGAAGTCGAATCCAAAATAGGTCGGAGGCTGGCCGGAAGCAGTTATCCGCGGAGGACGGACAGGACAAGAAAGACCTTTTTGCTCACTCAAAGCCAAAACCATCTTTCTACTCCGACGTCCCGGAGTCCCATAGCAATCTGCCGTCCTTGAGCATCCGCCCAAACCTAAATCGTGGAAAGATACATTTGGGCGTAAAGTCGACGGAGGCGTCTTTTCTTATTTGGAAACGATATTTTAAAGTTCTGTTTTCCCCATAAGATTCCTGTTTTTGGCTGAGATTTTCCATATTTCCCACTGAGCTTTCATTTTCCCATTCTTGTCTGCATCGTCGTTGTGGTTAAGCTATAATTTCGAGGAACGTTCATCTCGAAAAGGAAATATTGACCAAGTTTTGGTCAGAGTGGTCATCCCGCTTGGTGGAAACAAAAAATGCCTCCATTGGAAAATACCTCCTCTGGGGTTTTTGTGCTCGGGTGGGGAACGGAAGGAATAGATGATCGGGACAAGAAACTGAGGAGCCACTCCCAACCGCAAAGGAATGCGTGTTCCCACCTACAGAGAAATAGCGAGGATTTTTCCCATTGGTGTCCGGCTTTCCGAGTCATTTAACAGCTGTATCGTCACAAGAGGTTAAAGTTTCGCCTCCGAACATTCCCTAATGATACAACTCTCTAAATATAAGCCCATTCTTGTCCTGTCCATTTCCTGATGCTTCATTGACACCAGTGTCTCGAACTCCACTAGTGTTTTGCTACTCGAGACCCACTTCGCGCGATGTCCTACAGCCGAGTGCATTTCTAGTCGGTCGGAACAAAGCGCAAGATTCCGTCCGCTCCCAGTGGTACACGCTGCGAATCTGATATTTTGGGTCTTTGATGATGGCGGAAGTGAATCGCAGCCGAAACAACGCAAGCGTGGCGTGCCTGAGCTCTGTATTTCACGAAAGCTCTCGTTTTCGCCGGATGGAAATTAGCCGTCGGAGGAGCTGAGAAGAGGGAGGATGCGCTGTATTCAATAGAAGGAAGGGAAAGAGGAAGATGGAGAAAAGTCGGGAAAAGATCTTGGCCGAGGGCCCGACCACTCGCCGGAGTTGCAACCAGGCCCGCTCGGTGGACGTGAGCTGAGTAATTCTGGAGGAAGGGAGGCAATATTTAATTTACTCGACGAACTGCTTCTGTCTGGGAGAAACAGACGAGGACCGCTTGTAGCCTGTCCGACGGTCGGCGACCGTGTCTATCCGCCAGACTCGTCGTTCAGCTTAAGTAGGCAATGCGTAACGCGGTTGAAAACCAAGTGAACTTCGCGTCAGATCAGACGAACGAGAAATTCTTCTGGTCGGAGTCGTAACATTGGGCGCTCTTTTGTTCGTTCCTCGCGACGTGCTGCACGTAGTACATCGTCGCTTGGGTGGGCAGAGTATCGTTGTCGATACGCGACTTCGTACGTATATCGCTCTCGAGTTATCAGTTGGTCAGTTGTGCTGTTGGCGAGTGCGAGAGACAAAGCAATTCCCGAAATGACCGAAGTCGTTCCCCTGGTTAGTGGTGTGACAATTGCCGTGTCAGCAATGTGCGGCGAGCTTGCCTAGGGACGAGAACGAGGGCAGGCAGTCAGACAAGCGAGCGAATCCACGAAACTACGGACGAACGGAGCGATGCGCGGCGAATGAACGTAACGGAGAGAAGAGTGCTTTAGTCAAGTATGCTGCCGTTGCTAGTTGTAGCAACTGCACTGTTATAAAGGCCAAATAGGGCTCAAACATTATTACTCGCTTGGCACTGAGTCTTATTATAGCAGCGGCGGCGGCATCAACGAAGTCTCCCCGGCCGGCCGCTGATTCCGTCGGCGCCGCCGGCCGTTGTTATGTTCGGTGCGTCGGTCGTATGCAACCCGGATTAGCATAGGGGCTCCAGAGATGATCCAACATCATGAAGTCCAGATCTTGGCCCGACTTCACTGCTCTTGATATCTCTGCACCACGGACTCCCCCTCCTCCGTCTCCTTCTCATCCGTACTCCTCGACTCCTTGCGTTGAAAATCGTCTTGGTTGAATCGTCTTCGTTAAGTTTGCATTCTCCTCCCTGATCTTCTTTCCGTTTTTCGGATGCCTAGGTTTGAGTCGGAGATCAGAAATCCGGGTTCGGACCTGACGACCCTGATCTGTCTGTGGAACACGCTCGTAGCATACAAACGTGTGCTCGACGTGGCTAGACGTGATGTAAGAGTGTTGCTTGTCGCTTCGCTTGTCGCTGTTTGTGTATCACATTCACTCCTGGCCCTGGCTTTTTGGTTTGGTTTTCCCTACCCTCTTGGTTCGTCCGCGTAGCGCGAGTAGGACTTCACAGTCCACCGGACTCGGAGCAGTGTTACTACACAGCACTGAGGAAGGGGTGGGGATGGTGGAATTTTAATATGTTTTTCGTATTTCGAGAATATCAAGTGAAAAATATGCGTCAGACGGTGGCGTGTCTCTCGTCCGTTTGTTCGTTCGTTCGTTCGGTCGTTTCATAGCTTTGCCTCTGCGAACCGCGTGGAGAAGCGAAGACCGACAACAGAAAACCAAACGCGACCAAAGATTGGAATTGGCTCACTTGAAAACAACGCGCGAGCTCCTCGACTGTTCTCACTCATGTATCGAATACGATATGCATCGAGAACTCCGAAACCGAGGTTGTAAAGTGAGCGAACGATCCCGAGTCGCCGCGAAGAGAAAGAGGTTTCCATCCTTCACATCGATGGCAAATATACTCAATTCGTAAGCTTGACAACTTGACGATCGCCGAGACGGCGACGAGAACGTTCGGAACCGAGGGAGTTTTTGCATTGTGGAAACGCAGGTAGACGAACGGAGAACTCAGACGGGGGAGCAAGCGGCGAAAGCTCGAGGAGCGAAGGTAGACATCAAAGTGGCTCGTCACGTCTCGACCTGTCGTTCATATTTCACGATTCGCACCATGAGCACCGACTTGCCGAGTTGAGATGTTAGATTTAATTTAGAGCAGCTCCAACTCCTGTTAAGTAGAGCTGCTGCTTCTGAAAGTGAGGAATCGGCGAGCTTTGCCTCTTTTTCATTCTTGGTCCGACATCCGTTGCTGTCTGTGTGGACGTCATGACCGATGTACTCCTCGCGAGGACTGTCAATGAGGCGGATCGAGCCGATTTGGATTTTCGAGGGAAAATTCTCCGCCCCGGGCGTTGGAGATTTACGCGTTCTACACAAAAATGAGAGAGGAATTCGAGAAAAACAGTCGACGAGGGAGCCAACACGTTCTCTCTCTCCTGGCGGATGGAAGATTTGGAAAGAAGAGCTGCTTTTGCGATGATCAGGCCAACCGGGAACACCGAAAACAGTGAACATCCAAGATAACTACTCCGAGAGCTTGTTAAAAGATAGCGGGCAGTGACGACGTCGGAGTCGACGACGACACAAGGTTCGAAGTCGTCGGTTCCGCGTTTAATAAACATTTGCTTCTTTGGAGATGTTCTCGAATTTTTCTCACGTATCAACTTCCCCAGGAAGACGCGGTGCGGCCACCCAGCAACCCATCTTGAATCATTCTTGCTGGAACCCCAGCGGGAAGACGTCGTTCCGTTCCTGTCCCTCCCTCGCGTCCCTTTGTCGCAAATCATACGATGACGACAACGGCGGCGGCGGCGGCGGCGGCGGCGGCGGCACAACTCTCGAACTCTCACCTTTTTTCCCTTGGAGGATCCTACGTGAACAAAATTTATAAAGCGTTCATTAAAAAATGTAAAAAGGATGCACGAAGCATCGCGTGCTCGAGCAAATATGGAGGCGTGAAGTGCACCAGCAAGTCGTCTGCATCGTCAGGAAATCATGATTGAATGTTCAGAATTCCCATCATTCTAGTCTCGCGAAAAATGTCGTGACCTCAAGTGAATCTCTGTTTTCGAGCAGTGATTGCTTCCATCAAACAAGCCAACCAGCTGTTGCAAAGAATTGTTGGCGGTAGATACTCGTGATTGGGCGAAGAAGGGTCGGAGCTGATGTTGTCCAACTGCATGCGCCGGCCATGCTTGGCTTGTGATGTGTGGCTTATTAGCGATGGCGTTTTCCGCCGTCAGGCCGTCCTTCGGCTCGTGCGTCCTATCCGACTGGTGGAAGATGTAACGCTCCCACTACTGCTGCTGCCGCTGCCGCCGCTGGGGGTTGTAGGAGACGGTAACGACGACGACGCAATTGTCCCACAGATCCCCGGAGCCTATTGCCGTTATATTCAGCCGGGCGGCAAGCGGACGAGTGAGCAGGCTGACTGGCAGGCGTTACCGCGATCTGTTACCTTGCAGTTGTTGGGATGAACATCCTGCTGGTCGTCTTGCTGCCTTGCCTGGCAAGCATAGAGTCTCTGGGGAACTCAAACTTATTGTGTCCTCTTCTCCTAAACTTCTCCTTGGGGAGGCGGTTGGGTTGATTTGTAATGGCGAAACGCCACTTCACCCGACAGGGCCAACTACTCGCTAGCCAATTGCCGATGCGTGTCTAATCCGTTACAGTATAATCGAACAGCGCTGCGGATGTGTGCATCGTTCCATCACCATTTTTGACTGCCTGACCGAGTCTCTGTTCGTCAACTCCTTCTCTCCTGATTCAAATCACAAACTCTATCTGCGAGTTGTCTGCGAAAACGGAAATGGTTCCTCACTCAAAGTGAATATTGTTGCTGTCCAACAGCACATAATCAGTGACATTATTCAGAAGATGAATCGAGCACTGACCTTAGAAGCCTCCCACCGGCAAACTCCGAGCAGTCGCAACACCGTAACGGCCGAGTTGAGGTCCGAAAGTGATCGAATCGAACCGGAATCGGTGGAGAATTTTCACTTGAACAGTTTCCGCGAACAGGACTTTATTGGTGCCGTCAAGGACTTTCTTTTCCTTGCAAGAATCGCATCATTACGTTGGAAATTGAGCCCCTGGGCTCTCGCTCGTCGCTGTCGTTGAAGTTGCTGTTGTTGTTGTCGTCGTTTCTGCGCACCGACGGGCCACCTCACGAGTTTCGCGAATTCTCAGTAGAGCCATGCATTCAATACGACCTAGCTGGAGAGGCTTTCGCGTCCTCAAATGGCAAATCGTTTCGAGAAGAAGGGCCTGTTGCGACCACTAAGACCATTGCTGCGAGCTCATTCAACGGGATGAGGATAAAGCACGTCCAGTGGACGAAGGAACAAACCGCTGTCCTTGTCGGAACGAAAACAACTGCTCTCGGCCGCAACGATGCTCGATATCAATGAGAATAGGGCCTTCGGAATCGAGGTGTGCAGAAGGATTAAAGTGGGCTCGATTCGCGGAAACAAAGATGACCTTGGTCGCCCGGAATCGACGATGGTTACGGAGACGGAGTCAGAGCGACGGATCTCGTCGTAGATTCCATCAAACCTTTGTGCGGGTCTGCGGCATGCGGCCCACCCGTCCCATTGAAACGAGGCCCTCCTTGTCCGTTTCGTACCTCCGAGGTCCTCGAAGAATGTGGGTTTCGCACCAGTCGTCAACGGCATGTGAATATTTCCGAGGCGACAAATCCAAAAATCGAAAAATCATTACAACGGCAAAAAGAAATTCCATCGGCCCAAAGTGTTCTATTGTCGACGTTTGCGTGCGGAGAGACGACGGAAGTAGTCAATCCGACGTTGACTCTGACTATCCAACATACCGGGAGAAGAGGCCGTTGAAAAGATGGGGAGAAGCGGACGAAGGAGGGGGAACGGAAGCCACTTCTAAGCGGAAGTTCGATTGATCCGGGATTTGATTTTTCTCTTGAACAGGAGAACGTGTCGGGGCCAACCCGGAGTATCCGATACCAAGTCTCCGAGTTAAGGTTCCTCCTGCGAGTGTTGGGAAATATTTGTGGTTTGAGAGCTCAGTATTGTTCAGTCGTACAAACTTGTTTTCGGCTTACTCAATAATGGACCTCAATCTACGAATTGCGAATTATGCGCAACGCGGGCATTTTAAACCAACAGGCGGAGGACACTTAACACAAAACATCGGACCGGCCGGCGCAGGATGCGCTCGCATTGACTACGGAGCCATCGATTGAGGGAATTGAAGCTTGCAAGGGTTCTATCTGACCCGATTCGATCAAAATACTGAGTTTTTGACTCCGTTCGTTCACTTTCATTCTAAAAAGATGTCGAGTGTGGGATCCAAGACGACTTCGGTCGGATCAGACAAACCTGCGAAACTTCCAAAAACACGCTCAGCCCTTTCCCTGTGTGTGTGTGAGTGTACCTAAGTATTTGTTTGGACGTCGCGGTCAGACAGCAGTCTTGTGGCAGAAAAACTCTTTTCCAGTGCGAGAGAGTTTCGGACAACAAACAGATTGGCCGCCAATGAGCGCGAGAAACTCTCCGCTGACAAAAAATCCTGGGCCTCGCTGCTTTTTTCCTTCAGCGGTGTGGATAGCTGAGTGACAGACGGACACACACACACACACAGGCAGAGAAAGAAACTCTATGGCACCGACAACCTGTCACCACATTTGGCGGCTTCTTAATAGAGTCGGAGAGGGACATCGACACTCGTTGATAGACGACAAAAAATAAAGAAAAGAGGTCTTGCTTCGATCCATATGGACGTGTTTTCAGCAGCGGGAGAGCCGCGAAGGGCGATTCGAGATGTGTCTTTTTACATTCTGACTCACGCGCAGCTACTTCGATTGCGTTTCTTGATTTTCCCCAAAAATTTACGAATACCGCCTCTCTGTACGATTCGATTAAGATTCAACGTTCGTTTTCAGAACGGGTTTTGGCGACCCATCTCTTTGTGATCCTCGTTCTATATGCCGGAACCGGAGCAGGACATCCATCAGGAGGCGATGAATTCATCATCTCACCGACGCCGATTTCTCCGTCAGTTCAAATTGGTCGTGAAGCGTATCTCCATTGCGGTGTTTCGGACAACACTTCAGTAAAGATACACTGGGCCAAGGATGGAGATCGGATTCAAGACTCAGTTCGAAGACGGATGGAAGGGTGAGTTGAGCAATGATGTCGAGACCGTCCTTCTTTCTTAGCGCTGGCGAAGACTCCCCCAGTGACCGAATCGCCGAGAATCTTCCATTCCTTATTTTCCGAAATTCACGTTTTTCCCAACTTCCAGGTCCAATCTTCGCATTGTTCGAGTTGATCCCGAACTCGACTCCGGAGAATTCCAGTGTGTTGCCACGAATACAAGCTCGGGTTTCACCTCGTCTTCCGAACCGGTCATGATCAACATACTCTGTGAGTGCACGGAAGATTATATCTACTTCGTTTGTTGATAATAGCGAATGAATCTTGAACATAGCGGGTCGACAGCGAGGATTTCGAAAGATTGTACTCCGCACCGCTCATGTTTCTTATGAAGTAAAAATAGCGTTCGTCTGACCCAGAGAAGTTGTAGTCCTGGAGAATCGCTGTCTCCATGAATCTGAATATCGGGATGAAGAGAGGAGAAAAAAGAGCTGAATCGACATTCAGAGATGACCACAGTCGAGTTCTCGAGCCGGATCTCATAATTCCTAGACGATCTTCTTCGGAACTACTTACCATATCCACCTCCGTTCGGACCGATAGTCCAGCCCAAGCCCACCGACACGTGCCACATCGAAGGCTCATGGTTATCAAGGTTTTCTCTGCGGAGGATTTACTTCACATTATAGCAATGTTTATCTCAGCTTATCGGATGACATTATCCGTCTTTACGAGGGGAGCCGCCCGATTGGTTTCGCCGGTGATATCAAAAGCGCGAGATAGAAATACACAGAAGCGATGATTCGGGAGGGGGAAGATTCGCATAAACTCCTTCTTGCTTTTGCTTCCGGGGAATAGAGTGTTCGAGAGGCCACGTCTCGCCGCGTCGATCGCATTAAGAGCCGCACTCACTCAATTCATTCTCGCTCTTCTTGCACACGGCATCGCTTCGGCGGCGATGACGACTTTTGTTGAGTCTCGTTTCACACTTCACAAAAAAGTGCTCTTGTCCTCATTTTTTTTTTCTTCATGGCTGGCCATTGTTGCAGCAGATACAAGCGGACGAATGATTTATTGAGGGGGTTTTCATCAAGGGAGGTGAGAATAAGAATTTCAGGCCGCGGGCCCCAGCTCGGCTTTCAGGGAGTTTTCGAGTTGCGTATTTTGCTCGAAAGGCCCCTGGACTTGAGGCCGTCGGTCGTTTCGCTCATTCGTTGCTCCCGGCACCACCGCAGTGGCCGTCGTCGTTGCTTCGTTTTCGTCGTCGTAGCAGCGACGTCTCAGACTGGAAGTTTTGTCTTTGTCGTCCCGTCTCGCTCCCTTTTTCTTCTTCTTCTTCAGGACCAACTTCCTGGGCTTATCCTGAGCGCAGTTCCCACAGACACGTACCGGGTCGCGTGCAACGAATACCAGACGAGTCATTTCCATAGCGTAGAGAAGCTTCAGACGACATTTCGGCCACTGTTAGCTTAGGAGAGGGGGGAGGGGGAGGGGAAAGAAAGCGCATCGTCCAAATAGAATTGTCCGAAACAGCATTTTTAAATTATAAACATCAACTCCTTCCCCTCCTCTTCTGTCAGCCTATATACATTTGGCTCTGAGCAAATGAGGATGAAGAAATTCGCAAAGCGATTGCCTCGGATCCTGAAGAGAGTCCTCGAGTCACTCCTTCCTCGCATGGAGGAGGGTGAAGGAATGAATGAGGGAAAATCAAATTTCTCGATGAATTCATGAATGGTTATCCAAATCCTGAGTTGCTCTCCTGATTTTTCCATTATTTCGTCTCGTAGCATCCATCCGTCCGCCCGTACGTGAGTCAGTCCGCTTGTTTCCTCGTCTGAGCAGCGAAGTGCGGTTCCGGTCTTGAGATTGAAGCTCTGACGTTTCCTGTGTGGCAAAAAAAAGACCCAAATCAAACGTTCTCCAGGACAAAACTGATCAACAAATCAACGAACCGAAATCACACAGACGAGGAAGAACCCGAAGAGCATTTTCGAAACGGCGGACGATTAATCGAGAGGTGAATGGCCAGGATGGGTTAACGTTCACGGGACGTGTGGGAGATGATTACAGTTTCGTTTCTGAGTATTTGCGGTTTGCGTGTCTTGGCACGCACGCAGTCATCTGGCAGGCAGGGCAAGCAAGGAGTCGTCGCAGTAAGCTATCCGAAATCGATGGCTTTAATTTAGGTTCGATCAGATCAGCTGCTGCTTCTGCTACTACAACTAGTGCCGGCTGCGGTATCCGGACTCGCTAACTCGGAAACACACCCCACCTCACCTCGCTCCTTGGGCGAAGCTCGCGTTCCCATCGGACACTGGGTCTGCGGTGGTTCCTTTGCAACAAAAGGCCAACTCGATGGCTAAATCACCTCTCACTCACTGTTTTCGGTTCGGGAATGTCGTGAAATATAAGGAATTCCCTTTTGCGCGTTCCCATAGAGGAGCCGGCCATTCAAAGTCAAGCGCTCCTACGAACACAGGAGCCCTACGAACTGCTGATGTGGACGGACGCATTGTCCAGGAACTTCATCATCTCCCAGCAGCTCACTCACTCACCCACCCGATGCACAAGTGCATTCCTTCTATTATGGCTCTTATCGTATTATTCAAGGTCGAACTGTTTTGCTCGACTTTTGTGATGTTTAGTGATCCGTGAGCGCGACGTTTCATCGATGCACTCTCTTCATTATGTTTTTGACAGAGTTTCGAACACCAGTGCTTGATGTCTCGTCGTTCGACCCTTGTTCGTCCTGTCCAGCAGTAGAGGGGTTCGGACCCACGGACGCTGGAGACAGCTTTCCAATTTCTCCTCCTCCTCATCTCTTCGTGGGTTTCCCCCGAATCTTCCATGTCGTTCTTTTATTTTCTTCATTCCTTTGCGTATCGAGGATCGGGGATGACATTGAGTAGGGATGACAACTTCATTAAAAACTCAAGACAGTAATTAGCTCGAGGGTTGTCCCCTCGACCCGCTCAACTAGCCGGTTGCTCTTTTTTTTGAGCTTGCGCTCCTGAATGCAGATCTTCGAGCGGCTGTCTAATCCTAGATCTCGGCTCTGAGAAGAGGATACTTTGACGAATTCATCTCCCTCTCTCTCTCTGTCGCGGAAGATATGTATTGGAGACTCCTGGGCTCGGTTTCAACTCGATCTGAGAAAAGTTCATTCCTCGCGACGGAACGAGCGAGAAGCCACACGAGTGTTTGTGTGTGTTTGAACGTTTCCGTTGCGACGTAGCGACTCATCGGTCTGGCCCGTGCTTCCGATTGAAATGCTGACAGTGCGTTTGTGTGACGGCCGGGCCCGAAGACGGGGAATGAAAGAAACGGTAACGAAAAAAAAACAAGGAACACACTCGCAAAGAAGGTAGATCTCCCTTCGAAACGGACGGACGAATGAATGGATGGGCTGATGGACAACGGGACGGATAACCTCTTTCGCTGATATTGCAGCTGATGCCATTGAAGCGAATCTCGATGGAGTTTGCCTCACAGAGAGCTCGACGAGATTTCAGATGTCGACCGCCGGGCACGTTGGCTTCTCTGGAGACAGAACACGGCGGAAACATTTCCGAGAGGTGAATCGTATTGAGTTAAAGAAGTTCGTCTCCGCCACAATCAGTGCCCGAAAGTCGGAACTCGTGTTTTTCCCTACTCTGGGATTCTCTTCGTCCTGTCGTTGCTGCTCAGTTTTTTTCGGACACCGTAAGGGTCGGTGTTTGCTCAGACTCGAATCCCTTGATCCTTGTGCTGTCCGCATGAAAGCACGCCTTATAGAGCACTCGAAGTGGGAACTCCTGGCGGTGAACGATTCAGTCAGCCGTGTGCAGTTGTCGCGCAATATTTTTGGCGCCGATCTAGTTTCGCGGAAGTGTCTATTGTGGGCTGAGATTCGGTGTCGTCGTTCCGCTTCGCCATCTCATGCATTTCGAATGGAGCCAAAGCAGGACAGACAGTGTGTAGTCGAGAGGCATCGGATCCTCTTTGATCATTCGATTGAGATCTTGCTGCCGAAACTCCATTGCAGTCGGAGCGGCGGCGACGGCGGCGGCCATGGCTGAAGAGAGGGCATTGACAAGACTCTGGAAAGCCATCTACTCGCCCGGGATTACCGACCGGCAGCGACAACAGTGAAGTCGTGCAAAAAAAAACTATCTCGACAGGCTTCGCGTCTTTCCCGCTCTCGATTTCAATCTCAACTCACGGTTCTTCACTCTGTTTCCATGATGTCGAAACGGGAGACGAGTGCGATGCAATAAATTTCTACGAGCGTATCCGAAGGAGTGTAAACCGATGAAACTTTCTCATCTCAGAATATTATACATGACGCGACCGATCTGTGAACTTGAAAACTGGAAAGAAGCAAAGAACGTCGAATTTTCTCTCAGGTTGACAGTGTCCATTGTAATGTTCGTTTTCGTTTTTTTTTTATTTCCCCGGGACTTTGAAGAGGCCGTTATCTGTCGTAAGTGGTTCTTTCTCTCGTAAGCGCAATAATTCAGGTCGTGAAGGAAAACGCATTGAGCGCGGACTTGGTGTTTAAGGCGGGAATTTATTGCGGAGAATATCTCAGCCCATCCTCCGTCCCTGCTTGCTGATCCCTCGAGAGACTGACAAAAGATTGATGCCGAGTCATGCTGATGTGTCTCTGAGGTCACCGGGTTCATTTCGAGAAGCGAGACGCTGGCTCAGGAGGGAACGGAGGAAATACAGGACGGGAGGAGAATAGCACTTCGTGTCTCAGCGTCCATTTCAACCGCGTAGACTTTTTTTCCTATCCCTCCGGCTCCGTGCTCGCGAGAGTGCACGAAGAAGACACAATAGTTTCCAATCAATTATTCCGATCGTCGTGACGCAATCGCGGAAAAAAAAACTTCCGGGCTGCTTTTGGAAAGGCACGGAAGCCGATCGTGGACGGTGGCCGATGTCGAAGTGCAAGGAGTGAGGAAACAAGACAAGAGAAATCCTGGGTAGTTGGAGCAAGACGTGAAGCATACGAGGTGTGAATTTCCACCATATGAATAAGAAGAATCATTTGTCATCCACACATCGGATCGAATTCTGGGAAGCCGTCGTTTTAGAACTCCTAGGAAAAGTGTCGTCGTTTCGAGCGAATCCATTCTTCTTGTTCGTGCTCCTTCTCGTCCGGCTGTTTTACATGACGGCCAGGTACAACATTTTTCCCTTCGTATCGTCCCCTCCTGCCAGGTCCTCTTGGCTCCTTAGCAGCGAGTGTTGAGATCTCATTCCCGGACTGACTGGGATAAATTCAGAACGTGAGCAGCTCGCTTTGAAATACACCTCCTCATAGTACCTATATGCTGTCGGTTGAGCGAGCGGGCGGGAGAGCTGACGGACCAGCTATTCGGTCGCTCGGTCAGGGCTGGGTCTGTTCCTAAAATTCCAGGAAGAGTGTCCCCTCGTGATAACATCCTCTAACACAGTCAGCAGAGAGAGACGAGCGAGTCGTTGATGCGCACACAATAGCGACTGCGAAGTGCTTCGTAGAAATCGGAAACTTTCTTTCATCACACTTAGAATCCCACAGGCAACCATATGCGTGAACATTCTTCGAATTTTCTGAATTTCACAGCCTTAGGAACTGTCAACAGAAAATTTATCCCGAAATCCCAACAGATACCTCTTCCTGCTCTCTCTCTCTCTCTCATGATGAACTCTTTGCCGTTTCTCTCGAAGCCGAGTGTTACGCTTCCAAAAACGCTCAATCAAAATAGTGGCTGAGGCACCTGCTCTTCCGTGGATCATGTCAACCCGACGATATGATGCGACCAACACCTCTTGCAAATATAGTGACTGCGGGGCAATTTAGCCTCCAACATAAATCATCTTGTTTACTCTGGCCTTCTCATAGCGATGCCGTTCGGGGCGCCGCGGTGGTGGTTGTGTTGTTTGGTTGAGAGAGAGATGGAGACCAGGATCAGGGGGGCGAGGCGAGCCCCAATTTGCTCTGTATGACCACCACCCCACCAACCATACTTTCGCTGCTGCTGCTGCTGCCAATCATGTGTTTGAGTTGTTTGTTCACTCCGGGGTCAGACATTGGTGCTGACCAGGTGGCCGTAAAGTCGACGCCGATTGGGGCAGTAGGGCCTGGCAAAGCGAACGGGGTTCCTATGGGGTACGGCAAGGAGAGGGGGGGAGCTCCGCTTCTACCGTTGTCGCTGGAAGGCGAGGGGGCAATGGCAGTTAAGGCAAGCTGGCGTATTATATTGAACTGTTTTAACGATGCTCCATATCCAATGATGCTGCCGTTGCTGCTTACGCCGCGGCCGGTCAGGCGGTCGTCTATGTCGACGACGATCTCATCTCAGTCAGTCTCTCGGCTGGTGCTAGCGACGGGCGGCAGTAAAGTGCTTCTCGTTCACCAGCAAGCAGCTCCAACCACCTGCCAGCGAGCCATTGTTTACCAAGGGGGTGAATGCCGCGCCGGTAGTGGTGGTTGTGGGACGGATGATTGTGCATGTCCTGCGTTCCCCCCTCCCCCCACCCAGTATTGGGTTATACTGTTCAGGGGTTTGAGTCCACCCTCCCCTCTCTTTCCCCGATCCTACTCCTTCCAAACGGTCCCTTCGTCGACCCGCCAGCCGGCCGGGCGGCCGGCCGGCCAGGCCCTAGCGACAGGGCTGGACCGCATGCAAGATCCGCTATAACAGACGTGATCAGCCTATAGAACGGGGCCGATGAACGAGCGGAGGGAGCGGGGTTCGTTCTCGAAGCAGAAGACAGTTGTCGGCGATTCGCTAGTGCTGAGCAAGAAGGTATCCCTGGATTCCATGCGGACGAGTTCAATTTTTCGTTTACAAACAGCTCTCTACATCTTGCACATGAGCGCTGAATCTTCAGAACTGATGTGAATGAGAGTGTCATCGGAACCATGCACGTCCGCCAGCTGGACGCTTTTCTCTCAGTCAGCGAACCGGTGTGGCGTCTCCGGACTTCGGTTACCGTGAGAACTTCGCTCTCTCTCTCTCTCTCTCCCACCGAAGTCGAAGGATTACCCTCCCCACCGAAGGGGCCCTTTTGTTTACGTCTCGCTTCACCGGCTCGACGTTGTCTGCGAAAACATTCGGTTGAGGCGTTCGACCTCTCACATTCGAAATTCGTAGTTGTTCTCTCTGTGCTTCCATGCTTGACAACCGATGCCGATGAGTTTTAGAAGTGAAACTGCACGAAGTCGGACTGCATGAAGTCGGAAAGGAGTCTGGACCCATGGCCCACGTGTTCGCTCTGACCAGCGACAGTGGCCTGCCGATATTCAGTCGATCATTGGGGAATGCCAGCGAATCGCCCCTGAATTTTGCTGAAATCGGAACTCTCAACGGAGTGCATCTGTTCTGTTCGCTACGTGGCGCACAACTGCATCGATCCGAAACAACTAACGGAACCTCCGTCTGCTGGAAGGTCTACCATGAAGCTATCACGCTCACTCTCGTGCTGTTGCCGGACTGCCAGCCGAACGTTTTGGCTGAATACTTGATTCCTCTTCTATTGGACAACATCTTCCAGGTTCTCATATTCCACGCCGGTCTGTCGTCTCTGAAAAACATAACGATCAGCATCGAACGAGTCAAACGTGACATAAAGCCTGGCTTCAGCGTCATCGACGCCTTGGTGAGCTCTCTGGTCGGCGAGCGTGAACTCGGCGAAGCCTTGAGCGAAGACTTCAAACCACCGTGCGTGTTACCGACAACGATTCCGTATCATCCTTTGCTTGCGGGTCCCGCGCTCCAGAACATCGCGTCATATCTCGAAGCGTACACGACACGAATCGATTCTTCTTATGGCTTTATCGTGTTCGACGATTTCCTATTGTTGGGCACGAAAAGTTTCAATGCGCTTCCCATAGGCGACCAATCCATTCTGGTGATGCAGGCAGCCTTCGTTGAAGTGTCTCCGAATCGACGAACGTTCGAGAGCGGAATATTTCTCCCGGAAAGCTCACCGGATTCGTGTAATCGTCTCGTAGTCGTATGCGTGGGCGATCGCTTCCGAGTGTGTGTCCTCGCCTTGCCGGAAATGGACATTGCAGTCCTGGAAGAGCACGCAGTTGGGCTGCCTAGCTTTCCGCTTCAATCGTTAGAGGCCAATACAGCGGCTTGGATCCGAGAAAGTCGCAAAACGATTCAAGATAACCTCCATCATTCGGTGGTGGCATTCTGTTTCGTAGGTCGTAAGAATCACGCCATCAGATGGTTCGGTGATCAGTCTCAGAGGACGAAGCTGAAACTCCAAGAGTGCGTCAAGATAGACTACGTCCAGGAGGATTCCGAAGGGTTCAGCAGGCGCGGCAACCACCGTGAGAACTATCTGATCTGCCATAAGGTTTCCGAAGGTCAGAAACTATTCGCTGTGTTGAACAACGTTCCTCTGTTCGTCATCGGAACCGTCCTGGAGAAAGTTTTTAGATTCGTATCGTCGAAGTGTCATTAGGGAATCCAGCGATCGAGGTCTCGCTTTGAGTTTTGTTCATAGAAATGTGTAAAAGAAACGGAGACATCCGTACTGAATGTAACAAAGATTGCCAAGTAAATACAGATAATGATTAAGCCTCTCGTGAAGTGTTTGAATAGTTTATAATAGGCCTTCGAGGTACCGAGGTTCAGATTTCGAAGTATTCGCGATACTTGAGTGAACGATTCGTGTTGGATCTATCGCCAAAATCGGTTTCCAAAAATGATCCGTTCTCCTTGACTCGAATAAACTAAAAGTGGCCGGCAGGGTCAGTTCTTTCGTGAATGAATCGGAGACTTCAAAAGAGTGGAGCCGAGCGGGGAAATGGAACGGATGACATTTTTGACACGAGCCACAAAGTTGCGAATTTGGATCAACGGAGCTTTTTAAAGTTCTCCATTAAATTCAACCATCGAGCGTCTCAACTCCGGGCCAGAGTTAAGCCAGACTTTAAAATCACTTACTTCCGCTTCCGGTTCGAGTAAGTCCGTCTGTCCGTTTGTCGCTTCGTGCGCTGTGTTTGTGTGCGAGTGTTTCCCGCGGTGAAGACGTTTGTTTATGGCTCTGTCCCCGTCTAGATCAGCTTGCTGGTTCCTCCAGCGCTCACCCTGGCCGAGCTTAGCGGAGCCAAGCCCCTCACCGACCACCGAGTCTCCCATCCTCCGTTCCTTCCATCGGACTAAATGGCCAAATTATGCCGCCACCGATGGATAGAGGTTGTAACTCACGAGTTTATCCCGATGGAGGATAGAACGTCAAGTCAGTCGAGCTCAGCCGAGCCCAACCGATCATCGAACGAAGGGTGACGTACCAAAAGCCACTTCATTAGAGCCTCGGCCCCGATGGGAGAACTTCCTCGCGACGCCGAAAAAGAGGAGAAATTTGTCTCTAGACACTGAAGGCCCCGGACCAATGTGCCTGCTGTCCCACAAGTCCAGGGTTTCATTCTGAGTGTCATTTATTTGGGGTTTTCGTTACTTTTTCGGGAACTTTGATGAAGGGATCCGGGAACTTCGAAGTGAGACTTGGACTCGACTTCACTCCCAGAGAACTGTTTCGGCCTTCTAGACTTGGAACCTTTCACAATAATGAGAAAGCCATGAGTCGTAGGGAATCTTTGGAAGCCCTTGCGCTAATTTGTCAAGAGTTCACACGCCGCGTTAGTTGGATGTTCGGGAGCTTGGTTTTGTCGGTTGGGTGCTCGGGTGGATGGACGGACAGTTGAAGCCCTAGTGTCAGGACGGAGAGGGAGAGAGAGAAACCTCAGAACGCGGGTGGCTTATCAGGTGGAAAAGTTCAAATGCGCACTCCAACAACCTAATTACACCTCTCAGCCTTTGACCACTATTATCCCCTTAGAGCCTTGTTCCCTTTTCTGTTATTCAAATGCGTCCTCGCTCGAAATTCAAGAAGACGCTTGAGTGAATGACCAAAACCCTCGAAGGCAAAGAAGGAGGAGAAGTCCGGCCTGTGCTCTATATTAATAGAAGTCCTGCATCGGAACTGAGCCTCTCTGGAATGTGATCCAGCTTCCGACAACAAGAAACTATGTTGCAAGGCCAGCGGAAGTCAAAGTGTGACTCGCCAACTACTTCTGCTCGCAACCGAACGCGAGAGCTTTTGTGAGGAGGTTCATGTGTCCTTGGAGGACGTTCTGTCGATGCCAATGACTTCGTGGAATTTCTCGCGTTTTTTTCGATTCACCTTGTTTTCATATATTACGGGTGAACTAGTCGCCCACGTGCTTCGCAAAACAATCAGACGAGAAGCCAAGGGGTCGAGGGAACTAGTTGATACAAACGCTTGGAAGCGATCGAGCAAGCGGGTGAGAATGCCGCGGCAATGAATCTTGTGGCCAAATTGAAATCTGTGCGTTTGTTCTCAAATCCAGACTGAGAGGACGGCGAACGACTTTTGATAAGAGCACAGGAAAACCTAATGCAATTTAAGGGTCGTCGGACACCTGCGTAGATTTTTTACCTTTGAGGGAAGCCCGCTGCTCCCTACAAAGCTCCCTGCAGTACCAAAACGCGCTCTCGCGTCGAGTTACCCTCCGAGACCCCCTTCCTCCTTCCGATCCTTTTTCCTGTTCCCAAGTCCTGCACTCGTCTCTCCACTCGCTAGTTGCCTTCTGGTCTTTAAAACGTCTTATTCAGTTTTATGTGTAGCTGCAGCCGCAAGGGAGATATTTGATTACGGCGAGTAATGGGACCCACCAACTCTCCACAACTCTTTTAAGACTGTAGTTTTAATTTTTTCAGTTTCCCTGAAGTGGGCCGCGCTGCTCGCTTACTTGGAAATTCTTTTCTGTTCGTCCCCAGTTTCATCGCGTGTTTTTCAACGATAGCCCTGGTTCTCTCCCTTCAGGCGAATTCGTCCAGACCGAGGAATCAAGCAAACCGCCCGAGAGTCTCTGGAATCTGCTTCACTTCAAGTTGGGCACACGACCGCGTTTCGGCCGTCGTCCAACAACACCTCTATAAATTTCCGGCCGAGCTCTGTGGCCATAAACGCTGTCAATACATCTTGAAACAGATGTCTGCGAGTGTTATGAACTAGAGCGGCTCACAGCGGCACAAAATACCGACCGCTTTTCTCCTCCTGCCTCAACAAAAACAACTACCGTCGACCTACGATCGCCGACCCCTGATGATGTTCCATTAGATTCGGAGTTCGGAGTCGTTTTTCGAGCTCCTCAGCTACTGAAGGGAGTCAGGAAGGGTGTCACGGACGGAACAGCTCGCAAATGAAGTCGAGATCGAGTCGAAAACATCAAAGCATTGAGATTTCGTCAAGGTTTCCAACGATCTCGACATGCGACACCGTGTCAACAACATCATGATCGTGAATGTGTAGATGGAAAATGACCATGCGGCTGCTGCCCTGGGCTGATGAGGTCATAGTTGAAAGTTATTTTGTGACTTTTTGGGCTGACGCGCTGTTAGTTGAAGGGCGGACTCTTTGACTGGCGGAGCAGCTTTGTATTCGACGCTATTCTCCATGGCTACGATGAAGAGAGGTCATCAAGAAGCTTCTCACGGGCTTTGGGGTGCTGTGGAAGCACCACCACTACAACCAGCAGCGGCGCAGCGGCAGTAGCAGCACTGACAGGCCCAGGTCTGCTGGGACACTACGAAGGAAGTTAAACAGACACGAGGGAAAACGGGCAGGGAAAAAACTGCGGCAGAACACGCTATGGGTCCGCTGGGGATTCTTTGGAAAAAAGAACGCACTGCCGAGAGAGGCTGAAAAACTAAGAGTGAACCCCTAAACTGAAATTCGTTAAATTCTTATGCGTGGTGTTCTGCTCGCCGTCCACCCGCGTCCCGGTTTGTTGTCTTTCTCGTGGTCAGTCTCACAATCCTCCGGCGGGATTCAGACCTCTGGCCATTTGGTCCCTTTGATTGGAAAGGCGATGAGGCTACACTGCGGTTGCTTTCTGCTCCCGTACCGCGGAAACCGAAACAGTGTTTCAGCGTCTGGCTGATAGACGACACGGTTTCTGAAATAGAAATCGAGTCAATGCGGAGGTGACCTGTGGAGCTGTGGATGGGTTTCCAGGGGTCCTCTCGGTGTTCCAAGGTTCCTCCTCGATCCACAAGGCTGGTTGACTCCTCGACCCCCAGAATTAGTGGGTCAGTCGTGGTGGGCGGGAACGTTATCCGATATTTTGGGGTGAGTGAGGCAGCAAGCATGTCATAATAACGGCTTGCTATCAGGTGGCTTGCATGCCTACTGAGTTCGGTAACTCGAGCCGGCCGGACGCAGCGAGCCATACGAATCTGCCTCAAGCACTGCCTTCACTTGAGTTCATGATTACATCAACCGCGCGAGAAGCTGTAGGAGGAAGGAGAGGCGGAAAGAGAATCGGTCTGCAACAAGGCTCCGGTAGGACTCTAACCCCTCGTGCGCGATGTTGGGACGTTACGGCGATGTTGGGAGCTGAAGAACTTCTCGAGGTTTTGAGATTTTCTTTGTTTTTTCTTCTTTTTGTTTCGTCTCCTCCTCCACGTTGAGCAGTCGGCTGGTTCATTCCATTCGAGTGCTGAGCTCCCTAAGCCCTGACGATGGGCTCCAGTGTTTCGAAGATGCGCCAACTCCACGGCTCAAATGAGGCGACGTGCGCTTGGCTTTACGAGCCAGCTCAGAATCAGGAAATCCACGGACGAAGCGTTTGGAAAACGGCGGAATCGAAGCGACCAATTCAATCGGGTGAGGGTCGTCGTACCGTTTTCGTTGTCGTTGTTGTGCGTGTCGAGGATAATGCTTTCGTGGCAGTCGTTTAGGACGACATCGAAGATTCTCGTTCTTAACCGTCGATAGTGGTTGTAGTCGGTTACAACTGCAAGGGTAGAATTCGTATTTCCTGTCCCATTAAGCACGCCCAGCCTATAACCTGTGTAGACGTCTGCCTCCTGACTCTCTTTCTATCATTCTTGGTCGACGGTAAAACTTCCACAAACGAAAAAGGGAGGAAACGAAAGGCGGACGAGAAGGAGAAAAAAAAAGCGAGGAAAAAGGCGCGGAAAGAACAAAGACTTTTGCCGAAGCTAAGTGTGCTCGTAAGTTCTTTACAGCTAGAGTCGGCGTTTTCGGCACTCCATACCGAGTTATACGTTTGTAGCTCGGCGAAAATCCCTCTCCGCTTGCGAGTAAAGTCGACGGTTCCGCGGTACTCGGCGCCAGGATACAATGCCGAGCTTACCCACTTTCCGAGCGACGACCGACCGAGCCGACTGCCAGATTACTACCAGACGCCTCACAGTGAATTGACCACATGTGCATTCACGTACGGATGTAAGGTCTACGGCGCGGCGGAGCGGGCGACCACACAGGGTCCCTTCGCAGATTGCGTCGGCCAGCACGCCCCGGAATTACGACGGCGTATGCGCAATCTGACGACGTCCACGGCAGCCGAAAGCAAATACGACTCAATTTTCAGCAAGAATAGCTCACATAGTACAACAATAGAGCAATGATTCAGGACGGCGCGATTCTTGGAAGTGGATTTGGAAAGTTTTCGGGCCGGAGTTGTAGGAAGGCTCGGGCGCCAGACGGTCATCACGACGACAAAAACTCAGGATTTCTCTCTGCAACGAAAAGCAACAGCGAATACTTTGAATTCAAGGATTTCGGAGCTGGAGACTACGGTTTGAAATCCCGCGCTCTTCGACTTCTTTTCGATCTTTGGTCCACCGAGCTGTGTTTCGCGCTTCGAAGCGGGAACGGTGACCGCGCAGAATTATTATTTTCTTTCAAGATATTCGAAGAATGAAGGGAAATTCTCGAGCATAGGCGGCTCTGTCGTAAAAATTGCTCCGAAGGCGGCTTTTCCTCCCTTTATCCTCTTCCAAGCTGGTCATTCCATATATGGGGACGTGAATCAAGCCCTG